>CM041297.1:85617020-86817020 GCA_023052935.1 Piezodorus guildinii
AAGATTTTAAAAAACCCTGAGCACCAAAGCTCTATTAAGGTAATATTTTAAACAAAATAAAAAAGATAAAATATTAAAATGATAGAAATGGTATAAAAAAGTTGAGACCTCTAATATACTCTTACACATGAAGGTGTACATAGGCAAAAATAGTACATTACGTTTTACTTTCAACTTTTCCCATGCGATAATTTTTATTTTTAATTCATTCGAATGGTTTATATAATTTTAAACATACCTTTTGTAAAATAATAATCCCAATTTTTATTATTATTAATTTAACTTTAAATTTGCACAAACTAATTTGTTTTTTTAAATATAGCTCAGAAATGAATGATTTATATTATTAATTTTTTAATTGCATAGTGAAAACTGAGGTGTTATGAATTGGTTTCATAATTAACAGTATATTTATATTTTTGTGTACCAAATTTTTAATTTTTTAAAATTAAATATATGTTTCATTTGTATACTGTGTTGTGCTAATGCACAGGTTTTTATATTTGTACAATTAATATTATGTTGTATTCTAGTAGCGAATTTCTTAGTCTCTTAGTCTCTCCTTTGTAAACTTCATTACATTCTGCACAATGAATTTTATAAATAATATTTAATCCGTTATTTGATAAAATGCTTTATTTAATATTTGACAAATGCTTACTGAGTTTATTATACATTTTTGGTGACAAATAAAAGACTTTTATATAAGATTGCTGAACGTTTTAAGATTAAATGTATTAAATAGTGTTTAAAAAACCCTGTACTTCTTTCTACAACCTATGGGGTATTGAGTTCAGTACATAGAAGGAAGATTCGTATTGTTTCACAGCTAACGGCAGTGTAAGGAGGTCAGCCGCCTTGATCATACTCAGCCCTCAGATTTTTCCCTAATTTTGGGTACTCACTCAGCTGATTATAGAGGCTGGGTTTGTACCAGGAGGGTCTCTATACCCCAGAGTCACTCCACGGCTGAAATAAAATAATAAAAAAATATGCCTCACCAGGATTTGAACCCGGGACCTGGAAAACAGTAGACTAGTGCTCTATCCGCTTCCTCCTAATAGTGTTAATGTTCATGAAATAATAATGATAGTTTATTCTAATATATTGTAGTGAGTCCTGAAGATGGGGAAAGCTCCGAAACTTAGACTTAAAACATTAATTGTTCTAACAGATATAAAATTTATTAAATATATCTGAAGAAATGTTACTAAAATGAACTATGATAGTTGAGAAAAAACGTAGTAGCTTGAACGAAATTTTTCGATACATGTTTTTTGTTAACTATTAAAAAAAAATCTCATTCCGACAAAACTCCGAATAGCTCGAACAAATGAATACATATTTTAAAAAAAGGCTCTTTACATTTTATACAAAGGGTGGATAAGTATTGACTGGATGTAGGGTGAGCTGGAGGGGATGGAAGAGGGGGAGCATGTGAAAAGTGGTCTGAAACGTTGAGTTATTCCTCATTTTTTGTTGTCAGGAGCATAAAGATTCTATTCACCGCTTCCAACTGTGAAATGTGATAACATTGAGGCTATACAGAGAATATTTCACACTGTCAATGTTAAATGATCCTAATGTAACCTTAGGTTGTAGGAAAGTACGAGTTTATATTTCTCTTTTGATCGAGATTTTTCATTCTATTATCGGGACGTTGATTCTCAAAAGGTACTAAAGGACATGTTTTATAAAATACAAATATTTAATGGTTTAGTTTTATCGAAAACAATTAACCGCATTTATCTAAAAATACAAAAATCATTTAAATTATCCTTGAAAGTTACAGTCTTTTCTAACTGTAATAAACTACATACATACTATATTTCATTTCATTACAAAGTGTAATGATAATATTTTCTTCCAAAACGTACTGTATTATTTGTAAAAATAATACATATTTTATTTTGTTTTGTATTTGCGTATTTAACCATATTATTACACCAATATTGTTAGTCTCTTTTGATTAAAATTTGTTTATTCATTTAACGTCACTTAATGCTACTGTGGCAAATCGGGCTATGCTACAGTGGGAGTCTATCCAGGTTACCACCATTTTACGTTCCCTCCAAAGGACAGCATAACTCCCATTAAATAATCCTAGAACCAACCGTAGGTTTGAACCCGTGACATTTGTTATGGGAAGCTGTTATGCTAGCTACAGGTTATCCCGATTAAAATTTGTGTATACGCAAATATTTTTTTTTTTTTTTTTTTTTAAATTTTTCTTCTAGATCATTATAAGAAACTACTTTGTATTAATATTGTTCATAATTAGTTTTTATTTCTATTAATATTATTACTTGTTTATACTCTAAGACACTAAAGTTCTTTTATTATATATTTTGTAATATTATTTTAAGTGGGCTTATCCCGGATTTAAATTAATAAATTATTAATATAATTTATTAAATTACTTTATTGTTCTCATTGTTTTGTGACTTTTGACTGTTAGCACGGCTTGAATCACCAATGTGATTTTAAACTATGTAGTAATAATTTAATAAGTGGTTTGAAAGTGCTTAGTTCCGTTACTTTGGTTAAAGTTTTTAGTAAAGTTATGTGTTTTTTGTAGTATTTCTTGTTGTAACCACATAAATTCGGTTTAAAATTTTTCAGAAACTGATATATTAAAGGAATAATATAATTTTATCAAGAAAATAGTTGGAATTAAAATTCAACAATCTTGCTAAATAAGAAAAGAATAACCGTGTCCGATCTAACCTAATTTAAAAAAAAAAAGGAAACAATTAAAAAATAAAAATAAAATAGAAGCTTAAAAGTTAACTTATTTATGAGTCTCAATAGATAAATATTGTTTATACGTTTTATATGAAATAAAGATATACGCTCAATAACAAAACTTGGTAAATATAAAGTTTAATAAAAACTTTATTATACATAATTTCTTATTACTGTGCGTGTTACAAACAAATAATATGCATTTTGAATATTTACGTTCTTTAGGAAGAATAGAAAATCTAATGTGAGATGTAATTGACCAAAATAGAAAAAAATTTTCTCCGATGGATATTAAAGATATATACATTATCCAGTAATAAACATAATAAAGACGACCATACAGTACTATTATATATCTCTTTATTTTACTTTATTTTTTTCAAATAGTTCGTCATCCATGTTTCTTTCACCAAAGTACTATATTTATATTATATCATTACAAGGCTGTGGGAAAAGTGCAAAAATGAGTTATTAAAACAGTTACAATCGACTTTAGATTAAAAATATTTTTAAAAAAAAATCATGTAAATTGGTTAAATAACAATTTAAGGACAGATTTTTATGTTTTCTTTAAAATTTTCTAAAATAAATATATTACCTTATAGTAATCAAAGTCTCATTTATTTTATAATTTATATGAATAATTGATAATAACAATCGCTTAGATTTTTTCTTAATAATGAGATTTACAAAATAATGCTGCGATCTAGATGCCAGCGATTGTAAGAAATATGAAGAAGGCAGTGGCAGGCTTCCCAATTGAATTCATAAAGCCTTGACGTCACTCCTCATTCAATTTGTCCTCTCGGCTCTAACATTTATATTATTTCTGTTTGCGCCATTTCAAGTTATGGATTATTTCGCTTTAGCTATAAACTATAATTGTATATTTCATAAAAAAACAAAAAAGCAAAAAAACAATGCATATCAATATCGATATAATTATAACATTTTTTATTTTCCGATAATTCACTACATCATGTGCCAAAAAAAAAAAGAAAAGAAAAAAAAAAGAAATATCATATTTAATAATAAAGGACTTTATTCTTCTGAAAAATCCTAAACAACCAGGTCAACAACAATTAAAAAAGTGTATTGTTTATTGTAGAATTACGTTATTTGAATTAAATATATTAATATTATTGGAGCCTTCCAATAATTTACAATATTTTATGTAGTAGAATAGCAGGAGAGAGTTAAATAACCTCTGCTTAAAGTTGGGGAGGAATGCCCCAGACAAAAGAACAATTTTCCAGATTAAATATTTGAGTTATTTTCAAATGACTTATCCCTCTTCCTTCCACGGTCACCGAATCTAAATCAAATTCGCAATCCCGTTGTTTTCATAAGTAATGCATTTTTTTTTGTTATTAAAGGAAAATATCTGGTAAGTTTGTACAAGTAATAGGATATTTTGAAATGAAAACCCTTTTCCCTTTTAAATCAACAGGAGTGCTCCGTTGATGCTTTCCCATTGCATTTCCGCTTTTCATTAAGGTTTAGTGCTTGCTTTTCTATCATTTTTATTTTTTTTTAATCATTTAATGCAAGATCTTTTTTTCAGATCTGTTATTTCTCATCCTTTTTTTTCTATTCAGGAAGGAAGATTATTTAATTTTCAATATGATGAGGAGTTTTAATCTATGGCTTTCCAGAAAAAAAAAATTAGCTCCACAATACGGAACTTTAAAAATTATTATTTAACAAAATTTAATGATTGATTCGTAACAATGTTTACATGAATAATTTAAAAAATATCTGTTTATTAAGTTTTAAGAAGATCTTCTTTGTTTGTTTTTATGTTTAAGGCGCAAAACATCTGGTCATTAGCGCCCGGTTAAGAAGATCTTACTCTCACGTTCCCAGATTTAATTCCATTTAAAAAAATATATATATGAGGAAAACATTTAGTGATAATGTATTTGATTAAATTAACATAAAATATTGGTACATCTGAATAAATATAAATATATATATATATATATATATATATATATATATATATATATATATATATATGCACATTTTTTTTTTGGTGGCGCGACGGGCCATGTAGGCCCTGGGCCACGCGGTGTAATTTGCCGGGAACTAAAATACACAGGCGTTACTCGATGAAATTTTCGTAAGTGAGTAGCCACCATTTGGCTGATGGGTCTCACATACCCGGGAGAAGTTCTGTGAGTGAATTCCCATTAATTAAATGCTTGAAAAACTGGATTGGGATTCGAACGCACAACGCTTAGCGTGCGAGACTAGCTACTCAGCCGCGGGCTCCCGTATACGAGTATATGTATATATTTTACAGAAATAATTAAACAATTACTGCTGACAGATATGGAATATGTTATTGTTCTGGCAAACTAACTCTCATACAAATTTAATAAATAGCAACATTTAAAAATAAATTACGGATCTAAGCATTTATTCAATATAACTGTTTATTATTAATTTTAGTGTTTCATTGACAAGTTTAATTACTTCTAGCTTTATGTTTTCATTATCTATTTTATTTAATTCATAATTTTTTCAATGTTTTTAATTGACATTTATTACAAAAATGAAATAAAGTTGTAAATTTCAATCTATGAACTAAAAAATGATAACAGGATAGTAATTTTGAGTTATATAAATATAGAACGTTTAATAAAAATAAAATCACCAGCATGTTTTTTTTTTTGTTTTTTTTTGTATGAACTGGGCGCCAAAAAAAGACTAAGATAAATACGAACAGATTGTGCCAAGATAACTTGATTCCGACAACAAAGGCCCTGGTAAGGATTGATTCTGTCTCGTGTAGGTATTTACTCGGGAAAGCCACTATCCTTGGGAAATATCCCTATTCACAAGGGAAATGGAATTTTCTTGGGACTTGTATTTGTCGGTTCTTACACAAGGCAGCACCAATCTTCCTTGTTTCTAGGTTTTCTGAGATATCCAATCTGCGCCATCAAGACTTTGCTAGGGTTATAATACAATATATAAGAATTGTAATGCTAATGTTTTCGCTTATTATAATTAATATGGAATTTAATTTTTATCAAAATACACATAAAAGTGTTATCAGAAATGCACACTAGATACGGATTTTTGAAATGGTTGGCTTAAGCAACTTTATGTTTGCTAATTGTCTCTCGGATTTGCGACAGTGAAAGTAACAATATAACCATACAAAGGTAAGTGAAACTGCAAATTTAAAAATCCTAAATTAGCGTCACAGGAAACATTGTGGAGTAAATACTAATAATATAGTTGTTAAATATTGAAATTTAAATTTATTAAGGAGTAACATAACAGTAAAGAGACGGGGTTTTGAAGTAAATTCGAATAAGACGAAATATATGGTTAGTAATAGAAACGGTGATAGTCGTGCGGAAATTGACATATGAGAAAAACACTTTTGAACATATGGATAAAGTTAGGATCTTTGGAAATTATAAAAACGAAATTCAGGAGGAAATAAAGTTGTTGTAAGAAACGCCTGTGCGAGTAAAAGCTGGTCCCGGGCCTGTGCGATGTCAGATACTCGTTAAAGATCCCAATCATAATTAAACCTGAATAGACAAAATTTAGGACTCCCACTATAGCATCGTCCGATTAGCCACAGCAGCATAAAGGGGCGTAAAATAAATAAACAAGGCATATAACTTAAATGAAATAGAGTAATTTGGGCACCAAAATTATTTTTCTACCTTCACTTACATATCAATAAGTCTTAAAATTGAAACTCAACATTCCAAAGTATTTTATATACAGGAGACATTAACAATAGATAAATCGATTGCATACATCAGTTGAAAACATATGGAAACTTAAAGTTAAACTTAAAGTCAATGTAAAAATTGTTGTAAAAAAAAATATTAATAAGTCAGGTAGTAAAAATTAATAAATTCTGTAAAAGATATCCTCATTATATATATATATATATATATATATATATATATATATATATATATATATATATATATAAACTCTTGATAGCTCTGTCTTGAATTGTGGGAAAGAGCATCACTTTCTCACTTGAGTCTTGGAAATTTTCATAATAAGCCTCAGTTGAATGGAGAGTTGATTCCAAACCATCAATCACTGAGCTATTACGTCATCGGGTGTATCGGCCTGATAAAAGTCTAAAAAGAATAGAAATGTCGGCTGACCTTCTCCCCGAGAAGGCGGATTAGTTTAAATGTCATTGTCTCAATCGGTATTGGAATAAAATTTAAATAAACACAGAGGTCTCGGCTGATGCAATGCATAATATTATACTACGCCAAACATCGATCGATAAGAGGTAAAGGCCTATGCTCCCTAGTAATTAGTTTTTAAAGAAAATTTATAATTACAAAGGTTGAAATAATTTTTTTTATTCGAAACGTGACATGCGGAGCCGAAATATAGGAGTAATTTAACAATCATAACACTAACTAAAATTAATTAAGACATAATTAGTTTAAAAAAAAAAATATATATATATATATATAATACTCAATAATTCAGCTGACGATGCTTACCACTTTGTCTCAAACTACTTTGCCAGACGAATTAAAATAAAAAATAATTAGAAATAATCTCCAGCTGCAAAAGTACTGAGAACATCCTCAGTAGTACGGTACATCCTATTTATCTATTCGTTACGAGAGTACTTAAGAGGATGACTTAAAGACGGTGAGCTCCGATATCTTACTATTATCATCTTGGATAGCAAGACCGTACATAAGTAATAGGATAAATTTTAAATTCGCCAGACAATTAGCAAAAAAAATAGGGGGCCATAAAAACATTTAGAAGGTAATGTGGTGGCGAAAGATAAGCTTTGGATTATTTATTCATAATTCTTATAAATATTCCTTGAAAATAATTGATTATCTAAAAAGATTTCTAAACTAATTAATTAACAGAGATATATAAAGAGAGAGAGAAAGACAGGGAAAGGCTTAAGCTACGGAGTCTTTCTCTATTAATACAAACAACTTGGTGAGAGTTGGAGTCGGAGAAAAGTTATAAATTACTTTAGTTAAATGAAAATGAAGTTTGGAGCTGCTTTGAAGGCGAACGTTAATGGATGCTAATTCATTCCGACTTGCTAATATCAACTAATCGCTTGAGCCAGGCCAGTCACTAACTCCGAATAAAGGAAATTTTACTAAAACAGAACTGAGGAGAGAGTTTGATCTGAAAATTTATCAAAGTATGACAGCAATAAGTTTATTATTGATGGACTTTAGTGAGATGTAATTACATTGACTTCGATACAGCTTGGTGGTGATATATTTCTTCTTAAACAACTCATAGATAATACTTTAATAGTTAAAAATAATTTTCCAGCCACACCAGGGATTAAATCCGAATAATAAAGATACATTACATTGTCTTGGGACTACCTGCTGTGTAGGGATGAGTATAATTGAGTTCTATATTCAAGATCGTGGTTTCAAACCCGGCAGAAGGGCTTAGGATCTTGGAGACGTACATTGTTAGTCAGGCACATGTTAAAGATGTCGATCGCAAATCGTAAACTGTCTTATTCTCTACTGTGATGAACGTTGATTTCCGATAAAAGAAAAAAATCGACATCCTAATATAATTTAAAAAAAAAAAATAAAACAAAAATGTCTGGAAGATGGTTTCTTCCCATCCAGCAATGTTGAGGCGATAGCCTGCTGTTGGAACCACCACCTACAGTAGACTTAAGAATGTTCAACTTGAAATACCTCAGAGGTAGTGTAAGTCCTAATAAGGCATTTACTGTTGCACTATTTGTTTTTGCAATATTGTTATATTTGTTACTTGAGTGTTAAACAATAAAGGAGACATGAAAAAAAAAGCTAACCTCTTGAATCTGCTCCATCCGACATATCCTCAAGGAATGAAAGAGAGTAGAAGAACGTCAACCCCAAACTGATCAAGAAGTAATTAACGTCGAAGTAACTGGTCCAGTTGTCTAAAGGAAATCAGTAAAGAGCCGTTCGAAATTCCTCCAGAAAAGGTCATATATGGAGCAAATGTCAAGTAATCCGATCGTGCTTATTAAGAAATGGATTAAAAGCTGGCATTTGGTTAAAGGGTGTCGATTGGGAAAAGTGTATGAGATTTCAACGGTTTGATAATTTTTTAATGGCTCGCTTCGATCGCTGCAGAAAAAGTAGTAGAATTCGTGGAATTCTTAATTATTCGTGATTGAATTTATCACTTGATGTTGGCTTGGTACTTAATAAGTTCGGAAACATGCGTTTAATTTAAGAAATTAAATTAAAATAACTTAAACCAGCCTTCCTAAAGGCTATTCGTTTGTGATAAAGAGCAGCTATCTAATAATTTGCTTAGACAATTCATGTGGGTTTTAATATTCAAATATATCCAATAATCGATTTCTGCCAGCGAAGGTTTTGAGAGCGTTTGAATAATTAAAATAGCTCAGAATATGAAGTTTATACTTTTTTATGATAATTAATAAAGCAAATATCAACAAAGGCACATATTTGATACTAATTATACCTTAATTATCTTTTTAGATGGCTTAAAAGTTCTTAGGTAGGCTAAGAAAGCAACAAATGTATTTGAAAGTTTAGAAGATAATTGTTTTTAGATAAGTGTTGAAAATACAAAACAATTAAATGCAGAGTAACTCGTATTCCATTTAAATGAAATTATATGGATTAATTCTCTGAGTAATAATTTTCACAATATTTTTATGGCACTTTTTATTGATGCTGAATAACTGATCTTAACAAGTTGAACATTTAAAAAATATTAAGTAGGTTAAACAATTATAAATTATTCATTCTTTGATACTTTCCTTTCTCGTACTCAACTAATCAAAAATGTTTTGATATTTCTAGTAAAGTCCTAATCAATATTATGAAATGTTACCTGTTGTAGTCCGCTGTTGCAGACAATAAGAATGAAGTGTGTTGCAGTTTGTCGTGACTTGGGTAATAAGATACTCGGACCAAGATGGTTGTTGTGTTTCGACTCGAGCACTTATTCATGCCTCGACTCAAGCAAAAAGTGATTTCTAAATACAATTACCGCCTAATAGCAGTAGTTTAGTCAATCCTCTTCGTCTTGGTTAATACAGCATAGAATAATTAACTGCAAAAGAGACTAAATACCTTCACACGAGTTACTCATCGCTGTTTTAATTACTCTTCGACCAGTGATTAATATGAACCAATAGTCATTAGATGCTAATTACGTTCAGGTTGGCAACTTGAATAATTTAAAAGCAATCATACTATGTGAAGAGGGTTCCGAATGAAAAAATAATGGAATCAAAGAAAACTATCATTGGATTTTAAATTGCAGAGGAGATCCAAATTGAGGGGTATAAAAGTTAAATATATAAGGGGCAGAATAATGATCATTACGGTTTGGAAGAGGATAGGGACAGAAAATAATTATTTTCTTTTCATCAACCCTTTATTTTACCCTTCTGTGTTATTCGATCCGACAGTATAACGAACCCTTCTTTAACATAACATCAATACATATATGTAGCTATATAATAGGCTTCATATAATAAAAAAAAAAAAAAACCCCTTAACTAACCCCTTTCCTCCATATTTTTACATTTACACAATAACATTTTATTAAAGGGATGTGAGAAATGTCCACACTTGACATAAATATTCTATTGAAATGACATAAAGATTCTAAAGGGACATGTCCCAGGATAATAACAATTTTATTTATTTATTTAAATGTTAATAAAGTTTTCATTTTTATTTTTAATAATTTTAAATTTTTTTTATTGGTTTGTTAGCCCTATATTACTTTTATATATTATTGTAATCTTTTTAATTTTGATTTTTCATTTCTTTCTGTTTTTACCATTTATAATACTTGTATATATTTATTGTAATCATTATTGTTATATAGTGTTTTTTGTTTTTCTTTTTATGTGTTCTTTGGTCAGTCATAATAATTATTTGTTTTGTACCTGTATGTTATTCTTAAGGGACCTAGTCCCAGAATAAAGTCCTTTTTTCTGTTCATTTTCATTCAAAACATAAGAAATTAATTTTTTTAGATCAGTATTACTTGAGAAAGATTTACTTATTTATTCATATTGAAAAAGCACATTTATTCTTCCTTATCTTTTTTATTTTCATTATTACACACAATTTTACATGTAGTAGTTAACGTTTCGGGCCTTTTTCCCCATTTTCAAGACTAAAAATGTTTTTAAAAAACATTTTCCTTTTAGTTACAATTTATTAAATTTTTTTTTTTTATAATATATAATTAACTTCAAATTATCTTTATTTTATCTGTACATTCTAATTTTCTATAGATCACAGCTGTATCAGCATATAAGGTTATAAGTCTGTGGATATAACGAGGTAGCTGGCTGGGAGTTGATGGTTTGGTTATTATAGTATTGTATCTGCGAAACATTAAAATATAGTTATTTAATTTTTTTCAACTCTATCTAATAATTCTTAATTGATTTTAATAACCAAGGTAAGTGAATGTTGTGTGTTGGTCGCGCCAGATTTTTATATGTTAAGGGATTTAGGTGAAGCATTCGCAGTGAGAATTTTTAAAACTTATATTCCATATTACTATTCTGGACCCTTAGCTTGTTGCTGAACAGGGTTTATAATATTTCATTTTATTTCTTTTAAGATATATCATCTACCAAGCTAGACAAAATTAATGTAGGCTTCCAAAAAAAGCGTGAAACCCCTCCTTTTTTTTTATCAGTTCTCACATTAATTCAGCTCGGGAGAGCAATATCTCGTTTATTGGAAAGTCCCTGGGTGTTTTATGAGAAACGGCATCCTCGACTTATTTTTTTCCAATTTTTAATTTTCAAAAAATATCTTTCTAACACATATTTTATAGGGCTGTATCGAGAAGAGACTAATGATACAATTTACGCATAGATAATACAGATATATATTTAGTGCGGAGGTCGTGCGGTCACGTTCGGTCCCCCGCAGGGCGGCTATTAAGTGGAATAGCTTTCTCGCAGCCATCCTCGGCTGAAATAGGGCCGATTGTGTCAGAGCCTAGATAAATACCGGGTCCAGGGGCTTTACAGTTATTATTAGCATTGGAAAGTTCTGCTAAGTCCTATGCTGACTTTATACTTAAAAACCTAAGGTAAAAATAGAGTTGAGTATTGATACTGCCATATAGTCCAGGAGCCATATGCGTGGTTGACTATCTCATCGAATAAACATGTTTTTAAGATTATTTTTTTTTTATTGAATATTACAATCTTTATTTATAATAGTGATCAAGTTTAACATTCATACAATATTTACAAAACTATAAAATAATTTGCAATAAAGAGTTAATAAAATATTTACAAAGTATAGAAGTCATACAATCCTTGTATGATGTAGAGTGGTCTCCACATAGAAGTGGAGAATCTTGCCAGTTCTAGAACTCCAATATACATGTTTACAAGAGGTCCCGGGGCCCCTGCCGTTTCAACCTTCTAGAGGGATGGTAGGGATATGTGGAGCTGGATTGGGATTGAGCCAAAGGATTGGGGTGATGGATAAGGTTCTAGAGAAATTCGATGGTATAATGTCAAAAATCAATGGACTATTTAGGTCGTGGTGTAAGGTATAGTTGGTAATAAAGATCATTAACTATTGTTCGAAGGACTTTGGAATGAAAATTTGGCTGTCCCCTACAGTTCAAATCCGTAGGTTCAGATAGGTTTCAGTACTGTCTTGTATATTAGCATTTTTTTTTTTCAATAGATAGTTTAGAATTTTTGTTCAATAGTCTGTATAATTGGCCAAGTCTTATCTATAAAATTAATTTCTTGTCTTTTAAGTCTAATATGCGGGTTCCAAGTTAGTCTTTTGTCTAGAAGTAAGTCAAGATACCGGACTGTTTCAGAGAAAGGGAGCGGAATGGAGTTAAAGAGAACTAGAGAACAGGATTGTTTCCGAAGCGTGAAGGAACACCACTCATCTAGAAATATTTAAAAAAATGATTCTTTATCACACTTATAACGGAAATGCCTTTCTTGCGTACCTACAACTCTTACTAGTCAATAAGAGATTAATTGTATCCGATTTACTAGCCCATCGAACACACGATTACTTTTCGTTTTATATTCAACAATTTTTTTTGGACAAAAAAATTAATTATAATAGCATTCAATATCAATGGCATTTCGAATTTTTATTATTTATGCTACTATATTGTGTTAAATTTTTTTCAGTACTTCGAAATATATAAATATCAATTAGGAAAAAATTATTCCATCAACTGAAGAAGAAATATTTTCCAACATTGAAAACACGGAAATAGATTTATAACGCTAAAAAGCTCCAAGATTTTATATTTTAAATAAATGAAAAACCAAATTTCATAGGGTAAAGAATGTCGGAAAAACAATAAAACTAATTCATTGATGCATTTGATAATTTCTACGTCTTGATTCCTGAAAACGAAAATACTTCTTAAGCTATAATAACTTCTAGCATAAACTTGCATAAGTGTAAATATTTAAAAGATACCGTTCGTTCCCCGATACATGATGTTCAGTAAGAAGTCACACAGAGAAAGCTAGATCGGTGCGGACGACAGGAGAGACATCTATAAATCTGCAAAGATACTACACGACTCGGAGTTAATTTATATCTTGTCAGTATCTCCTCGGTTCGCTATCGTCTCTGTTTACAGTTTGCTATCCTTTATTAGCTTGGAGAGATAAATCAAAAGTGCTAACTGCAATGGTAATCTCTTTTTCCTATCCCCTGACAGCTTTAAATTGCACCGGCTTTCGATACAATTGTCCTGCCGATTGTTGATGTCCTCAGGTGAGTTATGGCCTGAGGTGCATTGTTGCAGAACAGGACCTGGACTTGTCTTGGGTTCGAGGTATCCCTGAATAAAATAGCGCATGCGTGACTAAGGAACGGTTCTAAAAAAAGTACCTTACGTAATGAAGTACTGAATTGGGGAAAAAAGGAACATTACTAGATGTGGAGAAGTACCTAAAGAACAAAAATTAAGCTGAAAAAAGAAGATAACTAAACGAAATCATAACATTAAAATCATATGTAGGGTAGAGAGGCAGACAAAGAGACATTCTCTGGGCTTCAGAGTTAAAAAAGAAAAGAAGATAAAATCAACAATATGGTTGATTGTATTTATTATCTATAACATTATGTGTACTGCAAAACAATAAAAATATTTTTTCACATACAAACGTCCTGGAAGAATAAATCTAAATATTTTGTTAAATTAAAAAGAAGAAAAAAGTGACCTCTTCTTACCTATAAAAAGGAAGAAAACATTTAATTTATTGAAAAACTTAATTCATTAACATCTAAGAAACATACACTCAAAAGTATAAAAAAAAATCCTTTTAAAAATGGAAAATTCTATAAAGGAATTATCGAAAGATGATGAAAACAAAGTCAATATCCTCTTCAAGTATTTGAAAAGAATTTTATATTATAACAGAGTATAAAATATAAGTTTGAACGCCACAAGGGAAGAGGCGTCATAAATAAATAAATAAAACTAATATTTTACAGTTGAATAAATAAAAATTGACATTGGATAAGTCATATGAGTATCATTACGTTAAGATTAGAATTGAATCGTATTTGTTCTATTCCAGCCTGATTCATTTGAATTTTTTTCAACTTTAAAAAAATATGAGATTAATTTTTATTTTTTTAAAGCTTAGTATTAAGTTTTTTTTTTATTTTTTAGCAAGATTTATCAATGAGAACACTATCCTTCGTTAGAAAAGGGTTGTAATATATACGAATAAAAAAAAAAAAAAAAAAAGAAAAAAAGAAAAGGGTGGTAATAACAGTAACATAATGACTATAGTATTATAACCCGCCTCCGGCGGCAAAAATTCCAAAGTAGCTGACGTTACCCATACACTAGCGAAAGTTTTCTAAAAAAATAAATTACGTAATTGACAAGCATAAAAACTAAAATACAGATATATATGATACGTATAAATTAATGCACGTTTCGGGTTCAGCTGGAGATATTTCCAATAATTATTACCAGTCAACCGTGGCCAGTATGAAACGGGAGTCCGGAGATTCGTGACTGACTGGAAGCACAGTTTCTCTACTTTCACGAGTCTATCATTCACTTCTACGCACACTAATACCAGACAGCCATTAAGGAATTTAATCTGCTTCCATTAGATAATACCAGTCCTTATCTATAACAAGATCAATCTCATTTGCATTGATTCGTTCTGGTATATTTTTGTAATAACCAGATATGTTCTCAGTTTGTACCGTTCTCGGATCTAAAAAAAAAAAAAACTGACTGGCGCAGTGATGTTAATTTCTTTGGAAATAAGAGTTTGAAAATAAAATCAAGACACAAATATTAATTTATGACGATATTAAGTATTGTATCGAAATAAGAATCATTTATCACATTGCTTCCACTTACCTATATATGAAATATATAGTAACAGAAAGTATTGCGATCGAATTCGACGTTTTAGGGTTTCCCAGTTCAAATGAACAAGCCTCCAGCTCGAAAACGATAAGTTGTATAGAACTGAAACTTTATATTTTAGAAGCGTATATACCCGAGATGTTTCAGAAACCTTGCATGTAAAACTTAATTGGCTATAACATCTATAAATGGCTATAAATGCTGATACTTTAAATATTTCTTTCTCTAAAGAAGGATTTAAAAAAAAATATACTACTCTAAATATACAAGTTGAACGAATGTTTTAGCTAACTAAAGCAGTAAAGAGCAAACATATTTCTTAGGTAATTTAATTTTTTTTCGAATACAAAAATAATAGTATAGATGTAGACCTAGTAACATATCGTTGTGTAAAGCGTTTCCCTAATATCCCACAAACTTGTACGAGTAGGTGATTGTTGTACATAACAATTTTGTACTGTTATATTATATTATATTATTTAAAACATATTTTCAAACGAGACTGAATGCATTTCATTTAACTTTTTTTAACTCTGACTTTATCTTAAAGTTCTTAAATTGATTTTAACCACTCAGTGTGATAAACAAAGTTTTAGTATTACGTGCATCAGGTTTTCGTTTGTTTTTTTAATCCAAATTTTCCCCTTAATCTTTAGAATTTAATATTTAAAATTATGCGTGGGTTTTTTGTATAATTTTTCCTACAATCGCAATGTAACCTCAATTTTTCACCATATGTTTGCCATTTAGGCTAATGTACTATAATCACAAAAAAACAAAAATATTTTCTGATTGTAAGGATGACTCATCCAAAATCATTGTTAACATTTTGTCAAAATGTAAATATGTGAATAAAGTTTATTTTTATTTTATTTTAATATTTAAAAAACAAATAGATTTTCAGTAAAAACTTTGTTGTTTTTTAAAAAACATTTTATTGATATTTACAACCGTACTTATTATAAATATAATAAGTAAATGGAATTTTTTACACTTACGGACGTGAAAATGTCTTGTGAAGAAACTGTCAATGTAATTTAGTAGGTCTCGAAGCCATCGTCTTTACATTCGCCTCAAAGGGTTGTCGGGAATAGACGGGAATGATAAGTTGCGTACAACAGGATTCCTGTGGGTCGGGAGTTTGGCATTAAAAGAGGCATATCTGCTGCGGAATAGTTCTGCGACAAATGGGATATTTAGGTCATTATGGATGTTTTTATTCGTATAGAAATAAGGAGCATTTAGGATTGTAGGGATTGAATGCAAGAGGAATTAGAAGATTTAGTAAAGCCCCAAAACTCGATTTTCCAGATGGGTCTGATGATGGTAACAGAAATGAGCTTTTTATAATAAATTTGGAAGATTTGAACGTTTGTCGAGTAAGTGTTGTAGTAATCTGTATCTAATAGCAGTTTCTTGTCGTTTAAGTCTCGTATGAGTATTCCATATAAGACGTTTGTCAAGGTGGAATCCTAGGATACAGTGAGACAGGAAGTCATCGGTTTGCGACGGTGGGTAAATGTAATTTGGAGGGTTTTTAAGATTTATTTTAATCCTCCTGTTCTGACATCATTCCTCTATGGATGTGATGTGGGACTGAAGGGTTTGGGATGCAACGGTAGGATCATTATGGACGGATAATGGATAAATCCGTGTAAGTTGTGAGGACAATGCTAGGATGGAGTGGAATATGAGCTGTATATACCGTATAAAGGATGGGACCTAAGACACTACCCTGAGGTGCACCTGCATTCTGAGAAAATAGGGAAGAGTAGGTAAGGTTATGATTTACTTTGAAGGTTCTATTAGTAAGATAGGAACGGATTATAAGGAAGGGAGTTCTGGGTGCCAGACTCGGTCGAACGCTTTAAGAAAAAAAAAAAAAGGTTTAAAATGATATTTCGAAATATGTCAGTCTTAAAGTATTATTTCTAAATCTGTCAACTCTAATAAAATAAGAGAACGATTGTGTAGTTTATGGACGAGTTGAACACATACGAGTAATTTATTGTAAACTATTACCCCTTTCATATTTTTTATAACGACTAACCTTCCTTTATGACTATCGTAACTATTCGGCATTAATTATAATAATCTTACTAAAGGCAATAAAAAAGCCTACCGTATGGATGACGTTGCGTAAGTATTATTAGCACCAACTGTTACCAAATAACTTTCTTCTACTATTATAGGTGTAGTAGTATTAGATTTTTATTCCTCATAAAATATTGAGCCATGACATTTGCAAGTGATTGCGAAATTTCACTTCCTTCAGTTAAATAAAAGCATATTGTTCAACTTTCTATTACTTTAAGGATTTCCAAATAGTTTTATTTGTCTTTCGTACTAAGGAATCGTTTCTAATATTTTAGATCCTTTTCAAAACAATTGTATGGTATATAAGTTTATGGAAAGAGATTTCTCTTTAATAAGAGCTCCCAATGCTAAATGCTTATAATAAATATTTTCTATTATTGTTAAACAAAAGATAATCATTTCTGAGATGGACTTTTACAAGAGGATTTGACAATTTATTTTATTTTTAATTATTATTTTTCTCACTTTTTTATTGTATTTTATTATTATTATTTTTTATATTTTTTTCATTACTTCTTTATTTATTTATTTATTTTATCATCCTTGAATATTGCCTACTATTCATTAATTTCGAAATTAACTTGATATTTTTTTTTTTTTTTTTACTAATTCTGTCATATTAATTTTTATTATTATTATTGGTTTTAATTAACATTATTATTTAATATTTCAACTATAATCATGATTGATTGTTTCAAAAATATATTATTTGTTTTAAATTGATTTTCTAAACTGAGTGTATCTGGCATTATTTATGAGTGTATTATTTGTTTATCATGTATTATTTATATGTATGTATTATGTGTTACATATTTATGTATTATGTATATTATTATTGTATTATTATGTAGATGTTTATTGTGTATTATATGTTGTATTAGTGTACTATTTGTTTTAATAATTATTATTATTTGATATTTCAACTAAAACCACGATTGGTTGTTTAAAAAAAATATTATTTGTTTTAAATTGATTTTCATAAATTAGTGTGTCTGGCACTGATGGCCAAGATGTTTTGTGCCAATGAAAACAGTCAAAAATCAATTCAAATATTTTAAACAAGTATTACTATTTATTATCACAACGATTTTTTATTCATAAAAATTGTAAAGATTTAAGAGGTCTTTAAAAAATGTAACTCATGGTTAAATCAACTTACATCGCCTGATATAAGAATAATTACACACCGAATTCGTTTTTGATTATTTTTTTTTTTTTCAATTTGCATTCAGATGTACTACGATTTGTCACAAATGCACATTAATAATAATTCTACAAGATCGCATTTATACAATATATTATCACAACGACGGAGAAAAACAATTTTTGATTTCAGAGGGATAGGAGTATTTAAGTTAAATTAAAGTAAATTGAGCTTATAATTCCTCACTATAAGAAGACAAATTGATTTTCTGAAGGTTAATAAAAAAAAAAATAAATAAAACAAAAAGGAAGCATTTATTAACAAACAAGCTGTTGCACAATATACCAGTTTTATGAATTATTGAAAGGTTTAAACAATGAATAATAAGCACATAGCTGTCTTCGTTGGTTTCTTTTTTTTTAACTTTAATTTATAGAATTATTTTACAATTTAAATAAGCAATTAATCATTAAATAATTATATTGGTTTCTTATGTCAGATATTCTATACTAATTATCGATAATTATTATTATTATCGAACAAAATAAGTCGGTAGATGTTTTTAAAATTTATTTATTCCTTCGGCATATAAAGATAATTTAATGGATTGTATAAAATATATAATCATAGTGAATGCTATGAAATGGAATTGCTCTGCGGAAGATGCGTTTGATAGTTTTGACCAATAATATTAATAACATGACTAACTATAAATGTTTATATAAATAAAATTAAAATTTAATATTGTTAGCTCTTCAACTATATTCTGAAATTTGGAAGAAATAGAGAAATAAATGGTGTATAAATGAGGTTAGGGGGGAATAAATATGGTTAGGATTCCAAAAAATGTCAGAGCGGATGATAAAGAATTTTGCAAAGGAAACAGTTGTATGAAATGAGATTTATAGCTGTGTACAGTGATATCTTAAAGTTATAGTATGGTTGGAATAACGGAGGGTATGAAAGCTAAGAACTTGAGAAGGTTTCCTAGTTGTTAAGGAATGGGATTAATTTAAGTCCAAGTAGGTTTGACTTTGCTAAAAAAACAAATATACCTTTGTAGGTTGGCTGATATTTTCAAGAAGGTAGATGAATGGTTGATGTGTAAAGGAAGTTAAGCAACGTGATGTGCTAATTCCAAAATAAAAATTCGCGAATAACGAAAGATCTCTTAAAGGAAGCAGTTCTGTACGAGGTAATGAGTAGATTCAAGGGCTACGATCTTGTGTTGTTAAAGGAGACAGGGGAGAGTGGGGTGAACATATTGTAGATAAAGAGGGTTTTTTTGGTTTGGAGAGTTATGAAAAGATTCCTAGGAAGTATTGCCGTGGAAAAAAATAGTTTTTTTTTTCTTTAATGTTGTAGGAGGTTGATGGTACTAAAATACCATGATACAATTTGATCGATCAAATGCGATCGATCAGTGTTATATCGGAATGAGCCACTTTAACTATCTGCAAAAAATCAACGAATTACTGTTCGTGATATAACTTCGGAGTTAAGAGCCTGCAAATAGACCGTTTTTGATCATCTAAAGAAGGCCGGGTACGTCTGTCGTTACGAGGTTTGGGTTCTCCATGAGCTCAGTGAAAGGAATGTTATTGAAAGGATTTCATGTGCTGTTTTGCTGCTGAAAAAAAAATTGGAGGATCGATTTTTGAAACGAGTTGTAACTGGTGAAGAAAAATGGATTCGCAACATCACCAGCCGAAAACATCTTGGGGTTGCCTAGAACGACGCTTGCAACACCAAAGGCCGGATTACATTTAAGAGAAGTGATGCTCAGTATTTGGTGGAATTGGAAGGAACCGATACATTTTGAGCTCCTTCCACTAAACCAAACTATAAATACGGAATTTTACAGCGCCCAGTTAGATCGATTGAAGGCAGCAATTGAAGAGAAACGGCCAGAGGAAAGGAGTGCAATTCCACCAAAACAACGCTAGGCTCCATGTGTCTTTAAGGCCTCGGTAATAGTTATTAAGCTTCAGGTGGGAGGTTTTACCTCACCCGCCGTACTCTCCTGACATTGCTCCTACGAATTTCCATCTTTTCCGTTCCCTCGAAAAGTTTCTACAAGGGAAATCCTACTCTTCAGAAGAAGACGTCAAAACGGACCTTTTAATAAGGACAGTGATTTTTGGAGACAAAAAAGGTATAATGGACCTTCCAAGCCGTTGGGAAAAAGCAATCGCTAACGGTGGTAACTATTTTGTAGATTAAATAAATACAATTTAAGCTGTTCATCCATTTTAATTTTTGTCCACGAACTTTCCGCACAACCCAATATGTTCATAATTTGCTTTAGCCGGTACTCAGCCACAGTCCAGAGTCGACTTTTATTTATTTTTAAACCTTAAAACATTTTCTTAAATCTGCATCGAGTTGATTTATTTAATATTCAAATCCTTAGAAGCAACGATTCCAGGAAATGTTTAAATAAGTTAAACAAGGAAAAGAACAACAATACTAAGAAATATAATAAAACAGAGAAATAAAGCAATAAAATAGAGAGGAGACAGAATAAGAGGCTGGCACAAAGAGCCGGTGTCCAAGGGAAGGCGTAATTCAGGTGACTACGTTAAAAAGTTGGGAGATGGTTTTGTTAAACTCTCCTCCCTCCTGGGCCAACTCCACAACAATATTACTTTATTCTTTTATTTTACCAACTTTTTTACTTATATTCCTGCTTTTTTCTTTTCTTTTTTTTTTGTTTAATTTTTCTTTTCATGTCAGAACTTTATTATGGAAACATTTTCTTCTCAAACAATTGATTGGAATGTTAAAATGCTTTTCATGACTTTTAGGAAATAATAATCTTGTTCTGCTATAATACTTATACTTATCAGTAAAGGGAAAATATATATATATATATATATATATATATATATATATATTATATAATATATATATAAACTTTTAATTTTATTCGTAGTATGATTTAATTTAAAATTAAAAAAAAAAAATATATATATATATATATATATATATATATATATATATATATATATATGTATTTATTATTTTTTGTGGAAATGTTTACCGACAGCATTAAGTGTATGGTATGTACATAAGTGAAGGGAGCGGGATGGTCTAGTGGATAGAGCACTGGTCTGCTGTTCTCCGGATCGTGGGTTCAAATCCCGGCTGTGACAGAATATTATTTATTCTATTAATTCAGTCGGGAGGAGACCCTCCTGAGGCAGACCCAGCCTCAAAAGTGGGTACCCGAAAAAATTGGGGAATAAACCTGGCGGCTGAGCTTGATCAAGGCATTATCACCTCATTGCACGGCCGTTGGTCTAGAAACAAAATGAATCTCTAGTCCAAGACCCTTCATGGGTTGTAGTGGTACAAGTTTTTTTGTTTTTTTTTTAATATACATAAGTGGTCCACGTCATCAGCGAAATAATTTGTTGACTAAACTTTTGATTCTTTTGATATGGGCTTCTCTTTTGGCTGAGGGTCTGTAAGTTTCATTCAGTGACGTTTTTATCATACTCAGTTTGAAACGCTTCAGCTTTGTTGGTGTTCGGATTGATAATTGACGATAGTTCCTGCGTTAGTAATTTAGCGGGGAATATTATTTGTTATATAACATTTGTCTCTAGGACCTACCGTTTTGCGTTTCAATGAAAAAAATTACGTTTTTAAAAAATATTTTCACGGGGTTTTTTTTCGCCCTCAAAAATGTAACACGTCAATCTTTTTTAGTGTTACTCGAATCGATAATTTTACAGTTGTTTTTTTTTCAAATACTCGGAGGAAGAATTTTCCCAAACGCATATATAGACGGTAAAGGGTACATCAATTAAAATGTCGGTTTCATAGGCGTTGTCATATTAGAGAAACTACTATGACTACATTGGTGGGTGGATAGTAATTTACTTTTATAAATATAGATTTGTGAGATTAATAATGATCTGAAATGTACAACTCTAAGGTTGTTTAATCAAAATAATTGATTCCAACTAAGCTTTGTAAGCACTATTGATATTTCGCCTAAAAAAATACGCTCGTGTTAAAACAAGAGTTAATGATGTCCAACGTTTGTCCAAGGTGGTGATTGCCGTGATCAAACTTAACTTGAAGAAGAAATATGAATATGCAACTTTATAATCAAGCGTGTTAAAATCAATGCAATTCAATAGTAGAATGATAGTAGTACCTTCTATTATTCTTAAATATATAAACGATTATGTTCTTACCACAATGGACCAATAACATTAAGGCAAGATGATAAATCTCCAGCATCGTCAAAGACATACCTGAAAAAAGAAAGGCTCGATTAATACACAATCAGAGAGTACAGTATATTATAAATCTAATTTTGTTTTGACAGGCGTTATGTTTTCGTAGTGATATTTTCGAAGTAGTTTCGAAAAATGCTTACGAAATAAGATTTGATGCCAGTGTTGAAACGTAGTGTGAAGGTTACAAAATGTTAGGGAGTGAATGTTTTGGAATGGCAGAGTAAACATGTTGATGTATCGGCCGAATAGGTCAGGCCTTATTTACGATTATTTTCCAGCTAATCTATAAGGAAGAAGAGAAGTTTGTTCTTTATTTATACAAGCATACCGACATGTTTGTGTTAGTTGAAGAATAATATTTAATTTTTTATGAAATAAATTGTTTTTTTAACTATTTTAAGTAGTACTACAATAATAGAATGAAAATTATGCTGCATTTTACACGATTCTAATATTGTGTCTTTCGATTCTATTTTCCACTACTCTAGCGCCCTCTCTCAGTCTCCACTGGCTTATTAGACCGGTGACGCGACTGACTGAGAGGCGCTGGGATCTCCTAGCCTCGGGCCCCAACGCCCACTGTGGGCGTAGTGGTTTGATTCGGAGTTCCCAGGGGCAGTATGTAAATATTGCATATATATGTATAAATGTGACCAAGATTATTATTTTTTTTCTTTTATTTTCTTTTCATCTTTATTTAGGGTTATTTATTCTTCTTTGTATTTTATTTATTTCTATTTATTTTGTATTCATTTATTTTTATTTCTTTATTTAGTGTACATAAGGAATGAATGAATTCTAATAGCATTAATACTCATTGCCCAAGATTGTGGCAGATTGTATTATTTCTAAATAAATAAAAAAAAAATAAAAAAATGTCCACTAACTATGGATACCAGCGTGGGAAGCCCGTGGCTGAGTGGCTAGCGCTCTACTCTCTTATGCTAATGTTGTGAGTTCGAATCCCAGACCCGACGGGGCTTTATAAGGATGTAATTAAATGGAGATTCACTCACAGTCTCTCCCCCGGGTATGTGAGACCCGTCAGCCAAATGGTGGTCACTCACAAAATTAGGCGTAGGGAATGAGGACCCTACCCTACGAATTGCATCGAGATACACCAGTGCAATCTTCCAGGAGATTACACCGCGAGACCCAGAGCCTGCACGGCCTGTCGCGCCACTGAAAAAAGAAAAATGGATACCAGCGTTATGATTGAGAGAGAAACGCTGGGATCTCTTGCGTCTTGCTTTTCTCTCGACATTTGGGGAGAGGGGAAAAGCTTGGCTCGGGGTTCTCAGTATTGTATTTAAGAAAGCTTGTGTTTCAGAAGTTCATGTTTGTATTAAAACGATATTTAATTTTATATTATCTTTCGTATTGACAAAGATTTTTTTTAAATTTAAACTGTGTGCGAATCGCTTCAATATCCTTCCCTTTTTCAAATTCAGTTTATTCAATCTGTTCGCATCTGTTCGATATACGTAGTCTATCTTTACAAATCTCAATGCATTCATTTATTTAACAATTTATATTTAAACACTATGAAAAATAGTTTAGTAATAGTATTATAATTTTATTTTTAAACATTTAAAATCCTTTAGCCTAAAGAAAATAATATATGGTGCACAGTTTAACAAATCTTATTATTCTATGTCTATGTTTGATATAGGTTTTATATTTAAGGAATGAAAAATAAATGTATTTCGAAAAATTATTATGCGGGTATAAAATATTACGGACGTCTAAAATTATTTCTCAAACTAGCAAATGACTATCAATGTAAACTTAACGGATTGGCTTTAATATAAAAATGATGGAATATTTATAAATATATGCCTTTATTTTGCACATAAATTCAGCAACCAATATGAGAATGTGGAAACAAATAGACGGCATTTGTTTTAAATACATATTATTGTATGTATTCATTCATGTATTTATTTATTCTTAATGCTTAAATTTACATTTTACTACATACATTTGCATAGTTATAATTTGATACATAACCATAAATGTTATTTAGTAATAAAAAAAAGAGGCTGTCTTTGTCTATTTTACGAAGACAGCGGACTGGACTCCAGTACAGAACGTCAGAGGTAGTCCAATGTCAGGAAGACTGGCAGAGAAGTACTGACAGATTGACTGGACTCTAAGACAGGCCTGACTTCTAAGGAAATTAAACATTTTCATATCAACATCAAAGAAAATCACACCTGACGTCCCAATGAATATGAATCCGGCCCGTGTCAGTAATGTTAATCAGGAACATATTCCGAGTAGAAAGAAAAAAAAGAATATGCACGGTAAGAAAGGGGACGAAAAACAATCATAAATAAATAATGATACCGGTTGAATAAAAGATTGTTTCCATTAATTCCGATAACGTTTTTTTAAAAAGGATCGGTAGAAATTGTTGATTTGTGTCACGAATATTTTACGTCGTCCGTCATTCGTTATTTTTCCGACATGTAAAGTGGGTGTCACTTTTGATTTAAATGTCTAAATTGACTATTTCAGTTAAAGGTAAAGTCGAACAATCGAATATTCAAAGAAAATATAATAGGATATTCAAAATCAATCAAAAACAAAAACTTCAGACACTAACTGCATTTTAAATAAATGAATCAATACCTGTAATTGGTTTTAAATTAAAATATTAGGATTGTTTCTGAAAAGTTATCGATCTAATCCATTTCTCAGTCGGAATAAATATCTATTCATCTAAATCCAGAAATGATGATGATAATAATTCAAATTAAATCTGAAGGTGGACAGAATTATTCAACAGACGAGGAATTACTTGAATGGGTGTTCTCTTTCGTGTTAGGAATGCACGAGACAGGGAAGTTTCAGGATTAGCTATTATAAAATGTTTTTTAATTTCTAGATCTAAATCAATGCATTACAAGAATTATGTGGATCCATATTAACTATATTTTTTTCGAAGTTAGTTTTTACTTTCACTTACTATATATAGTAAGGGAAAATATTGCGGTCGAGAAAATTTTCGAATTCCAGTTTTCAATGGAAATGCACGTTTTAGGGTCCCCTGAGTCCAAATAACCAAATTCCGCAAAAAAGGTCTGTGTGTGTGTGTGTGGTAATTTTCGGGAGGAAACGAAAAGTCCTATGAAACTGAAATTTCATATTTAAGACAACTATACGCCCGAAATGTTACAAAAACTTTTTCATTAAAATCGGCTAACCAGAAGAGCCACCTTATACCATGCATATAGCTTCTTTTTATGATTTTCTCAAAAACGGTACCAACGATTTTGATTTAACTCCCTATATCGATGTAAAATTTAATAGGCTTTAATATCATGTAGGTTTCATTCTGAATAAAATAGTCTGACATGGCTTAAATGCCTATATTTTAAATCTTCTTCTTCTAAAGTACCTTTAATTTTATTGACTCTATAAAAATAACTATATCATCTTGTTACACTGATGAAAAAAAGTTAAATATATATATTGAACGAATTCGAAAACCAACTAAAGGAAAAAACTGAAATAATATTTTTCAATGCAATTTTTTGTTTTGAACATAAGAACAATAATAAACATGTGTAATATACCGTTGGAAAGCTAAAGATTTTAGAAAAAAATATTATCTAATACACAAGCTTGTAAAAGTTAATAAAGAGTGATGAAAAACCGATAAAACTAACTGATTATTTTAGATGATAATATAATTGTTTTTTAAATAAAAACACATGTTTCTATAAAAATTCAATTTAATTAATTCTTAAATAGTTTCACTAATTTTTAACTCTAACTGTATTTGAATATTCTTTAATCTATTTTTAAAACGGAGGTAAGTGAAAGTCGTGTGTTGCCCGCACCAGATTTTTAGTATAACAAACATTAAATAGCTCATTCAAGGTATGGCGAAAGGTATAGATTGGTAAGAGCTCTGTAAAACTTTAATTAAATAAATACCAAAAAAATAAACAAAAGAATTGATGAAATTATAAAATATATATATCATGATGAAGTAATGAGCCGAAGAATCTTTAAACGCATTGTCATCATGTCCACTGGCTGACCCATGTCCAAACCGTTAGTCTTGTGACAAACAGCTGACTCACATCTATACAGGACTTACACAAATGATGAATTATGACATGTCTGACCGAAAGGCCATTTTTCAGATCACTGACTAAGCATAGTTGGAGAAAAATGACTGATAATTATACATTCAATATAATATATTGAAGATTACAACAAACAATTTTAATGTCAATATTCAACTCAGCGTGGATTTTACACAATACATATTAGAAATATACTTGATATTTTTGAGTTTTGTTATTTATTAATATCTAATACAAAGTGTAATACTGGTAAAATAAATGTATTTCTACTATTGCATGTCTGGTCATTGCAGCGTATAAATCCGATCTGTGGAACAATTTTTAATTAAGATTCTTTTTAAAATGTTTAATTATTTTGAGGTAAATGGGTTTTATCAGGGTGAGAACGTAGGCTTGAAAAAACTTTAATGGTCTCTAAAATTAAAAAAAATACCTGTACTAGATCAGACATCATAAATAAGTTAGCTATAAATAGTTATCAACATATATTTCATATATTCCATTTTAGAAACTGTTATAAAAAAAATATTGAATGTATGCCCGTCTCTTCATACGCTCATTCTAATTCATTTTATCCATTATACTAATTTTTTTTTTTTTTTTTTATACACTATTATATTAAATATTAATTAATTATTTTATGTATATAAAAAAGGATCTCCTAAAAATATTGTATGGCTAAGAAGAGCAAAGACGATTATTAATGATGTGAGTAGAAAATGTTGTGGGACGATAAAACAGGCGATAAAACAGGCACTATCAATCCCGAACCACCAATAGGATCATTAATTCGACTAAGCTGGCTGCTATTGGTCCATTCAGCTCCAAATTAGCACCAATCACAGGAGTCTTTTATCTCATACTACGGCACGCTTTTGTCCCTCCTTTTAAATTTCGGGCACTTAATAGGCAGTGTTATCACTAATTAGTCCTTATGAACGGTTTTCCGATTGAATTATATTATCAATCCAGAAATATACATTTCCATGATATAAAATTAAACTTTATCTATTCTTACTTCATTATCGTAATAAATTACTACCCTTCTTCTTTATATTTTAGTTATTCGTTTCTCGAATATTAAGCAATAAAAGGGTTGAAAAGTCATAAAATATTTTGATTTAGTTTTCATTCATTCAAAATTTTTTTTTAGAAACAAAATTAAAGATGAAAGTTAAAGGCATATTGAAATTAAACAGAGGAATGATTAATAAAAAATATTATTAAAACTAAATATGTATTTAAAACAAAATTTAAAGTACCCACTGAATCTTAAACCGGCTTTGCTACACAAGAAGAGTGTTAGCATGAATTCTAGTAATATTTTTTTTAATGTTCGGAACTCGATACTCATTAAGTACTCAACAGTTTTTTCAAAATCGAAACAAATAAAAGTTAATTAAAATATGTGGGCACAAAAACAGAATATTTCTTTTTCAAATCTGTACAAAAACAATTCTATAATTGAGTATTTCTGATTTTTGATGAAATATCATATTTTCACGTTATATTATGATATAAAAATTCCTTAAATCGCATAAGTGATAATCATTACAAATTATGTGGAAGAAGAAACAATATAAAAACATGACCTATAAAGAATAAAAAAAATATGAAAAAGATTTTTAAAACAAAATCGGGAAAAGAAAAGTTAAAATATCGGTATTTAAGCCCTGTCAGACTTTTTCAATCAGAATGAAACCTATATCAAATCAGAGCCCATTAAATTTTACATGAGTTATAATAGCGAGTTTAATTAAAATCGTTAGAACAATTTTTGAGAAAATCGTAAAAAAGTGCAAAATACACAATTTAAAGTGGCTCTTCTGGTTAGCTGTTGTTGATGAAAAAGTTGCTGTAACATTATGGGCTTATAGTTGTCTTAAATATTAAATTTAAATTTTATAGGACTTTTCGTTTTTGCGCTGGACTAACCACACGCGGACACACAGAGACCTTTTTACGTACGGGACTAGGTCATTTGGACTCCAAGTCGAAAATGTTGACGATCGCAATACTTTCCCTTACTATATATTTCAAATATAGGTAATTAAAAGTAAAAACCAAGCTGGTTCTCGTACTATAAGTCAGATCAAAGGTTTTTTTTTCAAACATTTTTACTGATATTTACAACTGTATCAACAAAAAAAAAATACATAAGTAAATGCGATACTTATATAATAAAGTGACATGATATACACGTAGAGAAGCTTCTCATTGGAATCACTCTAAAAATATTCTAAACTAGACAAGTCCCGGGGCCATCTCCTTTTCAGGCGCCTCGGAGGATTATCAGGAATTGAAGAGGAAGACAGGATGGAAACTAGTGGGTTAGAGTGAGAATCCAGTTTTTCATGAAAGGGTTGATAGCTGGTCCGGGCCGAATCAGTAACATAGGGAACATTAAGTTCTTTATGGATAAGTTTATTCGTGACCAAGTTAAGAGCGTTGAGGATTTTATGAAGGACTTTGGATTGTAAGGATTGGATGCGGGAAGAATCTCTTGGTTTAGTAGAGCCTCAAAACTCTACTCCGTAAGTCCAGATTGGTGTTATAATAGTCATGTAGATGAGCCTTTTGTAGTTAAGAGGACGGTTTGACCGTTTGTCTAGTAAATAGCCTAAAACATCGAGCAGGTCAAAGGTTATGTACTTGTTTTAAGTAATTCATAATATTTAATCAATAGTTTAAGCATAATTGTTAATTATTATTTTGGCAATAATTTCATGAATATCCTCCTTCGCCTATGGTATTAAAAAAAACCTCACTGACGAGATGAAGAAACCAATAGCCAACTTAATATGAACTCGAGAAAAACCAATGCGCGTGACCAGGCGGCATAATATGCCTTTTCAATTTTTTAATTTTATTTTCGAAGGAGACGTTGAGGGGAGTGAAACAAGTTTTTAGTATACATGAAATTTGTACTTTTATATTGTAGCCGCTCTGGTGGGGGAAAAAAGTCGGTTATTTGAAATTGTAATACTAGGAGGCTTTTAGTATGTAGAGTTGTGAGGATTCCATAATTCATGGGCCAACTTCTACTGGGGGGGGGGGATTGTATGGAAAGTCCCCACCCCCCCTTAGTTGGGTGAATTTGCATGGCTGTATTCTATTATTACAGCCACCGCCTTTTGTATCTATAGTGGAAATAATTTTATTTCTGAAGCTACACGCCCTTTTGAATGTCGGAATCGCTTGCGCATCAGCCGGTGTCTTTTTATAGTCATTGCAGAATTTAAATGGTTTAGGAGCATCTCTTTGGGGCTTTTAGGGGGTCGTTAGCAGCCTTGTTAAGGGAGACTTCAGAAATGATAATATGCTGTAATTTCGTATCTTGTATCCAATTTAACAGGACGTCAAAGTTACATGTGATAATATTATATACACAATTTATGACTGAGTTATAGAAATTATGGTAATGCATTACACAGATGTTAACTTTACATATATAATTAAAAGATAAAAAATGCTAAAAAATAGGGTTAGGGAATTGGAATAGGTGCTCAACCTCTTCTTTATTAGTAATATATATGTATATTAATAGATACTTTTATTTATTAAAATAAAAAACACAATTTTTATTTATATATTCTTTAAAAATAAATTTATTCTAGATTGTATAGATAGAGTTGTAAATATCAATAAAAAACAAAACAATTATTCAGATTTTTTTTCCAGCGATCTTAGTAGACTAAATTTATCCATTAGTAAATTAGTATAAGTATATTAGGATATTACATTTTATATAATTGCTTACGGGCAATTAATTAACATGAAAAAATTGGCATATCCCCACTGCTAATTTCAAAACGCTGTCTCTGCTATTTCTTTTTTTAATTTTTTTTTTTTAGGGAAGCTCATTCTCAATCGAAGTATTCATAGTAATAATTTATTTGGGTACTCGAAAATACAAATAAAGAATAAAAAACAACACATTCACTTCCTTGAAAATTCTATAAGCTTAGTATTTTATTTTGGTTAATTATTTTTAACGAACCAAGGATAGAACACAAATATGACGTTTCACAATTTTCCATTTTATTCTTCATTTTAAAAATTTAACGTAGTTCTAAATTAGTTTTTCTGAGTTTTAGTTTTCAATGTTAACATCATAGTTATTTTCTTAATGGACCTAATTCAATTCAAGCGGGAAACAGATAATAATTTTGTTTCATTATTCTTAAAGAAGTCTAAGAAGGGATAAAATTTAAGGTTTTCTCATAAGTTTGAGTTTCACGTTTAAGACATGAACATTAATATACCAGAACTTTTCATAAATAAATTAAAATGTATTTGAACGCTATATAAGAATTACTGAACAATTTGAATAAATTAAAATAATAAATGAGGAATAGAAAATTAAAAAAAAATAAATGAATCTTCTTTCAATAAATAAAAATAAAAGAATTGACATTATATCCAATGATTACAAACAATAAATTAGTAATAGTATGTTCGGGGCCATCTGCATCTACTTTATTTATAAACTTTTATTAATTAAATTTGTTTATCAATAATTCCTATATAGCATTCAAATACATTTTAGTTTATAAAATATTCTGGTATATTGGAATTCATTGAGAGCTTAAATTAGACCCAATGCGATTTGGTAGTGTTTAATAAATTTTTTTCTTAACGGCTGGGGGTTTACTTACTTTGTACCTAATATTGTATTTTAATTACCAATGTTTTGTTCTTACTTCCTAGTGTTTTGTCAAAAAAAAAAAATCTCGTGTTGTGGAATATAAAATCGTTTTTTTAATAAATTCCTCTCCAGCGGTACTCATCTTCAGGTGTTTTTTAAGAGACAAAGTCAGTCCTCTCATGAAACTGATACATATAAAACGAGCCTCGGTGAATTTAGATTAGGAGACCGAAAAGGTTTCTTACGGAACACGAAACTCTTATTAAATACTCTCAACTTAACGGATCTTAAGAAAAAAGGTTAAACGGAAACTCCATTGCCTTCGTGATAAGCAGAGTATTGGGAACATTCCCAAGCACTATGGTATCGATAACAAACTCAGAAACTTTGTTGTCGGGAGCATAAGCGAACAAATGTGTTTTATATTATTTCTTGAGAGGAAAATACATTTACTTTGACCTGCTATATCAACGACATTTTTCTGGCCACGGCAACAGGAAAGAAAGCTGATTCTGTTTACGTCAGGGAATTTTCTTACTAGTTCCAGAAAGAAAAAAAATCATAAATACTCGTATGATATGGCTTTCGCTGGCATATTGTCCTACAATATTACTAACATAAAAAAGAACTTGCAAAAAGATTCAACATAATTAAATACGTTTAAATATACTTGAAACTTTAAATTTTTGTTTTCACCCCTACCTCGCCTTAGTAGTCTATACGGGGGTTTCTCGCTTGCCAGATGAGAGGTCGAGGGATTTCTGCTGAGTTAAAAACCTCCCGACAGCGAGACGCGAACTCGGAGTCGTTTTTATCTCCAATTAGTTGCCCAGCGCGGTCTGTTCTCACGCGTTAACCGGCTCAGCCACACCGTCCCATTAATTTAAATAATTATATTTGTCTCATATAATGGTAAGTGTGATTGTTGAGCTTAGACGAAAAGTAATTTTCATAAAAGAAGTTTATATAGACATATGGCATGCTATTCCACCTACCAAAATGTTGTGAGATCGAATCCCAATCCAGAATGGACTTTTTCCAAAAGGATATGATTGAATAGAGATTCAGTCACAGGTCTTCTCACGACCCGTCTGCCAACTGGTGGCTACTTACAAAACTAGCCGTAGGGTGTGTGATTCCCATGTGCAGTATGGAGTCATATAAAGCCACGTCGCACAGTAAAGAGCCTAAATAAAAAAAAATACACCAGAGAGATTACAGAAACTTTGTCTTTCTCTCCGAAATCGCCTCACCAAAAGTGCCACTTTGTACCAGGTATATTACTTCCTTTCTTGCAATTTCGTAAAAAACAAATTCGATTAAACTTGTCGGATCAATTTGTAATTGAATTATCATTAAAATCGTATGTTATGGATATAAAGACAAAACAAGAAATAAAGAAAACCATAATGAAATATGTAAATTATGCTACCATTATTATTTTGAGGACCACAATACTTAAGGTAATATTTTTTATACTTGATTATATTTATTATTATTGATTTTTATTTTTTGCTTATAAATACTCAATTTGTTTTCCTGAAACATTTTTAAGAAGTATTAGTAGTCATAAGTATGATCCTGGAATAATGTTTATTTATTGTAAGGTTTTTGAAGAAAATAAAAGTCGAGTTAGCCAACAAAAGATCTAGAGGCTAACAAAGCGGAATAAACAATTTATCCCTAATCAGACTTGGTAGCCTTCTTAAAAGAGGCAAATAAATAAATAAGGTAGAGTCGCATTAGAAATGTGTTTAGTTTAAATTAGAAAAGTTATAACTTAATTTGGGAGCATGTTTCGTAAAAGCGGGGTAACTAACTGGGAGCGAGTGTGCTTTAGAAGGAGTAAGGAGAAGGGCAATAAATACAGAACTAATATAAGTTTGGATCATTAGAGTTCCCAAGATCCACAATTGCCTCCAAGGAAAACTTTGTCCATTCTTAACAGAATTTATGTGATCGAGATAAACATTTCTGGTGAGGGGGGTCCTGATTTACAATTAATTATAAATGTGTCTTATAGTTCTGTTTTATGACCTAGTTTATTGCGACCCCGATCTTGTTTAATTTTATTGTCAATTGCTTTTCTCCGGATCACATGCCAGTGCCTCGTAAATAATGGAAATGCCAACAGTATCGATTTTAGTTCTCGGTCCCGACTGTACGTCTCCTCTCTTTTTTTTATGATAAATACTCGATCGCTTTACATCATTTATGTAACAACATTATATATATATATATATATATATATATATATATATATATATATATATATATATATATTATCGGAGTTCTTTCATAGTTTATATGTTATATATATAGGTAATAAGATTTACTAGAAATCTCTTCGTCCATAATCTAGTCATTAACCGTTTTTACTTTCACTTAACTACAAATTAAATACATTGCAAGGAAAGTGATCGTGAATATTTTTAAATTCTTGTTTACACCGTAAATACGTGTTTTAAGATCCCCTGAATACAAATGACCAAGCCCTGCAAAAAGATCTGTGTGTGTTTATATTGGGTTGTGTCACATGAAATGTCCGTTTTCAAGGTAAAGGATGTTTATTAAAAATACGATATGAAAACAAGATAATTTTATTCGAAGTATTTACCTTCTTTTTCTACACATTTTTCCCAACGTGACACCAACTTTTTTATCCCCGAACTGAAAAACTCTGAGCTTTGAAGTGAAACAAAATCTGAAAACGCACTTTTCACTTGATCATCATTTTCAAAAAGTTTTCCTTTGACGAAGTTGTCTTAATTCCTAAACTGGTGGTAATCAGTTGGAGACAAGTCGTGAGAATACAGTAGGTGCGGAAGAACTTCGTACCCCAGTTCTTTCATTTTTTGCACGGTATGTTTTGAAACATAGGGTCTTGCTGCCGCTCAGTGAGATCATGAGGTACCCATGTATCGAGCTTTTTTACTTTTCCAATACACTTTAAATGTTTGGAAACGGTAGATGCACTTGCATTTAGTTTAACTGTTTGGTAGGGATTTCCTTCTCCTGTATGTATGAGGACATCGTTGTCTATCACGGACGGAGGTCTTCCTCGGGGCAAGTTTTCCAAGTCAGTATCCCCAGCTGAAAACTTAGCAAACCAACGGCGAATGGTCCGTTCATTAACATTCTCTTCCCCGAACGCCTTGCAAATATTCTAGCGGTCTCAGCTGCTGAATGGCCGAGTTTAAACTTCTTCAAAAATATTACTCGAAAATAGCGTGTTTCCATGTTCATATTTGGAGGTATACTAAATAGTGGGTAATTGATTGGAAAGCTAATGTTTATAATACAAAGATGAAGGATTAGTAACTGTTTACTTTAAATATGTAAACATTCGGAAGAAAACAACGGAGACCTGCAAAATCCTTTATGTATTTCAGAAACTATAAAAACGGACGTTTCATGTGAAACAATCCAATAATATAGTGGAGAGTAATAAAAAACGAATAAATTTAACTGATTGTAGATAAAAATTTTACATTGTTAAATTAATCAATCTAAAACGTATGTTTCCAAAGAATATAAATATAATTCTTTAAATGTTTTAACTCTATTTATTAGTTGTTAAATTGATTTTACGATATTACGATTTTCTCAAAAACGGCTCTAATGATTTTGATTAAACTCTCTATATGGATGTAAAATTGAATGAGCTCTAATTTGATGTAGGTCTCATTCTGATTTTATTGTCTGACTGTACTTAAATTGTGATATTTTAAACTTTTTTCCTCTAAAGTACCTTTAATTTATGTAGAAATTAAAAAAAAAGGTATACCATCTTTTTTACAATATTAAACAACGGCTAAATACACATATTGAGCGAATTTAATAAACAACCACACGAAAAAAGTGCATAAATATTTGTTATCCTTTTTTTGTGTTTTTGAACACAAGAATAGTAATACAGATGTGTAATGTACCGTTTGAAAGATAATGACTTTAGAAAAAATATTATCCAATATACGTTATTGTAAAAGTTAATGGAGAGTGATGAAAATCCGACAAAACTGATTGTGGCAAATAATAAGATTATTTAATAAAACACATGTTTCATTCGAACCTTTATTTAATTAATTCTTTTTTCATCTCTAATTGTATTTAAAAATTCTTAAATTAATTTTAACAACGGAGGTAAGAGAAAGTCGTGTGTTGCCCGCACCAGATTTTTATAATTGTATCCCAAACCAGAGCAGTTGCTTGTATCTTCCAAGGTCCTTGTTAAGCAGATATTGGTCATAATTCACTCGGCTGAAATATGAAAGGGGATTCAGAAGTGCAGTTAACAACTGTTGCCAAACAAGACACCGACAGAAGGCAATAGGATTTACCGACATTAACTGTGAAGGAGTAAATCACATCCGATCGGAGAGAACTCTGGGAGATACAAGAGGAACCACCCAGCCTTCCAAATGTAATATATGACAACAATAAATAAAACAGAGCCGGTAACGATTGCGCAGTAAACGGAACCATCTTGGCGTAGTGTAATGCATTGTGTTGAGGGAGGTGTAAAGCGATTGTGAGGATGATCCCATTACAGAAGATTCAGGGTCGGGGTGGCGACATCATTTATATAATTTGTTAAATTTATCAATGATTAATTTTTTTTTTTAATGAAACATGGATTTTATAACTAAAAATCTGGTGCAATTAACGCGACTTACACTAACCACGGCTGATAAAAATAATTAAGCAGCCATTAAATAAAGAGTTAAAATCATATTCAGTTTCATTAGAAAAACATGTTTTATATTAAATAATATAGCCATATAAATTTATTAGTAAGTGATAATATAGCAAATATCACTCAACTTTTTGCTCTATTAGCCACTTTACGTTACTTTTCACCCCTCTCAAGATAACATTTTTACTACAATTCTGTATGTTTCATCTTTTCTCCTCTATTTGGTCATCAAATTCGGTCAACTCGTCCATCTAGCCGTTTTATATGCTATGGTTATTATAAATAAAGCTAATAAAATGATATGGTTAGTTTTTTCGAATTTACAAAATTAAAAGTACTTTAAAGGAAGAAAATTTATAAATTCAGCAGTTAAGCCCTGTCATACTATTTCTATCAGAATAAAACCTACATCATATTAAAGCCCTTTAAATTTAACATGGATGTAGCGAGTTTAATCATAATAGTTGCAGCCGTTTATGAGAAAACCGTAAAAAATTACAAAATGTATGGTATAAAGTGGCTCTCCTGGTTTGGTGATTTCAATGAAAAAGTTGTAACATCTTAGGCGGATACTCTAAAATATAAAATTTCAGTTTAATGGAACTTATATTTTTCGAGCTAGACTTACCGCATAATTATATTCAGACCTTTTTTTTGCGACTAGATAATTTGGACTCAGGGGACCCTAAACGTGTATATCCGGAAAAAACTCGAAATAGATAAGTGAAAGTAAAAAAAATATCTGACTACTATTTTCCTTACAAAAGTATTTATTTTAATGTAAAATACAACTAATAAATGTGAAAAAAAATACAAATAGACCTAATATAGTAATATTCAAATTGTCGTTATAGAAATGATTTTAAATTTAAATGGAAGGCTTGTCGAGTAAGGATTGAAGTAGATAAAAACGGCGATATATAAAAGGTAAAATGAAATAAAGCTAATTTTGATAAGGTTATTTTTGAACGTTGGGAGGTATAGTTCAAAGACGGTTTGAATTTACTCACAACGAAGCGTGGAAGAACGATATGATAGAATGTTTGAAATATATTGGTATTATACTTAAAAAAATTAATATTTTAAAGAGAAACGTTTATATTTATATATAAGTACAGAACATCTATGTAGCTTGTTCTATTTCTGCAAGTGGAGACCTACAGTCTGGGACATATGACAGTCTTATAAGTTTCTTACTGTCGTTTAAGATTTTTTTATAATCTAAGAGTTTTTTCTTTGTCAAAGTCCGAGATATTTAAACAGAGTTGGAAAATTATTGCCTTGTATTGTTGCCAACTAACATGGTTTAGCTTTTACGCTTTATTTAAAACAACCATCTCTGAAAGTATTTTAGTAAGTCATTTTATTTATTCATTGACGGGTAGCAACACCCAGTCTACAAGAATATGAACATAAAAAAAAGGAATAACATAAACAAAAAAAAATTATATATGAATTCAGTGAGTACTAACAAACATAAATATAGAATGATACAATAAATATAGAATAATATAGTATAAATATATACTAATATAAAATAATATGGTAAATATAGAATAATACAATTTCATAAATAATAATACTATTTTCATAAGAATAATACTATTTCAACAAGAATAATACAATTTTAACAAGAATAATATTATTTTAGTTTACGGGGTAATACAAGAAATTTCGGATTATTTATTAAACGAAAATCAGAACATGAAAACTTGTAAAGGTCAAAGGTACTCATAAAAGTCAATTTATTTAAAGGAATATAAAAAGACGCCTGGGTTGTCTTGAAGTACCGGCGGGAGAATCCGAAAAATAATTAAGTTTTGGTCCAGGTTTATTAGGTGTTTATCATATTACAAAAAAAATTATGATCTGCAAAGCGACCATTCCCAACTATAGTTTTTATTTTTCAATTACGGAGTAGAGCTTTGGGGCTCTACTAAACCATCCAATCCTTACAATCCAAAATCCTTCGTAAAATCCTCAACGCTCCTTACTTTGTCACGAATAAACTTATTCATAAAGACCTTAATGTTCCCTATGTTACTGATTTGGCCCTGACCAGGGATCAATCCTTTCATGACAAACTCCATTCCCACTCCAACCCACTAGTTTCAATCCTTTCTTCCTCTTCAATTCCGGATAATCCTCCGAGGCGCCTGAAAAGGAAATGGCCCCAGGACCTTCTGGTTTAAAATATTTTTAGAGTGCTACCACTGGGTAGTGTCTCTACATGTTTTTCATGACAGTTTTGTATATTACCATCATATTTACTTGATGTATTTTTATTTAATACAGTTGTAAATATCAATAAATATGTTACAAAAAAAATTTTTTCAATTATAAAAAGTCATAGAAAACTAAAGTAACAGTTTAAAACTATATATTAACTTGTTACCTTCATATTGATTTGACCGTAAGACACGTAAAGCGTCCCTTAACATTCTATAAATTTTCTGGATTACTTTCTTTTTAAACTTATGACTGTAGACTAGACCCATTCATTTACCCATCGTAATGCTGAGGTATACAATCTATAAACGACTCATCCTCAATTGAATACCTTAATAGATAGTACAGCAGAATCGTTTTACATTGGTATTTGCGACATAAAGAATACTCGATCAAATAAATACTCTCATTTCGCAGAGATAAATGCGCATTCTTCCAAAGGAACAACCCGATTTATTTTCCGACAACATTGCTCGATATCAATAAAGATATACAATTGCCATAAATCTTATAAATAATCGGCTGATTTGCATCTTAGTTTTTGCGAAGAGATAAGGGAACATATATGAGCGCATACTAATGAAAGCTGTTGATGGATGAGTTTTGTTTTCCTTATCTAAATTGGCATCGGTTCATTACGGGCACACGGCATTCATTGGTCCCCTCTTACAATATTGCATAATGACCGCATTTAAATTATTTAAAAACAAAAAAAATTGTGATTTTGTTTATATTAACTTGTTATAACATATTTAATTTATAGTTTGATATTGTTTTACCCTTATCGTTTCGCTTATCTAGTACATTATTCGAAATAATCTGGTGCTCGCAACTCATGACATTTACTTACGTAAGGTATGAAAATCAATTTTAAAAGTTTTAAATAAAGTTAAAGATAAGAAAAGTTAAATAACTATATAAAGTTTCGTCATTAAATAATCTACTATGTAATTATATACGAAGATCAATCGGTATTATCCGCTTCTCATCAATTTACATTACATTTTACGATTTTGTTTATACAATAAGATTTTTACTCAAATTTTAAACTTTTCAACTGTATATTTTACATCATATTACAATATTGATCACTTGCAGCATATTGGCTAGCATTACAACCTTCTATGCCAAAGGTAACGGGTTCAAACCCGCAGGTGCTCCAAGGATTTTTTAATGTGAGTAAAAAATCCTTAGTTATGCCTTCCTTCGGTGGGGACGTAAAAAGGTGGGCCAATGTGATGTCAGGTACTCGTTAAAGATCCCTATAACAATTGAACCTGGATAAGAAAAATTAATGAATCCCACTGTAAAATTGTCCGATTAGCCACAGTAGCATAAAATGACGTTAGATAAATAAACAAACATACAAAAAACTACCTAAAAGAATATGTTTGCTCTTTCCTTTTTTTTTTTTGGTTATCAAATTCGTTCAAATTATATATTTGTCTACACTGACAATATGAAATGGTCAAATTTTTTGAATCTACAAAATTGAAGGTACTTTAGCAGAAAAAAAATTAGATTATAGGCATTTAAACCCTGTCAGACTATTTCAATCAGAATTAAACCTACACCACATTAAAGCCCCTTGAATTTTCCATTGATATATTGAGTTTAATCAAAATCTTTAGATCCGTTTTTGAAAACATCGTAAAAATGCAAAACAAAGAGCAATAAAATAAATAAAATAATGACAATAAGATAAAAATAAGTAATTGTAGACATTTTCTACCTTACTTTAATCGGTATACGCAAGAAGGTGTTGATAAAGGAGATATTTAAATGAATTTCTGAAGGAGCATGGCGGATGTTTGATAGGAGGTTAATCCAGCAAAAATTGGACTGGGCTATAAAGGAACGTTTATATTTTTAGGTTCTATTGGAAGGTGTATAGAGGTCGGAAAAGACGGGATCTGGTTTCCTGGCTATGATTTCTGGATTTAAATTGCAGATGAGTGTAGACAAAAAAGAGTAAATCGAGGGAAATACCTAATTTGACTCACCATAGATGTGAGATCCATGAGACAGTTTAGAGAGACAAATCTTAAGAAATAACAATTTTGCTGATTTGACTAGTGCTTATAGTAGGTAAGTGCTGTGAAAACGTTTAATGTTTCAAACCTATGCAATTAGTTAGGACAGAACCTCAAGATAGGGTTTGTATCTGAGAGGATTTGGCTAACTGTAAAGGGTAATGTTCTCCAGGGAATGTTTATTCCAGGTTTCGAAGAATATTCCCTATAGGAGTTATCCCAATATAGAAGAGTTAGAGCCAAAGAGAAATTATAGATTGATAACCACTAAGACTGTTTATTTAAAGTAATATAAGTTATAATTCCATTCGCCGTAGATACCTTAATACCTTCGCCATAATACCTTCCATAAATACAGTGAAATAAAAATAAAGGACAGGATATAAATCAACAGAGGAGTAGAAAAAATAAAACAAGAAAATTGCAATGTCTTGCGGGAGGCCTAACACAAATAGCCAACAACACTAATAGTGTGTGTAAAGCTATCAGGATAACGCCTGTGACATAAGTAATTCTCAATTTTCCACGGAGACTGCGTGTATAACAGGATTAGGAAAATGGTCTCGGGGAGCCATTAATATTAGAATTTAAAAACTTGAACCAAGCAAGCCATTAGAAGGAAATGCGAGAACCTTTTCGAATCGCCATACCGCTTAGCATTCTGTTATGAGATTTTCAATATAGTAATTTTTCGTTTGTAATTATTTCCAAGAACTTTGATGAAGTTAGTCACACAAAATATTCTTTCTTTTTTTTCATTTATATTGGGTTGATGCAAAATTAATGCAGGTTTTTAGTAGGTATTGTAAATACGCCATATCTTTACTTTAACCATATATATTTAATCGAAATAATTTCCATCTGAATCAATGCACTTTTGCCAACGTTCAACAAGCTTTCTTATTCCACCAGAAAAAAAATCCGAATCCCTGGACTCAATGAAATCACGAAAAGAATTTTCAATGTCGTCCTGGTTTTGAAAATTTTTCTCCCTCAAAAAGTTGTCCAGATGCCTGAAAAAGTGGAAGTCTGTAGGAGAGAGGTCAGGTGAATAAGGCGGATGTTGGAGAACTTCGTAGCCCAACTCGTGCAGTCGTCGAAGCGTTGGTTGTGCAACGTGTGGTCTGGCGTTATCGTGGAGCAGGATCGGCCCCTTCCGATTCATCAATGCTGGGCAAAGACGTTGCAATTTTTGAGTTCCGAGTTCCGCCGCCATTTCTCGTGTGGTTTTGGTTGGGTCTTCTTCCACTTTTGACCTCAGCTGGTCGTTGTCCAGAGCAAGATGACGGCCCCGACCTTCCTTGTCTTCGAGGTCGAAATCTCCTCTGCGAAACTTCTGGAACCAACGCTGCACCGTGCACTCATTAATAGCCCCCTGACCCCACACTTCATTAATATTACGAGCCGTTTGCGCAGCGCTGCGCCCTAATTTAAATTCGTAAAAATAAATTTGACGAAAATCGCACTTTGACATTTTCGATTCAAGACCTTTGAACACAATGAACAAAACGATTTTACTAAACAAATTCATGGTGAAAGAGAGGGTATTAGATAAGGTTTGTTTTGGTATAATAATGATCAATGTTAGGATTAGCTTTGTTTACACAATTGGAATTAAGATATTGCAATAGAGGAAACCCGCATTAATTTTGCATCAACCCAATAGTAAACTAGTGAAATTGGAATGTAGTGTCATTATGTTTCAGAAAGCAATGGCCAATATAAAGTGTATCGTTTGAGGATCATAAGCTAATTAGAGAAGACGTTAAAAAGTTTATGCGCTTGTAACAACTTTCTATTAACATGTACGACTTGGATGTTTGCGTATCAACTTTTTTAAAATCTTGAGAATTCCGAAGATATATTATAAGTCTATATTACAACTCATATATCAAGAAAGATTTTTTTTGATGCATTGATTACAGAATATTTAGTATTCTCATCCAAAGAAAAACTTAATTAATTGTACTCATAAACCTTCAGGAAAAATACCCTAAAATTATAGACAACTTTATCATAAACCGTCGATTGATTTAAAAGGAGTAAGCAAAAACCAAACGTCGCGACATCATTTTATAAATATAGAGACAAGATGAACTATTTAAAATAAATTTTAAAAGTTTGATTTAGTTTTTATCCCAGTAAGTTTACAGGGAAACATGTTTTCATGAAATAATTAAAAAATATAAAAAAAATTAATAGCAATGTTAGTTCATGAATTTATAACAAATTTCTATTTATTTTAACGATTTGGTACTTAAATTTTTTAAAAAATCATGTAACCGGCATGTAAGAATATAACTTGTACGCTAATATACGGTGGCAACAATGAATCACAAGAATCTCCCACATTACATTAAAATTTCAAATAATATATGTTCATGGGCATGTAATGACGTATTTTATTGTATATTAACTTTTATAAGATCATGCGCTTTCCAAAGTTATATCATACGTCTAATTACCGCTTGTATTTCATGTTTTATTTTTTAATGAATAGATCAGAGATCATTTTATTTCCTCTACTAAAGAAACACTTAACAGTAATTTTTTTCAACTTATAAATTTATAAACCTTCAGAAAAAAATGCCCTAAACCAGTGGTCCGCAGATGCTATCCAAGGGGTCCGCGAGATTTCACTGGAAAATAATTTTAAATTATTTTGAAGTAAAATATTTGTGAAGCCTAGGCTTTTAATAAGAATTAGACAAACTCTAAATAAACAAATTAAACATTCTAACTCATATAATTAACACGAACTATGATATGATATAATTAACAGCCAGTGATACAAGTGACTCAGAAACTGACAAGGGACTGCTACTGCACCATAACAATCTTAAAGTTGGTCATTTTCAAACTTTTGAAATTAATGATCATAGGGAACAGATGTGTCGCATAAGATAATTAACAATGAGTATTTAAAGAAATACTTATCTTGTATTAGATGTAATTTTAGTGATTCAATGTTTCGCGGGCTGGAGTAAAATCCGAAAACCTGGTTCTTTTTTTTGATTTTTTATTTATATAACCCTAACTGGGCATTTCTATCATACTGGGTTTCGGTAGCAGTGGTATTTTGCATGAGCAATTGATACTGTGTAGTCCTTGCCATTGAAATGACTAGTTGAAGGGGTCCGCGAAATGTATGTTGGGAATCACTGCCTTTAATTATAGTGAAAACCGTATCAAAATCCATCGCATGGTTTAGGAGTTCGCGAAAACAAGCATAGCGACATCATTATATATATATATATAATATATATATATATATAATATATATATATATATATATATATATATGAACAGATATGGGTTGCTTATTTTTAATGGGTTAGTAATTCTCTAAATTCTAAACATGAAGTTAGGTTAGGTTATATATTTTATGGACACCCAACAGCCAAGGTCCATAAGTGTCCTGTTTTAACATTGGATTTTGATCACAGAGGTGGTTATATTGTGTTTTGATCTGGAATCAGTTCTAAACATGAATTAAATATTTGCAACGTCGGGACGACTGATATGTCCTGACTACCAAGACAGCTAGCAATCCAGACAGGCTTCGCGTGCATTGGGATGGCATTGAACAACCTTGGCCAAGCGGCACGCACATTCAGTGCAGGTAGCAGCTTCCAACTCCAACGCCACGATCAGAGCTCATCTTAGCTGGCCATCATCCGTAGAGCTCCTGAATAATAAGCTTGTTGTTTATTTGTTAAGTCAATTAAAAGTCCTAAAATCCTACATAATGAAGAAACTAGGGTAGGAACTACTTGGACCAGGAGATATTGCAGGGTTTGAAATTGAACCTATGTATGGAATGAAAATGTAAAATATCTTAAGGAAATTTCCTTAGCTACTTGGTCTCTCATTCAAGAAAATATAACAGAATTTCTCTCCTATATATTAAGATAGTAATTAACCTTATCTAAGCCTCAATGAGAGTGAGAATGTAATTTTTTGTATTATTTATATTTGACAAAATTCGATAAAATGGATTTCAATATGATTGATATTAGAAACCATTGGTAGTTGTCAGTGAGTCATGAATATGGGGAAGGACTCCGAAACACAGACTTAAAATAATAATTGTAAAATAAACTTTTGGAAGAATTAAGAACCATTAATTCGAAAAGAAAAGAAACATTTTTACTAACTTACTCAACAGTTTTCGGCCGTCTTATAGGTATTCTCATGCGCGACTAACTTGGGGTGGGGATGCCAAAAGCTTTATATATTTACACTGTCAATAGCACTTGCATTAAAAGTGTTTAGGTTGTCTACGTACTTATACGCAATAATCAATGATCGAAAGAAAAAAACTAGTTTGACAGGTCTTCTTTTTTGTCGCTCCAAATCCTAAACGTATCACCAAAAATAGTTATATTGTTTATTATTGATAACATTATGAATAAAGAAAGTTTAATGGCAAATGGAATTTTGGGTGTGTATAAAATACTATGATGTTTATATAGATCAAAGCATTTTATTGTTATGAATATTGAAGAGACCGACTAATTTTTTAGTTTTTCGCACCTCTTAAAACGTAAGAGTATAAAATTTCCGATTCATTTAAAATTTTAAAAAACATCGATTTTAAAAGTAGAAGCGAGGCTTGAATAAACGCGAACTGCCATATTAAAATATTCATGACACATCAACCGAAATAACGGATCCAAATGGAGTTGACTTGTCTATAGCACTGACATCAGCATTTCAAATTTGACTGATAGCTACCAAAAGTCGAGTGGGTTTCATAATACCGAAGGAAATTGGGAATGTGATGTGCGGATATCGGGAAGCCGGTAATAAATTTCTAATGATAATGAATTATTGAAATGGCCTATGGGAGCGTCGAATATGGCTGTCAAATATTCATAATATTCCTTCTTTAATAAAATACGTGGAAGTAAAAGTGAGGTTGGGAATTGCGTAAACCTCGAATGTCCGGATCGTTACGATTGAGTGAGCCAGAACAACCAAACAGCAATAGAGAAAATATCGCATTGTAAATGAAAGAGAAAAACGTGATCAGCTGAGTTCCGTTACGTAAGCAATGTGATATTTTAAATAATAGTTAGAACTCCATTACAAAATTGAAATAAATTATAGTGAATATAAGAGCTGGAGATCCCAAGAGGTACTTCTATAGCAACAGTATAGATTAGCCTCGACTAAGAATTCATACCCTACTTCTATGTATTGCTAAGAACGATTTTACATACTGAACTTATAAATCAGAAATTCTCAAAGCATATTATGAGAGTTATAAAAAATTCGTCTTAATTCAAAACAATTTTTTTTTTTGTTATTTAAGTATTTACAAACAATAACAATAGCCGTTTTTGGCTACTTCAACACTTATTAGAAAATCCCTCCACTTAACTACAAAAGGCAGATCTACACGACTATAATAAGACCAATCGATTTCCTCTCGTATACAATCCTTACTGTAGAAAAACTGTTCTAAAACCATCAATGCTCCTCACTTCGTCACTAATAAACTCATCCATAATGACCTTAATGTTCTATATGTTGGTATCCAAACCAGGTACCATTTCTTTCACGAAAAAATCTATTCCTACTCTAGCCCACTAGTTTCTAGTTTGTTCATATAACTCCACTTTATGCTACTAAGGCTAATCGGAGGATGCTTCAGTGGGAGTCATAAATTTTTCCTATCCAGGTTATATTAGGATAAAAATCTGTAACGAGTACATGTCATTGCACAGACTCGGGACCACCACTTTAAGTCCCTTCCGAAAGACGGCAAAACCGTAAAAGGATTTTTTACTTCGATTAAAAATCCTAGAGCTACGGTCAAAAAATTATCCATAATGACCTAAATATCCCATTAGTCGCAGAACTATTCCGAAACAGATATGCCTCTTTTAATTCCACACTCCTAACCCACACAAATCCTCTTGTAATTCCTATCTATTCCTGACAACCCTCCGACGCGATTGCAAAGATGATGGCCACGAGACCTACTAAATTATGTTGACATTGTAGAGCTACCACTGGGTAGTTCTTCACAAGATATTTTCAAGCCCGTATGTGTAAATTATCCCATTTACTTATTGTTTTTATTTTAAGAATAGATGTAAATATCAATGAAATGTTTAAAAAAAAAACAACAACAATATTTTATGAAACTATTCTGAAGGAAAAAAAAAAAATCGGATAACTCTGAAATACAAATCACAAATCATTGAGATTCAGATCAATTATCAATCAAGAGTATATTTTTTACATTATTGCTGCCGTACAGCCAATATATATATATATATATATATATATATATATATATATATATATATATATATATATATATATATATAATATATATATTAAAAAAATGCAGATTTAGCTTTAAAGTATAAAATAAACCTTCCTCTAATCGTCAAAGTTTTTTTTATTGCAGTGAAAAACTCTGCCGTTCACTTCACAAAATAAGGAATATTATTTTCATAATACATAGCGTTGTATAGTTGTTAAGAAGAAAAAGTTAGCAAATCTTATAATTATAAATCCATATTGTGATTTAATAGTTTTGTATGGCTCGAATTTTCTAAATGTTAGGTCACCATATCGTTATTCTTAAAAACTTTAGATAACAAGGATTTTAATTTTATTATGGAACTATTCTTCCGGTAACCGCCAATGTAGAAGGGTATGGTTCCTTGTAATAGGGTTTTCTTTGCTATAAGTCAACTTGGTGACATATAGCTCATATTTTTATGCAGTTTATTAGCATAGGGTAATTAACATTCTGTCATTTAATGTATACATTACACGCCATGACAATCCCGCTTTGGAAGGAACGATATTTACAATGATTGATACGAGAAAGCAGGTGCGTATCCTTGTTTCCTGACCAGGTAAGATTTCTCTGTTCCGTGACTCATTAGATTTACCTTATTTTTTTTTTCTCTCTTTCCAGTCTGGCATTCCTCTTACGTAAATAAAAAACATTTATAAATCCATCGATTTGTTTACTCGTGTTATTTACGGTATTGCAATTTTAATGTCACTTTTTCTTTTTTTTTTTTTCATGTTTGCTCAGCAGGATTTCTCTTGTAACTCAAAGCACGTAGGTATTGCTTTTGTAAGATTAAATCCAATCGTATAGAATCTTGATTTAAAATTTATTCCGAAGCCAGACTAAAATGACTAGATTTTTCATAAAACCTATTTCCTTAACATTACATTTAATAATCTTTTAATTTTGAAATTTAAACTGCTCAAATTTAGGTGAAAAATCAATCCTCAAAGTACTTAGTACTTAAAACCCTTAAGCAATGCCTTTTGAGTTGAAAAGTTGATTTTATCAAAGCTATTTCAAGGGTATAAAAAATAAATATTGTTGACATGGATTAATATGAACTTTGAAAAGTTCAAATCGACAAAATTTGTTGAAAATTATGCATATATATGGCATAAAAAGGTTAATATATATAAGTAGTAATTCAGTAAAAATTATTTAGAAATTGTTTATTGTATAATTTGGTTGGGATAAAAAAAAAAATTGGAAAAACTTATTTTATTTTTGTGCCGACGTTTCAGCCGACATTGCGTGCCTTTATTAGGATTAATAGAAACAAGATAAAAACTAATAGAATTAGAATAAAAAATAATAATAAGCAAAGTAGAATAATAAGATATCTGTAATAAAATATGGAAACTAACAATAATATTGGTATGAAAATATTTGAAGACAGTAATGAGAATCAAAACAAATAATTAAAGTTTAAAGAAGTACAATTTTACAGACGATTATATATTTATAGAAGAACAATCTCGAAGTATTATAATAAATATTATATTAAGTTTTATACTGAAATATAATATTACAATAAACTAACAATCATATGCAAAGAGACTAGATTTTAAAAACTGTGCATTTAGGATCTTTCGAAATAGAGGAACGTTTCTGAGTCAAACAAAGTATTACTGAATAAGCAATCAGCTGATAAATATACAGATGACTCATATAGAAATAATAATTATAAGAAATAAAATATTTATTGGAAAACCCCCCCAGAAATAAACAAGATTTTGTAACGTAGCTGAGATAAATAAAAATTCATTGTAATAAGAAAACGAATTAACCAGAAGCATTAAATAACAGAATTAAAATTTAAAAACTATTATTATTATTAGTAATGTAATGTTAAAAATTCATGAAAAATAAACGAAAGCACTAATTAACTAAAAATTTGAACACACTTAAGTTAATAAAGTTTATGTCAAATGTAAATTGCTATCAATTGTAGAAATGAGTTTCACTTCAGATCACATGCCAAACATGTTAATCTAATACTTTTTAAGGTTAATCATAATAGTTTTAAAACGTTTATATTGTGGTTAGTATGTATAATTAAGACATATTTAATAGAAAGATTTTTTTTAATTTTACAAATTATTTGCTCGTTATTTCACAACACTTCAAGATAAATTGTACATATTCCTTGTGTCCAGTAATAATATTTAAAAATGTACTCCTTAATACAAATGATATATTATTATAAGCCGTTACGAAGATAAAAAAAAAAATTAATATTGCAATAAATCATGATATAAATTTCAAGATTCCCAAGTAAAACTATAATCATAAAAGAAAATTATTAATGACCGAAGGAGATTTAAAGACGCATAAAGGTTAAGAGCAGCGTAAATAAAGAAAAATAACATTCAAGTAAGATATCTATTCATTTCCGAGATTAACGTAAATATTTACAGAATAAGTCAGCTTTGGCTATAAAACATCAAACGAAGGGAATAATCATAGATCGTCGATGTATGAATACACACACACGCACACAGGCTAAAGGGCACCGATAGATCATAATATATGCAAAAATATTCCCTTTCCACATAAATTATGTAAAGTTATTTAAATTTATGATATTTCACATCAATGCTCTCTCTACCTCAACGGTTCGAGTTTAGAGTTTATTCAAGCAATTGGGATTTGAGCGGGACAGGTGATGTCTGCTTAACTAACGACCTAGTAATAGCACAATCAAGAAATGGTTCCCTTTGTCTAAGGATTCCCTACCCACTTATTAATTGAACATATTATAATTACTTATATTCATTTATATATATATATATATATATATATATATATATATATATATATATATATATGTATGTGTGTGTGTGTGTGTGTGTGTGTACTTATCCCATATACCGTATTTATTTATACAAATAACAAATATTTAGATTTTTTTTCTTTAAAAAATATTAATCTAATTTTTAATTTCACTTATTTATTTATAAAATATATATTAGGGGAAAGTATTGCGATCGTGAAAATTTTCGAATTTGAGTTTTCAACGGAAATAAATGTTTTAGGATCCCATGACTAAGTCACGCAAAAAGGTCTGTGTGTGTATTTTCATACCAATATTATCATTTTATATTATTGTTAGTTTCCATATTTTATTACAGTTTTTTTTATTATACTTTGCTTATTATTATTTTTTCTTTTAATTCTATTGGTTGTTATCTTGTTTTTATCAGCTCTTATAAGGGAAAACATTGTAAGCAGAATAAATTATAAATAAGTTTTTCTTAGTGGTTTTTTATCTTGGTAACCGCACACGCAACCAAACTTATACATCATACAATTTCTAAATGATTTTTACAGAATTACTCCTTATACATAGTTACCTATTTATTCTAAATATAGCATGACATTCTAATTTTCAAAAACTTTTGTTGATTAGAACTTTTCAAAGTTCATTGTGTCCCATAACAAAGTAAAAACATGAAAACATTAGGTGAACTTTGGCATATTTTAATATATCAAGCAAACGAAAAGATAAAATAAGAAACATTGAATTGAATATAAAAATGAAAGAATAAAAGTGAAAGAAAAACAAATTTACTTTTATTTTAACTAATTTATCATTAAGATTTATTAAATAATATAATAAATTTAAAGACTTACTGTTGCTTTTTATTATAAATTTTGTTTAATAAATAATAGTAGACTAAATGTTTTTAAAGCAATTAATAGTATGAACTAATTAAAAGTAATTATTTATATTTCATGAAGTCATTTAAAATATTTAAATTTTAAACTGGTGAAAATCCTCTTTAACTTATCTTATTCTTTTATAGTATTTTATCTCTTGTAAAAGCTCACTATGTTTTTATTTTATATACGTTTTTCCATTACAACTTTACACCTCCTTGTCTCCAAATCTAAAAGCAACGTTTTCTAATTACAATTATGTTCTGTTCTTATGAATAGCGTCTGTTGATTTTGCCAATATTTTTAGTTTATTTCAAAGTACATATTCTTGAGTACTCCTGTTTTTTTCTTTACATACCGAGAATTAATTTTCATTTTATTTATACTGTTTGTTTCTATTTTTAACGCATATGATTCAGATTATGGTTATTTCATAATATTTAGTAAGTGGCATATATTTTATAGTAATCGAATATTTTGTTTCTGATCGCACTCTCATATCTCACCTCTTCAATATTATGTTGTATTTTTTTTAATTATTGGAGACAAAATTAAGAAAATACTTGAGACCATATTAGGTTTGGGCGTATTTACATTAGATTTTCTCTGGACTCAAAAATCCCCCATAGTGCCCACACACCTCCCCAGCAATCAACAACATCAACCCCTTCCTCCCTCCTTGACATAATATCCCAGAGCCGCTAACCGATGACAAAGCCTCTTACAGCGTCAGAAGAAGTTTTCATCGCAACTTAATTAAGGCTAACTTTATTCCAATGGCTGCCTGGATCCAATTTAGTAACTAAATACACCTCCATAAGTAAGTTATACAACTTGGTTCCAAAACGGTATTTCAAACTCCACCTAAATGAATTAATATTCTAGATGAGTTCACAGAATTTGTGTAATCTCCTTTCCTCGAGAAGTAATTTGTGTTTCCTAACTCGGCTGTAATATGTTGCCTATATAATAAGTATGTGCTCTCGACAGATAATACCCGATACACAACTGAGTCGATTAAGGAAATTTATTAAATAGTTTCGTCGAAGCAGCATAGTTTATAGTGGATAGGTAATTTGTTAAACAAGGATTTATTAATTGTTCCTTTTAATGTTACGAAAAAGAATCTTAAATAAGCAGGTATTACAGAATAGCATAACTGGTTCTTAAAAGTGCATAATAAAAATACATTTTTGATATCGTAATAACATACCTTATGTTCCACTGATATGCAGCAAAGCATGTGGAACAAGGATTACAACTGAAAGGATATAATTATAGAATTGATACTGAACTCATGATGCAGTTTTTAAAATAAGACGTTTTTTAACCGAGATCAGTGTATGATTCTGAAGGCAAGAGAAAGGGGGAAATTCCACGTTTAGCCTCTAAAATTACGCTTTTAGTACTTATATTTGCGAATTACAGTAAAAAAAAAAAAAAAAATTAGGAAGTCACCTTAGCGACTCTTTGTCAAACTGTTCCGATCCGAATCTTGTGTTGAAATTTATTTCTTCAACGTCTCACAGAGTGAAGACCTTCCCACTCTAGCTACAAAATTATAAGAAAGTTATACTCCACCTTTATCCCTCATTACTTCCTTTCAGTTTCGTTCTTTCCTCCTTTGTTCTTTACTTTAAACAGAATTTTTTTTTTTTAATTTAAAATATTTTATCCTAGGTTTTTGTTTAGATTTGTTTTTTTTATTTATTATTATTATTTTATTGTATAAATATGAATTTATCTATGTTCTATTTTATGTAATTTGACTATTGTTATTATTTTCTGTATATATAGTATGAATGTGGTCTCTTATCAATATTATTATTGTTCATTTTGTAACAAATTGTAATATATCTCAATAAAAAAAAAAAAAAAAATTTATGTTTTATGTTTATTATTTAACATATTATACGATATATACAACTATTAAAAGGACTAAATTACAATTACAGGTATGAATTAGTCTTGTGAAGAAGCATCCCAGTTATTTTAAGAAGAAGAAGAAGAAACTAGCTAGGAAGTTATTTAAGGTAACACTTAAATGTTTATTTTATTAACAAGTCTCGATATTAACGTCTTTTCAGGCGCCTCGGAGGAATTAGAAATGTAAATTAGGGTTTATTATTTTTTTATCTTTTGAAGATACCTAAGTTTTTTTTTATCCTTGCTGAAGACTTCTTCGGATGAGACGTAAAATCGTGGTCTCGAGCCGGTTCGATATAAGACTCCCACAGTAGCATAATGTGACGTACAATGACTAAACAATAATTTATTCAATATTATCACAGATTTTTGTTTTAAAATCGCTCTAATTAAAATACACAATAGAGTAGAATAAACAAAAAAAATCAAGATATAATTAAATAGTACTTTGCTAAAACCTATTAACAATAATATAATTGTTAATATGTTTCATATCATTTGTACAAATATATAAAGTATTTTTATTCTTTTTTAATCTATTCCTTATTCGGCAAGTTATAACACACAAATATAACAATTGAAAAAAAGACAATGCTACAATCACAGACCTTTAAGAACATACACTACCTATTGAGGTATTTAAGGTCAGACATTCCTACAATGTATTGATTAATTTAATAAAAATTTATTTAATGCAAATATATTTCTTTTTTTTTCTAATCTACTAATTTTATTCGACAAAACAACCAATACATAGAAACATATAAAAATAAGCTATTAAAAGTCCAACAACTCGATAATATGTTAATTGTTAATATATTAAGCATATTTTAAGTCAGCAGTAAAAATTATTAGGAAAGAACGAAGGATATTTTTGACCCCATCCTTGATCCTGAGCGATTGGTCATGGGAAGCCACTGTTAAGGACCCTTAAGCTACTCTCCAACATTTCTTTTCTTATCTGGATTATTTGATATTATATCCTTTAACATCAATTTTTTTTTCTTTGTTTATTTTAACTGTTCTTTTTTCATTACTTCCAAAAATTCAGATCCAAAAATAATGTAGTGATTTCAAAACTACATCTCACTCAACGAAACTTGACAACTTTCACAAATCCTACTTAATACGTTACATCAAAATTTTAATAACTAGAATAAAAGTTATTAATCGTTGAAACTAGTATGGTCTTTTTTTTTTAGTTTTATTTTTACTTGCCTAAATATGAAATATGGGTTAGGGAAAGTATTACGATCGAGAAAATATCCCAATTCTGTTTTCATCGAAGAAACACGTTTTAGCCAAGGCCAACAAAAAGATATGTGTGTATGTGAATGTGGTCGGTTTAGCTCGAAAACGACAAGTCTTATAAAACTGAAATTTTGTATTTAAGACAACTATACGGCCGAGATACTACAGAAACTTTTTCATAAAAATCAATTAACCAGAAGAGCCACATGCCATATTTATACCATGCCACATTTATACCATGCATTTTGCACCTTTTCACGATTTTCTCAAAAACGGCTCTGAACATTAATATCATGTAGGTTTCATTCTGATTGAACTAGTCTGACTGGACTAAAATGCCTATATTTTAAATTGTCTTCCTCTAAAGTACCTTTAATTTTGTAGATTATATAAAAATATTCATATATCATCTTGCTATCATTGATAAAAAACTAGTAAATATATAAGTTGAACGAATTCGATATACAACTAAAGGAGAAAACTGCAAACAAATTATTTTAATGCAATTTTTTGTTTTTAAACATAAGAACAGTAATTTTTATGTATGATATACTGCTGGAAAGCCAAATATTTTTAGATAGTAACATAATAAATTAAAAAAAAAACACATGTTTCTATAAAAATTCAATTTAATTAATTATTTTTATCTCTAACCATAATTGAAAATTCTTTAATCGATTTTAACAACGGAGGTAAGAGAAAGTCCAGATTTTTTGATCAATAACATTGTGTAATAGTTCTTAAATTTATTTTAATAACAGAAGTATATTTCGAACACTACATTATGCTTGAATATGTTTTATAATTATAAATTCTGATGCTGGGAATCTTGAAACAATTAATAAATAAACGCTGGTCGTAAAAGGACTAAATAGTATCAATTAGCCGACGTGAGAATGACATTGTCAATCTCGTTGCCCTTGGACCTCTCGACTTGATGGGATTCCACAGTTTTCGTTTTTTCTTCTTCTCTTTTTGTCCCTTCACTTAGTTCTTGCTTCGTTTCTTCTGTTTTTTCCACTCTTCTTAAGTCAGTCGGCTTTTTCAGACTCTTCTTAATTTCAGTTATTTTATACTTTTTCCATTCTGCTCCCGTCCTTTCTTAGGGCGTTTCGAATTCTACACTGCGTTCCCTCCCTGTCGCAACAAATCACCACTAAAATGCCTGTCACCGGACCGTTGAATATGCCTTTTATAAAGGGTCCTTATATCATATTGGTCTGTGGTGCAATTACGAATACAATGTGATTCAACAGCTGTGAGGCTGAAGAATGTTAAACATTCACTTTATCAAACTGTCTCGATACGTACCGTTGATACTTATCTTTTACATATCTTTTATCTTCTTTTTTGTTTTCTACTACCGTCTATTAATACCATCTATAATTTTTTTTTTTAAATACTGCTATTATTGCACATTGCTGGTCACGGGTTCAAACCCGCAGGTGGTCCTAGGATTTTTTAATGGGAGTAAAAAATCCTTAGTTACGCCGTCCTTTGGAGGGGACGTTAAAAGGTAGTCCCGAGCCTGTGCGATGTCAGGTACTCGTTAAAGATCCCTCTGTAGCATCCGATTAGCCATAGTAGCATAAAGTGACGTTAAATAAATAAATAAAATAATTGCACATTGCTGATATCTACGTTTTAAACGTAGTATTTTCATAATATATGCTAAATGATTTAATGAATTTTCTTCAATTACATTTTAATAAGGTGTAGTTTCTTTAAGGCGAAGGTCATATTCTTTTTTTAATAAAATTAAATTTTCATTGCCGTGAACTGTGGAGAATATTGAGAAAAAACAAGACATGATACATTTGTATTTTTTCTTAGTTATTATTATTTTTAAAAAGTCTTATTATTTTTATATTTATACCTGCCATAGAGTTGACAATAAGTGAACGTGAATGGCAATAAATTTAATGTTGTGCAGTCATAGGCATGATGGAGAGAGGATGCCCTGCAGCACCTGGCATGATTCCTAATACACATCCAACATCTTTTCAGCCTTCTGCGAGTATTGTGGACCATGTTTCGTTCTAATGTGTTGGTATGTCAGTGTAAGAGGGTTCGAATCTGTTCGTTTACTGTTAGCGTGTGAAGGACTAGTGTTGCTAACGTACCATTGAGAATTTTTTATAGTTCTAAATGCTTTGGATTGAAAATTATTGACCTTCTATAATAATATGTGTGGCTTTTTGGCCGTACATATATCTGTGACGCGTATTACTGAATTAATTAGCATTATTTTATTATCCATCAAAATATAGTTTTGAAGGGGTATTCTCATGTTCATAAAATTCTATTGATATAACTTATAGGTCTATACGGTGTAAGATATATACTATCCGCAATACTGAACAGCTCTGAAGGTTTTGCGGAGTTCTGAAGGACGGACACGGTCGAACGCACCTAAAATATTGCATGTATGGCTATGTTTCGTTTAAGTTGACCTATAAACAAACTGAAAATATAATTTAGTTTAACTATATAGATCATTCACATATCTATAGGCTACCTTCATTAACCACCCTTCTTGAAGCAGCGATGAATTTCGAAGTAAGTTAGGGTATGTTTAAATTTAAAAAGCTTCGAAATTTTTAAAATCGGTTTCTTTTTTAAATACAATAAGAAGCATCTAAACATGGAGTTTTCATTAAATAATAATAAAGTAAAAATCATTAACAATATATGATAATTAGTTCATTAATATAAATTTTAATAATTGATACACATAAGATAAAACCTATGTATTATCTAAGACCATCTAACTGTTCACTGATACTTATATCTTAAGAGCCATTTTACGAATTATTAAAAAAAAAAAAAAAAAAAAAATTGAAATGAATAATAATATAAAACGGATTTTAAAAAAAATGTAAGTTGGGGATGAAGATGAAAACATACTAGTATTTAGGCTTATTTTATTGAGCGCCGACGTTTTAGCCTAGACAGACTGATAGCCTAATAGGCGTTCGTAAATAAAAACATGATTCAGCTGACACATGTGTGCTTTTCTTACCATAGTTTTTCAGACAAATAGTTACAAGTAGAGTTAAAAAACTACTAACGGAGTTTTTTGTTCAATTAAAATATCATTAACACTCGGTTACAGAGTTATAGAATCACGGAGTAAGCTGACATTAATGACATTTGCATTCATTGGTCCGATTTAACAGCAAATCAGAGTGAACAGCGCAAATAACCGACCTCACAAACATTCTGTAATTTATCGAAATAGTTGTCGGTGCTAGAGTTACCTAGAGACTAATCGTGGAGTAATTACAGAGGACTGTTGGAGATGTATGGAACGGCCAACTTGGGGGTGGGAGCTGGGTTATTAATACATTACCCCCCTCCTTGTTCTATATAATGGCTTATAGTTTCAGCCTTTGAAGGCAGTTTGTTACTTTTATTATAACCATTAATGGTATTGTATTAATTCATACTTAACTTTTATTAAATATGAAGAACTCGTTGTTATGTTCTCTGAAAAGAGAGCCACTGACTAAATTTCAAAATGCCTTCCAAAAATAAATATTATTGAAAAAAAAAAAAGAAAACCAACGGTGTACAAAAAAAAAAGTAAGTTAGAGTATTATTCTCACTAAAGATGCTAATCCTATTAAAAATCCTTTTAATTAACATAAGCCGATTTATTAATGCGATCACATAACTATAAGAATAAGTAACATATAGAGAATATGGATACGGGGCTGATTTACAAGAGGGGTAGGTTGGCCAACTGTTTTCATTCTCACCACTAGGAGCTGTGGAGTACCGACTTCACAAATGGGCATCATTCCTTCTCTACAGGAAAATACAGAAAAAAAACTGGTGCGTGCAACACATTAATTTCACTTACCTAGGTTGTTAAAAATTAATTTAATAACTAATAAGTATAGTTAAAAAAGCAAGAAGGAAATATATTTAGTTTTTATTTAGATTAAATAAATATAAAATTGTTATCTACAACTACCAGTTAGTTCTATCCGCTTTTCATCACTCTTCATTACATTTTAAAACTTTGTATATTGTATAATATTTTTTTCTAAAATCTTAAGCTTTTTAACGGTATATTATACATCTATCCTTCTGTTTTTATCGGCAAAAATCACATTAAAAATATTTGTGCTCTTTTCTACTTTAGTTTATTATCAAATTCGTTTAACTTTTATATTTAGCCGTTTTTTATCAATGCTAATAAGATAATATGCTTATTTTTTCAAATCTACGAAATTGGGAGTACATTAAAGAAAGACACTATCGGCGTTTGAGCCCATTAAATTTTACATTAGGGGTACTCACTACGTTTGCTATAGCATGCTATTTGTGTTATTTTGATAAACCCGTCGAGTTTCTACTGTTATTTCCTGTATAAAATTGATGGGTTTAGCACAAATAGCATGCTATAGCAAAAGTAGTGAGTACCCCTATTGATATAGCGAGTTTAAACAAAATCGTTAAAGCTATTTTGAGGAAATCGTGAAAAGGTATAAAATGCATGGTATAAAGTAACTCTTCTGGTAAGCCGATTTTGATAATAAAGTAGTTGTAAGATCTCGGGCGTATTGTTGTCCTAAACATAAAATTTCATGTTTCGTACACCTCTTTGTGTTCATGCTGGACTTACCATACGCGTATTTGCAGTACATGGTTATTTAAACTCAGAGAACAAAAAAACGTGTATCGGAAATTTTAAAAATCAGAATACTTTCCCTTACCATATATTTCATACATGGAAGTGAAGATTCATTGAAACATAATCTTTGATGGAAGAGTTGGTGGAAACAAACGATTGTTTCCATTCTCCATATTTCTCATATTTAGCAGCTTTTTCCTTTGATCTCGCATATCAATTTATTTTCGTTCTGATAAATCATGGTTATAATGTAGGTTCCATTTTCGATTCCTTAGACAGTCAATTTTTGTTTTTAAATCCTGTTTGAGTGGTTTGTTTTAGACCTATTCTTCTTCTTCAAGTGGCGCGACAGGCCGTGTAGGCCCTGGGCCTCGTGGTGTAAACTGTTTCACGATGCAATTTTTAGTGTAGGGTCATCACTCCCTACGACTAACTTTGTGAGTGGCCACCCTTTGGCTGACGGGTCTCACATACCCGGGGGAGAGGCTGTGAGTGAATCCCCATTTTTCTACATCATCATAAAAGCCCCGCGGGGGCTGGGATTCGAACCTGTAGCATGAGAGACAAGCGGGCTAGCCCCTCAGCAACGGGCTTTCCTTTTATTAGGCCTATTAGTTTTACATTTTCTAAAAATAATTATTTCTTTAATTTAAAAAAGTAAGATAATAATGACTTATTATGAAACATTATTTTAGTCTTTTATAACATAAAAATCTCAAATATTCAATTTTCCTTAATTCTTGTCCGTAGTTGTAATTCAGTCTTTAATGAGGGTTTTTTCGAACCCCAACGGCCGCCTCACGCCAGGGTTGGTTGGCATACCTTGACATTTTGACTTGGAGGTTAACTCAGACTTTTGTCGTGTATTATTCTTTAAAAGTATAAAAATGAAATCATCTTATTATTTTAAAGGTTTGTATTACTTTTTAATTTTCTTGTTGACTTTTATACTTACTGTTTTTTAGTATTTGTTAAAAATAAATTGGATCAACCAAATAGAAGAGCTCTAGTGACATTCTATATACAGTTAAAGAAAACGCTACTTAAATCATTAACATTGTATAGTGCCTAGTTATTAACATATGAAAAAAAAATACAATTTTTAGCCTAATCTCATGATTTTTGACTGGGGTAGATGAAGGAATACATTTAAACTAGATAAAAAAAAAAAGGAGCTTTCCATTTATTTAAAAAATCCAAAACTAATAAAATAAATATACAAATACAAATTATGATGTTTATTGCGCACGAAATATTTCCCACAGCTTAATACAGTATTTATAAATCGCTGTAATAAAGTTTTATGAGGCTGTTAATAATTACAATAGCTTACATTAACATGTCAACATTTTATGAACGACATAAAACAATTCCTACACGAGAGACATTCGAAACCCGTTGCTGGTGAAAGTTTTTCGCCTCGCCCTCTCTGGCTGTAATTAATATCGCGTAATATATTTCTTTTATCATTTATTGTCTTGAGCCGTTACGCCATTTAATATTATTATTGCTAAACATTATTTGTGGCCAGATTTCAAAAACGACTTCTTGGGAAAGTTCAGATTGTATCTCGGAATTCTGTTTTTTATATCTTAATTTACTATCTCCTATTAATAATAGAGTAGATATAAAATATAAGGAAAAATGTGTTTTTTAATTTTTATCATCTGAAATAAAGACTGGATATGATAAAAAATATTATATTTCATTTATTTAAAAATAAAATAAAATTATATATAATTTATAACTTTCATTTAAATTCGTTATGCATTAATAAAATAAAAACAAGTAGATCAAGACTTATAAATATCTGAATATATTTTCAAAATCCGAGCCAAATTAATTAATCTTTGAAATATTTTTTCAATAATCTCAAGCGACGAAGTATATTATAAGGGTTTTCAATGCAATAAATTTGAAGCAAATTCTAATATTTGTTACTAAAATCAGTTAATTCTACTTTTATAATATTGTTAATAGTTACAGCATTAATACGCACATTTATAGGTTTTGATTAAATTATTCATAATCTTAGAATAAAAAGATTAATAAAATAAATAAAAAGAGTGAATCTTTGAGACAGGAACACGTTGAGAGCTACTTTGGAAGCAAAGAGCGCAGCCGTAACTTGGTATTAATTTATATTTCCATTTGAATTTCATATGACCCGGGCGGTGACGTCTGGAGTGATGTATGGAGTCTGAGGAGCGGCAAAAAATAGGGTTCTCGGTATGAAAGCAGTTTTTATTTAAGGTAGATGAAAATTTTGAATATATTGCTTTATTATATTCCTTTATGTAATAACCGCGTTGTAGAAAAAAAAAATGGTATGTAAGTAATATATATATATATATATATATATATATATATATATATATTTATTTTATATTTTATTGCAAGGATAACATTTAAATTATAATATTTACTTTGAGTTATAATATAAGTGAAAAATAATAATCATGTATATACTTGATAAATGAACAAAGCTATATAATTAATGTTCCTTAATTGATTACAATATTTAAAAAATATTTACAATATATTATCCCTACAGGCCTCTCCTTACGGAGGTGATGGTCTAACTTCCCCTGTGACCAAACCGATTGGGAAGTGATAAATACACATATATATATATATATATATATATATATATATATATATATATATATATATATATATATAATAAAGGAATGAAATTTATTACAGCTAAATGCATAGGCAGCTAAAGCTTATATTTTAATGTTTGCCATTTTTCTTGGAAATACATTATAAGGCATATTAAGTTTAATTTGGATCCTCCGTGTCAGTGTTCTGTCAAAATATAGTCCCAGATATCTTCTATTTTTTCTGAATATTTTTTAAATACACTGCTTGACATTCACCACGGTAGAGCGTGAAAAAAATTAACACACCCTATGATTCATTTTTACTTTCCACTTTGTAAACTAACTATATAAATCGTCACGATGGTTTCGCAATAAAAGATATCAGAACTCTGTTTTGGTGGGATGAAATCATGAATTTCTGAGGCCCGAACCGGGCTGCATGATGTTGATAAACATAACATAATGCATTTTATACGCATAAAATATTTATAAGTTAAGAGAGATAAATTGAAATTTATTTACATCCCTATCTAATTTAATTTTTATTTGGAATTGTCACTAGATTCTGGAGAATCAATTGTTTGGACTGATTTCCACCTCAGTCAAATTTCACTACAAGCATATAATTGGATCAAAGATCGAACAATAAAATTATAATTCAAATTATTATTTTTTTTAGAGCAGTCCTTTAACTCACTTTCTAAAGGCCTTTCTCTTTCTCTTTTCATACTGTTAGTTTTTTTGTTTTTTTTATCTATTTAACTCTGTTGCTGTTCTTCTTTCCCCCCACAGAAATCTTCAATCCAAAAGTGGCATTCCTTATTCTGTATTGTTGAATTAGACTTATTTTATTAATATATTTTATTAAGAGTCTGCCTTATTGTGTTCTTCTTAGACCATACGTCCTTAGCTTCATGTTGAGGAGGTTTAGCATTCTAGCTATACCGTTCTTGTGTAAAAAAATTAATGAATATTATATACAATTTTATAATGCCTCGAATCACAATTATATTTGCGATGAGTGAGATTCGAACTATAACTTCCACCAGCCGCGACAAGAGCAAACATGAGACTCCACAGGGCAGACTAAAAGCTACGTAACTGCTGACACTAGGGAATTCGGAAGGCGTTGGCAATTTGTCGCTTGAATAACCCTAAGCTACGTGAGCCGCAGCGAGAAAGTATTTTTATTATTATTTATTTCTTACAATGGTTGCACCGTTTATATAACTTAAGGCGTGGGGGCTTGTATTTTGTAACGGGATGTAAGTCATCGGCAAGTAGAGAACATGCATCCAAAATAGGCTAGATCGATAGTAGTATAGTAATGGAAATTACTAGATATTCATAATCGTACTTAATAAAGCCCCAATGTTCATGGAAACATTCAAAATACAACATAACTATATATTTTTTAAAAATTATTTATTTAAAGAAATTTACAACTGTAATTATACAATACATCAAGTAAATGGGATAGATATGAGATTAGGACACATGATTGTCCTGTGAAGAAACTACCCATTGGTAGAACTCCAGTGTCCAATTTACGGTAAGAGGTCTCTTGGCCATCTTCTTTTAAGTCGCCTCGGTGGATTGTCAGGAATAGATGTTGAGGAAAGGTCACGGATAAGCGGGTTTGAGTGGGCAGGAAGTTTGGAATGGATATTTATCTACATTGGAAGGATGTATATCTGGATCGGGCTAAGTCTTCAACTAATGGGATATATAGGTCTTTGTGGATAATTTTATTTGTAACAAAGTATGGAGCATTAAGGATTTTTGGAAGGATTTTGGATTGCAAGGATTGGATGCGAGAGGAGTTTGATGGTTTAGTGGACCCACATAATTCAATGCCGTAGGTCCACATAGAACTATATTTTAAAAGTTAAAAATCTGCCAAACAATAGAAGTAATCAAACAAAATATTTTCTACATAGCTGACCGTTGAGAATTACTAAAAGGAATTAGTCCGGGTGGCGGTCAGTGAATGAAACAATTGAGTAGTTTCAACCGTTTATTTTCTGCCAACGTTTCGACCCCCGTTGTGGGTCTTCGTCAGGGCTAAAATGATAGAAAAGAGCTACATTTAAAATAAGATTAAATATACTTTTTTTAAAACTATTGAGCTGGAGAATGCCAATATTATAACATTAGAGGAACTAGATGTGTAAATAAATCAATTAATTAAATTACAATGACACAGGTATAATAATGAGATGACTATACAGAGCAAATAATGACTTAAGATAATACAAAGATATAAAAAATTACATGAATTAAAAAATATGAAGTAGAATGGAAATTCGCCGTATTGTAGGCGAATGGAAACTAGGTGAAATTTGGTAGAATGGAATATAGGTTGGTAGATAGGAAAGAACGTACGAAAGGTTAGGTAAAATGGAAAATACGTACCAAAATGGAGTCAGTTTTACTCCATTATCGGTTTTTACTTTAAGAATTTTGATAAAATATTTTCTAGTACCATTATGATATTATAACTGTTATATGTTTAATCGGATCTCTTTTCATGCTAGTATTACAATTTTACTCATTGTTGTCAGATCCCATCTAAAAATGCGCTACGTATTTTCCATTGTACCCAACAAAAATTGTTGGGGGTCGAAACGTTGCCAGAAAATAAATGGTTGAAACTGCTCATTTGTTTCATTCACTGACCACCCCCCGGACTAATTCCTTTTAGTAAAATATTTTCTAGATAAAAGATTTAAGAGGACTGGCTAAAAACGTAATACCTGTAGACATACAACTTAGCGATAAAAATAACAGTGCTTTAATCCGAAAGGAATTTAGAGAATCCCTAACAGGTATTTATATACCAGAATTTATACTAAGGGCTGTAGTGTCAGAAAAAATGTTTGAATATAAAAACTTAAATTATGATTAAGGGACGTACGATATGTTTTATAACAAACTAAACCTAAATGGGGTGAAATGGATATTTAAAGTTAGATGTCTCTGATTCCTCTCCTCATATAACTAACATCATTCGCTCCCTAAAGTCACACCATCTTTACTCTCAGATCTAAACTATACTCTCACTCTACTCCTATAATCATCTAACCTGTGCAAAGGCGAACATGACCCTGGTGGTTATCGCCTCAATAAAAAAAAAAAAAAAAAAACGAACTAAAGATTTTGGTCAAATAACAATGTGATATGATCACTTTTTTGTAATAGAAGAGGAGTAAAAAATACGTTTCATTTCCTCACTACATGCCTTATTTTGTGTGAAATTAGAATAAGGTGCTTCGGAAAGAATTGTTTAAACATAACGGTTCTGCATAATTAGTGTCCAGATAAACAAGTTTGTTCTGGGATTGAGTCCAAGACATAAGCTCAATCATAAAGAATTAAAAAAAAAATACCAATAAGTAGACGTAAATAAGTTTAAATAAACAAGTTATTCTATAAGTTATAATTTATAACTAGCTGAAATATATTGATAATTTGAAGGAAAAAACGTCTATTTTTCTTAATTGGTGCTTTTATGGAAATTAAATCTCCTTTTTTTTTAATACACGCCCAAAAAAAGTCCTCCATAATTAGTTGGAGAATAAAGCTTTTAATATTTTATAAATCAATTCTTAATTATACTGTTTTTTTTGTTTTTTTTTCCTTTTTTATCAATATCCTTATCTTTATAATAATATTACACACATATGACGTTATGTTAAATATGCTATATTAACACGGTACTCTGTTTTACATGAAGTAAGCACACTTTATTAAATGATTAAATATGCAAGAGGGGTCTATATTACAACACAAACCGTTAAACAGTTCAATAAAAGGCAATGTCAAAATCGTGTTACACGTTATAAATGTGTCAATTATAGTAATAATTTGATTAAATGATCATAATTAAATTAATAACATAACACTGAATTACGATTAATTAAATATTCTGCTTTGACTACCATCACCGTTCCGCTGAGCATGAGATTATCATTAGTACTGACAATTACACTATAATATTTACATACATTATATTTATTACATGTATTATTACATATTATTCTTAACACATATGTAATATTTAAGAGTGTCTTGTATTTATTTAGACGTATGTACATGGAAGATAATTGAAATGATGTAAGAAATCATTGTAGAAATTTTATGATTGAAAAAAATATATTTCTACTTTCACTTACCTAGATATGAGATAAATTGTAAGAGAAAGAAAGTATGATCGTGAAAATTTTAGAATTCCTATTTTCATCTGAAGTATACGTTTTAGGATCCTCTGAGTCCAGAGATCAAGTCTCGCAAAAAGTGTGTGTGTGTATGTGATAGCGCGAAAATAAAAAACCGTACGAAACTGATATTTCATATATATATATATATATATATAAAATATATATATATATATATAATGTGTGTGCCTGAGATGTTACAGCAACATTATCAGCAAAATCGGAAAACCACAAGAGCCACTTTATACGATGCATTTAGCAACTTTTTACGATTTTCTTTCCAGTAGTTTTTATTCTGATGCTTAAATACAGATATTTTAAATTTAATTCCTCTAAAGTACCTTTTATTTTGTATATATAACCAAACTAACCATATTATATTATTAACATTGATAAAAAATGGCGAAATATTCAAGTTAAACAAATTTTAACATTATTTTATAGTGATTTATTTTTTCCGAACATTAAAATAGTAAATAGACGTATGATATATCATTGGAAAGCTAAAGATTTGACAAAAAAAAAAAAAAAAAAAAAAAGTTATATATTAATTTGTGGAAGGTGATGTAAAATGTTGAATAGGGCATAGCCTTATGTGATTATTGCACATAACAATTATCTATTATATTATTTAATCTGAAACATATTGAATTTAATTCCTCAAACTTTTTTTTTCAAATCTAATTTTATTTAATAATTCTAAAATTGATTTAAACAACCGAGATAAGTTAAAGTCGTGTGTTGCCTATACCTGATTTTTTTTTTTTCAATTCCGACTCTTTGAATAATTATAATAACTATCAATCATTTTCAAACATAGATATTTCTACTATTTCATTTCAAATTTCCGCTCGTATTTTTAACTAAAATAACTCGTGAAAAGTGTGTAATTTCTCATGCATAATTTATTTTATAGGATATGTGTGGCCAAATAAAAATATAAATAAATAAATAATTTATATAAAATAATTAATAATAATAATAAAATATATTTGGTAGCTGAAATATGAATGGTGAGTTAGGTATGAGACAAAGAGGTAGGGGACCGTTGGTTCGCCTCCGATTGGACATGGCAAAGCGGACAGAATCACATCCACCTCCAAGGACCTTTTTTATACTCTCCGTCGTCTTTTATTTTCCAATATTCCTCATGTATTTTTTTTCTATATATTTTTTATTTACCCTACCCTATGAGTCTTTTCCAGTTTAAAGTTTTTTTATATATAATGCTGAGGAAGAGGAGAGAATATAATTCTGAAAGGATTTACAATTTAATGCCCAGAGCCAATGATTGTAAATTTTAATAAACAGCTCTTTAGAAGGTTTCAGTTTCAATAAAAACGTAGGCCGAGATATGTTGGAGTCGTAAAACCCGGATTGCAATTATGATAACAAATGGTATATAAATTATGAGATTAAATGTTTATTAAATTAATAGGTTTAATTTTTTATTTATTTGATTTTATAGAGGTAATAACCATGAAATGTTTCTGACTTGCAGTAAATTTTAATCTACTCGTTTCCAGATGACAAAAATCGTTTTATGGTATTCTTTATTTATGAGTAAAGGGAGAAAAGTATTCATTTGATAAAATAAAACTACACACACTTTAGACTTTCACTTTGCTCCGTTGTCAAAATCAGATTAAGCTTTTTAAATACAGTTGAATGATATAGAGATGAAAAATGGTAAAAAAAATTAATTACATTGAGTTTCGATAGAAATATTTGTTTTTATAAAAAATCTATAATAATATAATATATATAAAAAAAAATTCTCATCAAGCAATAATTTCAGGATTAATTCCCATCAAGCGATAATTCGTTCATTATATGAGAGCATTAAAACGAATTGGAATTGTAATGAGAGCATTAATTTATATCAAAGCGCCTCGTAAATTCAGATTCCAATTACCAATGAAACAAATAATCCGTTTTAAATGAATCTGATAAAAACCTTTAATGCGTTTGAATACGTAATTCAGATAGATGCATAAAATCCGATGGGGAACCAATTTTCAAACCGTTCCGGTGAAAGTGAGAAAATGTGTGAATAAAAAATAAAAATAGAACATAATTATGTCCTGAACTTACATAAAACACGCCGAGGAGCGTATCCTCATAAATATATTCCAAGCCAGCTTCACTTACCTGAAAAAAATAAAATAACTTGAATAAAATACATTATTTATTAGTTTTACTATAACTTATATTAATTAAACAACGTAAAATAATGAAACAAAGATTATAAGACAAATGTAAGATATTTTAATATCAAGGGCATAGTTAAAAAAAAAATCCATCTATACTTTACTGTTTTTTCCTATTCAGGGGAAAATTGAGTTTGCGGAAGGACGTGTGGATTGTTGGAGTATAAAAAAGAAAGAAACAAATTATCTACTAAAAACATTTATTTTTAATCATTTATGTACATTTAGACATTGAAACGATGGTAAAGGCAAATCATAGCGACAAATATTATATAATAAAAATATCCTCCCCTAATTTTTTGACTGAAATTCTGGGAACTTTCGTCAAATTTTTTATTCGAGCAATACCAACAGATCTAGAACTTGTCCAACTGAGGGTGAAAAAAAAAGTGTTATACAATGAAAGTAAATGTTACACAGACATATCCATGAATTGTCAAAATGTATTTCTTTATTAATTGAGACGTTGATTTCCAAAAGGTACTAAAGGACATTTTTTACGAAATAGATTTTTTTACATATTTGTATTCTCATCATTTAGTTTTATCTAAATATTCTATTTTATGTTATCTAATGAATTCTCAAGTCCTTAAAAAACGCGATTTAGAAATGCGGTCATTTTCTAAAAGTACTAATCACGCATTTATTTTCGTTTTAAATCATTCTATTTGACCGAGTCTGGCACCCGGATTGCTTTACAAGCTCCGTCTATTCCTCCCTCCTACCTATTTTTTAATTATCCAATCCTACCTCGCTGATAGATCTTTTAAAATAAATCACAATAGTTCCTATTCCTCCCTGTTTTCTCAATCTGCTGGTGTTCCTCAAGGCAGCATCCTAGGACCCGTTCTTTATACAGTCTATACAGCTGATATCCCAACCCATCCAAACACTTTCCTTTCGACCTATGCTGATGACACGTGTGTGCTATCAGTAGATAATGATCCTGTTACAGCCTCCCACACTCTTCAATCCCACATCCGAGACCTTGAAGTATGGTGCCAGAATTGGAGGATTAAAATTAATTCTAACAAATCCCACCAGATAACATTTACCCTTCGTCGTAAACCCATGACTTCCTGCCCTACAGTATCCTTTAATGACACTCCACTAGCCCCTGTTGAACAGATTCGATATCTAGGACTCCACCTTGACAAACGTCTAACTTGGAATCCCCATACAAGACTGAAACGACAAGAAACTGCCCGACGTTTTCGACTACTTCAACACTTACTGGACAAACGTTCCAACCTACCACTTAATTACAAAAGACTTATTTATATGACCATCATAAGACCGATATGGACTTATGGAATAGAGCTATGGGGCTCTACTAAACCATCGAATTCTTCTCGTATCCAATCCTTACAATCCAAAATCCTTCGTAAAATCCTTAACGCTCCTTACTTTGTCACGAATAAGCTCATCCATAAAGACCTTAATGTCCCATATGTTTCTGAATTAGCACGAACCAGGTATCAATCATTCCATGAAAAACTCCATTTACACTCTAATCCACTAGTTTCTATTCTGTCATCCTCTTCCATTCCTGACAATCCCCCGAGGCGTCTGAAAAGAATATGGCCTCGAGACCTTCTAGTTTAAAATACTTTTAGAGTGCTGCCAATGGGTAGCGTCTTTACATGTAACTCATGTCAGTTTACTGTGTACATCACATTTACTTGTTGTATATAATAATACAGTTGTAAATATCAATAAATATGTTTAAAAAAAAAAAAAAAAAAAATCATTCTAAAAAAAATCTTTTCATAACTTTAATATGATGTTATTATTATAGTAAAAAAATAATTCTAAATTTTAAGGCAAAAAGACCCAAATTAGCTAAGTTTAATAATATAGTAATGAGAGATTTTCGCGCTTCCTGTAAAATTTCCTAGAATGGATATAGTACCTTTTGGAAATCAACGTCTCAATTCCTGTTATAAGCGTGCTTTCAAAACTACTCATAGACTTTTTCTAGGTTATAATTATATTACAAAAAAAAAGTTATATACACTATTATAAATGGATGCTTGATTTACCAATAATTTCGCAATTACCTATTAGAACATTACATTTGTTTTTTCTGACATAATGTTTTGTTTTTTTGCATTTGGGTTTTCCGTATTTCTCAATAGAAAAGTTGGCGAAGTCGTAGTTAGTTTACTTCCATGAGATGCTAATTTGAATTCTTTACACATTCTAAAGATAATTCTTTAAATTATTTTTCTAAAGGTGAATAAAAAAAATATTAAAATAATGCAATATTTCTAGATGAGATTATAAAATTTAAATCCTTAAAGGTAAACGATTTTTTTTTTCTATAATGAAATAATCAAGTAATCATCTATAACTGTTTATGAGCTGGCCTTGTACGAGTCGTAGTATGTAAATTATTGTACGTATAATACAATCAATTTTATGCTGTATTTTATATTTTAGCCGAAAGGAATTCAAAATTGAGGGAAAAGGATTATAAATTATTATAAATATCTGTACAAAAAAAAAATCACGATGGCAGATTGATTGGGTTGATAATATGGCAATCATTACGTGCCTCAACTTTGAAGTACCTAGACGTTCTGGAATCCAGCTTCCTCGGTTCAAGAAAATACTGTATAGTAGTTCATTATTTCTTTATAATATTTCATTAAAAATATATGCGTGGTTCATTCCCACAACGCTTAAAAATCTGCAAGAACATTTTTTTTTATTGCTACGGAAATTACAACTGGATATAGAACTAATTACCTGCGCCTACGTGACAACCCAGACCCAATATTGAAGGTTCAAGATCCGCAGAAAAGCAAACAGAATCGGTCAAGGGAATGATCAACTAATTAAAATTAAGAATATCCCTGTACAAACAATTTTTTTTTTGTTTATGTTTGTAAATAATTTAGTCGATTTAATGTACTTTAGACAGATGTGTTTTCTTTATTTGTAACATTTAAGAGATTAAGTCCCAGAAAAAAATATATTCTATTCTATTTAATAGCCATTCTGATTAAGTATAATCATTAAAATATCACAATATTTTTTCATGAAACTGATGAATGTTTCAAGTGATTTTTCTAGGTTTTCTAGTAGCCAAAAAGAAAAAAAAGTTCCTATTAATAATAATAATGACGTTACAAGTATATTTTTTAAATTGCTGTTCAGAAAAAAATGTACAGGTCCCTAGAAAAAAAACTTTTAGACAACCTTACAAAGAGTAGGCTTTCAGGAACGTTTTCTAATAACACTAATTCAATTACAAATGAAAAGGTCAGAGATAGAACCATCCTTGTGATAAAAAATGAGCGGCAACTTCAACCAAAAGCTACTAGACCATTATACACACAGTCTTAATTACCTGAGAACCAATTAAAAGGTATTCATTAACCTTTTTCCTACCTGACCGAGTTTCGGCCATTGCTTCTGCCTTTCTCACAGTATTTCCTATACATAAGTTCATGTTTATTTAATGTATAATTTAGTATACATATAATTATGTAATCTGAAATAATTAGTAAGTACATAGCTTGTAATGTATGAAGATAACTAGGTAATTAAAAAGACGAAGGAATTACAAGGCAAAGAAGTTATTAAAAAAAAAAAAAAAAAAAAAATCAACTCAAAAGGTCAATGAGCATAGGAAGTGTAGTAAGAGCAAGAATAGAAAATAAAAGCATATATATTATATATATATATATATATATATATATATATATATATATATATATATATATATATATAATAAAATAAAAATGTATAATTATTTCATGAGGATTCCGGATAAAAATGAAAAATATAAGAGAATTATAATTCCTTTTTTATGTATTTATATGAAACATAAATCAACAGGGAATTCAGAAATAGAAATCGGGTTTTCTATAAATCCTTTTACGTTACGACTGACATTTAGATTCCAAGCGACTTTAATTAGCCATTTTAGAAACGATTTAATTTTAAATTGAGTTTATTTATCGCTTCTTGTTTTATATTTTTGTTGCACGTTATCGGGAACATTAAGAATTAGTAATTTAAAAAGTTAATAACTTTTAAATTGAATTCTCCCTGAGAGAGGAAAAAGAACAACTTAATGACTCGTAATTTTACAACCCAAAAACCATTTAACTTTTACTCCATCCAGCCTTTCTTTTTCCTTCTTTGGGGCATTAATTTATGTTCTGTAATTTAGTTCGTTTCTTTTTCTTACTAATTTTGAATATTTCTTTCAGACGAAAAAAAAAACATGATCACAGCTATTCGAATTAATTCAGATATAATTTATTTATAGCCAAGATTTTTTCTCAATTCTATTTTCTTTGTTTTGTCTTTTGAAACGCCATTAACTAAACTCACTATTACTGAAAATTCAATTTGGAAAATCAATCACAACCTGATAAATTATTTTTTATGAATGTAATTCAAGGAAGTAATAGATAATATTTGTTTACTTAGTTACTTTAGAAATCGATGTATCTTCTACGCCATCATGGCAGTCCAAGATTATTAAGAGGTCTCTAAATAAATATTATCGCTTATTTAGCAGACATTATATAAACCAAAATTAATTAATTTAATTTTCTGTTAATTATATTGATATATTTAGGTTAGCAAATATTGCATCCTGTTTTGAGCTTTACTGTGGCATGATTGCGTTAGTTTTAACTATATAATCCAGGATTTATTTTTTTTTTTTATCTATATAGGTAGAGAAACACAAATATTTATAATTATTATTCGCAACTGCGTTGCTGTGCATCCAGCCAATGTGATTATTTTCTTCTTGAGCAGCGTACTACGTTTTTACCAATTGTTATTAGTTTAGTTTAGTAGATCACTCGGATATCGTCTATTAAGTCTTCTTTAGGTTTGGTCTAGTAAAAGGAAGAAAGAAAGGAAAGAAACAAGTTGATTTGTGTGGTGATGTGTTGAATGAAACCTGTTATATTTGTCATGAGCGTAAGAATTTTAGTGGGGATGGTTGGGTCATTGTGTTTCTTGTGATTCAAAATATACCATAGTGCTTGAACAATTTTTCGTAAAATTTTGGATAGAGTTGTTTGTATTTTGTTTGTGTGTACGTGTTTCGCAAAACACTAATGTCCGATTGGTACTGCTCCGTATGTTCTGATTGGTATCAGTAGAGCAGTGTATATCAGTCACTCGTTTAGTAAATGTAGTGGTGATCTGTAATCCAATAGATGTGAAATTTGTTTGTAACGTCTTGTTAGTTCTTTTCTCTTTATTTTCGTATGTGTGTTCCATGTTAGTCTTTTATCCAAATATAGTCCGAGGTATCGTACGTAGAAGGTACTCCATTGTTGTCGAGTTTCACAGCTGGACATGTACCTTTCCGCAGAGAAAAGCTCATATGGCTCGATTCGGAGGCATTAATTTTGGTTTTCCATTTTGAAACAACATTTCTAGGTCAAATATATGATTTTGTAAGGAAATAGAAGCTATAATACTGTCTCTGTGCGAAGAAAGAAGTGCTGTATCATCTGCAAAGGTATAGATTGTGATGCAAGGGTGCTCAGGAATATCGGTATAAACAGAGTAGAGAAGAGGGCTCAATACGCTACCTTGTGGCACGCCAGCCTATTGAGGAAAGAAGGAAGAAATGGAGGAAATACGCGTACAAAGAATAAATAAATAAACTTATCAATATTTTTTTTATTGAAATTTAATTAATCATGTTAATTGTTCAACTACTATTATTCACGATTTGAAATTTTGTACAAGATACTTATTAACCTTTTTTCTCATATAAATTTACTTATTTTTACTAATTAAAGGAATTTTAATGAAATAATTGGTTTCCTTTTAAGATACCCAAGTATCAATAACTTTTTTTCAGTAATTCCAAGTCCAAAGGAATCATAAATTTCTCTTGATTTTCTTATTCGAAGAATTTCTTTGTCTACCCCGTCTCTTTTTTTTTCCTTCTCGAATAATTAATGTTTCTTTCTTCTATTTGGCATTCCTTATTAATATTTAAAGGAACCTAAAGGTTATTTTTATTTAACCCGAAAAATTGATTTTTCCCAATTTTCATAGTGGTATTCCTAATATTATAAATGAATAAAATTTCTCTTATCATTTGCCAATGTCCTGGTTTCAAGTTTAGTACCACCACTAAAATAAAAATGGTGGCAAAATTTTTTTGCATATGATTAGATAATGAACAAATTTAGATAGGCTCAAGTGTTAATTTTGAGGATACCATATAGCCAGAAACGATGCCCATATGATGATATCATATAATTTTAAGAACTACTGGAAGCAATTAGTCCGGGTGGCGGTCATTAAATGAAACAACTGAATAGTTTCAACTATTAATTGTTTGCCAACGTTTCGACCCCCTTTGTGGGTCATCCTCAGGGCGAATGGTGGAAGAATGGAAACTACATCCACAATTTTAAGAACTATTTTAAAAATTTAAAGACTGTTCTATAATGCCTTATAAACGGAGAATACAGAAAAGGTGATAAAAACCAAGAATCATACCAACTGGGGAACAGGAAGAAAAATATGTAGTCTGTTTATGATATACATATATTATGTATAAGAACGAATATATATTATGTATAAGAAGAACGAATAATATATGTATTACAACAGGGAGTTTTTAAATGTCGTCGAGGTATTTGACTAAGTCTTGCCTCCACGAGCTTTCATACGAACTCGTAATCATGAGAATTCATATAAACTCTTACTTGGGTACTACAGATTTTTTTTTTAATTTATAGCTCAGAAACATCTTCGATTCAACGGACCGGTCTCGGCAGTAGTACTGCAAGATAAAAGCTATCTTCACTACTATAAATCGTATATACAACACGATTATCAAATTTCCTTTTTGCCACTGTGACATATGATACCATCCATCCATATACTATAGATATGGAAATGTCGATATATACATACAAATTATGGTATTTCTTCAGAACGTATACAGTTTTCTGTCTGTCTCGTTTACCGAAGAGCTGGAATTAAAATAAAAGGGATGAATTATGACGTGGAAATGAAGAGGAATAGCGCCATATATAATTACATAGAGTGGAGCAAAAAGATGAGAATGAAATAATGAAAGATAAAAGCTTATAATCTCGTATCTTTTTATTTCTTCCGAGAAGGTTCTACGTGAGCAAGATAATTTGCTTTCACCGGCCATAGGGAAACGACATTATGTAACCTTTGTATGCGTGTTGTATGTTGTTTAATGGAGCGTAAGTCGTGTCTCGAGCATGTATTGATTTAATGTCCCTTTTTCTTTTTATTAAAGTAATACTTTCATTTTAAACTTGCAGGGAATTTCTCTACATTTTCTTCATAATTTTGAGCTCTTAGGTTAGATGTCTGAAATTAACGAATAAGCTTTTCCATTATGACACAGTATTTCATTGTTTCAAAATAGTTAAATATCTTTTTAACTTTTTTTTTCTATTTATCTATTTTTTTTTGTCCACCACTACCTAGCCCTAGGAGGCCCTATACGGAGGTTTCTCGGGCCAGAGAATGAGGGCGGGAGATAAATGTAGAGTTAAGTCTTAACTGTTAAGAGTACTTCGGCACCGAGAAGCGAATGTTTTTGACCATTTCGGGTTGCTGGGCAACGCGCGTTCACCCACAAACCCACTCGGCTGCTCCGTCCCCAAAATTTTTATTGGTGTTACCTGCAATTTACACAATAATTTGTATAAATTTGGAGTTTTTTTTTAAATTTTATTATACGTCTCTACATATATAAATGATCTTAGTTTCCGCTAACTCTATCTAAAAAGCGAGACGGATTTTCGCTGTCATAAATACAATACGTTGCTATTAAGTTTTTCTTAAAATGAAAAAAAAAATTTTTTGTTATAAAGGAAACAAAAAATCTTTTCTAAAACATGGATAGTAGAATAGCCGTATAATATATTGTCGGAAAAAGGATGATTTTAGAAAAGTTGTTTTTTTACAAAAACAGAAGTCGTAAACGTACATAAAATGTATTAATTAGCCTATAAAGTCATGAGTATGTTTCTTCTCTAATGAAATGATGATCACGAAGCGATAAATACTTCGGTCAAGCAGTACTTTCTTAAACACATATCACACTAAATTCACACTGCACCCTTGCAAGGCAGAGTAGCTATATATATAATCAATCAAATGAATATCATAAATTTTTTTAGGATGCATAGTTGTCAAATAATTATAGAATTAGGCATGGGACCAGTTAGAAAAAGAAGAAAAAATCATTATTCTGCATCTAAGTACTAAGAACAACATCAAATTTGATTTTATACCTAGCAAAGAGATAGAAAATTAATGAAAATTCTTTTTACCTAAGTTTAAAAAAATAGATCAATTATAATACATATAATATTTTAGTGACAATATAATTAAATAAACTGCAAAAGATTAAACTAAAGGAGAATTAAAAAATAATTGAAATAACTTAATAATGTGAAAAACTAGAAATATTCACTAAAATCCGAATAAAATTTAACAGTAAGATTCTCATTGTCAGACAGCATCATTTTGCGATGCGAGAAGGACCTGGGAAAAGAGGTTTTTGAATATGGAAAGAGAGGGAACATGGCGGATGTTGGAAGGGAGGTAATTCCAAAAGCTGTTGGAACGGGCTAGAAAGGAAAGTTCATATGCTTTGGTTCTGTGATTAATATTTAAAGGTATGGAAAATAACAGTTTACGTATCACGAAAACTAATTATTAGTTCAAAGACCACCCATATTTTGTATAATACTCATCCGGTTTCACCAAAACCTTTTTTAACTTGAAACGTGAAAATTCAAATATTAAAACGGATGGGATATTAATAAGGCCCAGAGATATATTTTTCCTTTTTCTAAATTTTTTGTGAGTATTGATTCCAGTAAGCTTTTTCAATCTTCCATATAAAGTTATCATAATTATTGTTTACGTTTTAGTGAATTATTTGGATAGGACAGTCAATAAATGATTTTTCGTAACCCTATATTACGTGAATATATAAATAAATTTTTACTGAAGGAATGTCAATATTCTACTTTTAAGATACATTTCAAAGAAATTACTTTAGTGTGTGGTTTAGTCATGTTTAGTATCGGTAGATAACAGTTAAATTATGTCCAGCACATCTATGACGCTTTTTTAGCCATACCTCATCCACGTTTTTCACATTATTTTTAATGGTATATCAAACGCTATTGAAATAAATTCACAGTTACTCATATTTAGATAAATGATAAACTAGGTATTAGGATAAAGCAAGATCCTAATGACAAAATATTTCTAAAAATAATTTCTTAATGGTCTACTTACTTTATCCTGGACAGGATTTATATTTAAGCATATTCATTAAATTAAACCATACACATACAAAACTAAATATTTACATCTACTTTTACCTAGAATGTGTATTCGTTCTATCTATATTAAAGATTCCAAATACCATTAAAACGGCTAATATTTCTGGAAATATTCAGTTTGTATAAATAAATAGACGAAAGGCCATAAGTTAGCAGTTAGCCGAGAATAAAATTACCATCACTTTAATATAAACAAAACTCTTGAATAAATTAACATTACTTAATGCATTTCAGGAATACATTTGAATAATCCTCACTTTTAAATTGTTTAATAAATGAATTACTAAAGTTTTTTAAAAGTATAATTATACGTTTAAAATCGATAAGTATTTTTAATTGTTTTCAAAATTTGTCTTTATTTTTATCATGATATTGTAAATTTTATGGACTTAGTCTCTTCAAATTTACGTGGACTCATTTTTTCTCTGTATTCATCCAATTACTTTTGGAAAAAAAATAAACAAACAAACACGTATTTTTTTAAACAAATAAACGAGTTTTTTAAAAAAATATTTACGACAAAAACACAAAGAAAACATTTTTCGTAGATTAGCCGTTCTTTATATAGTGATGGCAGTTAGATATGTGCTTATAAAATAATACTTTACTGATACCAGACTATAAAAATGTATTAATCATCATTATCATTTTGTAGTAAAAAATATACATTAGTTATATATATATAATATATATATATATAAATATATATATATATATATATACATTACTCTTAGTATGTATATTCTCTACATAAAGTTTTAACTTGATTGTATCAGTAAAAACTTACGTAGATAATAATAAATAAATTAATAGTAGCAATAGTTGTACAGTGTTCTTTGCAAAATTATTTATGGTTAGTGAACAGTCAGTTATTCCAGAAATTAAACAATTATAAATATATTTTTAAATAATTTATGCGACATTCTTAAGGTCAATAGGTGAACAAGAATCAAGGGCCAGAGGAAAGACAGCAAAATTTATTCTGAACGAAATTTCATATTTAGACTAAGTAAAAAATTTTTTTTAACTATCATTTAGTCAGATAATGGGTTATTTTAATGTGTTTGGTCTGCCTTTGTACAGATCTTGTCTCTAATAGATGATACATGGATACAGTCCAAACCAAAAACAACAAAACTAATCTATCCCTCTTCTGACAAAAAAATAAAGTGTGATAAACTTTAGTTAAGAGTCTGAACTGACAATGAGTTTTGAAGTGAGTCATGAAAAACCTTTATTATTTCATTGGTGAGTCATGTAACTCGTTACGCGCCAGAGCATTCACCACGGTATACAGTGTTAACATAATCTCTGAAGATAACCTGTGGTGTAGTGGCTGACAAAACAGCTATATATGCCCAAGGTCGAGAGTTCAAACCCCGTAGCTGACCCTAGGAATTTTCAAAGGAGTAAAAAATCCTCAGTTATGTCGTAGTTCGGAGAGGCCGTTAAATGGAGCCCCAAAGCTCCGTACGTCCAGATAGACCTTATGATGGTAATATAGATGAGCCTTTTGTAGTTAAGTGGAAGGTTAGAGCGTCTGTCCAGTAAGTGTGGAAGTAAGCGAAAGCGTTGGGCAGTTTCTTGTCGTTTCAGTCTTGTGTGCGGATTCCAAGTTAGTCGTCAAGTAGGGAATCTGTTAGCGAATCTGTTCAACCGGGACTAGCGGAATATTATTAAAGGACACTGTAGGGCAGGATTTCGTAGGTTTACGACGAAGGTTAAAAACATTTAAAACCAAATTTTTCCAATAAAAAGTGTTATTTTAAATTTATTTTTTAATTTGGATATTTTAAAATTTACTTATTCAAATTTACAACTGCATTTGTTAGTACAATAAGTAAATATGCTATATGACAAAATACATGAAAAAATATATTTGTTATGTCAATATTCCTTGTGAGTTATAAATAAAACATTTGGGACTTATGATATGATAATAGTTATTTTATGAATTTAATCGATATATATATATATATATATATATCAGATAAAATCATATGATTTCATATTTGTATTTCTATAAAGGTTATTATCGTAGTGTGAGTTGGTGTATAAGTTGATCTGTTCTCTGTATTTTAAAAATGAATCAGTTTTGAAGTCAAATAAAATAGCTATACAACTTTACAAAGAATCGGTGTTCTACATGGGAAAATGAAATGCAGAGAAAGACATTACATGAAAATAATATACCGTAAGAATCGCGTTCCGATTCGGAGATGCCGAAGACAGGGATGTAACCAATCAAGAAGTGTATGTAAAGGTACATGGTTCGAAAACTGCAGGGTTTCAGCTGATAAAGCCATACTATTTATATATTTATCGGTTAATGGTTACACAACATATTTTTGTATGAAAGAGTTAGATATGTCAGTTGCTACCGTCACAGATTGGAAAAATAACACGAGTGAACTCTGCGCAGCAAATATAGTCCAATATTTCTTAGTAACAGCAATATTTTTTAAGTAGATAGTAAATAAATCATGTGTTTTTCATAATAATGATGTAACCTTTGTTATTATTTAAATAACCGTTATCATAATTTAGTAACAGGTTGCCTAAAATTAAAAAGATCGGAACAATTTTTCTCCATTTGCAAAGGGACTAAAACAATTTTGAAGTTCCAAAACAAAAACTAATCAATAAGACAAATATCTGGTATACCAATTCAGAAATTCTCGTAATTGCTTATACAATTAAACCAGTGAGTGATAATATAGCCTTTCTGGGTATATATACCAATTCAGTACATAACATGTCCCGAATAGTCAATGGAATTAATTAATTTCGGATCAAACCGATTTCTGTGTACTGTAATGAAAGCAAACATTTCTGAGTGCGGATTAAATGCCTATAATAGAACCGAGAGCGCTGCTATATCTGTATCAGATAGCATGAATAGTAAATCAATTCGGGGCTTTATTAAATCACTTTCTCCATTATTTTTTGAACAACGCAGACTTTCATGACAAAGCGCAATAAGGCAGACTTTCGTGATGGCGGAGAAGGGAGTCAACATGGAAACGTTTCAACTGTAATTCCACATCATTGTACTTAATGTGCCATATAAATGTCAACATTGCTTAATGCCGTAAGATAATGGTCAGGAGTTTTGTGGTTGTAAACTCGTGCTGCTTGTAACTGTGGAAGATACAATATTATAAAATGTTATAAACGGGATAATTATGCCTGCTTAATACATTTTAAACTCTCATCATAATAGAACAAAAAAATATTTATAACATGTCCCTTAAAATTTAAAACATGTTTATCTCATATATAATTCTTTAACCTTTTATAAGTCTAACTTCATTTAAAAGTTCTTAAATTGGTTTTGACAACCGAAGTAAGTGAAAGTCTCGCGCGTATTAGACGTTGATTTGAAATTATTGAAATGAAGGTTCTTATTACATAGGGGTTAAGAAAAAGGAATAAGAGCAATAAGCATTACAGTAATATTCCAAAAACAGAGGAAACAAAAAGTCTGTATTATAAATACTATAATAAATTTTATTTAAAAAATTAATAAATTTAAAAAAATTAATAAGTGGAAAAAACGTTTCTCACTCCTTCTATATTTACAAATGACGAAGCGTTTTAAAACATATTTCAACGGGGCCTTATTCGGCCCCGTGTTGGCCCTTGGGGGTCCTCCTGCCGGCCGTCTCGACGCGAAGAGGTTGTGCTCGCGCGACTTCGTATAGGACACTCTTGGTTGACCCACGGTTATCTCATGGCCCGTGGACATCCGCCTCTCTGTCGATCATGTTAGGTTCCTCTCTCAATACTCCACATCCTCACAGAATGCCGACAATATACCGCTTCACGTATTCTTTTCAACCTCCCCACCGATCTGTCGCTTCTTCTCTCTGATTCCTCTCCTCATATAACTAACATCATTCGCTTCCTAAAGTCACACCATCTTTACTCTCAGATCTAAACTATACTCTCACTCTACTCCTCTAATCATGTAACCTGCGTCTAACAGTGTAAAGGCGAACATGACCCTGGTGGTTGTCGCCTCGAAAAAAACAACAAAAAAAAACATATTTCACGGTCAATAATGTAGGATACATTACTTGATTTTAACGGGGTCTTAATAAAGTATTTGGTAAGATAGACAATATTGAGAAAGTATAGCTTTTAGAAATGCCTGTATTTGCATAGGGATATGGGATTTCATCATTGTTTAATAATTCTGTATGTTTACTTTTCTCAGCAGTATCATACTCTGTTCTCTCTAGAGCTTTTTGTAACTTGGACGAAACTGAGGCCATAAAGCAGACAAAAATAAACAACATTCACTTTGCCGAACTCGATAAAGTTCCGCAGCAGTTATAATTAATTGTAAATCAACCTTCTCCCACTCCCTACCCCGTTCCACTCCTCACCAGAAATGTTAATCTCGATCACATAAATTCTGTTAAGAATGGACAAAGTTTTCCTTGGAGGCAATTGTGGATCTTGGCGAACTCTAATGACCCAAAAGTTATATTAGTTCTGTATTTATTGCTCCACTAGCGGTGAACTAACCTGTGTATGTAGTTCCCAACTCGGGAATACATTTAGCATTTGCAGTTCGCTCGTGCGGATAGACTGGAACTGATATCGAAGAATTTATTCAAAATGTGAAAAGGGAGGGGAAGAGAGGGGCGAAATTTGAACTATGGCGTCGGCACTTAATTGTTTTATTAGCAATTAACAGTTAACACACACACACACACATATATATATATAATATATATATTTTAAAAATGAATAAAATGTTTACTCATATTCGATACAACAAAAAATCTGGTGCGGGCAACACACGACTTTCACTCAACTCGACTGTTAAAATCAATTAAAAAACTATTAAATATACTTGTTGTTGGTTTGTTTATTCGTTTAACGTCACTTTTATGCAACTATGGCTAATCGGACGATGCTACAGTGGGAGTCCTAAATTTTGCCTATCCAGGTTTTATTAGGATAGGGATCTTTAACGAGTATCTGACATCGCACAGGCTCGGGACCACCTTTTAACGTCCCCTCCGAAGGACGGCGTAACTAAGGATTTTTTACTCCCATTAAAAAATCCTAGGACCACCTGCGGGTTTGAACCCGTGACCTTTGGTATGGGAGGCTGTTACGCTAGCCACCCAGCTACAAGTGATCCCATTAAATATACTTCAATTTGAAAAATATTCTTAGTTGATTTTAATAAAACGGGTATTAATTTTCGTTGGAAACATATGATTTAGATTAAATAATATAACTATATTAAATTGTTCACCAGTAATAAGTTTATTCCCTATTCGTAACTTTATATTACCTTTAACAAACCTTTTGTATTAGATAATATTTTTTCTAAAATATTTCTCTTTCTGACGGTATATTACGCGTTTATATTACTGTTCTTAATTAAAAAAAATTATATTAAAAAATAGTTTTTTTCTTCTATGCTTTAGTTAGTTATCAAATTCGCTCAACTTGTGTATTTAGTCGTCCTTCATCAATGTCATTAATATGAAATGATTAATATTTTGGAATGTACAAAATTAAAGGCAGTTTAGAAGAAGAAAATTTAAAATTTAAATCCTGTAAGACTATTTCAATCAGAATGAAACCTACATAATATCAAAGCCCTTTAAATTTTAAAAATGTAAAAAGGTGCAAAATACATAATATAAAGTGGCTCTTTTTAGCCAGCCGATTTTGATAAAAAGGTTGTTGTAACATCTCAGGCTTATAGTTATCTAAAATATGAAATTTCACTTTCGTACGATTTTCCTTATTGCGCTATAAAGACTTTTTTCGGGACTTAGTTATTTGGAATCAGAGAACTTAAAACGTGTATTTCCTTCGAAAACTGGAATTAGAAAATGTTCACAATCGCAATACTTTCCTTTACTATATATGAAATACATAAGTGAAAATAATAAACCAACAGCAATTATTATTTTTTCACAAAGTTACATCATCCCTATAATAAGTGGCGCTTGCGGATAAACTAGACTGCTTGTGTATGTACTAAGTCAAAAAAAAAATAAAAGTTTAAGATGGAATCTATAAAGGACAAATGGAAATCTTTTTTAGGGTTTACCTTGGTATACTTCTTACTAAGTTAAACTGGATAGGTTGTCTTACAAGACACCTATTTATTACAGCTAGAGTGGGAAGGTTTATTCTGTGGATTAAATAAATTTGAACATGCTCCGGCCGGATTATAATTGATTTTTAATAGACGTCAAAATCTTCTCTGCAGGATATTTTTAAAAAGAACTTCTAATTAGTCAATATTTTAAACTTTCAGTGGTTATTTTAGGTAGTAGGTATTTTCATAATTGTTGGAAATTTTAAATTTTATTTAATCTTTTTTTTTTTTTTCATTTGTACCTGTCATAAATTGAGACGTTGATTTCCAAAAGGTACTAAAGGACATTTTTTACGAAATTGATTTTTTTACATATTTGTATTCTCATCATTTAGTTTTATCTAAATATTATATTTTATGTTATCTAATGAATTCTCAGGTCCTTAAAAAACGCGATTTAGAAATGCGGTCATTTTCTAAAAGTACTAATTACGCATTTATTTTGTTCCAAATCATTCAAAAAAAATTCATTTCATAACTTTATTATGATGTTATTATTATAGTAAAAAAATAATTCTAAATTTTAAGGCAAAAAGACCCAAATAAGCTAGTTTAATAATATAGTAATGAGAGATTTTCGCGCTTCCTGTAAAATTTCCCAGAATGGATATAGTACCTTTTGGAAATCAACGTCTCAATTATGTGACAGTAAGCAAACGTGCTAAAACAAAACTTCAGCAGCAGATATGATAGGCCTAGAGAATGGTTCAGTAGAGGAGGTCTATCATCCAGCTTCTTTTTAGTCTTCTTCTAACAGGTATTTCAGCTATTGACAAGTAGTTTATAAGTCTATTGTAGTCTTATAATTTGTTATTGATATGATTAAAAATTTTTTATGAGGGCCTTTTTTGCTGAACTATAAATCTGTGAGGCGTAAGTCCTGGGTTTATGCAGGTATAGTAAGTAGTCGTATCTATCTAATTTTCATTTTTGATGATTGAGATAAAAAAATATTTTAGATGAATGAGAAATATCTCAATAAATACAAATGAGACGAGGATAAAATTATGCAGCGAAGAATAAGGGATATACATGTATTAAAACTGATAGTTCGCAGTAAAATATTTATTAAAAAATTATGCTGACTCACGTTAAGTCAGTTTATTAGAAACGAACTTTTAAGTTTACTTTAGTGTATTTAATATAATGAAAAAAAAGGACTAAAAGTAATTTATTTCCACTAGCTGTAATTAATAAGTTTTCTTTTTTAATAAACTTTTTCCAACTGGGTCGCTTAGACTAATAACATTGTAGAAAAGGGATATATTTTTAATTAATATTTCCCAGTGGGAAAAGGGGTTAGACCTTTTATTTTAATAACCGTCTCTTAAAAAAAAAAAACTTAAAAAACAAAACAGTAAAAATAAATATTCTCTCGTCTAAAATTCTAATTAAACTTTATGAACTTTTGGAATTTATTATATGCATATGGTGAATCTGATCCGGCTTATATTCCATGTACGGATAAGATTATAGTATATAAACAAGATAAAATAACAACAATTTAGAGAATCAACTGCAAAGATAACGCGTTGTTTTTACGACGTTCCATCCGACCATCGTAAGTAACATCATGAGAGTAATCTCAGCGCAATTATGAGCGAGTTCTATAAAACCCAAACTGCTCTATAATATTCAACCTTATTACCCACTTAAATGAACAGGGAAAATTAAAGTGGCGCACATAAAAATTACAAATAGGCTTCATTTATCCACTGTTATATACTATTATAATATAAACCTGTCTTATTAAGTATTTAATTCTGAATTAAGTTCTGTCCAATGAATATAAAGTTTATCTTTAGGAAATTGAGTGCATGAAAACAACAAGTAAAATTGAATTTCCAACTATGATACTAAGGGAAAATTAACAAAGATTAAAGTCACCCAAGTTCTATTAAGAAAAGAGCCAACGTTAAGAGAATTCAGAGATTGTCAAATTAATAAAATAAATCTGGTTCGGGCAACACACGACTGTCACTTACCACAACTGTTGAAATCAATTTAAATACTATTAGATATAATTCAATATTAAAATATTAAAAGTTGATTTTAATAAAACGTAATTTCATTTTCGTTAGAAACATATGATTTAGATTAAACAATGTAACGATATTAAATTGTCAATCAGTAATAAGTTTGTTTGTTTATTTATTTAACGTCACTTTATGCTACTATGGCTAATCGGACGATGCTACAGTGGGAGTCCTAAATTTTGCCTATCCAGGTTTTATTAGGACAGGGATCTTTAACGAGTACCTGACATCGCACAGGCTCGGGACCACCTTTTAACGTCCCCTCCGAAGACGGCGTAACTATGGATTTTTTACTCCCATTAAAAAATCCTAGGACCACCTGCGGGTTTGAACCCGTGACCTTTAGCATGGGAGGCTGTTACGCTAGCCACCCAGCTACAAGTGATCCCTATCAGTAATAAGTTTATTCCCTATTCGTCACTGTATATCACCTTTTACAACTTTTTGTTTCAGATAATATTTTTTCTAAAATTATTCTCTTTCCAACGGTATATTATACGTCTATATTACTGTTCTTATTATCAAAACCAAAAATTACATTTAAAAAAATAGTTTTACTTTTTTTTTCCTTTCATTGGTCGTCAAATTTGTTCAACTTGTATATTTAGCCGTCCTTTATCAATGTCATAAAGATTATATTTTTAATCTTTTAGAATGTACAAAATTAAAGGTAGTTTAGAGGAAGAAAATTTAAAATATCGGCATTCAAGTGCAGTCACACTATTTCAATCAGAATAAAACCTACATAATATTTAACCTCATTAAATTTTACATCGAAATAGCGAGTTTAATCAAAATCGTTCGAGCAGTTTTGAAGAAAATCGTAAAAAGGAGCAAAATGCATAGTGTAAAGTGGCCTTTCTGGTAGGCCGATTGTAATGAAAAAGTGTGTGTAACATCTCGGGCGTATAGTTTTCCTAAATATTAAATTTTATTTTCGTACGACTTATGGTTTTTGTGATAAACTTACTAGCTACTACACACACACAAACACACACACACCTTTTTTCGGGACCTGGTGATTTGGACTCAGGAGACCCTAAAATATTGTATTTCCGTCGAAAACTGGAATTCGAAAATTTTCACGATTGCAATACTTTCCCTTACTATATATTTTATATATAGGCAAAGTGAAAGTAAAATATGGCATAAATACAGACCAGAGACAGCATATATCACACCAATAGCTTAAAGAAAACCTCAATAAATTGTAACATTTAATTTTATGCAGGAGTGCTGCCATTGGGTAGTTCTTCTTCAAGTTTGTTTCACGCCATTTAACTTTTGTCACATTTACTTGTTGTACCTTGAAGTACAGTTGTAAATTTCAATAAATGTTGTTTAAAAAAAAAAAAAATATGTATCAACAAAGTTAACATAAATAAAGACTATAACCTAAAATTTAATGACTTAGTATAGACAGTGTATACCTATAAGATAGACTGAAGTTCTTTTTTGTTTTTAATTTCTAGGTCCTTTCAAACTCTAATCTAGGCAAACAGAACGGTTTAATCTACAAAATACCTAACTATTCTAGGCAATTCAGTCAAAGGATTCTCAATATTCCCATAATAGCTAAAATAACTGGATAATTAATTGTCCAAGCATTGAAATCCCAGAAAAAAAATTATAATAAACTGCTTATCCAAATAGTCAATTTACCTTCGAGATACAATTTCACTGTGTGGTGAATCGTTTTTAGACAGTAATCAGTTTTATCTTCTTTTCAGCCTTTTGCTGCATTGAAGTATATTTTATACTTTATATAGAAGAACAACTGTTCATTTTTTTTAAAACAATTTAATAAATAAAACATAATGTATATATGATAGTTGAGTTTGTTTCTTTATTCAACGTGACTTTATGCTATCATGGCTAATCGGATGATGCTACAGCGGGAGTCCTAAATTTTGCCTATCCAGGTTGAATTGGGATATGGATCTTTAACGAGTACCTGACATTGTACAGGATCGGGATCATCTTTTAACGTCCCCTCCGAAGGACAGCATAACTAAGGATTATTTACTTCTATTAATGATAGTTGAGTTATTATACTTAAATGAAAATAAATAAGAGTGCTTTAAAGTCAGTTTCTAGATATTTTAGCTCATCTAGTTTACCATATACATATAGTAACGTTTAAATGTATACTAATAAATATGTTAACATTTTAATTCATCGCTTAATTTTAAACTAATTATTTAGTATATTATTAATTCTTAAAGTAAATTACTCTCAAACATAAAGATGGGGTCAGTAACTGTAATAAATAGTTTACTGCAGACAGGTCGATGCTTCCATTTATTTCTAACGTCATAACAAAAAAGAACGACTTCATAATGGTAAGAGAAAAGTTTTCTGAATACATTTCAGCTTGTAGTTAGCAGTAGAGAACATAAAATTGACCATAAAATTCTACAAAAGATCTAATGTTTCAAACTATTTATTTTATAGTTTTAAAAGATTATTTTTCATTGTGATTACAATCGATTATACTAAAATACATGAGATCTTTATCAGAATGGATTAAGTATTGTTATATATATTTTTTTTTATGTAACCAACCAATTAATTATTCTCGGTGATTTATAAAAACAGTTGTAAATTTCAATAAATGATAATGAAGAAAAAAAGTAAGAGTTTTTACTGTATTCTGAGGCAGCTACGTAAAATCGTTTTGGATCAACACTTAAATTACCATAAATCATCCCTGGAGCGACATTCCGTAACTGGCTATTCTGGACAACGGGATCCGTAACTATTTCTGCAGGTGGCTTGACCATTGTCCTCCAGGAATCTTCCCAATGCCAGGCACTGGAAGTTCTCCGGTGTCGGGGGTCATGGGATTTATGACTCTCATTGGCCTTCGGGGCGATCACAGAAGAATTTCGAAGCCGATTTTAGTATATCAGAAGGAGTTTCAAAGTACACGAAACATAAATTTTCAATTGGAAAGCAAATGAAAACAATCATAATCAATTGAATTATTGTGATAGATTTTTGATATAATATTCTATTAAGGGAATAGAAGAGAAACGAATTATTAAAAGGTACATGAATCTTGAAGGTTATTCAAATATTGATTTTTATGAAGAAATATTAATAACTACGACGTTCCTCTTTTATGTATATTTTATTGATTTCTTTTATAATTGAAAAAGTATTTAAAAAAAAAAATATAAGACTTCTTTTCCTCTCCCCCGTTCTATACTTTAATAAAACAAATAATATATAATATCTCCTCTCTCTCTCTCTCTCTCTCTCTCTCTCTCTTTCTATATATATATATATATATATATATATATATATATATATATATATATACACACATAAATAACTTTCTTTATCCTTATGTATTTTAGGTTGTGTTCTATACGGTCATTGTCAAAGTTCTTTCTGACATTATACATATACATATATAATATCTTAGATGAAAACATTAATAATTTGTAATAAAAATTCATATAATCTATTAGGATATTGTAATAGGAATAGCAATATCGAAAAACTTTATATTTTGGTATCAGGTTTAAAATATAACTTATCTGTATATCTGAATACTAATTAGAAAATCAGTTTCATATGGAACTAAACATATTCGCTAAAAACTACTTTTACCCTATTATCTCCATTTAATTTTTCATGTTTTATTTTCATAATATTTATTTGTCTCGCCCAGTCTGAAAACATGAGGATTGCGAAAATTAGTTTGTCGAAATCCTTGGAACTTTTGGAATAATATGAATGGATCTGTAGCAGACATAATGTGTGAAACATTTTTCGATTTGATAGATTAAAAATACAGAACAATTATATATGACTGCTATCTAATTTGTATGACTTTATTACGATCCTGTTTCTTATAGATCTTCTTAATCATGACCAAAATAAAAACATGGCAAAAAAAAAATTCCATTTGTTCAAACATGGTTTCATTAATTTACATTTAACGTAGCAATCACGTATAACTTGAGATTGAACTAAATTAATTTCGACTTAAGATGAAACGTCATTTCAAATTTACAGTTCTAAGAACGGCAAAGAGGAAGGAGAGTGGGGGAATAGAAAAGAGAATCAATTTAGCAAGAACAATAAAAATAAGGTATTGTTAATAAAAGCAGTTAAAGTTTATCCATTGTATTTTCCTGCCTCCTTAAATGGGAACTTAATCAAGGGAATTAAGAACAAATGGAAAGCAATAATAACTTTGTACATGGGTAAAGGAAGGGTGGGGAGTTGGCGAGCACTTTGGCAAAACTTAAATGAACAAATTATCTTAAGTTTGAGCCGAGGGCCAAAGCCGCTTTAAAATTCCGATGTCCTTGGAGGAGAGGGGGGTAAGGCACCCCATCCACCCCCCTGTAACAATGGAATAGAGAGTGGAGTTCGACGGCAATGGTCCGTCTAATTGTCGGTCGCTTTAGATCTGTTAGCACCCCATCAACTTCACGGTAGTTCGTTTCCAGGTGTATCACAAGTCTTTTCATGGGTTTACTTCTTTCGATATAACAAATTCTTTGTTTGTGAGAATGTTGATGAAACTTTTTTCTTGTATTTTATCATTTTGGTGAATTGAATGAAAGGTATATTTATTTTCTGATTAGTGTTGCTTTATTGGAGCGGCGTGGTCTAGTGGATAGAGCACTAGTCTGCTGTGCTCCGGGTCCTGGGTTCGAATCCCGCCTGTGGCAGAATATTATTTATTCTGTTAATTCAGTCGGGGGGCGACCCTAGGGTATGGAGACCCTCCTGGGGCAGACCCAGCCTCTATAAAGTGGGTACCCAAATTAATTGGGGAAAAACCTGGCGGCTGAGCGTGATTAAGGCCTAATCAACTCATTGCACTGCCGTTGGCCTAGAAACAGTACGAATCTCTATATGTATTGAGCCCAAGACTCTTCATGGGTTGTAGTGGTACAGGTTTTTTTTTTTTTTTTTTTAGTGTTGCTTTATAGTGTTAAGTCACTATTTTGAAGTGTCCTGTTGTGGAGGAGATAGCATAACAGCTTTATATGGGCAAGGCCGATGGTTCAAATCTGGCAGGTGGTCGTAAGATTTTTAAAGGGAGTAAATAATCCTTAGTTATGACGTCTTACGGAGGAATCATGAAATGGTCCCGAACCAGTGCGATGTTAATTAAACCTGGCTATCCAAAATTAAGGACTCCTACTGTATCATCGTCGGATTTCCTCTCCGTCCAGTTCGGATAGCAGCATAAACCTACATAAATGAATAACACTACCTCTTTTAAATAACTAGTCTAACAATAAGATGGAGATGGCTTAGATTCATTACGTGGGACCGCTAATGAAAACACATCAATCGACCTAGTCCGGACTCAATGCGGTAAATTTGACTTTGAGTATACTAAGACGACAATGAGCTTTCTCAGTCACCATAGTTTCTCTTCATATCTGTTTTATTCTGTGTTTTACATATTAAAAAGAAAATGTTGAAATTCACAACTGTATTTGATAATACAACAGCTGTACATATGAGAAAATACATGGAAAAAACATGAACAGAAGCTACCGAATGCCAGCACTCTAGTAGGTAATCTAAACAAGAAGTTCTTTTTAGAGACCTCGGACGACTATCAGGAATCGAAGATGATGCCTGGATAAAAACTAGTGGGTTGGGGTGGAAATAAAGATTTTCACGGCAGATACCTCGTTCGGGCCAAATCAGCAACATGTGAATGAATTATTACATAGTAGGGAGCGTTAAGGATTTTGGATGACAAGAATCGATAGTTTACAATTCAGACTATCGATTCATATGGCATCTATTCCAGTCCTGTAATATTATCCTCAAAAACCTAGTTGTCATGTAATACGTCCATTACTCCTTGGGATATTGTTATAGGCAAGTAATCTCAGGTGTTCACATGCCGTGACAAGATTCGAGAATATCACGTGGGAAGGGAATGAGAAGCAACACTGCCATCGCGTTATCGTCTTGTCAAGTCTGACATCGTGACGAAAAGGCTTATTGTGAACCTCCTATATGTGTCGCAATATGGAAGAAGTAAGGGTTAGAAAAAAAAAAAAAAAAAACCTAATTATTCGGTTTCCCCTTTGTCATACATTACATAAACAGGGGCTGAGCAGTGGCCCTTTCATAACGCCACTGGTAAACATCAATCGTTATTTTTTGTAAGCACACGCTCGGTATCGGTCACGACTCAGGACACTTTCACGCTATTATCTATACACTGTTGGTCACGGGTCAACTGAGGACAGTCTAATGGGAATGTCTTACTGCAAGGGAGGATTTAGTGGGATCTTGTATTTTCACAATAATGATAGAAAGAAAATATATTGAGCCTTTCCACTTATGGCCGACATACTGCCACACAAACCTCGTGGCCAGAAAATTATACCAATTTCGTTCACTTTTTAGGCACATGATGGTTTTGTAGCAATGAATTTCGGCCAAGCATGTATACAACAGAACCAACCGGTAAACTTACGGGAATTAGATCAACATGTAGAACTGTTACTATGTTTTATGTCTAAAATTTTGAAGGTACTCCACCATAAGCAATGTTTTCGGCATAATACCGTAGGGTTCGAATAGCCTTTCATTTATTTATTAACTAATCTGATACATAAATGTAAATAAGCTTAAGAATTTGTTATAATACATCTCATTAAATGCAAAAAATATAAATATAGTAGTATTATTTCAAAATAATTATATCAGGGTATAATGATTTATAGATGTTTAAACAATCAACCTATATGCATAGCGATAAATCAATCAAAGTAGCAACATTATCAAATTATATTAATGGAAAATGACCAATCACCACTGCTAAGTTCAAAACTATATCTCTGCTATTTCTTAACCGATTTCAATGATTTTTTGTTGTTTTAAAGTTATTTTAATTTAATAGCTGTAACAATATACATTAGTATTAATAAATTCGTAAGGCAGAGAGACCAATTTTTTAAATTCGTTATTCGGGTTCTACGAATATTGAAACAAAAAATTTTTAGTCGATTACAAAGGTTCGTAATTGATAATAATACACCAAAAATATAAAATTTATATAAGGAGGTAAAATAAATACGAATGAGAATCATAAAACTGCAGTAAAATTATATGTAGATTTTTATACAGACAGTAAAAAACTCAATTTATTTATAGGGGACAGAAATTAACGACAAATGATAAAATAAAATTAAAAGGGTCATAAAAATTATTTAAAAAAAAACAGAGGAATGATTTATAGACAAAAGGGGTGGGTAGAGAGGAATCATTAATTCATGAGAACGCTTCATCTACACCATCTATCGATTTACGGTAAGTCCGATAGTGTTTTAAAATATTTTACAAAGATAATAATTTCTTAAAACAATATTCTTTAAATTTAATAACTATCCTCTAGTTTATAGCTAAATTAATATTATTATCTTTAGCATAGGATGATCTGATGGTATATTAATAGGAAATGTGGGAGGTCAAAAAAATTAAATCTAAATTGGATGTTCGTATAGAAATATTCTATCGCTTGTTTTCATTAACGTTCGATATTTGTAAATAATTTTTTTAAGATATAGAGAAACAATCGTTGACACATAACAGTGTTAATTATGGAAATATGTAAAACTTAGTGTGAATCAAAGAAAGAGGATGAATCTAGCATGCAAAAAATATTACATACCAATTATTACAAATATTTAATTTTGTTTATTTGAGATAAATAAAGTCTTTTATTGTCAGAAGTAATACAAAAATTATAAATAAAACTATTAAGAATTTTGTAATCAATCTATAAAACTTGAACATTTTTAATTAGTTCCAAGATAAATATTGTTAAATGTTTAGTATTTGAGAAGCAGTTCAGTTGCACTACCTATACTCATATTGTTATTAATCTTGTTAAAAGTTGATACAGTAAAATTACTCCCTTTCAACCACTACCCTTTTTTATAATTTATCATTTTAATTATTAGTATTAACTAAAAATATTATCATAAGGCCGATATGGACTTACATAGTAGAGCTGTATGACTCAACTAAACCATCGAATTCTTTCCGTATCCCATCCTTACAATCTGAAGTCCTTCGTAAAATCCACAAAGCTCCTTCCCTTGTCAGGAATTCATAATATTAAATAAATTCATCAAAGACATTAATGTCCCATATATTGCTGATTTAGCCCGAAACAAGTTCCATTCCTTTCATGAAAAACTCCATTCCCACTCTAACCCACTTGTTTCATTCCTTGCTTCCACTTCAATTCCAGATAATCCTTTGAGGCATAGGAAATGAAGGTGGCCCCGAGACCTTCTAGTTTAGAATATTGTTGGAGTGGTTTCTCTACAAGTGCATCATATACTCACATTTACTTAATGTATTATTGATAAAGTTGTCAGTTGCAATAAATACTTTTTTTTTAAATATTATAACTTTATAAGAGGGGTTACTCATTACGAGCCTTGCTCTTAATTACTGTCCCAAAAAAGAGAAAACTCCAGTTCCTTAAGACACTACATACCAGCTATATTGCAGATAAAAAAAAACATTTAATGTTGATAAGTAACAAATACATAAATTCCTTATTTCTAGAAACAGTCTTGGATATCCAATGTAGTTTTCACACGCTCTTTAGCGGATTTTTATTGTTATTATTTTTTATCTCAAGAGTGGAGGGTAAAGAAAATAAAATGCACGTATAGGACTCCGTAATTTCACTAACTGACAGTAATTCACCAAGAGATGTGGAAGTTAATGCGGCAGAAGAACTCGAACATTTCTTCAGTACGGCATCAGGAGGTTTATCCTCTATTATCCGGTTTTTCAGAATAATTTAGCGATTTCGGTACCGTTAGTTGGGGTCAGTGTACCTATGTAGAAGAATATGTAAAGTCTGAAGGGAACATAACAAACTATCAAGTGGTTCCAAGTTTATGGATTGGAATGTATGCTAGAATAGTATAAAGTAGAAATATTATGAAACATAAAAATAAAAAACTTATCAGAATTATTTTCTAAAATATTGCATTAGAAGAGTATAAGCCATGTTATAATAAAGACACATTATTCATTTTTAATTTTACTTACTTATATACAAAATAAATAGTAAGGAAAAGTATTGCGATTGTGAAAATTATAGAATTCCAGTTTTCGACGGAAATACACATTTTACGGTCTTCTGAGTCTAAATGACCAAGTGCCGAAAAAAAGGTGTGTCAAGCGCAAAAGGTCTTACGAAACTGAAATTTCATATTTATGATAACTGTACGCCCGAGATTTCACTGCAAATTTTTTATCAAAATCGGCTAACCAGAAGAGCCACTTTATACAATGCATTTTGCACCTTTTTGCAGTTTTCTCAAAAACCGCTCAAACAATTTTCGACGCTGCAGAAGTGCAATTATCAACGTTCAAATATATTTTTTTGTTCCTCTCAGTTGATTCCATCTGTAGTGAGTTATATTAATAATTAAAATGGTAGTGTTTCTGAAGGTGATTGGTTTTTTATTAGCTGTTTTCCTCATAAGTCAAACGTTTTGTTTACTCATTGTTGAAGAATCGTTTCTTGAAAAGCCCTTTAATAATTCTTTATTCAAGTGTTATTTTTTGTTTATTTAAATTAAAGCATGCGGAATAGCTTTATATCTGCTCAAGAAAGTACGACAATGCCTCCTTGATCGTTCAACTTGTTTTCCGAATCGCAAACATTTTTCTTACTTCGAACTGCCTCTTGATCGGCTATTAGTTCCTGGCTTTCAAAAATATTTATTCCTTGAGAGATGATCTACATTATTCTATATAAATACGATATTGTTGTAAGGATTAATTTATTCATAAACGTACTTGCAAAAAATTATAATTTAAGTAAAACAGACTTTTACTTTCACTTACCTATGTATGAAATATATAGATAGTAAGGTATATATAAATAGTATATTGCAATCGTGAAAATTTTTGAATTATAGTTTTCAACAGAAATTCATGTTTTAGGGTACCCTGAATCCAAATGACTAAGTCCCGAAATAAAGTGTGTGTGATAACTCCAGCGCGTAAACTAACAGTTACTTTAAACTGAAATTTCATATTTAAAACAACTATGCCCCTAGATGTTACTGAAACTTTTTCATCAAAATCAGCTAACCAGAAGAGCCACTTTATACCATGCATTTTGTACTTTTTTACGATTTTCTTAAAATTTGATTAATCACGCCACATCGATGTAAAATTCAATGGGCTTTAATATCATGTAGGTCTCAGTCTGGTTGAAATAGTCTGACAGAGCTCAAATGCACATATTTTAAATTGTCTTCCTCTATGCTACCTTTGAATTTGTACATCACAAAGGATTAACGATTTTAATGGCATTGATGAAGGATAGCTAAATATACAAGTTGGACGAATTTGATTACCAACTAAAGGATAAAAGAGCAAAACTATTTTTAATTTATTTTAAAATAATAATAACAGCGGGATCACTTGTAGCTGGGTGGTTAGCATGACAGCCTCCTATGCCAAAGGTCACGGGTTCAAACCCGCAGGTGGTCCTAGGATTTTTTATGGGAGTAAAAAATCCTTAGTTATGCCGTCTTTTGGATGCGATGTTAAAAGGTGGTCCCGACCTGTACGATGTCAGGTACTCGTTAAAGATCCCTATCCTAACTATAAACCAAATTTAGGACTCCCACTGTAGCATCGTCGGATTAGCCATAGTAGCATAAAGTGACGTTAAATAAAATAATAACAGCAGTAATATTGACGTATAATATACCGTTGGAAAGAAAAGATTTTAGATAAAATATTATCTGATACTCATTATTGTAAAAGGTAATACAAAGTGACGAATAGGGAATAAACTTATTACTGATTAACAATTTAATATAGTTATATTATTCAATCTAAATCACAGGTTTCCAACTAAAATGAATACACGTTTTATTAAAATATACAAAATATTTTTCAAATTGGAGTATATTTAATAGCTTTTAAATATATTTTAACAGTCGAAGTAAGTGAAAGTGTGTGTTGTCCGCACCAGAATTTTTAGAACTGTTTACAATTAAGCAAAGAGCTGATTAATCAATACTGTTAATTTCAAACGTAATATCTCCGTTTCACAATCTTACTCTTTAATCGTTAGGCGTTTATTTATTTATTTAACGTCACTTTATGCTACTATGGCTAATCGGCGTTAGGCCAGTTTATCAACTCTGCAGGTATTAACTTATAAAATAAAGCTTATTATCAATAATCATAGAATCAGATCATAATTTCGAATTATTTTTATTGTAACTAATAATGATAATTATAAATATTATTTTAAATGTTGGGTAATGGCGCCTAGCTAAAGCCATATTAAAAGAAAAATATTTCCGTATCCTTTTGGTTTATTATTTTTGATTATTTGATTTTAACAGTCGAGGTAAGTGAAAGTCGTGTGTTGCCTGCACCAGATTTTTTAATAAAACGACAAAAGTATGGTCACTGTAATGTTTCTCATCGTAATAAAAAATATATTTGATATCATATTTCATATTCGGTACGGTACAATTGCCACAGACAAAATGAACGATATCCTACATTGAAGTTGAAGGGGGAACAATTGATTTTATCGCAAGTTAGGGGGAGGAGGGAGCCCCTATACAGAATTAATTCCATTCCCTTGTATGAGGGTTGGGAGAGGGGGTATATAGTTTTAATTAAAAATGAAAAAAAAAAAAAAAGAAACTCAATGCAGTGTTGTTTTATTTTTTTCCAGCGTTTTACTCCCACCACCACCGATCACAGAACGGAAAAAAATTTCCGATGTAAAATTGTTTGTCAACAGGACGGAAGTTGGGGGACGTTCGATACTGCACGTTTTTACCCATCAATCAAAAGTTCAATCGCCTGTGAAAATATCTAATATTGTCGAGGATCTATTAAATGCAAAAGAATTAATTGTTTAAAACCCTTAATAAAAACTTTAAAAAGTCAAAACTACATTCAAAAAGGACCAATAATGATCTTCATAGTCGTTTTCTGATTTCTGTCGTACCTTCAAAATCTTTACGAACGTTTCAGTAGACACGATGCTCGGCTTCTTCAGGGTTCTATCAGGAATCATTCTTAGAATAAAACTCTGAAGATTTCGAAAGCATAATTAATGAAACGACAGCATAAATGGGCATTAAATAAATAAAAAATAAACTAATGAAACGATTCTGAAGAAATTCATGACACGATAAAACTACAGTACGACTAAAGAGACAGCAACGATATAGTCTGTAGAAGCCATGAAGAGTATATAGCCCATAATTGTTAGTTTTACATTGATGTTTTAGAAAAAATAAAACATCAAAAAGCAGTATCCTGGGAAAATGATTAAATCCAATTTTAAAATTTGAAATATTGAAAACGTTTAAGAACAAAATGGGGTGATTGCTATCAAAATTGTAATCAAACATTTAAATACTGTAGCGTTAGAGCAACCTATTTAAGTAAATTTAGTGAATATAAAAAATAAAAATAAATTATCTGTTGTATTTGTGAAAATAACAACGAATTTTAATATGCAAGGGATTAAAATCGAAATATTAATGGTTGAAGTTGTGTTAGGTATTAATTTATTTTTTAAACGTACATAGCTTGTCAATTACTTCTAAGAATGGAACACCTGTGGCGTAGTGGCTAGATATAGCTCTATAGTGGCCTCAAGCCTGTGGGATGTCAGATACGCGGTAAAGATCCCTATCCTAAATAAATCCAGTTAGGCAAAATTTAGGACTCCCCTGTAGCATCATCAGATTGGCCACAGCAGCATAAAGTGACATTAAATAAATAAAAAATAAAGTTCTTCGAATAAGTTGCCCTTATCTCTAAGCATAGACTGATAATCACTCAACCACAGAAGATACTTATATTATAACAAAAAATGGTAAATCCTGATTCTACTATAATTCGAGAGTATACTTGAATAATTCATTAGATGCATGCTTTGTGACCAAAAGTAATCTTAACTGAAGACTCAAGAGTGTGTATTAATTTGAAGGCTCGAAGTGAATTGTGAAGTGATGGAATAAGCAGCGCTATTAAAAGTGATTCAATTATATACATTTTTTTAAGAATTTAGAAAACTTTAATGTAGTACCCTACATTAGTATTTCAATTCATTTTCTATAACAAAAGGACCTACCCTTTCACCACAAACCTTTCCCGTACGACGTCCACCGACAAGCGGCACCTCCCCACTCGGACGAGGACACCCCGAAGACTCCTGCTGGACAGCTGATGGACTCATCAACTATTAGTGACAGGTTGTGCACTGGAACCCGGATGAAATATTCAGTTGCTAAAAGCAAATCTGAACGGTGACAAGATTCGGGATCCCAATTCGGAGATAATCAGCTGTTTGGGTGCAGCTCCTCATTCCGCATTCATGGCTCAGCTAATGGAAGCTGCATAAATAACACGTGCGCTGTATAAATTATACAATTTGTTAAATTGTATCAAATACTGACTCCGTGTCCGTTACTAGCTAATGAGACTGTTTTTGGGACAATAGTATTGACCCATTAGTAATGTGTGCAAGTTGCAAACTGTCCATCTGGGAGCTCTATTTTATATATATTTTTGTAAGTATATGAATTAGTATTAAATAAAATACATAATAATTTTTTCCACGTAAAAAATAAAATTTATTCTACTAAATAACACATTATGATTATTTTTAAAAAAGGGCTAAAATATAAAGGAATCAGCACAGTCGAAAAATAGAAGTAAGCCGGATTAAGTATAGGAGATTTTTTACAACATTTTTTTTTCAAGTTTTTGCATACAAAAAAGTCAATTTGGAATTCGCACACAAGACAGAAAGGACAAGAAACTGTACGCCGCTTTTGCTCACTTCAACACTTGCTGGACAGAAGCTCTAACCTTCCACTTAACCACAAAAGACACCATCACAAAGCCTATCTGTACCTACCTAGTTGAGCTTTGGGGCTCTTCTAAACCATAGAATTCTTCCTGTATTCCACTGATACAATCCAAAATCCTTCGAAAAATCCCCAATGCTCCCCTCTTTGTCACAAACTCATCTATAAAGACATTAATGTTCCATATGTCGCTGATTTGGGCCGTACCAGGTATCAACCTAGAACCTAGTTCGAACTAAGATATTGTTTTTGAAACTAACACAGTCAATCGTTAGCCATGTGTATAATTAAGTAACATTTACCTATTTTTAACACACTTAAAATATCTTAAGAACTTTTAGATTCTTAGAAAAAGAATGAATGTAATTTCGGAATATTTGTTTCCAAGATATTGTGATAAGAAAAGCCTAAGTTTATGCGTCGATGGTAAAAAATCTAAATAAAAGCGTGTTTCTTGTTCGTACGCTATCTCATTGGACGTGATAAGAAGGATAACGAAGCATCCAAAAAGTCAGCACAATCCTTTATTTCAATAAGCCCAATATTCACAAACTCTCATATGAGTAGTTATCAAAAACAAAAAAAATTAACACTCACATGTTTCAGTAAAAGTACAAACAGTAACAACAGAAGAGAATGCATTGTCATTACTTGACTGAGAATAGGCCACACGCGACAGACCAATGGCTACCTTATCGAGGAGAAAAAACCTTCGGACTGTGAAAACTGCAACGTGCAGCTGACCATCAGCCACATTCTGTCCGCTTTATCAAAACTATTTCCACACAGATAACATCGAAAGAAATCTAAAGATGCTGTTAGGCGATAACTAGGAAAAAAACCAAACAATTGAAACAAGAAAAATGACACAAAAGACTTCTGTAGTTGTGTGTCTATAAATAAAATAATCTAACCTGAAATTTGAAATTGAAATTTTATTCAAATGTTTTTTCTGAAAGGTGTTAATTTCAAATCTTAAATTAAGTTGAATCAAAAGATCTTAGAAAACTTTATTTTAATACCATTTTTTTTTAATGATAGGAAGTCTTAAACTTGTTTCCAAAAGTAATGGGTACTGATATGATCAGTTCCCAACTTGCCGGTTATGAATCTATGAATCGGTGATTTGGTCGGCTTGGATATCAAGAAGGATCTGCTGACATGAGAAAAAGCTCTAAAACAAACTGTTTAATGGCAATTAAGGGAATAATCGAGAATGGATATAGGCCACAATAAAGGACAATCCTCACTGCTGGAGTCAAATGAGTGTCAAAGGCAATTATCAGAGGAAATGAAGTCAATAACAGTCCGGTCTCTCTTTGTATGGCGCTTCATCCGTCTGTGGCTACCTCCAACAATTACATTCCCAATATGACACTTTAATTGGCAATTAACAATTAGGTATTTGTTAATAGTCATATTCCATAAACTAAATCGTCGAATACAATAGTTGAACAAAAGCTTTTCCTGAGAAACATAATGGGCAGTAACTACTCATTCCATTATATATTAAATTTTCAGAAATAAACCAAACATCGATTTATTTCCTTAAGAAAGCTTTTATACTCATCAGCATTTTTAAAGTGACAATAAAAATTGTTTTATACTATAATTATTTAAAAAAAAAAAATTAGAAGGATTTTAGATGTTAACCTAAAAATATTTTTTCTGTTAAACACAACACTTATAGATTCATTATTATACATTTTTGTTGATCGATACTATAGTTTTTATGATTTTTATTTATTTTTATTATTATCTTTATGTATATATATATATATATATATATATATATATATATATATATATATATATATATATATATAATGATTTTAAAAATAAAGATTTGACTGGAAACAATAATGCATTAATTAATTAGAGGAGGATTAAATTCTGCCTACACCGACTCGTCCAATGTTCACCGTTCAAGTCCAAGCTCCCGAGATCAGCCTTAACGCAATCCTCCCATCGAAGCTTCGGCCTACCTTTCGGACGCCTACCAGTCGGATCAGCGAATACCAACTTTCTCGGAATCCGCTCCTCATCGAGCCCAACAACTTTACTCGCCCATTTGAGTCTCCGTGATGCTATCAACTCAATTATATTCACATGGTACAAGTTCCGCAATTCCGCTTTGTGCAACCTTCTAAACTCCCCAGTGGCCTCATCTCTCTTCGGACCAAATATTTTACGCAGTACCTTATTTTCGGAAACCTTAAGCCTTAGTTCATCCTTCAAAGTAAGCGGCCACGTTTCACATCCGTAAAGAACCGTCGGAAGAATAATAGTTTTATAAATTCTAACCTTTAAGTTTTTAGATAGAAGCCGCGAACTAAGTAACTTAGCAACTGAATAATAACACGCATTTCCCACCTTTAATCGGGACTTTATTAATTTATATATTTATATATATATATATATATATATATATATATATATATATATAATATAAAATATTAATTTAATTGTTATTTGGCATATTTTTTGAAATCATTATATTCCAAGTAAATATAAGGGAAAAAAATGTTCATAACATCAAATGTTAAAAGTGAAAGTATATAATACCTAATTCCAGTGGATAATAACAAGCTGACAAGGCTGGTTTCAGTTTAAAGCATATATTTTATATAATGTGAGAATATATATTTTTATAAATGCAATATACAGGACTGTTTAATGGTATGTAAAATGTTTTATAACAGTGTGAAAACTAAATGTAGATTATTTTTTAATTTTAAAATAAATGTTATTAGTAATGTCCTTGAAAATGGCAAAGGCTGAAACGTAGGAGATAGAAAAAATAAATAAAAGGATTGTTAAGTGTAAAATGGATCGTCTTTTGATTAAATAAATAAAAATAAATTTATTTACTCAAACAGATTAAAATTATAATAATAATTAAAAAAATCAAATGTTTATGTATACTTATTTATTAAAACATTTATAATTTATTAAAATTACGAAAGTATTTACAATTTTTTTCATTAAAATATGAAAAATAAACTTATTCTTTCCACTTTCTTGAATTAATTTATTTTTGTCATTTTTACTTTAATGATTTTTATATGCCAAGTCTTCTGTTAAAACAACCTTGCTTTTGTAGAGCATATAAATGAAGATTGAAGCCAACGTAATATTAGGCTTATTCCTCTGGAACCTATTCCTATTGAATGGCCCCTAATAGCATCATCAACAATATCTCAAACCCGTACAAAGCTCTATTGTTTAAAGACCACTTACGTTAGAATCGAGTATGGGTACAATAAAAATCGATTTATTGTCGATTTCCTCTTTATATCGATGTGGGGTAAGAGTATTGTCGCAGAAGCCTCAATATATGATGGAATCAGAGCACATTTCCTCTCATATTGATCAGCCCCAGATTGGACTCTCCATCCTCTTCGCTCTGTAAAACATTCTGTCTAATAACGAGGAGCTGGATAAAGATTGAGCTCCTTAATATATTGTTGTTATATCTTTTGAAAATATTTATTAACAAATTAAAACCTCTTATCGACCTTAATACATATTTTTTTTTCGTTTTTTACTTTCACTTACCTATATATGAAATATAGAGGAAAGGAAAGTATTACCGTTTTCGCGAAAATATTCAAATTTCAGTTTTCATCGGAAATACACGTTTTAGGGTCTCCAATAACCAAATAACCAAATACCGCAAAAGGGTGTGTGTGGTAACTCCCGGGGAAAACGAAAAGTCCGATGAAACTGAAATTTCATATTTAAAACAACTATACGCCCGAGATGTTACAGACACATTTTCATCAAAATCAGCCGACCGAAAGATCTACTTTATACTATGTACTATGCACCTTTTTACGATTTTCTCAAAAACGGTTCCAACGATATTGATTAAACTTTATATATCGATGTAAAATTTGAAAGGATTTAATATGATGTGGGTTTCATTAATTCTTTCGCAATTCATTTTTATCTCTAAGTGTATTTAAAAATTCTTAAAAACTATTCAAATTGATTTTATCAAACGGAGATCAGTGAAAGTCGTGTGTTGAGCGCACCAAAATATTTTATTTTACTTTATATAATATGTTCGTTGTACTTATTACTTGATGAGAGAATTATGCAGAAAGAAAGTTCACAATATTCAACAATGATAAGAATTAATCTATACAGCAACAATTCATCGGAGCAATAACCAAGTTAATTGTGGCAACAGTGTTCATTACAAGAACCCACTTTAACGACCGCATCAACGACACAAGGAATGCTCCCTCCTTTAAATTAATGACTAGGAAATGGGCCCCGATCGGGATTGATGTAAGAGGTATTAATGTTAATGGCTCTGGTATCATGAGTGGTTAGTGCACTCAGGGGTCAATGAGTAACACTCATGGATGTCATAAAGTTGGATTTATTTATATTTTTTAAAACTTGTCACTTTAATAATATGTGATTAATTAGACGACGGAGACGTGAGTAAGTCTGGTCCAAAATTTTGATACAAATGCGAGGTCGTACTTTGAACTGCATAAGGATTTTGGTTTAAAGTGAGTATGATTGCAATAAACCTACGTCTAAATAATAATTAATAATGTTCTTAACGATTATTTTAAATAATTAATTAAAATATTAATATATTTTTTAAATAGCTAAGGAATCTTAAACCGAGGAACTACAGGAAGCAGTCGAAAACAATAGATAAGATTAAAATAAGCACTTAAAATTGTAAACAATATAAATTAAATCAGCTATTATAATAATAAGCAATACAATTCAGAGCAATAGTAAATTTTTTTGCAGAAACTTAAAAGTAGCCTAGGAAGACGAAACGCGCATTTTTAATGGATAAATTAAATTCTTTTGGACCGGCTTGATAAAAATAAAAGAATAATAATTATTTTTTATTTATTTATTAGAATAGCCAAAGGCATCACCACCCAATATAAATAAATAAATAAGTAAACAGTATTTTATGTATTCAATTATTAATTTGTTCTTATAGTAATTTTTTTTGGGCGGACATCTTTTCCTCTCTCAGCTCTCTGAAAACCCTTAACCTTTTTAGACTACAAAGATAACATGTAACTGGAGTTTTTCATGAAGTACTATTTGTGCGTTTGTTATACTATTTTTCTCCAAAATCACTGACACTTATTATACTTAATATTGTTTTGGAAATATTATAAGAGAGTAATATTATTCCAAAAAGGAAAATCTATAATTTAAAAAAATAGTAAAAATATCGAAGAAGAATAATATATTATTTCTATATAGTTATTAATGGAAGATTCAAAACCTAAGTCGAAAATCTACAGGCAAGTTTTTCAAAAAATTCTGTTAGAATCAGTGTTATCATTAAAACGTAATTTCCTAATGTAAAAAATACTACCGTAAGTTTTTTTATTCTTCAAGATAAACCTTTTTGAAAAAGTCATTTAGAGGAACTTTCTCTCTTTCTTTTTTATTTTATTATATTTTATGTTTTATTTTATTATTTTTTTTATTGAATAACTATTCTGGAATTGAAATAAATTAATACTCATTTTGGCATAGAATCGTAATAATAACATATAGAATCATCATAGAAAATTAAATTACTATTTCATTTAATACTACAGTAATGATGCACTCACTGTTTTATTGAAAGATCCTTTCTGTCAACTTACCTGTAAAAAAAAAAAATTAATAAATTAATAAAATAATGTATCTTACAGTTATAAAATATAATCACCAATACAATATAACAATTTAGTATAATATAATAAAAATATTATTAAAAAAAAAAAAATTCTTATATTCAGCTTCAATATTTCACACCAACTGAAATAGTTCGTTATATCATTACAAGTATTATCACTGACACTAGAATTAATAATTAGGGAAATACGAAGGGAGTAAGCCCAGGTATACCTTATTTTAACGACGAAACTACAAAATTCAGACAAAAATATACAAAAAACTGACAACAACCTGTGTGGCACAGATTATGTTACAGGGGTAACCTTATACGTCATGGCAGCTGCCTAACTCGTGCCAAAAACAGCTTAGTGGTTGGCTAAACAAACATCGATGTTTATATCGTTCGGATTTATTATAAAACATGAATAAAATTAATAAATAAATGTACGATTATTTATTAATATTTTTATGGTTTCAAATGTTCGTGGTGTCCAATTAACCTCAGAGTTTCCAAAACCATACTAACCAGAGGGTTGGATAAACGTTGTTGATAATATTTCTTCGTTATCCAAAATCCACAATTTCATTTTTTTAAAGTTCATTATTAGAAATTCAGAAAAGATTCTTAAGTAAATACGAAGGAAAGCCCAGATATACTTTATTAATCATGACATGCATTTAATCAAAAGCTTAAAAACTTAATAAAATAATTTTGCGAAATTATAATTTATCAAATTCAGATATTTATTGGATTTTATTTTAATGTTACAGAATATAATAGGTAATCGGTCATCAAAGTTATTCAAAATTATGTAACAGACTACAACAAATAAAGAATGGTAACTTCAATAAATTTGAAAATACCAAAGAACATATATCTAAAAAAAAAAAAAAAAAAAAAAAAAAAAAAGAAGTTTTTATTATAGATTAGCCGCTATTTCTACTTTAGTTTAACCCTATTTTTCTAGTTGTTTTTTTTTAAAGGTCCAAACATGGTGCCAAAATATAGCAGACAATTTTAAAGAATTTTTTTTTTTTCGAAGCAAATATGACTTTTAAAAAGCAACGATTGGATAAAAAAAAATCGTAAATGGGCGGAGGTATTGGCGTCACAGAAATCGATTACCTAAATTTTTGGTGGCTTTATTGATTTCTTTTCATTAATATTCAGTAAGAAAGGTTATTGCTAAATATGTAATGATTTTCCTACTTTCTCAAAATAATTGACAATTATTAATAGATTTTTTTCACAACATTAATATAATTAATGTATAGTTACCTTAAAAAAAATAATATTATCAGTCATTCATATAATATCTCACCGATTAATGCAAGTGACGTCCTAGTGGCATAAAATGCTATGAAAAATAATTATGAGATAATTTAAGTCGGATTTTTTAAATTTCGGTTTCTTAATTTAATTTCAAACCTTAATTTAAAATCACGAATCCTAAAAAAAAAAAAAAATAAAATAAAAAACATTACATTTTGAGAATGATAAGAAATCACAAGAATTATACACTAAGAATAAAAAAAAAGGGAAAAATGAAACGATAATTAGTCTATAAATGTAAGTGCATCTCCGAAAAGTGCAATATGCAGTGTCTTTGCAATATCTTTCATTCATTATTAAATTATTACACAACTCAATATTTGCTATGTATTATATTATAAATAAAAACGTTATGGGTGAGTGAATTTTCATATATAGGGGTGTGTGTATTTTATAAGTGGTATTCTTGAGTTACGAGGATGGAAAGTTGAGTTATGATGTAACTATAGTACTAAATATTAAAAAAAAAAAATCTAAATGTTTCATAGAAATATATGATGAAAAAACACAAAAAAACAATATTACTGGGTTTATTCCTAAGTACCAGAATAAATCTGGTAAGCCAAGACTTTATTTTACAAAATCCTAATAAGAAAAATCCACATTAACAAAAAATGGTTTTGGCTGAAGAAAATCATGGCAATTAATAATCATACACGACTCACACTTAGTTATATATAATGATATAATTAAATGCTTATAAATATTAATTAATATACATATTATTCGTAATTAAATAGAGTAGAAATGGCCTTATAACTATGATATTATTGAAGAAGAACAAAAATAGCTGGGCCACAGGAAGTATAAGTTAGAAGTATAATGAGACATTATTTAACATTTCCGGTTCCCGTTTGTCCGCTGATATACTGGCGTCAAGCAGGATAATTCTCATATGAATATTTTGTTACTTGTGAATAATCTTTGACTATTTATAACCAATGGTTTACTACTTGATCCGACCGAAAGAATAAAATTATCTTCAAACCAATATATTTCGTCATGCCTGATTCGGGCTTCGAAAGCTCATAATCACGGAAATTAATTCTGTTCAAAAAACGAAGACTCATCAAACATAAAAAAAAAACCGGTCCTATTGGATATAATCGTCCGAACGACGTAATAATAACACTAAAGCCTACAAGGATCAACTAATAGGGTAAATTGCAGAAACAATTTTCTCGGAGAAGGAATATTAAGAAAAGAAAAAAAAGAAAAAGAAAAAAGAAGGAACTCTTCCAATGCTTCCATTAGTGGTAAAATTGATACTGGCTTGGACTGGTTTATAGCCAGTATATTTCATATATTCAGCTGATTTACGCATTGGACGTTCCAGCAATGCCTCCTGAATCATATGTTGAGAAAAGTATTCAGTACCATCCTATATTCATTTTCTATAAATTATTTTCTTCAGAAAATTACTAATAATCTGGTGCGCGAATACACGACTTTCACATTAAAATTAACTAAAGGACTTTTAAACAAAGTTTAGATTAAAAAATATTGAAGTATCACATTTGGTTTCGATAGAAACATGTGTTTCATTAAATAATATATTATATTTTTATCTACAACAATCACTTAGATTAATCCGCTTTTTATTAACCTTCATTACCTTATACAACTTTGTGAATAATATAGATTTTTTTTCTAAAATCTTTAATTTTACAGCCGTATGATCTATTACTGTTCTTATGTTACAAAAAAAATTGCAAAAAATATTTGTCTTCTTTTTACACCTACGCTTTTCACCTACGGTTGGTTAATGGGTTTTTAACTGGTAATTTGGTTAAAACTATATATTTACCTGTTTTTTATCAATGATATTATTTTTTTTTTACTTTAGAGGAATTAAATTTAAAATATCGCCATTTAAGCGGAACCTGATTACTTCAATCGTAATGACACCTACATCATATATAAGCTCTTGGAATTTTACATCGATAAAAGTAGTTTAATCAAAATCGTTCGAATAGCTTTTGAGGAAATTTTAATAATGCGCAAAATACATAGTATAAAGTGGATCTTATGGAAGGCTGATCTGGACGAAAAAGTTGTTGGGGATCATCTGTAGCCGGGTGGCTAGCATAACAGCCTTCCATGCCAAAGGTCACGGGTTTAAACCTGCAGGTGGTCCTAGGATTTTTTAATGGGAGTAAAACATCCTTAGTTATGCTGTCCTTCGGAGGGGACATTAAAAGGGGTCCCGAGCCTGTGCGATGTCAGGTACTCGTTACAGATCCCTTTTCTAATTAAACCTGGATAGGCAAAATTTAGGATTCCCTCTGTAGCATCCTCTGATTAGCCATAGTAGCATAAAGTGACGTTAAATAAATAAACAAACAAAAACGTTGCTGTAACATCTAAGACATGTAGGTTCTAAAATATGGAATTTCAGTTTTATACAATTTATAGTTTTTGAGCTAGACTGACTTCGCGCACACAAACGTTTCTGTGGTACCTGGTGAACTCAGGGCATCCTCCGTGTATTTCCGGTAAAAACTACAATTAGGAAATTAGGGTTGGATAAACGTTATTGATAATATTTTTTTCTTTATCCAAAATCCACAATTTTATTTTTTTTAAATTTATTATTAGAAATTCAAAAAGATTCTTAAGGAAATGCGAAGAAAAGCCCAGATATACTTTATTAATCATGACATGCATTTAATCAAAAGCTTAAAAACTTAATATAATAGCTTCGTGAAATTATAATTTATCAAATTCAGATATTTATTGGATTTTATTTAAATATTACAATAATAGGTATTACAATAATAGACTATAATAGGTAATTTCTCATCAAAGGTACTAAAAATTATACAAGCAACCAAAGAAATAAAAAAAAAAAAAACACAAAAAAATAAATCAGAGCTCCTTAAATAATAACTTCGATAGAATATAAATTTGAAAATACCAAAAAACATGTATCAAAAAAATGTATCTGAAATTATTATTTTTAAACATATTTAATGTGTTTATTCTGCATCGTCAATAAAAGTGAAAATAAGTAATTATTTCCTATAAATATATAAATAAATTTTCAAAATGAAAACTCGGACATCGTAGATGGGTGAGCTGTGGATGACCACCTGTGGAACACCTGACCCAGAGGTACAGCGTGGTCTGCTCTAGCAGGAGAGTTAAGAATAACATCATCCAGAGGATGGGCTACTTATAAAACCAATATCCTACTTTCAAAAACACCTTTCACCTTTTATTCCCTTTATAACTTGAATACTAATAAAGTAAAAATAAAAACAATTATGTATAAAAGCCATCAAGAAAGTAACTAAAAATTTGTCAACTACAAACTTTATGACCGTTTACATAAAACATTGCATTAGTTGGATATAAAGAAGTCAAGAAGAAAAAAATTTGCTTCCTCATCTAGTGGTTATCCCTCATTATAATATATTTTACATGTGAGACTTGAGTTCCAAAAGGTACTATACATACTTAAGAAATTTTTACAGGAAACGCAAATATCTGTAATTTATTTATTACTGAACCAATTCACATGATTATTTTTTTAAATTAAAATCTAAAGTTTATTGTTACTGTACTAACAACTTTTTTTTGTCTCCAAATTATTGCACATTTCCTATGACTTATTAACAATATACATAATATAGATGTAGTACTTTGTGGAAAGGATTAAAAGAGGTATAGTACTTTGTGGAAGAATATAAGGCGAGATAACAGTCATCATAACCTTCCTCACTACTAAAGCCTTTATTATGTTAATTACTAAGTTACATACATTTCCCTATTCTTACTCTGAGAAATATCCTTCCGTGATAGTTGACTAGATTTTGTTGTATATTCTTCATGAAAAAAGATAATATTCAAAGGACGTTTTATTATTTTTGGGACTATAATAAGAATGTATGCAGTGTGGTCAAAAACAAAATCCGTCGTGTGGTTTAGAAAGTTTGCGGAATACAAGAATCACGTTATCATTTTATTTAAATAGGGATAATGCTATAGATTGAGACTGTTATGTAAAAGTTTTAAACTACATTAATAATTAACTAATTAATACTTACTTAAATTAATTAGTAGCTGTGTTTACTATTAAAATTTACAAATTTTCAATTGTTAAACTAAGTTTCTGTGATCTTTTAATCCAGCTTTCAAGATTGATACATGATTTATCATTACATTGAAAAGTAATGCACTTACTATACCTCCTATTTATTATTGTGGTGAACACGTATTTAATAAAAAAATAAATAAATATAACAAAGGATTATTTCAATGACACTTTATTCTTAAATATATATATAAATTGAAGTCAATGATCCTATAAAAGATTATTTCGTTTGAAGAAAAAAAGGAAAACAAACAGTGGAACAATACAAGGCTAAAAGGAAGAGAAAAAGAAAATAAGTACTACAGGGAATGAATTAAAATCGGAAAAGGGAACCGACAAAGAAGCTGGTATAACAAAGCAACATTTGTTGACGTCGTTCTCTTTGAGCGAACCTCCGTGATCGATTTAATGCCCTTATTCAGTTTTATAGGCCTACTACTTGATTGTGATATAGTTTTATCTTAAAATATCTATCAATTAGTATTATATATTACGGTTATTAATCAACAGAGGATTATAATGTTTAAAAATACATTTAATATACTTAAATAAATTAATTAAAATTATGATTTATAAATGGTATAATAGAAATTAATTGATAACTATTCATTTCATTATTACCATTTTACATTGCTGACTGATATTTAATAAATATATATATACTGTATGAATTTAATAAAACTCTATCCTAATACGCTTTTTAATTTTTTTTTTCTTATCCTGCGACTTCATTTAAAATAAATACATATACATTCTTAACCTATGTATATACAGTAATAACTGATACATACATTCCACGGCTTAGATATCGTATTGCCCAAAAGCTTTTTAATACCTGTATTTATAGTATGTTAAAAACATGCAGTAATTTATGTATACGAGCAAGATAATTTTTTTTTTTTAATTTAGAATATTTAAAAGAAATGTTATTATATATATGATTTAAATTAAATCATGAGGCAATATTATTTAAAAAATTAGTTAATAACGTCGTTATCAATTTTAAAACTTATTAAATAAAAATGCAACAGTTTGCTTTCACACATTCAATTATTTTAGTATAAAATAAAAGTATTTTTTTTATTTAACTTTGTAAATAAAGTGATGTGGTTCTATCAAAATACAAAAACTACATTTTGATAGAAATTATCCAATTATTTACATTGATATTCACTCACTTAATATTAGGTTGATAGTTGTAACATTATATAATTCAAGCTATTAAGTATGAAATTATATATATCTTTATTGAAGTTATTTTTAAATATCTTATTGTTAATTTTTAGTTGTTCACTCATTCAGTCGGATTAGATTACCACTGTAGAGTGGGAGCCCTAAATTTTGCTTACGAATTTACGTCCTCTTCGAAGTACGGCCTAACCAAAAATGTATTACTCTCTTTTAAAAATCCCAGGGCCATTAGCCGTGTTCGAGCTCGTGACTTCTGGGATAGAAGGCTTTTATACTTACCACTACGTCACAGGAGACACCTTAATACTAATTGTAGTTAATGTTATTTTATCTTTCGATAGCCTTAAGACTCCAACTATTTAATCAGGAATTATAAATATGCATTAATTATTTTTTTTGTTGAGTTAATTGTTAAAAGATTAATGTATTACAGCTCAGCATATGCTTCAATACCAGAAAGTAATACACAATTGGTATTTATCGCAATTTTAACTATAAATATAATGCAAACATTGTTTCAAGATTATTTAGAATAGTTCATTATCATTTTTTTTACCTTGTAAAAATATCAAATAACATGATTGCAAACCGTTAAAACAATAAGCATATAAGAAAAATCATCTACTTAAAATATAACACTATATAATACATAATAAATATTTAAAATCAATATAAATATCTAAATTATTATTGTAGGTAAAAATAATCGGGAGTCAGGCTTTTCATAATATTTTAATTTTGCCGAGGTTTAGGCTCAAACTTCTGAACCATCATCAGGGCATTACAGAGCTATGTAAAGTTTATGTTTGATATGGCTCAGAAATGCCCTGATGACGGCTCACAAGCTTGAGCCGAAACTTCGGCAAAATTAAAATATTAAAAAACACTGACTTCCGATTATTTCTACCTACGATAATTTCTACAGTAGTCTATACATTCTCAATATACTGAATTATTATTATTTTGAAATGGATGGATGATAAATTTTCTATACATTTATGAGGGCGAGACCTAAGTAGATTTTTTGTTGTTACGTTCATAGTTCCTTGCAGTTGTATTATACAAACATAAAAACTTGTTTTGTGCCTTTACGTACTAATAAATTTTTTTATTTGTCTTGAAATCAACTAAAAGAGCTTTATAGTATTAGTAATAATTAAAAGGGGTAATTTAACAACAACACCGAAATAACCTATATTCAAAAAACATCCTTCAAAACGGTTAGACGGAGAATTTTAATGGCTAGTGGCAAATCGTAAAAAGACGAGAACATATTGGAGTAGGGAATGAAAAACAAAAATAAATTAACTCGAACAAATTGAGGGACTCGAGTAATTAAATATAAAAAACTGGTCCCCTTTGAACAAATAAATATATTTATGCAATTAGTGTAATGGAGTCAGGGCCCATGAAGGTTTATAACCGACGGTTTATTGGTCTTTGTCCATTAGTTCTCTGTTGTTCTCAGGATCTTCCATTTTTTTTTTCTTCTTCCCTCCTGCCTTCTTCTTGTTGTTGCATCGACAAAAAAGGGTCTCGGTCAGCGGGATCGAAGGCTAGCTTAATTAGGACTTCTTATGTCCCTGTCTTCTCTTTTAGGGATAATGTAATAATTTAAGTCATATTCTGATGAAATGAGCCGTTAAATATCGTTTTACAAAGTTTTTATTAATTTTATTTTGGTTAAATAAATTAGTATTTTTGATTATGATAATCTAATAGAATTTAAGAAATCTCAGTATTTAATGACAATTCTTAAGCTTTATCCAATCCTGATCTAACCAACCGTACGTATAACACTCGTATAATTTTAATTAGTGAATTATTGGAAGATAATCATAATTTTGAAACAATAATCTCTTAGTGTTAAAAGTACTCAAGGCTCTAAAATATTTTAATAATAACTTTAGGCGTACCAGCAATGTTTATGTCCGTCAAAATGTTATTAATATAAGTAAACAAATAAAGGTGCTATTGAGCGATACACTACCACTATCTGTCCTCTACGCCCCCAAATGGATCAAAGTGGTATTTGAGAGAGAAATCCTGAGTAAATATTTTTGGCGGGTGGAAGTATCAAGTCATGTCAAAATCCGTGTGCTAAACCTCTATTCTAACACATTTTAGACAGCTATAGTAATAATGTGTAAAATAATATATTGAATTTATAATAGAGGATTACGAGTGCAGTCATAAAAAAAAAACAGTTAATTAAGTAGAAACTGAATTTATTTGTGCCGACGTTTCGGTCTACATTTGAGGCCTTCTACAGGGCGATTGAATGAAGGAAGTAACTCAATATTATTATAACTCAATTGATAATGTTTTAAGGATAAGAAAATAGAAATAAATCACTTGTTGTTATTATTAAGAAATAACAATACATGATGCATGTGTACATTTTCTTCTTTGATACTTTTTTGAAAGGTTGAAAACACAGTAAGTGTAATGTTATTTGGTTTAATCTCTCATCTTGTCATTCAAATAAAAAAATTTATTAAAAATGTATTTTATTTATTTACATGGGTTCATGATAATGTAAATAAATAAGAAGTTTTTTAATAATTAAATTTATATTTAGGTAACGAGAGAAAAAGTTCTGTTCAACAAGTGTACATCGAGAGGCATTTAAATGGGAAAATAAGTAATGCCTGAAACTTTGCCAAGAACAGAATAAAAACATAGGAATTGAATCAAAAATGGTTTTATTTTCCTGAAAATAGATCCCGCCCTCCCCCCAGAACATCACGATATGGAAACTATAAAATGTATATATTTATTTTTTTATCATATTACGAAAAATGGAAAAGTGCACGTTTTCATACCGATTACTACCGGTTTCTACCTGCTATATTTTTATCAATATTAATTTTTAAAAAATCCATGTAAATTGAGAATGGTTGATTGTGTGTAAATAGAGATGTTAGTTGAGGGTGCAGTCAAATTAACACACAATTAAGTAGAAACACAATAGTTCCGACGTTTCGGCCTAGACAACCCGTGTTCGTCTTCGGGTGCTTGAAAGTTTCCCATCGGTCGTGAGTCATTTTGAATATCAATTGCGAAGTAAATATTTAATTTACCCAGGTAGGAATCGAACTCCAAAATTTAACATATGGCTTTAATGAAGTACTCGTCAAATCTATAAACGGCTTGAAATCAGTAACCGCTGAGAAACGATGGAAAATGGTTTGTCTGTATATTAGTTGTTTTTTTTTTTTAGTTTGAGAACAAAAATAAACAAACATCTAGGCAATTAGTTATAATCTACTTTTTCGTTTATAGCTTTGTCTTCGATTTTAAGAAAAACTTCAATGGTAACCTAGGACTGCGGAGGAAGTTTTCATGAGAGCTTCTGGTAAACATCATTGTCTCATACGATAACAGATACGTTTACTTAAAGAACAAAACAAGAATCCGACGACAGTTGGGAAATATTGAACAATGGTATTCTATTAGAAGAATATTGATCAAACTTTCCTAATACAAAACCCTTTCCCGATGTCTCTCAACACGCCATCTCTAATTTATTGTCCTTTCTTTACTATTAATATTATAGCTACTTAGGTCGATGTATCGATTTCGTGGGAACAAATTTTTCTTCCCTCATAAATTTTTCTGTGGGTCACTGTTCATTTTACTCAGACTATTGTTACTAACAAAACAAAACTAGGGCATTTCGTTGTATATACTCAGTATTTTTTTGTATATTTAATTTATGGTTATGTGTACATATTGGGTATGTTTAGGACTATATATTATGTATATAATTAAATTATTAATATGAAAAAATATAGAGTAGGTTTTAACAATATCCATAAGAAAATTAAAGTAAAATGATAATGTACAGGATAATATTTGAAACTAGATAATAACAATTAAAAATTGAAAATTAGCTTCTTTTTTTTATTGAGAAAAATTACAATTTGTTTCATAATGAACAGTAGTAATAGTGATGTGATTCATTCGAACAATATATACAGTAAATAATGATAAAGTCAAATTACATAAAAAAAAAAAAAAAAAAAAAAAAAAAAAAAAAAAAAAAAAAAAAAAAACCTGTGCCACTAAAACTCATGAAGGGTCTAGGGCTCAGTACATATAGAGATTCGTACTGTTTCTAGACCAACGGCAGTGCAATGAGGTGATTAGGCCTTAATCACGCTCAGCCGCCAGGTTTTTCCCAAATTAATTTGGGTACCCACTTTATAGAGGCTGGGTCTGCCTCAGGAGGGTCTCCATACCCTAGGGTCGCCCCCCGACTGAATTACAGAATAAATAATATTTCTGCCACAGCCGGGATTCGAACCCAGGACCCGGAGCACAGCAGACTAGTGCTCTATCCACTAGACCACGCCGCTCCCCAATTACATAAAATCGGAAATAAATAAATTCAAATATATACAAAAAAATAACAATTAATAATAACAACAACCTGTGGTAGAGATAAATACAAGTTGGGAAATAAATAAACATCATACAAAAAAAACAAAACAAAAAAAATAGCTAAAGTTAAAATTATAAATTTTCCATCATTTTATCTAAGACTGGTCCTTTATATAAAATTCACTATGAGTTATGTCGACAAATATGTATTTAAAGGTATATTACGTTTTCATGGAAAGTAGACCACTTTTCTGGTTTCTATAATATGTTACTTTCTTCAGAAATTGAATAAATTGTTATTGAAAAATTCGAATGAAAGAGAAAATCGTTAAAGAAATTTCTAAAAAACTAATAAATATATTCGAAATTTATGCCATGAGGTTGATAAATAATGAATATATGAAAACAACCCTATATTTTACTTTCACAGGGTGTCTTAATTATATTTTGAACGTAACAGAGAGAAAGAAAGGAAAGAAACGAGTTGATTTGGGTGATCATGTGTCGATGAATCAAATGTGTTATATTTTTCGTGAATGTTTGTGTCATTGTGTACCGTGTGATTCGAAACATACCATGGTGCGTACACAAAATAGATATTTTTGTATTTAGTTTGTATGTATATGTATGTGTCAGAACCTAGAAGTTCTACTCCGTATGCCCAGATAGGTCTTAGTACAGTGGTGTATATTAGTAGATTGTTTCGTTTAAGTGATGATTTGTAACTCAAAAGATGTGAAAGTTGTTTGTAACGTCTTGTTAGTTGTTGTCGATTTAATTTCGCATGTATGTTCCATGTTAGTCTTTTATCAAAATATAGTCCGAAGTATCGTACGTAGGTTTTTGAAGGTACTGCATGGGCGAAGATTTTTATAGCTGGACATGTGCCTTTCCGTAGGGATAATGCATAATTATAATATTCCATTTTTGAAACCACTTTTCCAGGTCAAGTATATGATTTTTCAAGTAAATAGAATATATAGTTGATAGCAATATAAAAACTTCAATATTTTTTAAAAAATATTAATTCATATTGACATTTTACATAGTCGTTTTAAACATATTACTTATTCAACAAAAGGTTTTGTATGCCATAGAAATATAAAAAATACAGAGGAGAGGGAAAAAAGTGGCTGGATTATTTATTCAATTCCAGAGGCTGGAGGTTAAAAGAGAGAAGAGAAAAATGGTAGAGGGAGAGTTAAAACAGTTGTAAAGGGTAGTTGAACAAAAGTTATGTATTTCTAACTTCGTACGGACCCCTTTAGATCTCTTGATTAATTGCAGGTTATTTCGCATGATTTATAAACGCCATATTTCTGAAAAGTCTGGAGCTGAAAAAAGGAGTCAGTGGTAATATTGGTGTTAGGAAGAATGTCTCGGCTCGAATTATTAGTTTCAAAGTAAGTGGGAAAGTAATAACCTTTATATATGTTTATATTTTTTAGTCTAAACGTGATAATAGAAATATAAAAAGAATAAAGGTACTAAAAAGGTTATAATTTTAATTAAAATTAGCGGACTCGTCGCATGGGAGCAATTTGAATGAGGTGTCATTTATGTTAAAAAAAGTTCTTTCTGACTGATTTAGAGTTTATCGCTTTAGAAGTTTTAGATTACCGTGACAAGAAGTGTTATTGATTAAGTTTATTTGTTTGTTATTTTAAAGTGAAGAAGAGATATTAGAAAATTCAATTTTTCCCTATAAATAAACTTGATTGGTATAAATGTATTAAAAAACACATAAATAGCAAACATTACTATCATATTAGGTTTATAGCTGTTTTATATTTATTTAAATTATATCAGCTTACAGCAACTTTATATTAAAATGAAAAAAAAAAATTATTGCATATTTTGAAAAATTTGCTTCTTTTGCATATAAAATAAGAGTTAACAGTAATATATCGTTGGAAAGATTAAGATTTAAGGAAAACATATTAGCTCATAAGAAAAATTGTAATTAAGTTAATAGAGCTGTGAATAAACAATAAAACTATCTGATTCTATTAGATAATAATAGAAAAGTTTATTTCATAAAACACACGTTCCTATCGATACTAGACGTAATTAATTCTTTATTTGAAAATTGTGTTATTAAATGTATCAACGGATGTAATTAAAAGTCGTGTGTTGCGCTTACCAAATTTTGATTTATTTATCCTTTTGCAGTTTACATAACATATGATTAATTTCAATAATATAATAACAATAGGCTCATATATATAATACTTGGTCTATTTTGTTCCCGGCAGTAATCATACAGGAAGTATACATTATCTGACATGCTACTTAATATTTTCAAGTACATGACAGGAAGATAAATAAATTAGTGAGTGTTAGCAAACAATAGGAAAAAAACAAGGCAACACAATTGCTGTGATAATGTCTGAAAACATAATACGATAACGGAAAATTAAACCTAGATACGATGTTAAGGAGAAATTTTTTATCTGTGCTATGAAAAAAAAGCTATTTGAGTCCTCGTTAGGACTGCGTGTATTTAAAATTATAAAAATCTGGTGCGGGCAACACACGACTTTCACTTACCTCCGTTTTTAAAATCGATTAACAAATTTTCAAAAACAGTTAGAGATAAAAATACGAGGAACTATTAAGGAATTAATTAAATTGAATTTATATAGAAACATGTGTTTTATTAAAAAATCTATTATATTATTATCTAAAATAATCAGTTAGTTTTATGTTTATTTCATCACTCTCTATTAAGTTTTAAAAGCTTGTGTATGACATAATATTTTTTCTAAAATCTTTAGCTTTCCAACGGTATATCATACATGTTTATTACTGCTCTTATTTTAAAAAAACGAAAAATTGCATTAAAAAATATTTTTTCTGTTTTCTCCTTTAGTCGGGCATCGAATTTATTCAATTTATATATTTACCTGTTTTTCATCAGTGTTAACAAGATGATATAGTTATTTTTATAGAATCTACAAAATTAAAGGTACTTTAGAGAAAGAAAATTTATAATATCGGCATTTAAGCCCTGTCATACCATTTTTATCATAATGGAACCTACATGATATTAAAGTCCAATAAATTTTACATCGATATAGCGATTTTAATCAAAATCGTCGGAACCGTTTTCAAGAAAATCGAAAAAAGGTTCAAAATGCATGGTATAAAGTGGCTCTTCTGCTAAGCTCATTTTGATGTAAAAAGGTTTGGTCATGTCTTGGGCGTATAGTTGTCTTAAATATGAAATTTCAGTTTTCGACAGATATACACGTTTTAGGATCGCCTAGGTCCAAATGACCAAGTCCCGAAAAAAAGTCTTTGTGTTTGTGGTAAGTCTAGCGCAAAAAACGAAAAGGTGTATAAAACTGAAATTTCATATATTAAACTCGTATATACCTTGAATGTTACAGCAAATTTTTATCAAAATCGATCGACTATAAGAGCCACTTTGTACAATACATTTGTACCTTTTAACGATATTCTTAAAAACGGCTCTAACGATTTTGATTAAACTCGCTATATTGATGTAAAATTTAATAGGCTTTAATATCAGGTAGATTTTATTCTGATTGAAATAGTCTGACAGTGCTTAAATGCCGATATTTTAAATTTTCTTCCTCTAAAGTATCTTTAATTTTGTAGATTATATAAAAATAGCCATATTATCTATGGCTAAAAACAGGTACATATATAAGTCGAACGAATTCGATATCCAACTATAGGATAAAAGAGCAAAACTATTTTTTAATGTAATTTTTGTTTTTTTGAGAATATGAACAGTAATATAAACGTATAACATACCGTTGGAAAGGGAAAGAATTTAGAAAAAATATTATCTGATACAAAAAGTTATAAAAGGTAAAATAAAGTTAATAGTAGGGAATAAACATATTACTGATTAAAATGTTCATATAGTTATTTTATTCAATCTAAATCATATGTTTACAATGAAAATTAATACTATACACGTTTTATTAAAATCAACTTAAAATATTTTTGAAATTGATATTTATTTTTTATTATATTTGATATTTATTGACTATATTGAAATTAATAGTTTTTAAATTTATTGTAACAGTCGAGATATGTCAAAGTCAGATTTTTATCAGATAAAATCAAATTTCTTCTTTAAAATATGTATTAAAATTTACGAAAACCTTTTCAAAACCAAGTAATAAATAATATAATTATTTGTATTCTATTATTCGCTTAAAAATTAACCTAAATACGTACAAATTTGCCAGAAAAATATATAACTAAATGTAGAAAAGGCAGGGATATAAACGGGTTTGTGAGGTTATACTGCTTCCGAGTCACAGGTCAAACTCGTGTTCGTGTCCACCCTGACGCGTAGATTGGCGGAACAAACATGTTTATTTCGACATAACCCATCCGCCGTGGTATTTTACGTTTTAGAGTTGTTTTATTGACTTATTTTAGGTTTTTTTTTTTTTTTCACATAAACTTGGTTTACAGGAAGAATTCGTCATATATTTTTGTTAGCTCTCGCCTAAGATTTGACCAAATGACTCAGAATGGGCGTCGAAACGTTTGAAGATAATAAATAGTGAAAGCTATTTAATTATTTCTTTTTTACAGATCGCCACTCGGATTTCTTCCTGTATTTCTCAACTATTAATATACATTGTACTTGTTTTAGTTGATTATAGGAAAAAGTAACAAATTACAACCATGTTTATCCAAAACAATGTTACCCGAGTTATTTCGTACAAAGCGAGATTTCAAATGATATGATTTTATATATTATCATAATTTAGATTCGCTAGCGAATGTGATGATTTTGTTTATGTGATCAGAGTTCTGAATTATGAATTTCAATTGTTAATAAGTTGAGTTGATCTCTCAGCAATCTTCTTTTACGTCTTCTTTGCGATGGTCCGGTAACAGGAAGGAAGAAAGTGAAGAAACGAGTTGATTTAGGTAATGATGTGTCGATGAATGATTGGTCGAGAATGTAACACATATATGACAATATATATATATATATATATATATATATATATATATATATTATATATATATATATATATATATATAATATAATTACTATGGCATTACTGATCATAATTTTTTGTAGTATATAAAATATAGCATTTAATAAAAAATATTAATATAAAATTAATAATAATAATCTATTAGTGATTATTATTTGTTTATTTATTTAACGTCACTTTATGCTACTATGGCCTATCGGACAATGCTACAGTGGGAGTCCTGTATTTTGCCTATCCTGGTTTAACTACGATAGGGATCTTTAACGAGTACCTGACATCGCACAGGCTCGGGACCCCTTTTAACGTCCCCTCCGAAGGACAGCATAACTAAGAATGTTTTACTCCTATGAAAAAATCCTAGGACTACCTGCAGGTTTAAACCCGTGACCTTTGGCATGGAAGGCTGTGATCCCCAACAACTTTTTCGCCCTGATCAGCCATCCATAAGATCCACTTTATACTCTGTATCATATGACCAATAATTCATCATATTTGATGAAAAAAATAGATGAACTTTTAGATAAGCACATAATATCTTGAGAATGGTGAAACAACCCCGAAACGTTGACAGATGATGTGAATGGTTATGAAATAAAATAAATAATTAACAAAAGGAAGTTAAGGTGTGCTCATTTAAGTGTTAAATTAAAATCGTTTGTTAAATAATTCAATTATTTTTGATATGATATAAATCAAAAGTCGATATGAATGGAGATATAAGCATAAAGTAAAATAGATAAAGTGTTTTAGGACCTTATACATGATTAAAACAATATATTTTTTATTTTTATTACCGAAATCGATCGGATAATAATTTCTTTTTTTTAAATATCTTTTTACTTTAAGCATCTCAAGAATTAAAAAATAAATAAGTAAAATTACTCGAGACGAATCCGTGGATCAGATAATTACGGAGGAGTAGTTTACAAACAACACATCGGTCAACAGATCACGACTCCTAGCCGAACAAAGAAAGGAATGGAGATGATGAAGGCAGTGGAGAAAAAAAAAAAAAAAAAAAGAAAAGAAAAAAACACCAATAAAAGACAGGTACACAGGTCAGAAGAGCATGTCATTGCCATCCGATGACTGCGAGGTGAAAGACATCATCAATCTCCTCTTCGCCGGATAAAGCAACATCATTAGGAGGCATTATTGGAGTATCCTTCCTCTGGGTTATGTGTTCTTCAGGTATTTGGGGCATGGGATCCAGTAATCCATGGATCGTTGGGATGGATTGTGTCAGCGACACGAGTAAGGGGACAAAGCTGGACATAAAGCAGAGAATTTAACAAAAGAGCAAGTAGCTAACCTATTTTTAAGTTAATATGAGGAATCAATCTATGAATAGAAATTTTATTTAGATAGTGTAAGTTTTAGTCATAAACATGACTTTTCGAAAAGGGTCTGTAACTTTCATGACCTATTTTTTAGGAGCTATATTATTTTAAATTTAAAAAGTCGCGTTTCGACTCGCTTTTTTTACACAGTTCCCAATTTTAATAGAAATTTAGTGGAAAATATTTTTTATTATATAATATTTGTCGCTAGGACCAAACGTTTAGGACCTATATTGTTTTGCATGGAATAAGTTACCAATGTGCCTATGTCTAAATGTACATAGATGCTTAAACATAATTTTTTTTTGCAGCTTCTTTCTTTCTCTACCATACATACTTTATTTGTACCATATATACTTACTTTATACACCTGTCCTTCCGCAAATTAAATTTCTCCAAGATTGGGAAATGCAGTTTGTTTGTTTGTTTAGGTTTTAAGGCGTAAAACCCTAAGGTCATCAACGCCTAGACACTATATGCATATTCAACCTTTATAAGAAAGAACTATTAGGTAATGGGTGATTGAGAGAAAGAAAGAAAAAAAAATAAAATAAATAAATAAAAAAAAAATAAAAAAAAATAATAAAAAAATAAAATAAAGAAAGAAAAAAAATTTTTTATGTAAACAATAGTTCAAAAAGCTAGTACTAGTAATGCTAACTGACTAGGAATGGTCTTTATAATTTCGATAATAATGACTGCTCCTTAAGAAAATCAAAAGCTAATTCAATGGTTTTCTCTCTATCACCCAGCACCGCTGAAATATTCGGGCTTAGTCCAATTTTATTCAGGTGTGATGAATAATAAGGGCATTCTTGAAAAATATGCCGAAATGGGAAATGCAGTAAATTATAGATATAAATATCCATGAGCTATTGTTTTTCCAAGCCAGTGAGAAACACTAAAGTCACTGTTAAACAATCAAATGTTATATTTATCCGAACATTTAAAATAATTCATATTACAAAAAAATAAATTCAAAATGTATAAATAGTAATATTCTTCAAGTTCTGCTTGTTTAAAGACACAAAACGATTTATTTGAGTTTTTTTTTGTATTAGTAATTAAAAGCATTATAAGGTTATGGTTATGTTTATTTTTAATTGTAGAACGTCTTTAAGAAAGAAAAAGTTAAGTGGAACAGTTGTTTATAGTCATACAGCAGCAGGGGATTAGAATAAAGATAATTTTTGTTAATTCGTAACTTCTCCTCAGAAATATATATTAAAATAAAATATATTTTATACACGTTAGAAATCATGAATCCCCACAGAAAATGTCCCCAATTACTTTTAAGAGTCATTTCCAAAAATTATTCAAAAAGAAAATATTCGATTTATTTGTATTTTCAAATCACAAAAACATTTTGAGTAACATAATCCACACAATAATCTCGCAAATGTTATCTATAATGTGTCTTCTGACCAGCTATATTATTTTTATTATGGCACATCTTAATATTGTACAAAAACTGTGGAATTTTCTTCTTCAACTTTAAAGGGGTAATTCATAGTCCTCAATGGAATCAATATGCTGGACTAATGCGCTTTCCAAATGGTCGTAGTACACCATCCTATAGTTTGTGTTAGTATTGCCACTGTCACACTGAGAGACAGCTACAGGCAGATCTGTCGATGTAGTAAAGGCACCTAACGTAGGCCGGTACTAAATTGTCATGACCCGGCCTAGGGGAATGGTTCTCATGTGATCTAGAATAGAAGGTATTAAAAACTAAATTATCTATCGTCAAACCGCAAAATCTTTTGCGAACCGCAAAAGAATAGTCTAATAATGGGATAAATTTATAATTTAGGGATGTGAAAGATTGAAAAATATATATATATATATATAAAGTAATATTAAAATTATATTAATAACAGTGAATTGTTAAATTATTAATAAAAAAAATGTCTTAAAAATATATATGAAGTGTATTTTTGGGATATATATGCGATACCAATTTGATATATTTGAACCAGATTTTCCATAATTTTATTTAGTCTCTTAATAATTTTCTATTTTCATTTTATCATAATTTCGTAGCGATGGATACGTAAAAAAATAGGCCAACACCCCAACATTCATTTAAAATATTTTTTTATTTATTTAAAATCTGATTTTAAGGCTGTAATATCAATCAATTTTATATAACTAACTTTATTATTATCCGAGGTCCAGCAAGAAAAATTGTTTGAATTTTATCGATTGCTTTAAGACAGATTCTGAGGAATATACAAACCCTTTTATTTCCATCTTTATATTAGTGGCACTCTAAAGAGTATTATTTATGATTCATGTTAATTTATATAATAAGCATCACTTCATTTTAAGTGAAGAGGATAGTTATTGAATAATATTATCATATTATCATGGACTTAAAGTCATGTCATCCTAATAACCGAGACCTCAGGGATTGACGTGTCTGTATCAATGATAGCACTTCAAATTTGACTGATAGCTTTAGAGTGTACTTCACTATAAAGTGGAAATGGAAATATTGATAACGGATAAAGAATATATACTGACATTTTATCATATCCAATATGCCAAGATAAATAAAATTTAAATGCACATTCTATAGAGGATTCTCAAATAAAAAGTTCTTGGTTTATATTTTTAATTAATTAATGTATTTGTAAATAGCTTAAAAATACAACCAATTCAGACGAAGGATTAAATTTGATGACTTTTTGAAATAAACTTTCAGCTCTTTTTGAGACTAAAATGAATTTCAAACTGTAATCTTTGCTAACACGAATATAATCGCACTATTAAATATTCTGTCTAACAAATCAGAGGAAATCCATTAAAACTGCTGAAACATTTTACGAAAAAGAAAAAGAGTTGAAAATGGAGGGTGAAAAAAAAAAAAAAAATTGTAAAGAAAGTTGAATCGTTTCGGTTGACTTGAAACTTCTTACAAATGGCCTCATTACCGGACTTCATTCCAACTTGATATTTCTCCTTAACTTCGTGGCCTTTATGATTATAACTATCCTAGCTTACAATGACCCGAATCTCTTTTACTTCGAAACTACTTAATAAAAGAAAAAAATATATTTATAAGGTCATTTCCATACAATTTATATTCCCATTGTGAATTTCAAATTATTAAAACTGTTATATTAACTCCTAGTTCTCTTTTAAAGTTTAAATTTATAAGTTAGAAAGGATGTTTTAAAATTCCGCTATTGTTCTTACTGAATGTTTTATAAAATTGAAGTATAATTAAGTTAAAACGATAATAAGATTATAGTGAAGATTAATTATACTTGGCTTATCGATAAAATTATATTTTTTTCTTTTAAAAAAATATATAAATAAAATTATTAAGAAATCATTAATCGCTTTAAATATATGGGGTAGGAAAATATGGGCTTTAAATAAAAATATTCTTACAATATATCTCAAATTCAACGTTTCGGGGTTTCTCCCACATCTTCAGGATCCTCTACAACCATTTGAACCAAATCACTACAAAAATAGTGGCAAATATTATTTTATACTCATAATTAAAAATGTATATGTTAAAAAAATACATTAAGGCATCAAAACTGAACAATGTTCAATAAATCTTTTTTACAATCTATAAATAAAAAACAAAAAAAAAAAAAAACAGTTTCCACTCGCCTACAACACGCCCTGATGATGACCCACAATGAAGTCGAATCGTTGGCAAACAATAAAATAGTTGAAACTATTCAGTTGTTTCATTTTATGACCGCCACCCGGACTAATTCCTTCCAGTAATTCTCAACGGTCCACTAATTATATTCACAATAAACCAATTTTTAATTTGTTTACCAATTTGTTTTCCTTATTACTTGCAATGTTAAATATAAGAATGAATAGACGTTATATAATAAACATAACGTTTTCTTGCTAAGTGCACTTTCCGTTACGGACGGAACTGAAGTTTTTAAACAAAATGACATCCTTTATGATGATTCTCTTCCAATAAATTACATCCTCTTCCAGCTCCATATTAGCATCTAGACAACCATTAATAATTACATTTCTTATTGTATATTTTATTTTCATTTATTTATAACGTGTATTTTATAATATAATAAATGTAATTATTACATTTAATTACAGTAGGAATTTATCCTATTGCAAGAAATTCATACGAAAAAAAATCTCATGCACGCATCAGACCACTTTAAGTCACTTCTTTACTTAAAACGAATTTTAATTTTAAATAAATAAGCTGTTTATATATGGAAGCGAAATTAATGAAAATATTTTTATAAGCTTGCTTGGGACATTTAAATTGCACTAGTGCGAAGCAAGGGCGGTCGCTAGTGTTAAAGTTGTAAATATATATTTTTAAAATTTTTTTTTCTTTTTTTTTTTGTAACAAATCATTTTTATTGAGTATAATTACAATCTGTCCCAATTTGGATATCAATAGTATTGCTGAAAGATATCATACATACTACATTCATACAATATTTACACGGCATAAAATTACAATAAAATATATACACAATAATGAATCAATACAATAAAGTCAAGAATTCACTTATACCTATATACACATACACACACTCATACATACATCACATTGACTGGAGAATCTAGCCAGTGCTAGAACTCCAATATATTTACAAAAGGTCTCGGGGCCACTGCCGTTTCAACCTTCTAGGTGGGTTGTATAGGGTGGAGCTGGATAGGGATTGAGCTAGAGGATTAGAATGATGAATTAGTTCTGGTGGAATTAGGAAAATTTGGATGGAATCAGGTCTGAAATAAATGGAACATTAAGGTCGTGGTGCAAGGTATAGTTGGAGACATAATAAGGAGCATTTACTATTGTACGGAGGACTTTGGATTGAATGCGTTTGATGTTAGTTTTTTTAAAAAAAATTCTGATATTATTAAGAGAAGGCCAAAAGGCACTATCAGCTAGCAGAGGCACTATCTAAACCCCACAGTTTTAAACATAAACAACTTTCTAGCCCCAGTTAAATGCACCGTTGGATCGACCCGGTTGAAACAGAAAAACAAAAGTTGAGGCAAATATCAGATTTAAATTTATTCCCTCCCTCCCCACTCCTATCCCAGCCCTCAAATACATTTCACTCCACTAATCCATTCCGAGGATCTTTTGTTTTGGATTTTCGCTTCATGAATAATTCCCAAAGTGGAACCCTTCCTTGTATTTTAATGGGACAAAACTTTTATATTAGAATGAAAATTTTCCCCCGGCGAGAGTTCCATTAAGATTATCATTAATCTTTCAGATCTCTCGGCTATGAGAGCGCCTCTTTGAATAAATACTGGAGATTATGATTTCCTTGTATTGTATTACTCTCGTCCAACACAATATCCTTTATATCAAATTTATTTCCCATCAACGAAATGAGTTGGAGGTTGGAAATTTAGATGAGGCAACTTTATAAAATATTGTTAGTTGGTGTAATCCAATCTGTGCCGAGTGCCCCCCTTCGCCAGAGAAATATTGAGCAAGTTCTTCATACATTTATGTATCTATTTAACTTATTTATCTTTTAAAGCGATAAATTTTCAGGGCGTAATAGGCGGTGTTGTCTGAGATACAGGCCTCATTTATTTGAGAAAATTCATTACCCTCAGAGGAAAGTAAAATTTAAGTTCCCCTTTTTCCAAGATTGCAAAGCGAATATGTATGACATTAATAATAAAAACTTATATTTTTTTTTCAATTAATGCTCAGCTTATGTAGCGGAAATTTAACACTATAACGTTTGAGTCTTAGTTCCATACTTAAGTGAATAAAATACAAAGCTTCTAACTAAAAACGTAAATAATAAATTACAATCAATATATATATATATATATATTTTTTTTTTTAACTTCTTTATTTAAATCAAAATACAGACATTTTAAAGAGCAAGTAGAAGTCACTTTCCACTATGGCAACCCCGTTGTGGGAAAGCAGTTTACCTGCGGCAATTCAATAAAAGTACAATAAGAAACAGTAACACAGTACACACTAAGAAACCATACAATACTTAAGTAATATCACAAAATATAACACAATTTTTTTTAAAGAATCAGTAACATACTACACAGTAAGAGGGTTCAAAACCTGCTGGTGGCCCTAGGATTTTTTAATGGGAGTAAAAAATCTTTAGTTATGCCGTCCTTCGGAGGGGGACGTTAAAAGGTGGTTCCGTGCCTTTGCGAGTCTGGTACTCTCGAAACTAAAGGTCCCTATCCTAATAAAACCTGGATAGGCAAAATTTAGGACTCTCATCGCAGCATCGTCGGATCAGCCGTAGTAGCATAAAAGTGACGTTAAACGAATACACAGTAAGAAACAATAAAAAACAATATAACAATTAAAGAATATAAAAACAAAATTAATGAAACAGTAAACAGTAAGAAGCAGTAATTGACTAAGCCAAAAAGCTATAAGGAATACATATTCGTATAAACAAGGTATAAAATTAAGGCATGTAATTACAAAGTTGAATTATATAATACCCAATTAATACAAAAAAACAATTATAAGAAACACTAAAACAATACACTGTACTAAACAGTAATTGGCTAAACCAAAAAGCAATAAAGAATACAAATTCACATACACAAGATGTAAAATTAAGGCAAGTGAATACAAAATTAAATTTCAAGATAAACAATTATAAAGAAACACAACACAGTACACAGTAATTGACAAAACCAAAATGCAATAAATAATACATATACATGTGTACAGGATAAGTATCAGAATGAGTGACACAGGCTAGCACTAAGGACATGTCGATAGCGATAAGTTATAACATTATTTATGTGATCTCAAATACTTTATTCATTACCTATATTGGGAGACATCTATGGTGTAGTGGCTACCATAACAGCCTCCTATACTCAAGGTTGGGGGTCCAAACCTAGCAGTTGATTTTTAATGAGAGTAAAATGGTTGTTCCGAGCCTGTGCGATTTGAGGTAATCGTCAAAAATCCATATCCATTCTTGATATGCTAAATTTAGGGCTACCAATGTAGCATCGTCCAAATTACCCACAGTAGCATAAAAGTGGCATTAAACGACTTAACAAACAGATATTATCTAAATTTTATATTTCTTTCCTTTTTCTCTTTCTCTCTTATTACTATATTCACTTCCAGAAATATGCAATCAAAACTGTTGATTTCGAGAATAATAACTATTTAAATCATGATGCTAATATATCAAATAGTTTTAAAATTTTAGATTACTTCCAAATAAAGTTGTAATATTTTATCATCTGAACCGTAATTTTTAAAAATATCATCTTAATATCCCCCGATAACGTATTCGTTTATTTAGATATGTCTAAAATACTAACGAAAGATCGTGCATTCATGAATTTATTTTATTTTATTTTTCCGATCCCTTTAACTTCGAAAAAAAATTAAAAAATGTTCTTTATGTTCTAGCAGGAAATCAAAATACGAGCATGTTCCTATCTAGAAATTCCCAATCAATTTAATTAAACGAATATGTCAGTATCATTTATCAAAATTACATCCAAAAGTATTGGTTAGTACAGTTATAATTTTCAAATCCCTACTCATTAGATAGAACATATGCTTTATTCCATGTCATGCCATCTTCGCTAATTCTGAGTTTGTGTAATTTTTACCATAATCTTCCTCTAATACTAGCAGGTTGTTTATTTTGTTTAAAAAAATTATATCAGAAAATAATAAGAATATAAATAATACTATATATATAAATAATTATTTGTCTTAGCTAGCGATAGGACATTTGTTATAGTTCTTGTCAGTTACATTTCCACTGATCACTGTCACCACAAAGAGCTTTCTATTCCCTTTCTCTCTGGGTTATTATGTTTATATTGGCATTAGGAATGTTTAGATGGAAATTTCTTTAACAAACGTAAGATAATTTGTTTCGGTCTATATAGCATTATTTTACGACCTATAAATAGAATTAATTAAGTTTTTTTTTTTCATTTCTATTTTACTTCTGCAGGCTATATGGAGGTTTCCGTGACCAGAGGGTGATGGCGGGGGATAATTACTTTTTGGAAGTCCCCAACGAAAATCATGACCAATTCAATAGAAATACCAATTTATTCAAATAATAGTGAGATAGAATATGTAGAGGAGTACATTTAGTTAGGCCATGATATGAATAAGGAAATAGAAAGAAGAATTAAGTTCGGGTGGTGTAAATATTGGCCTCTGCAAAAAATATTTAAAAGCAATCTATCACTGGATCTTAAAACCAAATTTCTGACCACATGTGTATGTCAAACGGTTCTCTATGGGGCTCTAACTTAGGCACTAACAAGAAACCTTGATCTCAGGCTGAATACCATACAAATGCAGCTTCTAAGGAGTTTAATGTTTATTAAGAACCAGGAAAGAATAAACCACGAAATAAAAGAAGATATTATTCTAAAGATTAAAAGTCCAAGGATTGAGGCCCATAGATTGAAATGGAGCTGGGATGGGCACTTGGCCAGACTGAAAGATGAGGGACCAAGAGTTGCACGGAGTGGATAGCGAGAGGACAGCAGGCAGAGGGGGCGACCTCATCACAGGTAGAGGGATGAATTGACGCAGATGATTGAGGGACAAATCCTGGAGGGAAAACGTTTTAAAGAATATTTAGTTATGTTTTTTCTTTTAGTGTATATTTTTAAGAACTCTGTTTTCTTATTAAGGTTTTTTGTATACTTATTGTGGTTTTTCTTTCTTGGATTATTTGCTATTCTTCAATATTTTAATTGTTTATATATTTATTTACTATAGCCAACTACTAATGATCCCTTTCAATGGGAGAGGCTTTTTTCAGTACTGATATCAATAAAGCTATTATTATTATTATTATTATTATTATTATTATCATAAAAGCCCCCTGGCATCGAGACGTGAACTCGAAATCGCTTTAGCTTCAAATTCGTTTGGTTGCTGGATAAAATTCGTTTTTTATGTTCTAGCATCAAATCAAAATACGAGCATGTTCCTATCTAAAAATCCACAATTAATTTAATTTAACGAATATGTCAGTATCAATCATGAAAATTAAATCTATAGGTATTCGTTAGCACAGTAATAATTTTTAAACCTCTTTAAACATTATGACCACCCAGCCACCCTGTTAATTTTTAACTTATACAATCACTACTTATTACTAATGTTAAGTTAAAAGTATCGATGCTTAAGCAACAATATTATTCTATTAACTATAACAACATTTTGGTTCAACGGTATGTACAAAGAAAACAAAGCACTCAAGAGGTAAGCCCCAGTAATGACTACAGTACACAGAATTACTTGCTCATGACTTCCAATAATGGACGGGACCCCCCAGGAACTACTCCCCGCCGAAATAGCGGCTAATCGTGGACATTAGAAAGCGCACAATTAACAGAACTAACAGGGACCAGGTGATTGCTCACTACTACGTACCATCATCCATCACTGTGTCTTCTCCATGTTTTCTCAATACACCCCGCCCATAATTCTAACTCCGGGGACTTTAACTTTCCAAAAGAGAAAATGGTCCCAACTAAAACTTTTCCAATCTCGGCAGAGTTAATGGAAGATTTTATCTGGGCACCTCTCCTTTATACAGGCTCTGATAATAATTTCTGATCCTATTTACAAGAACTGTACATTCGTTGCTGTTTCGATCAAGGGGCTGGCTAGGAATTCTCGGGAGAAAATATACTTAAATTTTATTTTCACGGATGATTTTTTTTTTTTTTAACTTTTACTCCGCTTCGAAGGTAAAGCTAATGTGACTTTTCTAAAATTTAAAAAGGAAAATTTTTAAACATTTATGTTAGATTTCTCTTGAAAACATAATTCTCGAAAATATATATATCTTTTGATTTAATCCAGGCAGAGGATTTTGATCGTAAGCGTATAAAATATTTTTTTTAAACCTTCAGGTACAAATCAAAAGATGAATATGATGTGGTACTTATGATGAGGAGACTCGGTAAAATTAACACAAAGCGGGGTCTATAAATAAATACCGAAAAAATGAAATCATGGACAAAAAAAAAAAAAAAAATGCAAATAAATTAATGCCCTTAAAATGGATTTCTGGAAAGAAAAATGTGTGCCATATCCAAATGCAGAAGGTCCCAAATTAGGTAAAAAGAATTTTTTTTTTGTTCACCCCTACCTCGCCTTTAACGGCTTTACGTGGCAGGGGGTAAGGGCGGGGAATAAATTCTAAAATAAAAGCCCCCCAAACACCGAGACTCGAACTCGTTTTGGTTGGTCCTCTGTGGTTGATAGGCAATGTGTGCTAACTTACCGAGAAAATATTGCAGTGGTATGGGCACGTCATGAGAATGGATGAAACGCAATGGCCCCTTCGAGCACTTAAATACCGCCTGAGAAAAGAAGAAGACGACTTTAAATGCGTGCTGGCAAAATGCGCTAAAAGATCAAACAGTAAGAACAAAAAAATGTAGTCATAGAGCTTGTTTCACTCAATTTTAGAACGATCCCAGGTTTGTTGAAAAGAAAAACAATACTCATCGGCAAGGAGACCAAAATAAGAGCAATCATTGACAGCAGGGTACCTGGACCGGTCGCCGCAGACTCCAATATTTGCATAAAACTTTCACTCTCCAGGATGGAATTCCATGCAATATCTCTCCAACGGTCTCTTCTGGAAGCAAGTCTGAAGCCACAGACAGACAGCATCCAGTTTTTTTTATACCGCTCGTGCCCCACGAAAAATGGCGTCCGGATTCTGAAGTATGTTTATAACCATACTTCCAGATGGATGAAATATGTGAATACTTTGGAATGACAGAAATAAACCTAATAACGCCTTGTTCTGAATAAACGATTAACTGAGCAACGATTAACTTGATTCCTCATTTCTTCGTTGAAACATGATGACTCTATTACATTATACCACATTCAACATGCAGTAATACAATCATGTAACTAACCAGCAATTTTGTTTTTTAGAAAAAATGATTTGTAGAATTCTCGATGGAATTTGTTTTTTATATTTATAGTTGTGATGAATAAAATAATTTATCCAATTAAAAATGACCTAGGAACTTATAAATATTAATTATTAATAAAAAATAATAATGTTTTTGTAGTTATTGCTTGTATATCATTTTATCGTCACTTGGTGGTTAATCGGAAGGAGCTACAGTGGTAGTCCTAAATTTTGCCTATCTAGATTTAATTAGGATAGTGTCCTTTGAAGATCACCTGACATCTCAAAGGCATACATTTTACGTTCTATCCTAAGGGCGGCATAGATAAAGATTTTTCACTCAATTTAAAAACTCCCAGAGCCATCTGCACGGTTTGTACCCGTAACTGTAGACATAGAAGGCTGTTACGTAAGCCACTACCCTAGATGTGACCCCCATATCTGTAGTTATTACTTTACAAGTATGTAGATGGATATGTTTGATTTTCTTTTTTATGTATTTGTTTCCATATATTTTTAAGAAATAGTGGATAGCAATTTCCAAGATAACTATTGTTATTATAATTAAGGAAAAAGCTAATTAAATTAATAAAGCACTCAACTTTTTTTTTTTGGTTACTACTTTTACTTGTATTGTACAACTAAACATATCTTTGATCACAAACTTTAAAATCTATTTCAAATTTGGTTCCACACATCAAATAATTATTTAAGTTACATATTATTGCTATACCTTGGGAACCTAATTAAGAACTCGGAACAGTCTCTATTAGATCATCAATTACATCAGATAGAAATTTATAACACTCGGAAGATGAATTTAAATTTGAAAGAGTGGGCACGAACTAGCACAAGAGTAAGCATAAATTTCCCAAATGGTCGCCATCCAACAGGTTTTGTTCAGAAATCGTTTCCAAGTCGATATGTCCAGCCTTGTTTACAAATTTGAACTGCCAAGACCAGTTTTAGAAGCATAATATCTCCATTAAGTGCTTGATGGCCTTGTTTCAGGTTTCCCGATCAGGAAGGCAGAGATATCAACGGGATCGAACCATTGGGTTAGGTAACCATTATGTTGCTTGTCCAGAGGGAATGTGTTTTAGATGGGGTCAGAGGTCGGCTCGGATGGTCTTTATGTAAATGCTCTGGCTTTCGGGATTTTAATGTTTCTAAAACTAAAAATGGCCACTCTATCAAAAATGTCTATAAAGCCTTTTTCAGAGACTTGGTAAAAGAGTAAAATAGAGTATTAGTCAAAACTATAATAGATAATTCATGATCAAAAATTTGTTATTAAAAAAAAACAAGATATTATGATATTATTATAATTGCATCACCATCCCAAGTTAGTCGCACATGAGAACACCTACAAGACGGCCGATAAATGTTTAGTGAGTTAATATAAACATTTTTTTTCTTTTTGAATAAATAATTTTTTTCCATTTTTTGATTAAATGTTGCAATATATTATGATCTTTTTTAAAACAGGTGCTTTTAAAATTTGATACTGCTAATAATTATGACGACACTGCTGATGAAGTGGTGAAAGATTAGATATATAACACGGATCTGAACTGTAGGTAACGCATTTATTAAACATAATTTATTAAAATGTTGACATTGGATGTAAAAAGTGCATAAATGCCATAAAAAACTTTTAATTGTTTACAGATACTTGAAAATGGCCCTAGAGGCTGAAACGTTGTGATGTCTAAAATTAAATAAATAAAAAAAGGTATCAAAGACTTCTTTTGTAGAACGGCCAAATATATATCGCACAAAATATTATGAATACAATTTTTGCGTAGACAATATAGCGAGTCGTTTAGAAATTTTTTTCAAATATGTTTCTTTGTAGACCAAGATATTGGTTTTAATTAATAAAGTTTGAAAGAAATTTAGAGGATTTTTTAATATAAGCTGATAAGGAAGGAACTTTTGGCATGAGTAACGAATGTGTAATAGAAAGGAATTTAAATGAACAAAAAAAAAAGATTATCCTGTATTCAAAGAGGCAAAAGAAGAACGGAAAAGACGAAGTTTTCAGTATACCGTTTTTGGTTTCTCTAAATAAAAATAAAAATGAGAAAGAACATAGTAAAACAGCATTGCTGTGCAAACCAAATATGGATTTTGGAGCCAATGATTAATCTGATGGAACAATCCATTGATATCTTTAGTTTTAACAATCTTCAACATCATTAGTGACAATTTCACCAAACTAGAAGTTGGTGAATGCACTTTTAAATTGAAGATGGATTTAAATTTTAATAAAGAAAAACTAGACTTAAATATTAACAGTCTTTTGGTTAGGTGGTTTTTTTAGATTGGGTCCCGCAACTTTTTCAGGATTTGGCGAATTAGTCTGATAACAAGAAATCTTATAGTTGGTAAATATAGTTAATCATTTTATTTTGTCGATATTTAGACAAAAAATCTAATAAAATTGATTCTGTTGCAATCATATTTTCTGTTAGCATGAAAGGTCTGTAAACATTCTCGATTAAAATAAACTGAATCCAGCCCCATTTAACAAATATATTTGATAAGGTATTGGTTTGTCTAATACAAAATCAAATAAAGAGACAATTCATATTCACTCATCATAGTGCAAACAGCTTGCTAAGATAGGGAACACGACTAGCCCGAAACGTAGAGGCCCAGTTATCTCAGGAATGACAGATAACAAACTCCTGCATAGTGTTGGACGGAAGTGCAATTTGATTCGGATACCGGTTTTCCCAGCCGACACTCCACAACATGCAAATCCACTTCCGCCAGAACCAACTCCAGCCAACTCCAGTCCCATAAATCTGCTTTATCTATCCGGTGTATTGTCCTTTCCAAACAATACTTTACTTTTTGTGCTCCTCTCGTGTTGAAAATGAAAATATAATTGATAAAATAGAATATATAATTTTTCTAGAGAATATAAATATATTTTCTAACGAGAAGGGAGACTAAATCTGAATAGTACAAGACAGTGGTACCCAAAAATGTCCAAAGGGTCCATGTGATGTCATTGGAAAATTATTTTAATGAAAAATATCTGCTAAGACTTGGCTTGTAACAAGTATTGCTCACGCATAGTACAGTAATTAAATTGCGTGTTATAACTGATAGTATATAGCTATCTATATTGCATTAATACATTTTTGTGATTCAATTAGAACAATATTTTGTGGACTATAGTAGATTTTTATTGCTTGGGTCAAATAATATCTTGGATTTACTTTAAAAACTTATTTCAAATGACGTCAATATATCGTCAGTCCATAATTTCAACAGAAAGGTTATTGTAAGTCGGATAGAATTTAAAATTGAGATTATTAGCAATAGTTTACTATATACATTTCAGAAATGCTCAGCAATATTTTATTGAACAAATTAATTTTAATAAATACAGAAAAATAAGGCTCATATGTTAACAGTCCTCAAAGGTTTTTTCTGATTATTTCCACTCAACCTTTTCAGTACGTGGCCAATTTGTCATATAACAAGAGGTCGTATTATTGTTCGATACATAATGGATTATTTTTTTTTAGTCGTAATCTGGGCAAATATTCTAATAAAACTAATTCTGTTGCAATTACATAGTCTCTTAGCTTGAAAGATCTGTAAGCATGTTGATAAAAACTAAATGTACACTTTTTAACTGAATCCAGACTCATTTAACAAAATATATTTGGTAAAGAATTGGATTAAGTATGCCTAATACAAAACCAAATATAGAGACAATTATTGTGCACTCATCATAGTGTAAAACATCTTGTTAATATAGGGAACATGACTAGCCCGAAACGTAGAAGCCTAGTTATCGCAGGAATGACAGATAACAAACCGACCCTTAGAACGTTGTTTTTTTTTTATTTTGTTTTTTTAATTTTAGGTTTTTAGTTTATATTATTAGTAGCAAGATGCCAAATTCAAACAATAACATAGATAATAAAAGTGTTGATATTTTATCAAGTATGAAACAAACCTTTCAAAAATATTTAAACAAGCAGACATCTACAGACTTGTCTATTAGTGGATGATAGGGTTTAGCAGGGTCTTTTTTTGGAGAGACTGAAGAGGAAAGAGGTTTCACAACTCTAAATAATAGGTTACTTATATATTCTAGCTAGAGTGGTATGGTTGATATACGTTCTATTTGTATAGTACAAAGTACTTTTCAATCAGCTAATGTGTAGAATCAGTTGTATTCGAAACTGTTTAATATCTTTAAAAAATGAGTTTTTTTTTTTTTTTTTTTTTTTTTTTTTTTTTTTTTTTTTTTTTTTTTTTACAGTAATTTGGACATTTATATTATTCCGCAGTATATTTGACCATGTTTTGGATGTATCGAATATAGGCATGCCGTGAAACTTCGCTCTGGTACATGAATAAGAATTTAGACCCAAAATACATAACAGTTTCAAATTCCAGAATAAAAAAAAAATCTAAGAGTTAGTCAGAGGCTATATAATAATGCAGCTGAAACATTAGCACATTTTAATTAATGATAATATAATAAATATTAATGAATTTTGTTTTTGTTGAGGAAAATGAAAAAAAACGGAGAAGAATATTCAGCTTGTTTAGAACATTTCATTAATTACTAATTGTGTAGATAGTAATTATTTTTTTATTATTTAACTTGTTCACTATCTTCCAACTGTATATGAAGTCGGAAACTTCCCGTTTCCCTACATCGGTCTTGAACCTGAGCAGACATGAAGGTTGAGACCCAAGGTAAGAAGAACTGTCCTTGTCTGGAATGCGACAGGTCTTTCTCTCATGTGTGACTCACTAACTCCTTTCTAATTTTTACTTAAACATTATTTCTTTAAATTTCGATATCGACGAAACGACTATATTCATGCCAATATTTGATTTGATCTCGCATAAATAGGAGATAACTCCTTTCCCAGCGATGTAAAAGGCTGTTTCACAATAATTTAATTTTTTTCCCGTGCCCCAACAAGCCAGATTTAATTTACATCTTACAAGGCCTAAGGGGGATATATCTGATCCCAACCGGGAGATTTGCATATTGTTTCCTGACCCTTCATCTTTCTTATTTGCATAAGTGAGATTATTTATAATTTATCTCTCTGTTTTCAAAACGTCTCAACAATGCTGAATAGATAATAGCCAACTCACAATGTGAGCTATGAGCTTACAACAATAAAGAAAATATAAAATAAAATGTTTCTAAGCAATTCACACGAATGATAGAACATTAGAATTAATGGCGAATTATTCATTCCTATCATAAATAATTTTTTTTAACAAATCTTTAATGAAATAGCTCATGAAATATGAATTAGCTATCGTAGTCAAATAAATAGTTATTACCAAACATAAATTATAAAGTTATAGAGGCTATAAAATCTTTACTATATAAATAATATAATTTTAAATATAGTTAGATTATTTCCTATTAACTCGATTTTATATTCTTGTCCCCTTATCAATGTCAAAATCATTATTTATTTATAAGTATTTTTTTATTGTTCACTTCATAAAAAATATGCTTTTGTCTATTAAACATAAAAATATTGAAATAAGGCATTTTAATTAAAATATTTATAAATTATATTAGTTTTAGAAATATATTTTTAATACAGAGTGATATTTCCGGAGTCACCTCATAAATCCGAAATTTTTTTTTTTTTTTTTTTTTTTTTTTTTTTAAATTACATATATTGGTTTTACCTGAGGCAAATGAATTTCACATTCGTAGAAAACTGTGTATGAGTTTATAGTTGTACCAATACCAAACTATAAATATAAGCCTTACATAGTTTTAAGTAATTTTTAATATAGTGTATTTTTTTATTTTTGATTGTTTAAATGGACGAATTGTAGTATATACGAATAAATGAATTAGACTAAAAATTGTATAGATTTATAATATAAAAGATAATTATCATACTTATAATCATTATAATGTATTAGAGAAAATATAAAATTAAAACCAACTACGTAATTAATCATATGAACCACTATTATTTAAAATTTTGTTTCTCAAACCTTTGCAGTCTTTGAGCTAAAATCAGATTAAACAAAGTAATTTGAGCTAGTTTAATTTTATTCTCATGTTAAAAGGTCTTTGGATTGAAGAGATATCCATAAGGTCAATATGAGAATTTAATAAAAAATGATTTATTTTTTTAAGTTTTGGTATTTTCCGTATTAAGAACTAATCTTACATTAATTAAATTTATTTATTACTCTTTCTTACAATAATTAAATTTATTTATTACTCTATCTTGCAATAATTAATTCAATTAAGAAGGGCATTCGTAGTGAACAATTGAGAAAATTTGTAGTTTGTAAAAATGTAGACAGGCTTTATGGTTTAATGTCAAGGAAGTAATTTTTAAAAGCTAATACAAAATAGAACTTCTATGGTACACTGCTTTGATATAGATCAGCATTTTGTCGATAATGCCCAATATTTAATTTTTTTTTTTTTCAATATCGAAACTCATCGCCTGTAAACAAAACCTAAAAGCAATCTTGCAAACGATATTTACAAACACATACGCTAATGCGATGATAAACGTACATTCATGCATAGTTTTCCTGAAAACCAAGTGTTTTGAACAAGAACAGACTGAAGTGGAGTTGTCGGTCATGAAGCAATCACCAGAAACAACTCTGGAAACCACAAAAAAATAAAAAAGAACCAACTTTTGAGACCTCGAAGTGGGGTTCCATGTTCGGTTAGTTCAATGATCCTATTGTTTGGAGGGAAAATGTCCCGGATCTCAAGTGTTCCTACAATCAATTTCCAAAGGATATAGGTAGATTTTTTCCTTTAAAATACTCAGCAAGAGTATGCTTACACACTTATGAATTAATATAAGATTTCTTAAAAGGTAATTACGATAATCTAATAATATCAGTCAACATAAAAATATTTCTTTATAATAATTACTACTATAAACATTATTATGATTTTAATTTACATGACTGATTTCAGGTACCTCTTCCAGAAAAAAATCTTCCTTTACCTACCTTGGTAAGTAGGATTTCGCTACTTAAAAAGAATTTAGTATTTGTTAAGATGTCAAAGCGTGATTTTCTTAAAATTACTATTTTACGAGTTTAAAACGACCGGAACAGGCTCAAGCGGCCAAGAAGTGTTGGGCGAGGGCACAGTTAAAAAAAAAATCGAGAGGGATATTTCAGTCTCTGAAACATTGTAGAAGAACTTAAAGCAATCTTTTGCATGACAACGCTTGAGGACATGCCTCACGTAAGACGTCACAAACTTAGTTTAAGCTTGGCAATGAGACTACTCTCTCTGGACTACTCATTAACTGTTACCATTTTTTACACCCTCAGCCTACTTTTTTCAAAACAAAATATTGAACATAAACCATTAGAAAATGTTTTTTTTCTTCTTTAATTTATAAGCTGTAAGGATTTCAACTTCTATTCACAGGTAATCGACAATAATAATAAATAAAGGTATTTAATTCAATTCAAGATAAAGTATTATATTCTTAGAAGAGCTTAGTCCATAAATGTTTTAATGTATAATTAATATATGTTTATAACAATAAAGGTATTTTAATCATAAGTAATGGTTCAAAAATATTTTAGCAAACCTGAACTAGATATGTCAACAACCTCAATCACGCTATATGCTTACCTGAAAAAACAAATTTTAATTAAAAATACAATTAATAATGACCCTTAAAACTTAAGTAATAATGAAGTGTTTTTTAAATAAAAAAATAGTGACATCTTAGAATAAATAAGAAGTCCTAATGATTGCTTATATTTAAATATTTGCCATGAGTGTCATATTCACGAATCGTACATTATGATAATGCGCACATCTCCAGAGAGAAAATATAATTGAAAAAATGTATTTATTTATCTGACATGAAATTATGCAAGCGCTCCTCGGAGAGAAATATCGAAGGATGGAAATAAAAGGAACGGGTCGTTTCGGAATAATTTATGACCATACGATGTAGATTTATCGGCAACATGAAGAAGGTTCTTTTTTAAGATTAACAGAAGAGATTTTTCAAAAAGCTACACAGACAAATTGTTTTATATATTGAGATAAATTATTCCTTTTATCAAATATATCACCTTTATATATTAAATAAATCTTACAAAAATAAGAAATTTCTCAGGGTGTGGAATACGGTTTTGTTAAGGTTGAGAATATTTTTATTTATGATTAAACGAGAAAAAAAACAAACAACTGAAAACCAATTTAAAAAAATTGAAGAAAGAATTAAGGAAAAAAATATTAAGAAAACAACTTTATCAACAATGGGTTTATAAAAAAATAAATAATAATAATAAAAAATGCTTAGTTAATATTTCCAGAGGAAATATTTTATGCAAGCCAGTTTATGCTTGACATGGCTCACTGTTTGAGTTGAAACAATTTTTTTATTTTTATTTATTCAGAAATATTACAATTTATCCTAATGGACAATAATAAAAGTGCATCATAATAATAGTAATAGTGGGCTCCTCGAATCACCGCAACCGTTTCAAAATTGGAGTCGGCAAATTATTTTTTTTTTGTAGACATATTTATTGATATTTACAACTCTATTAAATAAAAATACATCTAGTAAATGTGATGGTAATATACAAAACTGTCATGAAAAACATGTAGAGACACTACCCAGTGGCAGCACTCTAAAAATATTTTAAACTAGATTTTCCCGGGGCCATTTCCTTTTCAGGCGCCTCGGAGGATTATCCGGAATTGAAGAGGAAGAAAGGATTGAAACTAGTGGGTTGGAGTGAGAATGGAGTTTGTCATGAAAGGATTGATACCTGGTCCGGGCCAAATTAGTAACAAAGGGAACATTAAGGTCTTTATGGATAAGTTTATTCGTGACAAAGAAAGGAGCGTTGAGGATTTTACGAAGGATTTTGGATTGTAAGGATTGGATGCGGGAAGAATTTGATGATTTAGTAGAGCCCCAAAGCTCTACTCCGTAAGTCCAGATTGGTCTTATAATAGTCATGTAGATGAGCCTTTTGTAGTTAAGAGGAAGGTTTGATCGTTTGTCTAGTAAGTGTTGAAGTAGCCTAAAGCGGCGAGCAGTTTCTTGTCAATTTAGTCGTGTATGTGGATTCCAAGTTAGGCGTTTGTCAAGAAGAAGTAATAGGTATCGGATCTGTTCAATTGGAACTAGTTGAGTTGTTTTTAAAGGATACTTTAGTGCAGGAAGTCAAAGGTTTACGACGAAGGGTAAAGGTTATTTGATGGGATTTGTTGGAATTTATTTTTATTCCCCAGTTCTAATACCATACTTCTAGGTCATTGATGTGGGCTTGAAGGGTATTTGAAGCAACAAATGGATCTTTATGAACTGATAACACGCAGGTTTCATCAGCATAGGTAGGTCGGCAAAATTAAAAATATTTTTCAGACTGCTAACTCCTGATTATTTCAACTTATCCTGTTTCCAAAGAAAGATTCTATAATATTCGAGGATAACTTCACCAACAGAATAAACATTGCGATTAAAAATATAGATGTCCTTAAAATTATTCCTAGTTTGTTTTTAAATTATCGAAAATTCTATCTAGAATTTTCAAAATAAGAATTAACTGCAATAAATCATTCCATAAATGTATAACCTTTCTAGTTTTTATCTATAATTTTATTATAATTATCATATGTTTTAATGTTTGAATTATTTCCTTCCTAAGGTTCATATAGTGTTATTTATTTGGTTACGACTAATAATTATTGTAAATAAATATTAGTTTTTTTAGATGCTTCCTTGCGTTCCCTTTAATATTCCTTTAATCTCTCTTAAGCTGTTCATTTTAGTTACTCTGAGACTACTGTTTTTCTTCTCGTTTTTCTTTTTACTAGAAAAATTGTATTTTCATCTCGTAACAACTTTCTCAAATCTTTTTTTTATCAAATTATTTTTAATCATATCCTCAGTGGTATATTATTCAATCGAATGAAGTTGAACTTGAAAACTGTTTTGTTTTTCTGTTATTATCATCGTTGAGAATCATTTTTGTTAATATATTTCCATTCATTTTGAATATGTGACCGTAAGAACGTATTCTACTTTTTTATTTAGGAACTGAAAGCTGTTCGATTTTCTGGTAGAGAGGTAGATTTGAAATCCAATTTGGGAAAGTAGAAAATGTCGCTTTCGAAATATCCCGTAAGAATAATGCCTAATTAAAAATACTATTCCATATACTAAATATATAAGGCGTCACTTTTACAACATGGAGACGCGTCTGTTAGAATCCTGTTTGGGCTGGTTGAAATGTATGTCAAAGTGTTTTCATATATTCAAGATAATATTCCTAGACTCACTATTCCAAATAAAGAAATTTAAATAATTAATATTAGATAATAATTACAGAGATTGCAGATTTCCTACTGCTGTTTGCGTTTCCGAAATGGGCTGTCAACTCAAACAAGACTCTAGCAACTCCCTGATTTAGCTGTCCTACCAACCAGTTCTATTAACCGACTTCCAAGATGAGAAAAGTTTTAAGCATTACTCACTGTTTGACATCAATCGTTTTCGTTGTGAATGCGTGCAATCTGGAACCGTTCTGGAATGTTGAATGGAATTTTGTAATAATTATATTACGCCATTTTAGGAAACAGGAACAACCAAATGAAAACAAGTACCTCATTAAAATTTATATTAATGATTAATTAATTAGTATTTCATGTCAAGTAACATCTTAATCCTCTAAAGTACTTTTAATTTTATTTAGAGTAATATACCATCTCCTATTATAAGTAGTAACAAAACAACTATGAATAAATTTCTTATATTATAGTTTATGTTAATTTTGTAAACTTTTACTATTTATTTAAAGCTGAGAGATAGGTGAAAGTTGTTTCATGCTCTCTCTAGATTTTTTTTTTCTTGTAGTTCCTTGAATTATTGAAAGGTCGTAAACTGGAAGTAGTACAGAAGTTGTTTACTGGTATTCTAAGATTTCATTTATTATTAGAATAAACATTTATTTTTCTAGGTCTAGAGCTAATTGTATGTTATGTACAACTTTGTTGAAAAGGTATTTCGTATTCATCATCCGTACGGTATTTCATAATTTTTTACTGCTACACCCTTCTAACCTTCAAATCCCGTCTAGTTAATCACTTCTTGTCCTTTGATTTCCCAAAGAATCCTAAATTTTTTTAGCGAATTTCAATCAAAATCAGTAGAAAAAAAAAAAAAAAAGGCGAAACGTTTATTTTATGTTGTGTTGTTTTCCTTAATTTAAGGAGCAGCGTGTTCCAGAGGATAGAGCACTAATATACTCTTATTTGGAACTTGTGTTATGGTGACCCTTTATGGCACACCCAGCTTATATAAATCGGGTACCGAAAAACTGGAGAGAGGGGAACCTGATAGAGCGTGATCTCGGCCTAATCACCCCAATCTCTGTATGAACTGAGCACAAGGACCTAATAGATTTAAGAGGTATTTTTTTACTTTCACTTACTATATATAGTAAGGAAAGTATTGCGATCGTGAAAATTTTCGAATTCCAGTTTTCAACGGAAATACACATTTTAGGGTCCCCTGAGTCCAAATAACCAAGTCCCGCAAAAAGGTCTGTGTGTGTTTGTGTATGTGTGGTAACTCCCGGGCGGAAATGGTAAATCCTATGAAACTGAAATTTGATATTTAAGACAAATATACGCCCGAGACGTTACAAAACCTTTTTCATCAAAATGAGATTACTAGAAGAGCCACTTTATACTATGCATTTTGCACCTTTTTTCGATTTTCTTGAAAACGGTTCCGACGATTTTAATTAAACTCGCTATATAGGTGTAAAATTTAATGGGCTTTAATATCATGTAGGTTTCATTCTGATTAAAATGGTCTGACAGGGCTTAAATGCCGATATTTTAAATTTTCTTTCTCTAAAGTATCTTTAATTTTGTTGATTCTATAAAAATAACTATATTATCTTGTTACTACTGATGAAAAACAGCTAAATATGCAAGTTGAGCGAATCTGAAAAGCAACTAAAGGAGAAAACTGAAAACATATTTTTTTAGTGCAATTTTTTGCTTTTGAACATAAGAACAGTAATATACATGTATGATATACCGTTGGAAAGCTAAAGATTTTAGAAAAAAATGTTATCTTATACTCAAGCTTTTAAAAGTTAATAGAGCGGGATGAAAATAAGATAAAACTAACTGATTATTTTAAATAATAATATAAGTAATATATTTTTTAATAAAACACATGTTTCTATATAAATTCAATTTAATTAATTCTTAAATAGTTTCACGTATTTATATCTCTAACAGTGTTTGAAGATTCTTTCATTGGTTTTAAAAATGGAGGTAAGTGAAAGTCGTGTGTTGCTCGCACCAGTTTTTTTTTTCTTCTAGTGAACCTAAATATTAATACAAATTAAAACAAGCATTCTATTTATCCTACCAACTTTTTTATTCTTTTAAAACTCCTTTACATCTTTTTTTTTTCTCCTTCCTCAACGTCTCCTGTTCTCCCTCCCCCTTTTCAAGACTTTTTTCTGTTAATTTCCATTATTATACATTAAGTTTTTGCAGCTTAATGCTACATGTCCAGCTTCAAAGGTGACTATTGGTTCACGGCTAAATATTATTTCGAAATTATCAAACTTGAATGTAAATCACTGTTTAGTTTTGAAGTAGGGATTGTATAAATTAAATACAAATTATTGCGAAACTCACTTTGATAAAAATTGTAAATATATCTTAATTTGGTTTTGTTTTTTCTTTAATAATTTTATTTATTTTCTTTTATAAAAAATACTAAAATCTAAGTAAATTCTATTTTTTTGTTATTTTTTTCCCTGAAAAATATAGCCTAATTTTCATAGAGATGTAATATTTTTATAAAAGGCCTGGTCCCACAATAAATGAAGATTGTATTATTATACTATTATTTCAGAAAAGTCAAAGAATTCGCCTAAATATCTTATCTTTTCAGACAGATTATTCCGATATTTTGAAACAGACCGCAATCAAGAAACCTAGAGTATTCTCATAAACTCTTAAAGAATTCCTATTAAGTGTGTAATCATTCGGTCGTAACTCTCGGCTTGCGCTGCAGAGACGAATCATCTTGGGCCATAAACATATCAGTTACCTGTTCATATTGTCCAAGATAATTGGCCAATTTACCTCGGTTAGAGATGTGTCCTCTGGGGGGCTTTATTTAATGCTTTATCTTTTGCCCAGGGGGTGAAGGATTATCCTGTACCAAGGTTTATGCGTTCATAAACCTTCGTCTGCTATAAATCCTGAGTACAACGACATTTGAGAAGTAATTCGTTTGGAATCAACGAAATTGATTTTGAAAGAATTACAAAGCAAAATAAAAATATCTCTATTATAAAAATAAAAGTTAAACTAATTTGAGGATACCTTTATTTTTATTACATGATTAATACATCAAGCAAATTAGCTGTCAAATAAAAAATAATGAAAATTACATTAAGAGAATATGACCATTAGGCAGCACTCCACTAGGTAATCTAAACTAGAAGGTCTCGAGGCCATCTTCTTTTCAGACACCTCAAAGGATTGTCAGGAATGGAAGAGGAAGCAAGGATTGAAACTAGTGGGCTAAAGTAGTAGAGTTCGTTATGGAATGATGGTACACTGAAGTCTTTATGGATGGGTTTATTGGTGATGAATTAAGTAGCATTGAGGATTTTTCGAAGGATTTTGGACTGTCTAGCCTCAAAGCTCAACTCCGTACCTCCAGATAAGTCTTATGATGGTAATGTAGACGAGTCTTTCATAGTTAAGTGTAAGGTTAGGGCGTCAGTAAAGTAAGTGTTAAAGTAAGCGAAAGCGGCGGGCAGTTTCTTGTCGTGTCAGTCATGTGTGCGGATTCCAAGTTAAACGTTTGTCAAGCAGGAGTCCCAGATAGCGAATCTGTTCAACCAGAACAAGCGGAATATTATTAAAGAACACTGTAAGGATATCAGAATATCATAGGTTTACAACGAAGGGTAAAGGTAATTTGGTAAGATTTTTTTGGAATTGATTTTGATTCTCCAAATCTGAGGATATCTAAAATATTAATTCGAAACTAAGTAATATATTTTAGACTGTCCGTAAGTGTTGTGGTATTGCATATTTACTCTTAATTTATAGTAAGATTTCTAGTCCTTATTAATTAGTACATAATTAATTTCAACGCTTTAATAGCATTATATTATTTCAGGCTCATTTTATGTCAAACTTAACCCGATTTTCAGATTTAGGTTAAACTTCGGTTATTTTCAGCGTTATCATACACAGAATCTTATATAAATTAAAAAAAATTTTAACAATTTTTAAATAACGGCGTTTTAACTCAATACGAAATGGTCTTGTGTATAAGTAGTAGGTATGTTGATTTGATGCCGAATGAACCCACAATAAGTTTTTACCTGAACATAATTTTTCTTAGATATTGGAGAGCTTTTCTAGAATATTAAATGTATAATTCCACTGTATTTGAGAGATATGTTAGAAATACCACAGATTACATTATATATTCAGATAACATTATTTACTTCCGTGTCTATCTCTGTACAGAGGTGTATGGACAACCTCATAGAGAAAAAATAGAAAAAATGAGATATTAGTAGCAAAGCTAGAATAGGTCATACAGCCTTTGCGCAGAGTGTAAATGTGAAAAGAAAAAAAAAAAAATCTAACTTATATGTATGTTGTATTTACATTACCATTGGTATCTTCTTGATAAACATATGGAATTTTCTAGAACCATATTTAAGCACTAATTAATTGTGAAAGTAATATAATTACGTACACCTGACCACTCTACAAGAAGCAGGTAATTATAACACGTCCAAGAAACGACAGCGGAGTTCGTGTGACCCGCAGAACAAACACTACAAGAGGTCGCCGGGAGAAAGCGCTTATAGTTTTGTGTTCCTTCCGTGCCCTGAGTTATCTAATCATTCTTAGGAGCTAGTTACGGGGAAGGGCTCTATCCATTTCCAATCCTCACAGATGCACAAATAAATACTACTGCGGCCTGTTATTAAGTTTCTAAACGTTTTCGGTTGTGTAAGTTGTGCAAGGGGAAATGTGAAATAAAAGATTGTTTATAATGTCAAATAAATATTACCACAATTATTTTTTCAATTAATTTTATCGCTGTCAAATATCAATAATCGTTGATGTTGGACTGGATTCTTAATTATGTGGAAGTAATAGTATGCTAAAAGATGAGTTTATTGAGAATTCACGTAATTAAAGAATAAATAAGATCAAGGTATGTATTTTGATGTAGGACATCTTCCTTTAAATAGAACTTTAACTTTAAGTCGTCAATATTAAATTCATATATATTCATTAAACTAGATGTGGTTCAACTGCTTCATTAACATCAAAGAATGTGGTGTGTATTTTGAAAATTTGTTTGTTAATGAAATGTTTTGGGTTCGAGTCAGTCTGTTTTAGTATAATTATTTAATATTTTATATCAGTCGAGGTAATCATTTTAGGGGCTCACCCAGATTGGTTTAATTACAAAAGGACACAATCGCTCGCAAATAAAGAGTACAGACAATTCATTTGTCGTATTAATGCATTTATTTATCTTTTGTTAGCAGAAATAGAAAAAAAAAAAAAATCGCCGGATTCGTCCGTTGCTTTCCCTTATTTAAACACTTAGTGGACAGATGTTTTAATCTTCCACCTAACTAAAAGAGGCTCATCTATATCACCATCATAAGGCCTATCTGGACGTACGGAGTTGAGCTTTGGGCTCTACTAAACCACGAATTTTTATCGTATCCAATCCTTACAATCTAAAATCCCTGTAGAATCCTCAATGCTTCGTCACGCATAAGCTCATCCACACTGACCTTAATATTAGAATATATGTGGACATGTATCTGATTTGGCCCAGACCAGATAATACTCCTTTTATGACAAATCCCGTCCCTACTCACTAGGTTTTACCCTTCCTCCCTTTTCAATTCCTTATAATCTAAAAAGGAGATGGCCTCGAGACCTTCTGATTTAAAATATTTTTGAAAGACTGCAAAAGGGTAGTTTCGCTATGCGTATGTTTATTGTTTATTATATACTCACATTTACTCAATTTATTAATTTTAATATTGTAGAGTTTAATAAATCTAGGAAAAAATAAAGTCCCGGTTAAAAGTGGGAAATGCGTGTTATTATTCAGTTGCTAAGTTACTTAGTTCGCGGCTTCTATCTAAAAACTTAAAGGTTAGAATTTATAAAGTTTCTAAACGTTTTCGGTTGTGTAAGTTGTGCAAGGGGAAATGTGAAATAAAAGATTGTTTATATATGTCAAATAAATATTACCACAATTATTTTTTCAATTAATTTTATCGCTGTCAAATATCAATAATCGTTGATGTTGGACTGGATTCTTAATTATGTGGAAGTAATAGTATGCTAAAAGATGAGTTTATTGAGAATTCACGTAATTAAAGAATAAATAAGATCAAGGTATGTATTTTGATGTAGGACATCTTCCTTTAAATAGAACTTTAACTTTAAGTCGTCAATATTAAATTCATATATATTCATTAAACTAGATGTGGTTCAACTGCTTCATTAACATCAAAGAATGTGGTGTGTATTTTGAAAATTTGTTTGTTAATGAAATGTTTTGGGTTCGAGTCAGTCTGTTTTAGTATAATTATTTAATATTTTATATCAGTCGAGGTAATCATTTTAGGGGCTCACCCAGATTGGTTTAATTACAAAAGGACACAATCGCTCGCAAATAAAGAGTACAGACAATTCATTTGTCGTATTAATGCATTTATTTATCTTTTGTTAGCAGAAATAGAAAAAAAAAAAAAATCGCCGGATTCGTCCGTTGCTTTCCCTTATTTAAACACTTAGTGGACAGATGTTTTAATCTTCCACCTAACTAAAAGAGGCTCATCTATATCACCATCATAAGGCCTATCTGGACGTACGGAGTTGAGCTTTGGGCTCTACTAAACCACGAATTTTTATCGTATCCAATCCTTACAATCTAAAATCCCTGTAGAATCCTCAATGCTTCGTCACGCATAAGCTCATCCACACTGACCTTAATATTAGAATATATGTGGACATGTTTCTGATTTGGCCCAGACCAGATAATACTCCTTTTATGACAAATCCCGTCCCTACTCACTAGGTTTTACCCTTCCTCCCTTTTCAATTCCTTATAATCTAAAAAGGAGATGGCCTCGAGACCTTCTGATTTAAAATATTTTTGAAAGACTGCAAAAGGGTAGTTTCGCTATGCGTATGTTTATTGTTTATTATATACTCACATTTACTCAATTTATTAATTTTAATATTGTAAAGTTTAATAAATCCAGGAAAAAATAAAGTCCCGGTTAAAAGTGGGAAATGCGTGTTATTATTCAGTTGCTAAGTTACTTAGTTCGCGGCTTCTATCTAAAAACTTAAAGGTTAGAATTTATAAAACTATTATTCTTCCGACGGTTCTTTACGGATGTGAAACGTGGCCGCTACTTTGAAGGATGAACAACGGCTTAAGGCTTTCGAAAGTAAGGTACTGCGTAAAATATTTGGTCCGAAGAGAGATCAGGCCACTGGGGAGTTTAGAAGGTTGCACAACGCGGAATTGGGGGACTTGTATCCTGCTGAGAATATAATTGATTTAATAGCATCTCGGAGACTCAAATGGGCGAGTAAGGTTGTTGGGCTCGATGAAGAGCGGATTCCGAGAAAGTTGGTATTCGCTGAACCGACTGGTAGGCGTCCGAAAGGCAGGCCGAAGCGTCGATGGGAGGATTGCGTTAAGGGTGATCTCGGAGGCTTAGACTTGAACGGTGAACATTGGACGAGTCTGTGTAGGCGGAATTTGGTGGTATCGGCATCGTACCTTCGGGTTCGCTAAGCCTATTATTATTATTAAAGTTTAATAAATATTTTTAAAACAAATATATAGTATAAGAACCTGAGACGCCTTATTTTTTTAGTTTTCCCAATGACAAATAAGAACGTTTTCGTTAATTAATATTACCATTATTAGGGTGGTCGTTTTATTTTCTACGGTTCCAGCTGATCCTTTCTTCTATCAGATGACAATAACAAAATATTATTAAAGACTATTTTTTTTTTCACTTTATTTATTGATTTGCACCTGTCAGCAGTATGTGACAATCAGCAAATAGGATCGAATAATAAACAAAATAATGACATGTCAGGCATGAGGAAGGACAGTACCCAGCAGCACGTCTTCTCGTCAGTTTTTTTTTTTTTTTTTAAATACGATGCCCAGCAATATTTAAATAATTGAAGTTTTTATCTTACGTCGGATTGTTAATAAGGCTATCATCATACGATTGACCTCAAGTATTGAATATCTAGCCGAAAGCATATTGTGTATGTTTTTTCATATGGGCAATGAGAAAGTAATGAGTGAATTCTTAGTTTAAACAAAGCTTAATAGATCGTATATTACGAAACAGCTGCTGATAAAAGCGTCTGTTTTCCTTTCGGATAGTCATACAACCCTCCGAACCCTGTCGAGTGGCCATGCGCCCTCCAAGTGTTGTACAAAGCTTTTATGTAAACATTGCTTATGACTGACGTGTACAAGTTGAAGGGGTTCACTCTTTTCAGTTTTCATCGTCGTGGGAACCAGGCGGTACTATTACTGTATTCTCCTTAAAATGTTTTTACTTTTACTTGCCTATATATATAATATATAGTAAGGGAAGTATTGCGAACGTGAAAATTTTTGACGGAAATGCACGTTTTAGGATTCCCTGAGTCCAAATAACCAGGTCGGTGTGTGTGGTAAGTCTAGCGCCACTACACTGTCAAAAACAGCTCTAACGATTTTGATTAAACTTCTTATATTGATGTAATATTTAATGGGCTTGGATATCATGTAGGTTTTATTCTGATTGAAATAGTCTGACAGGGCTTAAATGCCGATTTTATTTTAAATTGTCTTCATATAAAGTACCTTTAATTTTGTGTATTCCAAAAGATTAACTATATCATCTTAATGACATTGATGAAGGACAGCTAAATATACTAGTTGGACGAATTTGATGACCAACTAAAGGATAGAAGAGAAAAACTTTTTTAGTTCTTTAGAGACAATTTTAGTTTTCTTTATATTACAAACAGTAATGTAGACGTATAATATATCGTTGGAAAGATAAAGATTTAAGAAAAATATTGTCTGATGCACAAAGTTGTAAAAAGTAATATAAAGTGATAAATAAGGAATAAACTTATTACTGATTAACAATTTAATTTAGTTATATTATTTTATTTAAATAATATGTTTCCAGCGAAAATGAATACACGTTTTATTAAAATAAACTTATAATATTTTTCAAATAGAAGTATATTTAAATGTTTTTAACAGTCGAGGTAAGAGAAAGTCGTGTGTTGCCCGCACCAGATTTTTTCAGCCAGATATGTTACCTTTACTTGTAACATTTATGTGGTTCTTAAGGGAATAAGTTAAAGTATAAAATTATTTCTTATTCTATTCTGAGTTGTACTAGTAATTAATAATTAACAAAAGATAGGCCAATCATAATATATGACTGTATATTAAGTTCGTACCGTTTTTCAGTATTTCAATTGAATCCTCTCTATGTTTCTAAACTCATGTTTACTGTGCCAAGAATGTTTACAAATTCTAAAAATAGATTAGTTATGGTACCTTTACGCATCAATTTCAACCGAGATTCCTGATCTTTTAAGTGGTATTTTGCTTGCTCAAAATGGAAGAAAAAATGTTCGTCAATTAATGATTTTTCATTTTCAAAAAAGAAAATCCGTTGCACAGACGGTTATTAAAACCTGCAGTGTGTATGGCGATGAGACCTTAGGAGAAAGCACCGTCGAGTGGTTTGCTAGGTTCAGAATCGGGAATTTTGACTAGGAAGAAGCAAAGCGTTTGGCTCGTCCTTCGACTGCTGATGATGACCAAATTCAAGCATTGGTCAAAGACAAACCTCACTCTATGGCACAGGATATCACAGAGCATAATTGATTTAAAATATTTATAAGATTCTGAAGTTTTTAATGAAAACTCTACGAATTAATTTTACAACCGAATACTTTTTTTTTACCAGATACAGTTCCGTAATTCTAAAAAGTTCTTCACATGATAGATCATGGTAAGAAAAACACAATGATATGCATTAAATATTTTAAAAAATCAGTCCGCGAAATGCCCACAATGTAAGGAATTACAAACATCTTTCCATGGTAGGGAATGATTTACGGTATTGTTTACAAATATAATTATTTAACAGACCTACCCTGGCAGGAAAAAAACAAAACAGGAATATTAAAGTGGAGAGAGAAACTTCAAAAATAACAAAACAAAACCAGCGCGGTGAGTTGGGGTCAGGAATGCCGTCGGGTTAGCACACATCCACAGACCCGTTTACCAGAGAAAGTCCATCTTGCTAGCCTATCTAACAGTTATTAAGTTACCATATTTACTCATTTGGAATTAGTTAATTTATTTCACGTATATATGCATAAATTTATTTTATTTTTTTCTCACACACCCTTCCTTAATGATGTAATGACAGACCATTGCAATAAGAATTAAATTTATTGACATGTAACTAGTAATAAATTATTAGAGAAAAATGTTATGTCATTTCCTTAATAGTGAGAGCAAGCTGATTACAATAAATTTTTCATTGGAGTGTAGAGGTTAATTTTAAAATAAAATCATAAGACAATAAACAAAATAATTTTAAAGGATTAATATCATTATTAATAAATTTCTAAAGAAAAATCAAGAAATAACCTTATATGTTGCCATTATATTTAGTAAACATAGTGATAATATTTTTTGCTACAACTTGTTCCATCCAAAGGTCCAAATTGTTAAATAAAGATTGATTCGGCAATGAAATAATCCCTAATTTCATATTTATTATAAATAAATAAAAATAATAAAAAAGGATAAAATAAGAATATGCAATTACTTCAAACTGAAGTAAGGTATCAGGAAAATAAAATATCCCGTAAAAAGTTTAGAGGAATTGCAAGCAAGCCTCAGCAATTCCAGCCAGCAAAGTTTGCAGCAGCCAGGCCACCAAAATGAAAGGAATTTTCAAGAAAGTACATAATATACCGAAAAGAAGGTTGGAGAAAACATTATTAAAAAATTAACTAAGGAAATAATACGCAGAGAACATAAAGGCTGATTTTCATAAAAGGGTTTTGTATATTTTAATAAACCAATCTCAGGGTTTAATTAGACATTATAATGATAATTGGAATCAAATCACCTTGCTGAACTGCTATGGAATGAATCCTTTTTTGGAAAAAGTTCTATTTTTTTAAATATTCTAAATTATATTTAAAAAAAGATTTATTATACACACATATATAATACATAATAATAATAATAATAATAATAATAATAAATTCTTTATTTATTCTGGGACAAGTCCCTTTTGAATAATTTTACAAAACATACAAAAAGAACTTTAGTGTCTTAGAGTACAACATGAAACAAACAAATAATAATAGAAATAAAAATAAAATAAAAAGTGAACAATAGTGATAAATTAAAAGGTAGCTTCTAATAATAATAATTAATAACAAAACTAGACAAAAGATAGAACAGAAAGATATGTGCATATACATAAAATTTTAATTAATAGTGCTTTACTGTATTGATGTAAAATTAATGAAATAATAAAGTTAAATATATAAGTGCACCATAATGTAAGATATTTATTTAATTAATTGTTTCTATATGTTTTATTTAACTAATTTAAATTGAATTGGCAAATCTATTTAGTATTCTTTGAAAATTGAATAAGAGGAAGTGATCGAATAGACGGGATTTGAAGGTTTGAAGAGTATCAGAGTGTCGAATATGTGAAGGAATGGAATTCCATACGAAAGAGGAGCGGATTAGGAAGGATCTGCCGAAAGCTGCGGTTCGATGAGGTGCCATATACAGGTCTGAAGGCCGTGAACGAGTGTTACGGGAATGAATGGAGGATTTGAATGATAACATATCTGAGATGTACGATGGGCGGCGGGATTGGAGAACTTGGAAGAGGAAGGTTGCCAGGAAGTATTTACAACGGTAGGAAGGGTAAAGCCACTTCAACTCTTCGTAGAATCTGGTAACAGAAGTGTCCCTGGATATCCCAAAGATAAAGCGAATGAAGCAGTTATATAATCGTTTAAGTTTTGCTTCGAGGTCTCCAGAGACACCCCCATACACCGAACAGCTGTAGTCAAAGTGGGGGAATGATAAGGAACAAACAAGAAGCCTACGGGTTTCGAATGGAAGTAGGTGGCGGAGGTGATTTAGGAGTTTTAAATACATACATATATATATATATATATATATATATATATATATATATATATATATATATATAAAATATATAACCATAGGTATACACTATTTGACCACTGATGTACGTTCTGAAGATAACATGAAATCTGAGGATTGCGTGTTACAGATTCCATGACAAAGAAACATTAGGTCAGACTGGAGGACCAATCTCAGCTGCCTTACTGACACACTTTAGTAAACAACCATTTCGTTTGATCTATATTTTGTTACCTCCATATCGACTGGAAGATGGGAGTTTCGTACTTTTAAGGAACGTTTGTTGTTATCATTACTATGTTTAATAATTATGCTGGAATTACACTAATATATAGATACAATGTAATATAAATAATATTATGGACAGTACATTAAAATCAGGATATTTTTATAAGGATTGGGTGTTGGCCCACAAAAAATCTGTAATCGGTAAAGCTCAAAATATTCTTAAAATATATTTTGGCACTCTTTTCAAAAATTAATTTTTATTTTTTAAATTATATCAATTAATGACTGTGAACAATTAGTATAAAATTGAAGGGTCAACAGAGCGTTTCAAAAAGTATAAAATCGATTTTAAATTTTAAAAAGATCAAGATTCTTTATTTATTGCGTAATATGGCACAGTTAATGGGTTGTACTTCTTTTTAACTATAGGAACAGTTTGAAAAGTTAATGAATTAGTCACACAAGGATTTTAAAAACCAAATTAATGTTGAATTGGCTGATTTTATTTCATAGCCATAATAATCTCCAGTAAATATTTTACGCTTTTTTAAAAATAATTCGTTGTGTTTATTCAATGTATTAAGGGCTTTATTTGTTATCCATTTATCATCACTTTATGCTACCGTGGCTTATCGGACAAATCTACAGTGGTAGTGCTCCAAAATTTTGCCAATGCAAGTTTTATTACATTAGATATGCTTAACATCGCAAAGGGTCGGTACCAACATTTCGCGTTCCTTCCGAAGGAGGCACAACCAAGGATATTTTACTTCCATTAAAAAATCCTACTACAACCTGGTGGATTCGAAGTCGCAACCGTAGGCAGGTATGCTAGCAACTACGCCGCAGGTGGCTCAATAGGGGGACTTATCGGGTGTTACACGGTAAAAGTAACCGTAGCACTGCTCTATGATTGCTATGAAATGTATTCGTGGAAGTACTGTCTAACTATCATGTTTTGAATGATAGTTGACTTATCTACAAGACGGTAATAGCTAACCGCCACGTGTTTAACCTCATAACATCAACCTTCTGACCTATATTTTCTTAGCTTAACAGCCTTTTAATGTTTTAAAATCTTTTTTATATAGTCAGCAGTAGCTGTAACTAATTAAAAAATACCTCCAAGATCTGTCATTTATCAAATTTTATCAAGGTTCGGTTTACAGACCTGCTACATTGTAATGACAGTACTGCTATGACCGACAACTGTGACTGATCAAACTCCCTTTTGGAGAGTAACTTAATAAATATCTAAAAGCACAATCTGACAAGAAACCTGTAGGATAAAATTGGATTGCTTTAATTGGTTTTTTTCAAAATTTATATATGATATATTTAGAATAGTTTCAAATCGGATCAAAAGTATCGTTTTATTAGGAAAGACTTGTGTTTGCTTTTTCACAATTGCTGCAAAGCCATATAAATCAAATCCAATAAAAAAATTGGTTTAAGCTCGTAGAGTTATGTTAGTAAATATGGAAAATTATTTATGTATTTATATTTTTTTAAGAAAAAGGATTCAGTATGTTTTTATGAGCTTCGAAATTCAAGTAATAGTAACTTAGAAATTATCTACATCATCGCGGGTGTGTGAACAATTAAAAAATAATAATAATAGATTAAACATATGTTCCGAAAATCAATAATCATTTGGTATGTGTTAAGTTTAAGTAGCAAGGATTCCTCGCCTGACACGTTGGTTGATGGCTGGCTATTATAACCACCGCCAAGTCTCTTCCGTTCAAGGCTTGGCGACTCCCGATGCTACAGCCATGTCATCCTCCGGAGACGATAAGTAAGTGCACAGGGACCATGGAGAACAAGCTGCTGAGGTTGAGACCTGCCTTGGAGAGGAAGCTGGCCTACCTCGAGATGCACCTCGCGGCCGGCTTGAAACCCAATGAACGGAAGATCCAGGAGGATACTTCGCCGAAGAAGTCGAAAGCTTGCAAACTTCGCTGCATCAATTGGTTCAGAAAGGAGGAACGGGAGAAGAAGTGAAGAATGATAGAGCAAAATAAAAAGTGTATGCTGTTGATAGACCAAATATCGGTTGACAGTGGTGTTTGTAAAAGGAACATCTTACTTCACATTATTATTAGTGTCAGTGTTATTTTCAACTTCATTCAAACAAGCCATAAAATGGGGTAAGAAAATCGTTTTAGTAGAGAAGTTGTTAATTGGGAAAAAAAGTTATTTTAGAATTTATGACATAAAAGAGTTAAACCAATTTTTTTTATTCTGTTATTTCTAGAGATAGGATATTATAATATTTCTGTAAGATAGTTCTTAATTTGTAGCATAAAGCTGAATAATATGTCTACAATGTTCATCAATCTAATCAAATCACTAAATTGCTTTTAAAGGCTAAGGGATTTTTACCTGAGTTGGTTTTCAATAAATTAAAATATAATGTCGCATATGCTGCACACAATATGTAAATGATTGCTACATTAGTATCGTATGATTTTTTTTTTTTTTTGTATTAGCTTTTATGTATTTAATATTTATTTAAATAATTTTGTCTCATTACAACATTCTAATAGTTATCAATTTTCATTTTTATTATTGTCTCTATACATATCTTATTAAAGTTATATTATTTATTTATTTTTTTATTCAGATGTATTACAATTTGTCTCAATTGGACAATAATAATAGTGCTATAAGATCTCATTTATTTTTAAAAATTATTATTCTGTCATCATACATTTATAACATGTTTTGATTAAAATCCATAACAATATGTTAGCATTCATATTCAGAAACTTGATAAATCTAATAAAAAATATATCATTTAGCTATAAACAATACTTGAAATAGATTGGGAAACGAATTGTTAGAGTTTATTCATTATCATAACCTTCAATGATGATCAGATGATGATTTCAAACAATTCAGTAACGTGTGTAAATTAATAATTGTTAATAGCAGCTATTTAATTTATTTTACATTTATGGTGAAATAATATACATTTTCTTATTTTATTTTATTTTTCTTGATTTTCTTTAGTGTTTACCAACCATAAAAAATATTGATGTACAAAATAAATTCTTGATAATAAGTAGTACGTTGTAAAGGAGTTACTATCAATGCATTACAAATTTTTCATATGCATTCAACAGAACGATTGTTGAGGAAGCATGAGTTGAAACTAGAGGGGTTAGAGTGAGAATAGAGTTTGTCATGAAAGGAGTAGTTCCTGGTAAGAGCCAAGTCAGTAACATAGGGAACATTAATGTCTTTATGGATGAGTTTATTCGTGATGAAATAAAGATCAATGAGGATTTTGGATTGTAATGATTGGACAGGAGAAGAATTAGATGGTTTAGTTAAGCCCAAAATCTCTACTTCGTTAGTCCACATGGGCCTTAAAATAGTCATGTAGATGAACCTTTTTTAGTTATTTTTTATCACTTAATAAAAAAAAATGTTAAAAAAATTAAACATAACCGCATGTTTTGAAAAATCTGGTGCGGGCAACACACAAGTTTCACTTACCTCCGTTTTTAAAATCGATTAACAAATTTTCAAATACAGTTAGAGATAAAAATGAGTGAAACCATTGAAGAATTAATTAAATTGAATTTCTATAGAAACATGCGTTTCATTAAAAAATCTATTATATTATTATCTAAAATAATCAGATAGTTTTATCGGCTTTTCATCACTCTTTCAAGCTTGTGCATAAGAAATATTGTTTCTAAAACCTTTAGCTTTCCAACGGTATATTATACGTCTATATTACTGTTCTTATGTTCAAAAACAAAAAATTGCAGTAAAAAAATATTTTATTCAGTTTTCTCCTTTAGTTGTGTATCGAATTCATTCAATTTATATATTTACCTGTTTCTCATCAGTGGTAACAAGATAATATAGTTATTTTTATAGAATCAACAAAATTAAAAGTACTTTAAAGGAAGAAAATTTAAAATATCGACATTTAAGCCTAGTCATACTCTTTCAATCATAAGGAAACCTACATATTAAAGTCGATTAAATTTTACATCGATATAAGGAGTTTAATAAAAATCGTCGGAACCGTTTTTGATAAAATCGTAAAAAGGTACTAAATGCATGGTATAAAGTAGATTTTCCGGCCAGCTGATTTTGATGAATAAGATTCTGTAACAAGTCGGACGTAAAGTTGTCTTAAATATGAAATTTCAGTTTCATAGGACTTTTCGTTTTCGCCTGGGAGTTGCCACACACACACACCTTTTTGCGGGACTCGGTCATTTGGGCTCAGGAGACCCCAAGTGAATTTCCGTCGAAAACTGGAATTTGAAAATTTTTACGATCGCAATACTTTCTCTTACTACATATAGGTAAGTGAAAGTAAAAATGCTGATTACACAAAAAAATATATATAATGTATTGAAAATTAAAGCACATAAAACTCAAGGAAAAAAATGTAGAAGTTTGAGCTCTCTCGTAAAATGAATTTTAATATTAATTTTTAAAACTATGATTACTGTTGTGTTGATATGTGTCACCTCTGTTGAATAATATAATGTTGAATAATGAATAATAATATGAAAATTATTCTGCTTTAGGTAATCTCACAATACTAATTGTTATTAAAATTCGACATAATTAAAAATTTTATTCTGGTAGTAGTAGTCGTAGTAGTAGTAATAGTAACTACTAACCAAGAGCTAAAAAACTTTATTTATTTTTTGTTATTATTTTCTTTTTAAACGTAGGGTATAAATGAGTAGGCAACAAAAAAAATATTCGATTAGATCAAATTTATTACCATAAAAAATAAAGCATAGGTGATGCAATTTCTATGACCATAGCTGTGAGTGGAAGGTTTTTTTTATTTTTTTTTAAATAGGGCTTTAGATAGGCGCCATAAGCCAACATATAAAATAATATTTATAGTTATCATTATTAATTAAAATAACAATAATTCGAAATTATGATTATGAATTATAAGCTTTGATTTCTTTAGAGTTTGTAAAGTGACCTAACGCTTCAAGTACAAGGTTGGGATTAGTTATTATGTCGATACCCGATAGATTATTTGTATTTAATATATTTTCGATTTTATTCATAATAAAGTATCGTTCGGCAGAATATTTAATGCATGATATTATAATATGTTACGGGTCGTCCTTAACTTGGCACAATTCACAATATTCATTATCTTTTCTATTAATCATATGTAAGTAAGCACCTGAGATCGCATGATTAATCCTTATCCTACACATTGCTCTTATCCATGACCTAGCCGCAGTGAGATTTATAAAACATCCCCTTTTCCTCTTGGCAGGTTTGAGCGTTTGCTCAGTATGGAAGTAGTTGAAAACATCGGGCAGTTTCTGGTCGTTTCCATCTTGAATAAGGATTCCAATAAGACGTTTGTCAAGTTTAATTTTTAAAAAAATAAATAAATAAAATATTTTTATCTCACTAAATCTTAGGGTATTTACCATGAAAATATCGATTTTTTTCCGAGAGATTATGCAAACTGTGCTAGACCATATTCTATGGAATGAACAAGGTGAGACATGAAGTGATTCGCATTAGATGGTAAAATTAGGCACTATTGGTATCGATGAGGCAGCGGCGATATGAGAGCGGCAAGGAGGAGATAAGGCGTCCAACAGCTGACTGAGCTGTAGCTAATTGGGCAGGTAGCGACCACCTGTTGTGGGTCCTTTGTAGCCTGCCAGTGGGGGGCGGGCCAGTGGGAGGCGGCTCTCTACCCAGTCACCTCGCTCTGTCTTGGCTCCTTCCATTGAGGGATGTAATGCTGGCGTAGTACGAGTAATGATAATCTTCAGTCATTAGCTCTGGACTAGGAAAAAATTTAAAATCAGGTCTAGAGCTTCTTCCGGGTAGAGGGAAACTATTTTTCCATTGTGAAGCAAAGAGATTTAGACGTCCTAAACAAATCGAAGTAAGCCAAAAGGAGTTATAATCAACTGGCCACTATACTAAAGAGCTGGGTTCCGAAGATATACATTCATTCATTCATTGAGACGTTTTTCTTGTTGTTTAGGCAAAGCCTTATAATGTGATAATTTACTATACTAACTCAGGATTATCGGTACAAATAGTTATGTAGTTACTAATAAACAGACGGTCCTTACCTCTAGATGGAATCTTGATTAATGACTTAAACTCAAGAATAAATCCTTTTTAGGATCGAAAGGAGAATACTAAGATAAATTTATGACGGAGTATATGAGCAAGGCGCTTAGAGAAGGAGAAGCAAATTGAATGAAGCGCAATATATGGATATCTGTACTCTTATCGATATGTCAAGGCTTCGCTAGGCTGGTCATTTAGTGTGAATAGAGCAAGAGGAAATCACCTATGGAGCATATTTATGAAGAAATAAGAGTTGGGTGGCCTAAGGTTCGTTGGGAGGATGGAGAGGACGCTGATGCAAAACCCCTGCTTTTCCTGAGACATCGGAGGTAGAAACAAGAAATAAAAAAGGCTAGAGGTTTATGTTAAAGGGTTCAACACCTTGGCCGTAACACCAAGTAAGCTAGTAAGATATTAAGAAGACGAACAGAAAAGGTTTTAAGAAAACCTTATACTATTAAGTCCGAATGGATCAACAGATAGAGTCTTTCTCCGACCTTGGGACTTCGAAAACCTTGTGAATATTTAGTTTTTCTTTTCTTTAACCCTATTTCACCTTTGTAGACTACACGGAGGTTCCTCGGACAAGGGTGTGAAGGTGGAAGATTAATGCAAGTTAAAATGCGACCAAGATCAGATTGCTCAGCAACGTGCGTACTGTTTTCGCTTGTTAACCCGCACAACCCCCTTCCCTACTATTAGTTTATTAGCACGGAATAGTCCATAGTTACGGAATAGTCTACGGAATAGTCTATGGTTTTTGAAAGCGGGGCGGTCTAGTGGATAGATCACTGATCCACTGTTTTACAGGTCCCGGATTCGATTCCCGGACACAGTAATTGTTTATTCTGCGATTTCAGCAGTGGGGCGACCCATCCACACTCTATACAGTTTAAGAAAAAAACCTGATGACAGAGTATCGATATCTACTTAGATATATATCGATCTAGTTACCTCATTGAACTAGAAACAGAACGAATGTCTATGTAATGAACACAAGAAACCTCATACATTAAGAGGTTAATTTTGTTTTAGTAGAAGAAGGTATGTCAATGTAATGTGAAAGTTATGACTTTTTTCCCCAGAATTTCGGTCTGGTCAATATTCCGTTTTTCAGAAAAAATTGTTTCATTTTCACTACTGACAATGGAACAGAAAAAAATGTTTCGCCGTTTTTATTATTGTTGGTTTACTTTAGTATTATTTAAAACAATTAAAAATATATAGTTGAACAATTGAAGAAATGTATTTAACTTTGTCCGATTTTAGACGGACAAAAATTGACAGTTCTACGGATGCTCTTTGAGAAACGTGGCGATACAACTAATTACTACAATCGCTGTTGTTTTAATTGATCATTCACCTACAACAATTGTCAAGTGAAATTATAAAAGCCTATAAAATAGTATAGCCTTTGATAATTACTGTTCTGGAATTGCCGGTATAGAATGGCGGTATATTACTAGTCATAATGTTATTATTAGGCGAAATAGGAATGCGGCACGAGTTAAATATGCAATATGGAAAATAGAGGGGATTCACCAGCAACTACGAGCAGAAATATTAATTTGTGTTGAGCACGTATGAAATTCCAAAGGCGGATTCTGACTGAGCAACCAGCCTCAGGAATTCCTCGCGGGAATATCTTCAATAGCTGATGGGAATATTTCGTTGGCATATCATGTCTTCGTAGCTTATTTAGCCTAACACGTCTTTGTAATAGTTAATTAAAGTGTTGATTTGTAAAGCAATCATAATAAAATATAATTATTGCTGTCATTATATTACATGATGTAATGACTGAAAAAAATAATCTGGTGCGCGCAACATAAGACTTTCACTTGCCTCGGTTGTTCAAATCGATTCAAGAAATGTTAAGAAATTTCATTCAGTTTCGTTGAAAACATATGTTTTAGATTAAATAATATAATAAAATAAATGTGCGACATATCTTTGGCCGCTCTACAAAAGAAGTCTTTGATACATTTTTTTTTTTATTTAATTTTTAGACATCACTACGTTTTATCCTCTATCGCTGATGAAACTGTAGAAAGAAATATATATATATATATATATATATATATATAATATATATATATATATATATATATAAACATGGATATGCATGATACTTGAAAATGGTCCCAGAGGCTGAAACGTTGTGATGTCTAAAAATTAAATTTAAATTAAAAATATGTATCAAAGACTTCTTTTGTAGAGCGGCCAAAGATATATCGCACAAATATGGAACCAAAAGAAAACTTAGGATAATGATGAAATAATAGAATAAAATTGTTATGTAAAACAAACACTCAAGTTTATGCCCGATTCTTCAATTCACATTACCTTCTACAACTTTGTATGCAATATAATTTTTTTTTCTCTAAATTCTTTTGCTATCCAACGGTGTATTATACATCTATATTGTTATCAAAGGGAAGCCCGTGGCTGAGTGGCTAGCGCGCTAGTCTCTCATGCTACAGGTTCTGAGTTCGAATCCCAGTCCCGGCAGAGCTTTTATAATGATGTAAAAAAAATGTGGATTCACTCACAACCTCTCACCCGGGTATGTGAGACCCGTCAACCAAAGGGTGGCCATTCACAAAATTATTCGTGGGGAATGATGACCCTACACTAAAAATTGCATCGTGAAACGTGAGTTTAAACTCGCAGGAGTTTACACCGCGAGGCCCAGGGCCTACACGGCCTGTCGCGCCACTGAAAGAAGAAGATTGTTATCAGAAATTGTAGTGGAAAATAAAAAACTACTTGAAAACAATATTTTTGCGCTTTTATACTTCTTTTGGTTCTAAAGTTTGTTAAAATTGTATATTTATTCTTTAAGTCCTATCAGACTATTTAAATCTGTATGAAACGTACATGATATTAAAATAAATTACATTTTACATCGATTTAGCCATTTTAATGAGATATTATTGATAAAATCATAAATAGGTGCAAAATGCATTGTATAAAGTTGCACTTCCAGGCGGCCGATTTCGATGAAAACGTTGGTGAAGAGCCTAAAGTTGTCTAAAATATAAAATTTTAGACACGCGCGACAAGCATTATTGTATAGATAATATTTTTATTTAATATATATTTTCACCTTATTAACTAACTTAAATAACGACTAACTTTCTAACCACACATGAAAGGTAATAATTATTAATAGGTATCGTTATAGAAATTATATCGAGCCACTTTTACCAGGACCGCTCACACACGTATGTCATTATTCATTATTATTCATCGAAAGGATAATGAAAAAAAAATTAAATCAAACTAAAACAGGTCCGAAAGCCACATGTAGAGAATTACAACACATCCCACCGACGAACTAAGAAACTATTATAGTCTAAACAAACTAACTGTATTTAATTATATATTATTAGAGTGGGGAACTCGACTCAATCGGGATTCCTTCTTGATGGGACTACGTGACTCGGGCGAAGTAGAGATCAGAGCTGGGAGATAGTGAGCAATAGAGGGAAGGCTATTCACATCTATGCTTGGTGTGGAAGATCTTCTAGGGGGTGTATTCTGTATAATAGTCGAAGCGTAGTCAAAGAAGAACTATAGAAGAAATAGAGAACTATAGAAGAACTATAGAGATTGTCTGCAAGTTCCAACAGTTACGGATCATAACCCTTGGTTGAATGATAGTAATTAAATTAAAATAAGATTTAAAACACACAACTTTCACTTACCTTCGCTTTAAATATTAATTTATTATTATTTTTTTGAACCGCTATCTAGTTCTCCTGCTTGACAAACCTCTTACATGGAATCCGCACACTAGACTGAAACGACAAGAAACTGCTCGCCGCTTTCAATTACTTCAACACTTACTTGACAAACGCTCTAAACTTCCACTTAACTACAAAAGACTGCTCTACATGACTATCATTAGGTCTATCTGGACTGACGGAGTTAAGCTTTGGGCTCTACTAAACCTTCGAATTCTTCCTGGATCCAATCCCTACAATCCAAAATCCTTTTGTCACAAATAAACGCATCCATAAAGACCTAAACAATAAACATAACAAGACCTAAAATATTCCATTTGTTGCTAATCTAGCCCAAACCAGATATCACTCCTTCCATAACATACTCCTCTCCCACTCTAACCCACTAGTTTCAATCCTTGCTTCCTCTTCCATTCCTGACAATCCTCCGAGGCGTCTAAAAAGAAGATGACCTTCTAGTTTCGAAAAGTTATAAGCTGTCATTGGTTAGTTCTTCTTCAAGTCTGCTTCATGCCATTTATCTTTTATCTTATTTACTTTTTGTATTTTGAAGTACAGTTGTAAATTTCAATAAATAATGTTAAATATATATTATATATATATATATATATATATATATATATATAATTTTTTTTAAATTGCTTTGTTTAGAAATTATATAATGTGCCAGAATCTTGAACAATGAGTATTAGAGCTATAAGAAATCATTCATTCCATCTAACACAGAGTAAACATGGGCTATAAAAATATAGAATTGATTCCGCCCTCATACATGTCCGTTATCTAGTCCCAAAAGGGCTTTTGGAATCCAGGAAGTTGGTGAGAAATCACAACAGTTATTATACCACAGGGGGATCCAATTATGTCTTGTTTTGGTCCAGTACATTGCTGAAGTTAGGGGAGTAATAGATGCCAAACATATGAAGTGCCATAGTATAGGCCTAATATAGAAGCTGACCATACTCATCAAGCATAGTTGCGGTTTGCAGATTTGAAATTCTTGCAGTAAACCTATCAAATTCATACTGAGAGATCATGATAATATCAAGAGGATATTGCGGATAGTTGTGTAATATCAAAATGCCAAATTTGAATAGTTAAGAATATGCCTGGCCAAGTATTATGATCAATGTATGATTTATGAATTGAGAAAGCTATCTTAAAATTTAAAAATTTTAAAGCATAGAAAAAATGGTGTGGTTCTTTTCCTAAGACATTTATATAAAATAACCAGTGTAACTTTCGAATTGTTTTATAAGCATGAAATTTTAAGAATTTTTATAAGAAAACGTTTTATTATAGTTCCATTTTTGAATAAGCAGATAAGATACATATAATAGGCTCTTAACTTCTAGGAACAAAAGGATGAATTCCTTGTTTTTTTTTCTTTAGGTGCAAAAGGGCTTGGAAACCCTTGGCCGTGTGCATTGTTTTTTAATATTTCACACCGCGATTCTCGATGATATTTTATAAGGGTTATCATTGCCTACACCTATAATTGTGAGGGATCCACCAGTTGGCTGACGGTTCACATAGCAAGGAGGAGGTAGTGAGTGATTCCCCATTCAATTACATGTTTGAAAAAGTACTCCTAAGACTGGGATTAACTCACAACCGTAGGCGTGGTATTTATTACATACTTGTATAACCTTTAATTTAATTTTAAATATACGCATAACACAATAATTTCTTGAAATAAATATAAAATATATTAATAGAAGAAACGGGACGATCTTGAGGAAATTGAAATATCAGGACATACGTTTGTTTATAAGGTTTTCTTGTATAAGTTACTACATAAAATATTTCGTCTAAAGAAAGTAGTGGCCACTGTGGAATGCAAAAAGTTACACGAAGTGGAATTGCGAGCTTGTAAGCGTCGATAGGAGGATTGTGTTTAGTCTGATCTAGGGGGCTGGCACTTGAACATGATCATTGGACAAATCTGCGTATTCAACATTTGGTAGTTTTCAACTTCGAACTTCTGGGTTCAGTGAACCTATTTATATTATAAATATAATACCTTGTTTCTAGGCAAATAATGTTGCAGAAACCGACCTTTTTGTAACAATGTTGAATTCTATTGTTTATATATATATATATATATATATATATATATATATATATATATATATATATATATATATATATATATATATATATATATATAAAACAGAATATAATCGATATTCGTAAGTGAACGATTAGCTTTAAGCTGCCTATAAAACCGGTTCTCGGACCGCATTCCTCCGGCGGACATCCATTACCATGTTGAAGCTATTATCCAAGGTAAATTTCCTGAGGCTACGATAGATCGAACTCTGATCGATATGAAAGCTCAGGCATTCGATCTTCGTTCATCTATTGCTTTCGTACAGATTATCTGTTCTTGTGGTACATAACATAGTACATCTCTATCGATATTGAACTCAAAAACATGGATAGAACTTATGCATCGTTACATATATAAGTTTCGGATGAGTTTATTGTTTATTATTGAGCTATTGCAACTAACTTTATATTATTAAATTAAACTTTACTCGTCCCAATAAAATCATTAAATAGCTAATAAATTTAATAAATAAACTCTCATTCGTTTTTGGTGGCACACTTATGGATTAAATTATTTAACAGAATAGCAGAGGAAATAAAAATAATGTACAGAAAAAAAAGAAATATAACTAAGGGTAGGCAATAGTATAGGCAAGGTTGCTTATTTACCGGATGAGTCAAGATAATTTGGAATTATGTAATAACTGTCGCGGGTCTTCCCTGTGGTCAGGAGCCCTTCTCAATCTCTATACAATGAATACCCAAAATTTATAAAAAAAAAAAAACGTCAAGGTTAAATCGACTCTGCACAATTGTTTAGTCCAACCTAGTTATTTAGCCAGATGGACTGAATCCGAGACCTATCATGGATTGTAAGAGTTACCTGCAAGTATAATAGTCAGTATTATTATTTTTTTTTTTTTTTTTGAAGCTATATATTAAATATTGAAGTTGTCATTTCATGATTTTATTATTTACGTACATTATATTAATATGTTTTATGATATTTTAATTAATATTATATATATAATTTATTTTATTTTATATATTTTAATTAATTAATATTTTAATATGTTTTATGTCTAATATTAAATATATTTAGAATAATAAAGCGCTAGTCTTCTGTGCTCAGAGTCCTGGGTTCGAATCCCGGTTATAAGAGATTATTATTTATTCTGTTTTATCAGGCGGGGGAGGGAGGGGCGATACTGAGGTATGGAGACCCTTCTAAAGGTACACCCAGTCTCTATAAAGTTGGTACCCAAAAATGGAGGAAAAAAACCTGGCTGCTGAGCGTGATCTTGGCCTAATCACCTCATTGCACGGCCGTTGGACTAGCAACAGTACGAATCTCTATATGTACTGAGCCCAAGACCTTTCACTGGTTGTAGTGGTATAGTCTTCTTTTTTTTTTTTTTTTTATAGTGAAAAAAGTGAAAACAATTATATGAGAAAAAAAAAATGTTTTATAATTATATATTTATTTCTTTTTCTTATTAATAATAGTCCTGTGAGGACAAGTTGGTATAGTATTTAAAAGCAACTCAATTAAGTTAAGCAGTATCACTTGCATATTAAGTGTATCTATACATTTTATTTATGGTTTTAATTATTAATTTTAATGCCTTACAGTTCTGATTAACGATTTTAGTTTTCTTAAGTTTGATTTGTAACATTATTTTATTTTCATTTAATGTTTTTAATTTTTTTTTTTTAAATCGTATTATCAAGATCGCGGTTATGGATGTTCATTTTCTCCAGCTGACATAAGGAAAAATTAACGACCAAGCCGAAGTCGTATTCCAGCGAACATGAACGCGTGCTTTATTCTCAACATAAATTTTAAATCATGAACCAGTCGGTAATGCAATAAAAAAAGAGGAGAAGAGAAAGGATAAAATAAAGGATAAATATATATTTATATGTATAGAGAGGGAGGAAGTCGAAGAAAAAAACTTACAAGTGAAACAGAAATAAATAAGAATAAAATGAGATAAAAAAGGAACAATTTAAAAAGTTGAGTCACGAAGGAGCCATAACCAAGGAGAACAAGATTAGTACCCGACCTTTTAATGGAGACCTGAAGAAAGCTCTAAGCAAAAACCCCTTCGAGTCTATTGATCTTAGTTGGTTGCTTCATGTCCTTTCAGATCTACTAGCCATCGTCATGTCATCCTCTTCGGCAAATAAATAAACCACAGTCTTCTCCAGTCTCAATCCTTTGCGCACCGGAGAAGTCTGAGTAGTGTGTGTGGTCAACCGGTTGGTGTATGTTACGATTCTTAATTCCCGTGACATAAAAGGTAGAAATAAAATGGAACTCATCCTTAGCCTTCTTTAAAAATATGTTTATGAACAAAAGTGGTGTTTTCAAATGTACATATACCCAAAAACTTTATTTCTTTTTCTTTTTTTTAAACAGAATAACAGAAGAGAGGAAATCTTATTGACAAGCTAACTTACGAGCATTTACTTACTAGAACACCAAGACCGTACTGCACACAATGTAACGTGCATATCACTATAAAACACTTACTGACAGACTGCGAGGCAATTGATAGTTGTCGGCCTTCCACATCATTCGGGTACCTTATTAGATGACAACAGTACGTATATCCCAAATATATTTAATCATTTAAAACAAGTTAAATTACATGAATCAATTTAATTCTACCCAATTATACTAGTTATTTTATAATGATTATTTTATTCTTATTATTTATTTATTTCTCCCGTATTATCTGTATCCAAATTAAGTTATGTTTTTTATTTCATTTGTTTGCATTCATCCATGAATTGTTTATTATTATAGTAATATCTTTGGAATAGCAATATTATACGTCGGCAAACATCACCATTGTTGTGGTGATGTACCAATAAAATAAATAAATAAAACCAAAAACTATTATATTTTAAATGTAATAGCTTCTTTTTAAATGTTTATATTTTAAATCGTACCAACATTTTAATTATCTTAAAATATTAAAATTGTATAATCTATTATAGTTTTACTTTCACTTACCTTATATATACAGGACTTTTTGAATGTTTTAAAAATATTTTTCAACTGAAATACACGTTTTAAGGGGAGCCGTGGCTAAATGGCTGGCGCGATAGTTTCTCACGCCAAAAATATTGTGGGTTCAAATCCCAGTCTGGCTGGAATTTTTCAAGCTTATAATTAAATGGGGATCCAATTACAGCCTCTTCCCCGGGTATGTGAGACCCGTCAGTCAACTGGTGGCTACTCACAAAAATAGGCGTAGGGAGTGATGACCCTACCCTATAACATTGTTTCGAGAAACGTGAGTGTATTCTCCCAGCAATTCATATCACAGGGCCAACTACATGGTCTGTCGCGACAGCGAAAAAAAAAACACTTATAAGAGGTTTTTTGTTCTTCACAGTGCAAATGAGTGAGTCTAGCTCGAAAAGGATATGTTGTTGACTATTTAATTACATATTTTAGAAGTGCAAAAAAAAAACAAAAAAAAAAAAAAACTTTTTCAGTTAAATCAGGAACCTAGATGTGCCACTTACTGCTATGCATGTTGCACTTCTCTGTGAGATATTTATAAAAAAAATTCTCTAAAGATTTTTATTAAACTCGTTAAATTGATAGAAATCTAATGGGCTTTTTATATGGTATGGTTTTATTCTGATTGCAATGGTCTGACTAGCTTAAAATGCCGGTATTTTAAATTTCTCTCCACTAAAGTATTTTGATTTTATAGATTAAAAAAAAAAAATGACCATATATCTGTTAGTATTGATGAAAAATGGATAAATATACAATGATGAACGAATCTGATAAACAAATAATGGACAAAAGTGCAAACATTTTTATTATTATTTAGAACATATGACCAATAATATACACGCATGATGAAAAGTTAGAAAGCGTAAATTTTTAGGAAATTTTCTATCTTACATACAAAGTTCTAAAACGAAACGCAGAAAGGCGAAAAGTGCATACACTTAAATGATTATTGTAGATAATAATTTAAATTCTTATATTATTTGACAATGGGGATAATTAAAACTTTTTTTGTGCTTATAACAATGGCAATAATTATTATTTTTATTTAATGAAATTTTTAACAGCAGGATTCGTTACTTTAGGAGTGCTGCTACTCGTTTCGTTTCAATTATTATCCATTTGAAGAGAGAACATATTTTATTTCAGTTGAAATCCATTGAATGGACGAATAACATCCAACAACGACACGAGATGAAATAGGCTGGTTTTACAGCCTATTTGAGCATCTTCAATGGCACTGGGGAGAAATGCGAAAGGTTTTTATATAGAGAGTGCTTTACTGCTTTGTCCACCATTCTGAGTTACGTCCGTTAGGACTAGAAGTGTCTACTGCACTCCCAGAAGGTATAAAATTTACACCGATTTATTAATCGAATTGATTGATTTACTGAACTTCACTTGAATGGCGTATTGCAAATAAGCGAATAACAAAATGTCGAATAGCTTTCTCAATTCAAATTTCAATAGATTTAATGATAACAATTTAAAAATGGAAATAATAAAAAAAAAACTTTTTACGGCATATTTCCATCTGTGAGAGAGTTCTAAGTGGGGTTTGCTATGTTTAAACAAACATACTTTAATTGAGATTTTTTGTTTGTTTCTTTGGCGCTGCTGTGGCTTATCGAACAATGCTAGAAGAACATGAGTCCTAAATTTTGTCTATTCAGGTTAAATTAGGATAGGGATTATTAACGAGTACCAGATATTGCAAAGGCTCAGGACCACCTTCCTACTTCTCCTTCGGAGGACGGATTAACTTAAGATTTTTGACTCTCATTCTAAAATACTAGGACCACGTGTCAGATTGGAACACGCAACTTTGGTCACAAAAGGCTGTTACGTCAGTCACTACACTACAGATGACCCCAATAACCGAGGTTTTTTTCTACAGTATACATATTTTTCTTGCATTTAATTTCACTACATAATTATAATTAAGTATGAGATGGACACACTTGTATCATAAGTAAGATATATTTGATTTTTTTTTTTTTTTTTAATCGACAATTGGACCATGGGTCATAAAAACATTTTTTTAATTGTTGTTTAAGTATCTGCTCCGCTATAACATAATGTTTTAATTGCGCTATTTTGAAATATATTAATATTTCTTTTCCTCAGGTCGTGCCGATGAATAATGTATTTATAAGTAATAAAAAGCAGAGGAAAGGACGAAATTGTTGTTTAATTTTTTTTTTTTTTTTTTTTAAAGTTCAACTTCCCTGACGTTGGAACGTTCGATTTTCAAACATCATTATCTGCCAATTTGACACGGCTCTCGGGAACTTGCCGTTTGAAAGAAAACTTGGAAAAGAATAAAATTAACGGCTTCTCCTCCAGTGGAAGTTAATAAAAGTTTAAATTGTCCCATAATGAGGGCAGTGCGCGAAGCCTCTAGGGGTAAATTAATTGGCATGAAGTTCAGAATAAAAAAAAATAAAATAAAAAAGTTTTATAAAGTGATCGAAAGAGTTTAATAGTTACAGGGGAAGGGGGGTAGGGGTGTCAAAAGTTGGATACAGTTACAGAACGGAGCCGCGTGCCAGGATATACGAAACTGGTCAGCTGTGTGACGTTACCATTGTCCTCACATCTGCCACTTGTCAAAGCTTAAGTGTCGCGGCGATTGCTGTGGTCGCAGGTCCCAACTCGTATTTCTGTCACGGAGACAAGCTTTAATTGTCAAAGCAAAACGATCCGTGAGAACAATTATCAGAAGTCTCGAGAGACATTTGTAAAGCCGATATAGATCTATGTTGAAACATAATTTAGTTTATTGTAGACTTTCACTTACCTCGGTAGTTAAAATTAATGTAAGAATTATTAAATAAAGATAAAAGTTAAAAAAGTTTAAAGAGTTATATTCAGTTTCCTTAGGAATGTTAAGATAAAATAATATAACATTTTCATGTACAACCTTAACTTAATTTTATGCCTAATCCGTCACTCAATATTACCTTCCACAAATTAGTATATAATATAACATTTTTTTCAAATATTTAGCTTTCCAACGGTATATTATACATATATATTTCCTTCCTTATATCCGAAAAAAAATCACCAAAAGCGGATTCTAACTTAGGAATTCGAGTAATATCTTCAATAGCTGATGGGAATATTTCGTTGGCATTTCATGTCATCGTAGCTAATTTAGTCAAGCGCGGGGTGTGTGATAGCTAATTAAAATGAAAGTTAATTAGTCAAGCAATCATAATAAAATGTAATTACATTACATTATTGAAGAAATAAATTTAAAACAATCTAGTGCACGCAACACCTGACTTTCACTTATCTTGTTCATAAAAGACTTTGGGGGACAGGATGACATAATGAAAGAATTGGAATAAAATAAAGAGTTTATGGCTTGGTGCAGGGTGGAGGGGACGGGTAATTTTAACTATGGCATAAATCTTCCACCCTCACTCCCCAGACCGAGAAAATCCTTGTATAGCTTTAAAAGGCGAGTTATCTTATCTTAGCTATTCCTATAATGCTTGATCGATATTCTTATTTTAGCTAGAACGTATTAGTAATTTGTAGGTTAACACATCTAGTTTGACGTTTTCTGCCCCAGCAAGAGTAAAGAGGTTGTATGATTACGATATAATAGCAAAGAATTGGAGGACTAAAACGTAAAGATAACAGGAATAGAGGCAGCGGTCTTTTTTGGGTTGGAATCAAAGTTATATTCTTTTTGGATAAAATTAAAGGAACGACCCAGGTCAAAGATATGAGAGCTGGGAATAAGAAAACATAACATTGTTAACGAACCACTTTAGCTTAGTTTGACGCTGCTAAACCGATCGAAAAAATCAGGGAAGCTGAAATGAGCAATTGAGGCGTTGATTTCCAAAAGGTACTATATCCATTCTAGGAAATTTTACAGGAAGCGCGAAAATCTCTCATTATGGTATTATTAAACTAGCTAATTTGGGTCTTTTTGCCTTAAAATTTAGAATTTTTTTTTTACTATAATAATAACATCATATTAAAGTTATGAAATGAATTTTTTTAGAATGATTTGGAACGAAAATAAATGCGTAATTAGTACTTTTAGAAAATGACCGCATTTCTAAATCGCGTTTTTTAAGGACTTGAGAATTCATCAGATAACATCTGATAGAATATTTAGATTAAACTAAATGATGAGAATACAAATATGTAAAAAAATCAATTTCGTAAAAAATGTACTTTAGTACCTTTTGGAAATCAACGTCTCAATTGATTATTAAAAGTAATTGAGCCGAGAAATCCGCGCAATATTTAGGAGTTGCGATATATAAACCATTGCATTGTGAAACGCGAGTGTTAACTCCCAGCAGATCACACCGCGAGGCCCAGGGCATGCACGGCCTGTCACGCCACTGAAACAAAAACATATATAAACTAGTAATTTGGTCCACCTGACGATTAAATGATTAATAAGAAGGACATATTCAACAAGGCAGAAAACCATCGCCAAGAGTAAGAATGGTCCACGTTTGTTTGTTTGTTTGTTTATTCGTTTAACGTCACTTTTATGCAAGTAAGGCTAATCGGACGATGCTACAGTGGAAGTCCTAAATTTTGCCTATCCAGGTTTTATTAAGATAGGTTTTATATCTTTAACGAGTACCTGACATCGCACAGGCTCGGGACCACCTTTTAACGTCCCCTCCGCAGGACGGCGTAACTAAGGATTTTTTACTCCCATTAAAACATCCTAGGACCACCTGCGGGTTTGAACCCGTGACCTTTGGCTTGGGAGGCTGTTACGCTAGCCACCCAGCTACAAGTGATCCCTGATGGTCCACGTTTTATAGATACATCACTTGAAAAAATTCTTATCGTGATCTGGAATCTAGATTTTTAAAAACCTTTAGTGAATATTACATCATGTGTTCCGAACAGAACACCTTAAAGTAGGAAGATATGCTGATCTCGTTTTATTAAAATGATTGAATCATAGCTACGTTTTGGAACTTAGGTGCCGGATCTATAAGGGATTTAAAAACGTTCAAGAGAGAGAATTGGACTACTACGGACTGTCGACTCCGTGTTGAATCGACATTGACTTAGCCCTTAACGAACAAAGATGCTATTTTTATACCCCTCATTTCTCCTTACTCCCCCTCACAAGTTTGGAATTAGAGCTTGAAAGGAATCACTTCGGCTGTTGGATCGAATCAATGGACATTGTCTCCGATAAAGGAGTCAATGCTAAGCGGAGCTTTTTCCAAACGATGTACAATTATAGAGCTTCCAAAAAGAACTCTATAAAAACACAAAAATCCTTCGATTGTATAAGTTGATGAACCGTCATCTATATTTAGGTGAATTGAATAATGAATTAAACGATATTTGCACCATGAGAAGTACAACATAGCAGTCAAAACTATAGTAATTCAATTCGTTTCTTATATTGTAGTTAAATGTTTAATTTTTGCTTCTTCTTCAATAAATCAATCTTCTTCTATAAAGTGTAGATTCTTTTAGGTGAAGGTCAATTTCTATGAATAAAATTGGAGGCTGATTTCTACTTTTTAGATCAAATTAGTTCCTTTGCACCTGAAGATGGCATTGTAGCCGGAACGTAGTGCAAGTATTTTCAATAAAAGAGTGGTGATGTATAAATCAGCCTCCAATTTTATTCTATCTTCTTCTTTCGCGTTCGCTCGCAGGACTTCTTCAGAGACTGTCAAGAGAAATCATTGTAATATTATTTACATAATAATTGTCTTCAAATATTAATTATTTCTTATAGAATTTTATTAATTAATATTAAATATTTGATTTATAATTGAATGAACTGTAAATTAAATTAAAACGTCTTATGAACTGCTTCATAAGATTTATTTTCGGAGCCCGCAGACGTGACCTAATTTCTGGCTATTATACCAACTTAAAATGGCTTTATCCTTCTGTACGACGACCATATTTCCATGGTTTTTAACTATACAATACTTTGAAAAATGGAAAACCTTCCTACATAACTGAGCTTCTTACTCTCCGTTCTGGTATCCATTCGTTAAATACTAGAACCCAATCTATATATATATATATATATATATATATATATATATATATATATATATATATATATATATATATATATATATATACATATATATATTTATACCCCCATCACAAAAACAGTTTCCTTTCACAAATCGTTTATCGTTCGTTCCTCATCCTTCTGGGATTCGCATCCTATCTCTAGCAGTAAAGCCACCTCTCTTTCTTTCTTTAAACATCAACTCCTTCCCTACCCCTAATCGTGTCACAATCTTCCGTTCCAGTAAAAAATATAATATAAAATTATGTATATATATATATATGTGTATATATATATATATATATATATATATATATATATATATATATATATATATATATATATATATATATGTGTGTGTGTGTGTGTGTGTGTGCGTATAAATTTGCAAAGATTTATGGATGTATTGAATAGTTGGTCTTTTTTATTTTATTTTTTTTAATGTAACCAAACCAGAATAATAAAAAAATTCATTCATTCATTAAAAAAAAATTAATATATTAAAAGTTTTATGAAATGAGAGATAAATGCATTTACACAAAGGGTGGACACATCATTTTTATTTATTAATTATATGAAATTAATTTTCTTAGGTTAATTTTACAAGTAGTTTAAGTAATTTATCATCGCGGCTACTCGTACCACATAATCAATACAAAAATACCTTAAATAAATATGGATGTACGCCACTCAAAATTTGAGAAATAAAACATTTAACATTTATTAACTTTGATACACTATATGATTTTTTTTTACTCGATAGATACAGCAGTAAAATTCTGTAACAGAAAACTGAGTCAAATTTACTTGCGCCCACACAAATTTTAGCCTAGAATCACCTTAAGAAGAAAATTACTCTTTATCGGACCTATTTAAGCGAAAGATTTAAAAAGCTATAAGGATAAGAAGTTAAGTAAAAAGGAGTTTGTTCCTTTATTGGGTAAACTTTAATCTAATGCGGGAGGAGGACTGGGAGAGGGAGGGAGGGATTGAAAGATGTTAGGGCCAAATGGGAAACGATAAATAAACGGAATGGGAAACCGGCCGATAATTCCAACATTTTAATGGCACCTTATCTTAGATAGCTTTGGTCGTGGTTAATCTTTGTCTATGTCCTCGGTATTTAGTTTATCTAAAGTTTCTACTCTCGTGTCAAATCGTTTAATATTACTGATAATAATCTTATAGTAAAATATATAGCCTTCCATGGTTGTTCCAGAAAGGCAGATATCACACTTTAATAAGGGATAACAACCATGTTATATATGGATCGATAAAAAGAAAAAATAAATGAATAATCCGAGGTCGAAACCCTTTTGTTTTACCCTGCGAATTATTCTTCCATTGCGGATCTGCAAATAAACGAAACCCGTATAGAAGAAATACTACGGGAGATAAGAAATCTGCTCCTCCACCTGATCGGGGAATAGGGTCAGGAAGAAACAATGCTACGAGGGAAAAGCCACAAGACGTTTAATTGTCAAAAGGAAAAAGTATACCAGGACAAAGGACCGGGAAAAAAGACGCAGAAAGATTAAGTTTTCTATTTTTCCAGGGAAACAACGGGCAGTTTTGCTGGATATTAAAAAGATTGGAAACGACACGAGTACTTACTTATGGAACAATAGGAAGTTAAAGAAATACATTTTTATTCAGAATCAGCGTTACAATGATATATACTCTTCGTTTCTTATATCCATATGTACATTTTCATATAAAAAAGGGATTGAAGAGGACGAAATTAAACTGTAAGTTATGTAGTTATTTGAGAAAGCTGTGTAATTGGATATAGTTTTAATCCTGATTCCTGTGGTATAGTGGCTTGAACTTAAGCAAGTTATTATTCACTACTTATGGTGCTTAGTTATTCTATGAGGATGATATTTAATATAAAACCTAAACCGGACCTCAACTATTAGAGATAGCTTTCCCTTAAGTAACTGGAGTGTTGTCCATAGTAGTATTAATCTTATTTCTATACTATTATGTATGAACGAAATCATTAAAAAATATATATCAGCAACTAAAAAAATAAAACTTTAATATTGCTTTAATAAAGTTATATTTTCGTTTCGGATGGCGTGATTGACCATGTAGCACCTTGTACGCGCGATGTAGCTTTCCAGGATTCCACATCGCGATCCTCGGTGATAAGACATTTTTTCGGAATGGCCACCAGCTGGCTGATAAGCACCACATAGGTAGAGGCTGCGAGTGAATTCCTATTTAATTATATGCTTAAAAATACCTCTCGGGACTTGGATTCGAATTTACTATCTTTGAAGTGGAAGAATAGCATGCTAGCCACACAGCCATAGGCTTCCTATAATAAGGCCTATTTATCTCCTCTAAATAGTTACTTAACAAATAATTTGATACGTGTTTTGCCCAATAACGACAATGTAAAATTTAATGGACTTTCATATCATGTATGTTTCATCCTGATTGAAATAGTGTGACAGAGCTTAAATGTCGATATTTCTATTTTCTTCTTCTAAAGTACCTTTAATTTTGCATATTTCAAAAAATTAGGCACATCATCTTATTATCATTGATGAATAACGGCTAAATATGCAATTTTGAAAAAGAACTAAAGGAGAAAAGTGCAAAGATATTTTTTTATGCAATTTTTGTCTTTTTGAACATAAGAATAGATTTGTTTAAAAAAAAGTTATCTAATACACGGAATTGTAAAGTCTAATAGAGAGTGATGAAAATCCGATAAAACAAACTGATTGTTGCAGAAAAAAATATAATAGACTATTCGGTAAAACACATATTTCTATTCAAATCCAATTTAATTAATTATTTAACAATTTTTTTTTATATCTAAATGTATTTAAAAATTCTTTAATTGAGTTTAACTAGGTAAATGAAAGTCGTGTGTTGCTCGCATCAGATTTTTTATATATAAGAATATTAATATAGATTTATAATATACCGTTGGGAAGGTAAATATTTTAAAATACATGTTATCTTATATAAACTGTTTTGGAAGGTAATGTAAAGCGAAGAATCGTTTTTTCGAACTATAAATTGATTTTAATAACCGATGTAAGAGAAGGTTGTACGCACTATTTTTTTTATTTTTTCTTCGGTGCGGAACTGCATAGTTTGTTCTATGAATACTTACGTAACTCTGAGCTACAGATATCCTAATGAAAAGCCTATTCGGGAGGACAAAGCTATAACAAAGATTGAGATTCCCCTGAGGCACAATCACCTGTGGTTTTTGCCCCAGCCCGTTATCGTATAATGACTGCCCTACTACCTGCCTTCCGACCTCTTCCAATTCTTCCTACCTCCCTAGCCCTGTCTCAACGTATTAAAAATATCGATCTCATCTCTGTACACACACAAAACTGTTTACATTTATAAAACAAGTCATATAACTTATAAGTTGTTGCCGAACTTTTTCTACGGTAATTAATGACTCTACTATGAAGTATAAATAGCAATCTCGTACATAAAACAAATATAGATAAGTAAATGTTAGCACGTCCCACGGACAACTCGGAGGATCGTGGGGAATAGTTTGAATGAAAATTTCAAAATTAAGATTTAAGAAATTAAGATACGATGCTTTTGGTTTAGTCAATTACAGTCTATTTCTGTATACTGTTTAACTGTTTCTTATAATTGTTTTTTGTATAAATTAGGGATTATGTAATTCAATTTTATATTTGAATGCCTTAATTTTATATCTTGTAAATATGTATATGTATTCCTTACAGCTTTTAAGCTTAGTCAATTACTGCTTCATGCTGTGTTACTTTCTTTATAATTGTATTTTATATTTCTTATGTATTATATAATTTTTTTTGCTGTATAGTGTGTTACTGTTTCTTTATAAAATTGTGTTGTATTATTTAAGTATTGTATTGTATCTTACTATATACTGTTACTGTTTGTTATTGTACTTTTATTGAATTGCCGCAGGTGAACTCCTTTCCCACACAGGGGCTCGCCTTAGTGGGATAGTGACTTCTACTTGCACTATAATATGTCTGTGTTTTGATTCAAATAAAGAAGTTTATAAAAAAAAAAAAAAAAAAAAAAGATAGAAGCGCGAGGTAATTAAATGACGTACGAGTATATCTATTTCGGTTTAACTCAGTAACAAATGAAATTTCGAGGTTTGTATACATAATAATGTTCGTGACATACTAGAGAGCTTTAGGAATATGCCATAATTAAGTTATGAATTAAAAAACAAAATTATGAATTTTTTATAGGGATGGTAAATCCTGAATTTACTGTTACAACTAACACGCCATATTAGATCAATCAGAATAGTCACAAAATGATTGAAAATATAGACCAAAACAAATTATTATAAATCAAATACCTTAGATTTCTTAGAATTATTCATAATTCAACAAAAAAAAAAAAATTGAATTCATCATATTTCATTTGTGATAATCCTCAAAAAAAAAAAAAAAAAATTTGGGGTTCTTCTGCAGAAATATAACGAGCTACAACTAGTAGCCGTGATTGAGATATTTCGAAACGGTACACGCAATCAGTATCAATTCCGCAACAGACTTCGGGGGGGAAGCAACTCGATCAAGTCGTGAGTACTGTTTTTATTCATTTGCAAATGAACGTAGGCCTGTTACGAAACTATGGGAGAGGAAGTTTCTTGAAAAAAAAAATGAAGGAGGAGAAAGCAGAACTGTGTACTTTCCCCCGAAGTAGCTGCAACTTCCAAGGGATGCTGTACTTCAGTACATTAAATAAGAAACACGTAAAAAAAAAAAAGAAGATCTAATTGTGAGTAATTAATTAAAACAAATATCATTATAAATAACACAACTGAACTTGGTTATGGAAAGAAGTAAACAGAAGATCTGGTGCACGCAACACACAACTTTTACTTATCTCCGTTGTTAAAATCAATTTAAGAATTTTGAAATACATTTGGAGATAAAAATAAATCGTTAAAGAGTTAATTAAATTTAATTTCAATAGAAACATGTGATTTATCAAATAATCTATTATATTTTTATCTACAACAATCAGTTAGTTTCAACGGGTTTTCATCACTTTCCACCAACTGTTTCCACTAGCTATTCAACGGTATATTAAATATCTGATCTATACCAATATTCAAAAACACAAAAATTGCCTAAATTTTTTATTTGTACTTTTCCTCTTTAGTTGTATATCAATTCGCTAAACTTGCATATTTATCAATGTTAAAAAATCTGGTGCGGGCAACACACGACTTTCACTTACCACCATTTTTAAACTCAATGAAAGGATTTTCAAATACACTTAAAGATAAAAATACGTGAAACTATTAAAGAATTAATTAAATTGAATTTATATAGAAACATGTGTTTTATTAAAAAATCTATTGCATTATTATCTAAAATAATTAGTTCTATCTGCTTTTCATCACTCTTTATTAACTTTTACAAGCTCTTGTGTATTAGATAATATTTTTTTCTAAAATCATTAGATTTCCAACGGTATATTATAAGTGTATATTACTGTTGCTATGTTCAAAATAAAAAAATTGCATTAAAAAAATATTTTTTCTGTTTTCTCTTTTAGTTGGGTATCGAGTTTATTCAATTTATATATTTACCAGTTTTTCATCAGCGTTAACAAGATAATCTAGTTATTATTAATGAATCTACAAAATTAAAGGTACTTTAGGGGAAGAAAACTTAAAATATCGGCATTTAAGCCCTGTCAGACCATTTTTATCTAAATAAAACCTACATGATATTAAAGCCCATTAAATTTTACATCGATATAGCGAGTTTCATCAAATTCGTCGGAACCGTTTTTGAGAAAATCGAAAAAAGGTACAAAATGCATGGTATAAACTGCCTCTTCTGGTAGGCTCATTTTGATGAAAAAAGTTTTGTCACGTCTCGGGCGTATAGTTGTCTTAAATATGAAATTTCAGTTTCATAGGACTTACCGTTTTCGCCCGGGAGCTACCACACACACACACACACAGACACACACACACACAGACACACACACACACACACACACACACACACACACACACACAGACCTTTTTGCGGGACTTGGTTATTTGGACTCAGGGGACCCTAAAACGTGTATTTCCGTTGAAAAACTGGAATTCGAAAATTTTCACGATCGCAATACTTCCCCTTACTATATATAGTAAGTGAAAGTAAAAGATGATTTGCCTAATTTTTTTTGAAATCTACAAAATTAAGGGTACTTTAGAATAAGAAAATTTAAAATATCAGCATTTAAACCCTGCCAGACTATTTTAATCAGAATTAAACCTACTTGATATTAAAGCCCATTAAATTTTAAATCGATACAGGACTTTGATCAAAATCATTAGAGCTGTTTTTGAGAAAATCGAAAAAAAAGTTGTAAAATGATAATAAATTTTATTACGTCTTCGCCCCATCGTATTACCTTCAAAGGATTTACATTGATGTTTTACAAAAATCGTCAACTCCGTCGGTATATTATTGAGGAAAAAAAAAATTAACCTGGTATATTTTCCCTAATCAATAATAATTCAAATTAATGGTATTGGATTGTAAAATAAATCCATAGCGTTTTTTCTGGTGATTACAATATAAAATTATGATTATCCTACATGTTTTAATAAATTATATGATTTAGTTATTTTATTAAAACTAAACATTTTTATCAATCATGCTTGAGTTTGGTGAAACACGATCAACTGTTGAAGAACGACGTTTTGCAGCGTTTTGCGTTTTCCAAGTCTGGATTGCAGGTTCTGCACCGAGCAAACCAATTACGGAAAGTGTTTCCTTCTAACCTATCATCGCCATAAACACTTTTTTTTAAAAACATTTTTATTGATATTCACAAATTTATTAAAAAAATACATCAAGTAGTTATATAATACAATAACATGAAATACATGTAAAGAAGCGTCCCATTGGAACCACTCTAAAAATGTTCTAAACTAGAAGGTTCCGGGGCTATCTCCTTTCCAAGCGCCTCGAAGGATTATCAGGAATTGATGAGGAAAAAAGGATTGAAACTAGTGGGTTACGGTGAGAATCGATTGATACGTGGTCCGGGTCAAATCAGTAACATAGGGAACATTAAGGTCTTTATGGTTGAGTTTATTCTTGACTAAGTAAGGAGCGTTGAGGGTTTTGCAAAGGATTTTGGATTGCAAGGATTGGGTTCGGGAAGAATTTTTTGGTTTAGTAGAGTCCCATAGCTCAACTCCATAGGTCCAGATTGGTCTTTTAATAGTCATGTAGATAGATAGATGAGCCTTTTGTAGTTAAGAGGGTTTGACCGTTTGTCTGGTAAGTGTTGAAATGGCCCAAAACGGCGACAATACACGCTTAAAATTCTTTTTTTGGGATTTTCTTTTTTGGAAATAAAAAAATCATTAAATGGCGAAAATTAATTATTTGTTTCTCTTCCATTCCTAACAAACATAATTCCACTTAAATGTAAGGTATCTCGGTTGAAACTGATGGATAAAAGCACCTTAACTAATCCTTTTGTAGAGTAGTAAAACATTATTGACTAAGTAAATATGATTTTTAAAACCCATTAAATTGTTTCATAGAAAAACAGTACGAAATTAGTTTATAACCAAATACTTTCACAAGGGGAATTTAGAAAATTCGGCATTTTAGCCCCTTGGGACTATTTAAGTATGAATGAAACATATTTGATAACAATGAACATTTGACAATTATATTAAGGAGTTTATGATAAATAGTTGTTAGAAAAAATGTAAAAATATGTGAAATATATGGCATAACGTTGCACTTACTGGAAATATTTTTAATAAAAAAGTCGCTGAGAAATCTGAAACATATACTAGTCTGAAATATGTTTTTTTTATTGATCATTTTTTCTTTTTTGGGTTAGATTTACCCATACTTAACAAGTTTTTATTATTATTATTATTATTTTTTTTTTTGTGGTTACTTTAATTATGGGGAATAACTAATCTTAGGCATAGTTTCTCTTAATAACTTAAATGAGAAAAATCGCAAAACGTTTATCTATATAATATATGGTATATAGGTTAGTGCAAATATAGATAAACTTTGAACACTTCTTGATATCCGTTCTCGATAAATGTGACTTTTCTGATTATAAAACAAACAAAGCTATAAACTGATATTGCAAATGCTTACAGAAATATTGGCCAACGGTATTATAGTAATAGACTATCACATAAAAGGATAATAAATTCTGATGATATAAGATCCAAAACAACGTATAGCGAAACAAAAACAAGATAAAAAGAAGAAGAAGAGAAAACTGAAAGTCGATATAACAGAAGGAATAACAAAGCTATATTTGTCCGTTCGCTTTGAAAGCCACTTCATGACTGATCTAACAAGTTCCTTATATTTACTGTTTTATTGAGATGTTTTGATATATTTTCTAACAGTAATAAACTACCAATTTACCATCATGTAAATGTTAATAAGAAACAATGTAATTACTATAAAATATTTAGAGATATCGAATTCAAAATAGAGATATTTGAAGTCAGTAAACATGATATATAGTATAGATTATAATTAGGAGTCCATTTATAACTTCCTACCATTCATCCGACCGATGGACAATGAAAAAGGACATGTAATTATATACTGTATTAATTAATTAGATAATTAAACAGGTTAATGACAATATACGGTTTAATATTTGCATAACATTTAAATAGCGCATAAAAGCTATGGAAAATACAAACATTATTTCGAATATGGATCTTAAATTGACTTTACAAATGGCACAAGAACAAAAACTTCAGTAAAAATAATAATAAATTAACAAGCTATTAGTTAATTAGTTTTACTTATTAAATAATTATGGAGTTTTTGTTGAACGTTGAGAAATTAGATGAGGAAGATGCTTGGGGGTGTGGTCATAAAATAGAGTGCTATTTTAATTATGTGCCGACGTTTCGGCCTACATTGTGGGCCTTCATCAGGGTTGACTCTGAGACGGTGTCTAAAGAAGTCTGAAGAAGTATTAAATAATTAATTTCCTTCTTTAAATTACACAAACCTCATAATGCATAAGCGATTGACGAGGATGGATTATGATGATAAATTAAATAATATATTATTTTTTAATTAAAGTTCCCTTGATAATTTGTTAAATACATTATATATTGCTTTTTTTTTTAATTTCCTATGTATTATGCATTTCCAGAACTGTATTTTGTGCTATTGTTATCATTAATTTTACTTTTAACTCTATACATTACTGTATGACGTCTTAGTTTAATGTGTCCATTTTTATACTCTCACATACCTATATATTTTTTTATAAAGTCAAAAGAATTGAAAACAAGTTTTTATTATTAGCGTGTTTGTGTTTATTGAACACAGCTCTAATCTAATTCTTGCAATAAGGTCATACAACATTTTTTACTTTATTTAAATGACCAAGTCTTGTAAAAAGGTCTGTGTCCGTGTGGTAAATCCAGCTCAAATACGAAATGTGTATAAAACTGAAATTTCATATTTTAAAAGCGTATATGCCAAAGATGTTAAAGCAACTTTTTCATTAAAATCGGCCTACTAAACAAGCTACTTTATAACATGCATTTTGCAACTTTTTACGATTTTTTTTCAAAAACTGCTTTAAAGATTTTGATTAAACTATCTGTATCGATGTAAAATTTAACCGGACTTAATATGGTTTTGGTTTCACTCTGATTGAAATAGTATGACAAAGCTTAATTCGCAATTTTTTGTATTTTCTTCCTCTAAAGTACCTTTAATTTTGTAGACTTGAAAAAAAAATAACTATATAAATTTATTAGGATTGATAAAAGAGGCTAATTATAAAAGTTGAACGAATTTAATTACCAATTAAATGAGAAAAGAGAAAAAAATATCTTTTTAATATGTTTTTTTTTTTTTTTTTTTTTTTTTTTTTTTTAACATAAGATCAGAAACATAGATGTATACAGTACCGTTGGAAAGCCGAATATTTTAGAAAACATATTATATTATATATAAAGTTGTAAAAGGTAATGTGACGAATAGGACGTAAACGTATTACAGACTATTATACCTTACAATTTTATATTCTTATATTGTTTAATATAAATTATATATTTCCAAAAAACGGAATAAACATTTTAATTAAATTAACTTTAAAAGTTTTTCAAATTTAAGTTTATTTAATAGTTCTTAAATTGATTTTAACAGCACACGCAAGTGAAAATCGTGTTGCCTGCACCAGATTTTTAAATTATTTATTTATAGTGATACAAATATATACATATTATTAATAACCAAATGTATTTCAGTACTATATAGATTCTCTTAGGGATCAGAGGTATCTGCGTCATCTTGCACACTTTTTTAGCGTCCAGTGACTGCATAACTTGCTGGCATCCCTACAGGATTAATATTTTCAGGCAACTCGTCTCACAAGTGATTGCGCAAGTATTAGAAAGTTCCATATTTATATTTAGGTGCAGTTTAATGATTCCCATAGGTAACGGGTTCCGGGGAATTGCACAAGAATCAGTATAAATCATCGGACAGAGGCAGAAAGTTATGTTTCAATTTATATACAAGAGCTGCCATATTGTCTTTATGCAAACGATCTCGGATAAAATATATTTTAGTTTATTTAGATATGAATTATTTGAGTTACTTATTTACTTACAGGACAGCAATAACGATTCTTGAAAATATGTCATTGGAAAGAATGATTCATACCTGAAAATAAAAAAATAAAATTATTGTTTTGAGAAGAAAAAATATTTATACTTACATATATAAGCACTGAACAAATATTTTAACTAAATTCAATTTAAATAAATGTCACGAAAAAGTGTTATATGGGTTTATAATAATTTTCAATTGAGTTAGAAAAATAAATTAGGATCTAAGCCAAGAACACAAGAAATGAAAAAGTATGATTTGGATTTAAATAATTTATTAGTGCTATGGAGATAAAAAAAAAAAAAAAACGTGTAGATGATTAATCCTTGATAAACATGATATAATTAGGATAAATGGTGCTATGACAAATATTTGACTTATAATCTTCCAACTTGAAATTTATTATGCTTACATTACATTCTTACTTTCGCTTACCTATATATGAAATATATAGTAAGGAAAATTATTGCGATCGTGAAAATTTTCTAATTCCAGTTTTCACCGTAATTATAAGTTTTAGGGTCCAGCAAAAAGGCCTCTTTGTGTGGTAAGTCAAGCTCGAAAACGATAAGTTGTATAAAGCTGGTATTTATATTTTAAAATCGTGTATGTTTAAGATGTTACGGAAACATTTTCATCGAAATCGACGAACCAAAAGAGCCACTTAAACCATGCGTTTTACCGCTTTCTATGCATTTCTCAAAAACGGCTATAAAGATTTTCGATGTAACATTTAATAAGCTTTAGCATCATGCAGATTTCATTCTGATTCAAATAGTCTTAAGTGCCGAATATTTAATTTTTCTTCCTCTAAACTACCTTAAATAAAAAAAGTATGATTTGGGTTTTAATAATTTTTAGTGCTATAGAGATAAAAAAAAAAACCTGTAGATAATTTATTCCTGTTAAACATGATATAATTAGAATAAATGGTGCTATGACAAATATTTGACTTAATTTACGGATAATTAAAATGAGCAAATGTATTCTTCCAACTTAAAATTTATTATGCTTACATTACATTAAATTTTCACTTTCACTTACCTATGTATGAAATATATAGTAAGGGAAAGTATTGCGATCGTGAAAATTTTCGAATTCCAGTTTTAACCGTAATGATACGTTTTAGGGTCCAGCAAAAAGGCCTCTTTGTGTGGTAAGTCAAGCTCGAAAACGATAAGTTATATTTTAAAATCGTATATGCTTAAGATGGATGTTACAAAAACGTTTTCATCGAAATAGACGAACCAAAAGAGCCACTTAAACCATGCGTTTCACATCTTTCTATGTATTTCTCAAAAACGGCTTTAAAGATTTCGATTAAAGTTGTCAAATCGATGTAACATTTAATAGGCTTTAGCATCATGCAGATTTCATTCTGATTCAAATAGTCTTAAGTGCCGAATATTTAAATTTTCTTCCTCTAAACTACGTTTAATTTTTCCCGATTCACACCAAGGGTAGCACGCTTTCTAGCAGATACAGACTGACCAAAAACTTAACATTTACAGTTGTTATATTACTGTATTTCAGTTCGTCACAATATATACATGAGTATCACTGGAGATAAAACCCCGAAACGGACCGGTCCAGTAATTCCTACAACCCCCGCCGACATTCTATTAGCAAACAGCGTTTGTTTATTTAGTAATTCGTACAAACAGCGGAGGGAACAAATTTGTTTTATTTACGCCTACTGGTCAGCTCCAATTACTACACTGTTTGTCTTCAAATTGATCGGCTCACTCTACTAATTTGTCGGGCTGTTCTTCCCATATATATATATATTTTAGCTACAAAATGTAAAACGTTGGATTTTTAATTTTTAACTTCAACTACTTAACTTTTTATTAATTTAATAGTTAGAAATATTTCTCTGAAAATTGTTTTTGGAGTAAAGATCAGAAAATATATAGAAAGAACATAATGGTGAGATTTGTATAGAATAACGTTTCTTATATTGCCCGGAAGTAGTTTTAAACTATAAAGATAAATCATATTCATAGCCCCTCCCCCCAAAAAAAATATAAAACAAACGCATGCTATGATAATTAGGCCTATTAATCATAGAATGATTTATTATAGTTTTTGTAATAATAAATTATGAGTTGTAATTGAGAAAATCTAGAGGTAGCAGGATAAATTCAACATTAATACAAAAAAAAAAAAAAAAGGAGAATGATTTTTTATTATTATATTTTATGGTAATAGGAAAAATCTGGTGCGGGCAACACACGACTTTCACTTACCTCCGTTTTTAGAATCGATTAAAGAATTTTCGAATGCGGTAAGAGATGAAAATGAATGAAATCATTAAAGAATTAGTTAAATGGAATTTCTTTAGAAACATGTATGTTATTAAAAAATCTATTATATTATTATCTAAAATAATCACTTAGTTTTATCGCCTTTCATCACTCTATTTAAACTTTTAAAAGCTTGTGTATGAGATAATATTTTTTCTAAAATATTTAGCTTTATAACAAAAAAATATTATTTCAGTTTTTTCCTTAAGTTGGGTATTGAATTCATTCAATTTACATATTTACCTGGTTTTTCATTAGCGGTAACAAGATAATATAATTATTTTTATAAAATCAACAAAATTAAAGGTACTTTAAAAGAAGAAAATTTAAAATATCGGCATTTAAGCCCTGTCAGACTATTTTAAGAAGAATGAAACTTACATTAAAGCCTATTAAATTTTACATCGATATAGCTAGTTTAATCAAAATCGTTAAAGCCGTGCTAAATGCATGGTATAAAGTAGATTTTCCGGCTAGCTGATTTTGATGAAAAAGATTCTGTAACATCTCGGACTTAAAGTTGTCTTAAAAATGAAATTTCAGTTTCTTAGGACGTTTCGTTTTCGCCTGGGATTTACCACACACACACACACACACACACACACACGCACACACACAGACCTTTTTGCGGGACTTGGTTATTTGGACTCAGGGGACCCTAAAACGTGTATTTCCGTTGAAAACTGGAATTCGAAAATTTTACGATCACAATACTTTCCCTTACTATATATAGTCAGTGAAAGTAAAAAAGTAATTTCTAGAGATTATGAAATTTTGAAGTTCTTGAGATTAAATGAATGACGTTCTTGTGATATATTGTTTACATAATATCATCATCACTCTTAATTTTAATTATTAATTTGATTAGTTTTTTGTTTCACCTCTATCCCTAAGAATTATAGGCGTGAACAAAATAAATTGTATTCGGTGGTAGTAACCAGAAGTTTGTATGAATATTATCATTGTTAATTTCTTCATCCTCAAATACCTAATGTATTTAATTAATCTCAAATTATGCACTATAAAAGCCTTTCCTCTCCAATAGGGTGGGACGCTTTATCGACAGTTGCATCCAATCGAACAATAAGTTATTTTATTAACATGTTAAAAAGAATCAAAAGGAAAATTCATCTCTAAAATGAATTAATATTCTTTAAGATATGAAAAAATAACACTTTTTGCTAAATTTTTACTGATTTAGAAAATTTGATAGCGAATGGGATGGTTTCTGTTCAGGATCTGGAAGAAAAGTTTATTTAAATTATGTAAAAATATTAATGAAAAAAATTAAGAATAATTTTTGTTTTTTGTTTTTAACGAATGATATTTCATTTCATTTTTTTTTTTTTTTTGGCGGTTCCGTTTAAATACGCAATAATATGAATAAAGTGACATTTCATAAATCTTTACCTGATAGCTATAATTGTATCTTTAAACTTTTTCGTTTCTTTTTTTTATTAAATTAATATTTATTTTAAAGTATATTTTTTCTGTATGTATATTCTGTATATTTTTTCTGTGTATCATGTAATTACATGATTGCTGCATTACATTTTCTAGTGGTATTTTATTGATGCAATTTTAAAAGGAAATAAAAAAGGATTTATTTTTACCTCTCTAATTAATTTATCGAACGGAATAATTTGTGCTTATATGGTAGATAGAAAAAATCTTGTAACGACATTAATTATGAAAAATAGTACAAAAAAAAAATCAATTAAAACATACATTTTATGGTAGCTCTGATTTGAATTTTTGTGATTTATTCTTCATATCTCAATTTCCACCTTTTTGTAAAAAATATAATGAATAATATTGCGGAGGGACGAAAAAAATGTTAGAAAAAAAAGAAAAAAAAAAAGGGGGAGACGAAAGAAAAAGACGAGTATAGAGGAATTTCTTCAGCGAGCGTGCTAGTCACGGATAGAAAAAAAATTGAAAAAGAAACTCATAACTCGAGTGAAAAAGGCTGAAATACAACTAAAACTCACACTTACTTTTAGTGGCATTACAAGAACGTGATAAATCCCATGTCTACTGCCAGAAAGTCATGATTATGTCATATATATCATTAGTTTTTTTTATCCGAAATATATCAACAGAGTAATATTAAAACAAAGAACTGTTTTACAACCAGAAATACTGTGTAATTGAATTAATTTTTAGGTATAATTTTATGTATTTGAACAGTACAATATTTTCTACAGGAAAAGATTAAAGCGTCATTACATGGACTAGTTATCATTTGACCATTATTATATTTCTTTAAGTTTAAAGCTATGAATTTTCATTTTATTCACATTATTTAAAATTTCTAAATTAAAAAAAAAGTTTTGTAACAAATAATTAAAAGTGTGATAAATATTTTAACTCAATATCTTTGTTTGTTTTTTTACGTTGAAAGTGAATCTTAGTGGAATATGATCTGATCTGAAAAATGACAAAAATGAAGAAAAGATGCCCTTAGTATGTTGTTGGTCTTTCATACCAATATTTATATATTCTGTATCAACAAGTATGATACTTACTGATTTTTCATATTCTAATAATGGATTTTATTTCACTTCATTTGTCTAACGAATGTGAATTGGGATATTTTCTCCGAAACTTACTGCATTATAAAATTAAAAAAAAAATAAATAAATAAAATAATAAATCGTGTGAAAGACGATTATTATGAGCTTTAGATTTTACAGATTTATTGAGAAATAATACAATACGCCATACTCTGGGGCAAAAGTAATTATTTAGTGAGCTATTGAAGCTCTACAGATCTTAAAAAGCAAACACTAAATAATAATAAATAAATAAATAAATATATATATATATATATATATATATATATATATATATATATATATATATATATATATATATATATATATATATGTATATATATATATATATATATCTGTGTGGGTGTGTGTGATATCATGATATTATATAATTATTTACTTTTATTGAGAATCCTCATATTAAACGTCAAAGGTATGTGAAAAATGTGTAATTATTAATAAATTGCACTTTAATCTTTGAAATAGACAAATTAAAAATAAAATAGTAATCGTTTTTCTAATCTCTAATGGAAAACCCTCGCTCCTTAAAACCGCACTTTATTTATTCTGAAGCAGGTCTTAAATATTTCAAGGTTAAAAAAAATTCAAGTAATTAAATCAATACATTACATTAAAAAAAGTAAACGATAATCTGCTATCAGAAGATATAACATAAAAGAAACATAAAGTAAATATTTTAGATTTTTTATTGAGATTGTCATTGTGTGCAGCTTATAATATCGTCTAAATACATTTTGCTGGAGCTGGTTGAGTTGCTTATCAATAAAATATAAGAATCATCACAAAAATTTAAACTTTTTCAAAAAAACTTTCTAGACAGTAGTTTTTGGGTTCGGGAACGTCGGTGCTAAAAACTTTCTCGGAATAGATTACACAAAATGATTTCGTGTTTTAAAATTCTTTTAGGCAGGGTCTTTAAGGTCAGGTGAAAGTCTGACAAAATGTGCAATGCTGTTTATTGCCTAGAAAGTCAGTGATACAATGTCACTATAATATATTTAAGAGTATATAAAATTAATAAATCAATAGATTATTTTAATATCACTGTTTTTATATGTTTACAATTAGTTAATTGCTATTATCCCTTTTATCTTTTATGATTAATATTAACTTTTAGAAGAATATTTATTTCTTGTAGTAGATGTTATATATTTATTTTATTATTGGACTTATATTGATCAATATTACGCAAACAACTTTTATTTACTTCATAAAATATGAAATGCAGTGAGCTCGGTGATTAAACATTAATTAAAAAAAGAACTTTACAGAAATAATACAGAATGCATTTCTAAAGTTACATTCTAAAAAACGCTGCAAATTATTACACAATGGTCTATTATTTACAAAGAAAAATATTGAGGTATAACAGTTTATATAGTTCTTTAAAGGCAATTAAGTAATATGTAAAGCAATAAAAGGGTTTAATATAGCATAATTAAGTTATGAATTAAAAACAAAAAAAAAATTACGAATTTTTTAATAGGGAGAGAAATCCAGAATTTACTCAGTTGCAACTTACACAGCATATTATACAATATAAAGGACAATATAGATAATTTATATATAATTTATTTATATATAATTTTTTACTTCTTTATTAAAGTCTAAAGTTTTGTTTTAAATGTTATTGTCACAACATTAAACAAATTTTCATTATCACATTAGTATGTACCTCTTTTGTTCTGATGTTTGTATCACTGATGGCTCACAAGCTATCACTTATTGCCTAGAAAGTCAGTGATACAATGTCACTATAATATATTTAAGAGTATATAAAATTAATAAATCAATAGATTATTTTAATATCACTGTTTTTATATGTTTACAATTAGTTAATTGCTATTATCCCTTTTATCTTTTATGATTAATATTAACTTTTAGAAGAATATTTATTTCTTGTAGTAGATGTTATATATTTATTTTATTATTGGACTTATATTGATCAATATTACGCAAACAACTTTTATTTACTTCATAAAATATGAAATGCAGTGAGCTCGGTGATTAAACATTAATTAAAAAAAGAACTTTACAGAAATAATACAGAATGCATTTCTAAAGTTACATTCTAAAAAACGCTGCAAATTATTACACAATGGTCTATTATTTACAAAGAAAAATATTGAGGTATAACAGTTTATATAGTTCTTTAAAGGCAATTAAGTAATATGTAAAGCAATAAAAGGGTTTAATATAGCATAATTAAGTTATGAATTAAAAACAAAAAAAAAATTACGAATTTTTTAATAGGGAGAGAAATCCAGAATTTACTCAGTTGCAACTAACACAGCATATTATACAATATAAAGGACAATATAGATAATTTATATATAATTTATTTATATATAATTTTTTACTTCTTTATTAAAGTCTAAAGTTTTGTTTTAAATGTTATTGTCACAACATTAAACAAATTTTCATTATCACATTAGTATGTACCTCTTTTGTTCTGATGTTTGTATCACTGATGGCTCACAAGCTTGAGCAAAATTAAAAATATTTAGAAAAAGACTGACTCTTTATTATAATAAACTTAAACTGAACTAAAACATATTTTCAGGTTATATTTAGTTAAATGTGATGGTTGCAGGATGTGAAGGAAGGGATGGCTGCCAGAGGTCTTTAAGAGAGAGACTGGCTCGATCGAAAGATGTGGTAAAAAAAAATTAAGAACTAGAAGCAACTAAGCTGTAAAAAATAGGTGAAAAATATTTAATTTTTTTTTTTTTCATGCATTCCTTTGAACATTGGTTCTTTCCTATACTTCGTATACACGTCACTTGCATTCCTAAGCATGGAAGCAAACTTGTTCCTGATTTCGAATAGTAGTTATTACTGCTAAGCTTTTATAGTTATATAATGGAAGAGAACAGGAAGGAGTTTTCAAAAAATTACGTAAGCACGCACATCTCAATATATCCTAAGTATAAGACAGATTAAAAAGAGTGGACGAAGGATGATTGAAAATTACCGTTAAATGAAAAAAAAATCTGATACGCGCAACACACGACTTTCACTTACCTCCGTTGTTAAAATCAATTAAAATAGTTTTTAAGAATTTTTAAATACACTTAGAGATAAAAATAAATTGTTAAAGAATTGATTACATAGAATTTCAATAAAAACATGTGTTTTATTAAATACTTCATCTTACCTATATATAAAATTAGGGGAAGTTTTTCAAGTTTTGCTAATGTAAAAATTTTTGGTTTTCTCTTCTTGTATATTATCTGACAGCTAATTTACTTGATGTATTAACTAATACAGTTGTAAATCTGAATAAATGAAAAAAAAAAATCAAAAACACTAAAAATACATTATGAAATCATATAGCTTTTTTTTTTTTTTAATTAATACATTATACAGTCCGCCGTCCGCGGTATTTCTCCAAAACTACTCAACCAATCTTTTTGAAATTATAATCCTCCGAGGTTCCTGAATGGAGATGGCCCCGAGACCTTCTAGTTTAAAATATTTCAGTGTGCTGCCAATGGGTAGCTTCTCTACATGTCTTGTTCATGTCTATTTTCTTGTAGCCTATTTACTAGATGTGTTGTACAATACATTTGTAAATATCAATAAATAAAAAACTTAATTAGATCTCGATATCTGTAAAAGTAGTGTTTTGCCGGCACCAGACTTTTTTTTGTGGTAAAATTAAATATATATTCCATTATTTATTTTCATAGATATTTATTTATGGAAATTAAAAATGAATAGTTCATACGAATAATAAAACGATTTTCCTTACATTTCGTTTAGAACGCTGAGCAATTGCCTAGCCAGTAATTTAACAGCAATTTTAAGAATAATAGGTTTTTTTAAAGTTTGGTCAAGTCAACTCTATATATTGTAACATTACGCAGAAAATTAGTCTATTAATGCTGTTTTTTTTTCAATTATTTTGACACGCGTGTTTTTTACTTGATGTGCGTGTCCTCGATTTATATATTTTGTCATACTGCTATCGGTGTTTCACTTTTTTTTTTTTTTTTTTGCTGTACGTGAGCTGTCACACTTTTTTTTTTTTTTTTTTTTTTCAGAATATGAATCAGCAGAATAAACGGCGTTGATAATATATATTATATTATTCTTCGTGTTTATACATGCACGTTATGCAAAGAATATTCATTTAAATAAATTTTTGTGAGTTAAGCTGTAAGAGATTAGAATTCAATTTTAATGTGCTAAATAATAAGTTTAATAGTTTAGAACATTATTTCGTGGTCCCTTTTGTTTTAAATTCTTTTAACAGAAAAGAATATTTAAAAAATCCTTAATGTTGTTTTTAAGTTGAAAGGAGGCAAATTTTTTATTTTATATTTCTATAACTTCAATTGAGTCGTACAGTCCGTAAATTGTGAGATAAAAAAAAATAAAAAAATAATGTACGAGGTATTGTGGAAGCATGTAATAAAAGTTCAATACAATTAGATAATAATTGATTATGTTTTTATTATATATATTACAAAATTATATTGCCTAAATAAATACTCAACTACAAGTGGAACAAGGCAGCATGTGTAACCCACAAACCAGAACACCGTTAGAATATTCAACCCCCGAATATCGTAGAGGACCTATTATTATAAAACAGGACTGTAGGGAACAAGGGAGGGGTATGTTTACCCCTTCCACCGGACTACCGACCAATCAAATAGCGACCTCCAATAATGATGTGTACAGCCTGCATATTGATGCATTCATTGCATAATGTTGTGTGTTTGTTTCCTTGATTATACTACTAATAACTCTCCCTGTTTATACAATCCTTGTGCCAACTGGACGAAAACATAACTTACTCCATTGGTTGAACAATCAACATTAAACTAAATATTCAGAATTAATCTTGGCGAAACTTTATTAGCTATGAAAATCGTTATGACAATACCAATTAAAGCAACACTACACTCCCTGCACTATTTTGTAGAAAAAATAGTTTCAATGAAAATGTTTATATAATAAAATTCTTAATGACAACAGTTAAAATATATTAATCGATATAATATATATTATAAATGTTTAATTCCATGTTACAAGGTAAAGGATTATCTATAAATACTATTAATCAATTAATGAATTGTATCTGTTAAAAAATGTGAGTAGTCAATTTTGTACGTTATATTAGCGGAGCGTAACTATGGTTAATATTATTAAACGAAATTTCTGAAGAATCAAAAATTCAATGATTTGCTCCACTCAAGCAGTGCTACCCTACTTATTAATATATGAATAAATAAGCAACCAATCTAGCTTGAATCGATAGAAAAGGAGTAAAAATCAACTATTTTTCCAATTTTCGTCTAGTCATAATTTGTAATTGTATGATAATTTTTATTTTAGATTATATATATATATATTATATAATAATTAAAGAATTACCACTAAAAATAATTTTTTTTTCGATCCAAATCTTTAAGTTTTTTCAAACAAATATAGTGCTGAAATTATGTATGGAATAAATAAGCGAACAAGTTAAACCTGGACAACGAGATGTAAGTACTACGTTAGAACTATGGGGCTCTACTGAACTATCAAATTCTTCTCGTATCCATTCTTTAAAATACAAAATCCTTCGTAAACTTAACGCTGCTTACTTATAACGAAAAAGCTCATCCATAAAGACCTTAATGTTGCATATGTTAATGAGTTTGCCCGAACCAGGTATCAATCATTCCATGGAAAACTCCATATACACCTAACCCATTAGTTTCTATCCTATCATCCTCTTCGATTCCTGATATTCTCCGAGGCGTCTGAAAAGAAGATGGCTCCGTAGACCTTCTAGTTTAGAATATTTTTAGAGTGTTGCCAATGGGTAGCGTCTCTACATGTATTTCATGTCAGTTTACTATGTCTATCAAATTTACTTGATGTATATAATAAGTTGTAAATATCAATAAATATGTTTTTAAAAAAAACGTACTACGTTAGATAGATAGAAATAAATAACATCTAGAATTTATGTTATTACGAAGGATTTATAATTAAATACTTTCAAGAAACTATATAATATCGTGTATGAAATGATTATAAATTAAAAAAACATTGTTATTTTTTTACCCACAGGTGTAGTTAACAAGTCCAGTTAATCGGACTTATGGTAATTATATTTCTTTGACGTTAAATTCTACTAATTGTCTCTTGTTTACTTTTATTAAATAGAGATTATAAGTATAATTGAAATTTAGTTTGCCCTACTGTATATTTTTTATTTTAATTTAATGTATTTTATTTTTAAAGGTTCAAATTAAACCTAGGTAGGTGATCTTCTGTGAACTTTTCTTTTCCATGCCTATAATGTCTGCTACTGACATTTTATTTTGCTTATTGTCAAATTGTCTGACAGGTGCGAATTGAAAAATATCAGAGGTACGGTAAATTTCTTTTATATCAAAAATGTATATTTTTAATGGTTCATTATAATGTTTTTGTATTGTACATTATTATTAGTATAGAGTTTTATTTGTCCATTTTGATCGTTAAATTGTTTTATTTATAGTTATTAAACGCCAACACTTAAAGAGTCCACATTTTATTTACTGTAATATTATTCTAAAGGGACTTTTCCCGGAATAAATTAAGAATTATTATTATCACATAGGTTTGATGTTAACCGTATAGCCTTGTTCAGGAATTTCCCTCTGTAAGAGCTCGTAAAATTAATTAGCGAACGTGTAAGCCCCTTTATCGGCCATTACAAGTCTTCATTATGGAACTGTTACTTAGTTTGGAAACGTTATAAATTATAACGAATAACAGTAACAGGTGTGAGGGGCAATAAACAGATTTAATCACAGCGTGTGCATCGGTGATTGGTCGCCTCGGACCCGGTGATTTAAGACCCCCTCAGTTCCCACGGCCGAGTAATGGCCCCTGTCTCGAGAAATATTTGTTTTAATTTACGATCACGGTCATTGTTAATTGATGTCTTAGGTTATTGGTACTCATTTGGTATTTAGAAGGCGTCGCGGTAGGTTGGTGGTGGCGTTATATCTGCGTGTCGTATTCGGAACGGATCATTATGCGTGAAACGTCTAAAATAACCGGATAAATAGGTTTCACGGGACACCGGAACTATGTGAATTCTAATATTAGTTATTTGACCAGTTATCGTTTTTTATTCCCGTAATGTGAGAAATGCCTAACCTATAGAATCAACCAAATTATATAGTCAAAGGGATCATTATTATTGGAAAATTATAAACGCCAATTTACTACGAGATAGTGATTTGTTATATAATTTTATACAGGAACGAACAGTAAAAACTATTTATTATTCTCTAAATGTATAAGATTGTTATTTACTTAATATCCCTTTATGCTGCTGTGGCTAATCGGACGATGCTACAGTGGGATTCCTAAATTTCGTCTATCCAGGTTTAATTAGGATAGAGATCTTTAACAAGTACCTGACATCGCACAGGCTCTGGACCACTTCTTAACCTCCTCTCCGAAGGACAGTATAACTATGGATTATTTTACTCCTATTAAAGAATCCTAGGACCACCTGCGGGTTCGAACCCGGGACCTTGGGCATTGAGGGCCGTTATGCTAACCACCATGCTAATGGTAATCCCTGTATAAGATTGTTTACCATTGTTAATCTTAATGAAGAGTATGACGTGTTTTAAGATTTTTCATTTAAAAGATTAATTTAATTGCAAAGTATTAAAATTAAAGCAGTCAGAAAATAATGTTCTGAACTATTAAAAATTATTCTTCAGCACTTTAAACTTAACCTTAGTCTTATGCCATCCTTGGAATACTTTTATTTGAGCTTAACTAAACCCGAATAAGTAAAATTTAGGGCTCTAACTGTAGCTTCTACTGATGATTATGCATCATCAGCATGCTATGAAACCTATCTCCTTATCTTCGTTATCCGGTGTAACCTCCTTCTTTGTTGTAAGGGTTGTTTATGTTTTTGTGAATTGTCTGTTATTACTTTTGTGTTGTCTAAATGAGCGAGGTTTGTGCCCATAACATGAGGTATAGGTATACTCCTAAAATTCGAGGGCAAGGAAAAAAAGCTGAAATCGATGAAACTTTATTCAACAAAAGATAAAATAACGTAGGAAGAGTATTACCTGAACAGTGGATGTTCGGTGTAATTTGTAGGGAAACAAATGAATGTTTCATAGTTAAAATAAAAGATAGAAAGGCATCGACATTACTAGAATGTATTAAGAACAACATAGAAGATGGATCTAAGAGGAAGGCTACAAGACGAAAGAACTGAATGAAGCTAATTATGAACATTTTAAAGTAAATCAATAAATGAACAAATGAATTTCACAATAAATATCATTTTGTTATTATTACATTTATTTTCCTTGATTTGAATTCCCATTTGTATGGAAACGTAGATATTATAATTAACACGTACGTATAGGAATCAAATGTGACATCTTTGAATGTTATCAGTGTTCAGGTCCTAAACAATAGCGGGTAGCAGTAAATGGCGTGTTGACGACGCATAAGTACTCTTCCGATTTGTATTATTATTTATTACTTATCATACACCACCACAAGCACGGTGTCCGGTAAGAAGCATGTGTACATGTATATATTTTTAATATGTTAAGATTAATGTGCAAAGTTTTTATTTTTAAGAGAGTTGTATATGCATAGACAAAATAAAAAAATATTTAAAACTAAATTAGGATGAAAAAAAAAATTATATAATCATATTATATTACTGTTGTAGCTGTGTATTACTGTACTCATCGGTGTCACGTGAGAACCAAAGAGGTTAAGGAAAGTTGGTTTTCCAATGTAATGCAGCATTGATTTTAAAATAAATTTAATTTCTCCTAATTTTCAATTAGTGATTTCAGTTTAATTATTCATTATTTTTCATACTATTTTCTTTTTTTTAATTTTATTTTATGCGTATTGGAAAACCAACTATCACCTTCCTCAGAACGATATATGTTTTTAATAATTGTCATCGATTGATAAAAGCACATGGTGTACTTAGGTTATTGAAAAAAATCTATAAAAAAAGGTTGTTCACATTTTATTCAATAAATCTTTGTTATGTAACTAAAGAAACTGTGTACATTGTCAAATTATTAGCCACACGCTAAATTGGAGAAATTACATTTTTATGAAAATCAATGTAGCATTACATAGGCCACCCACCTTTACTCTTTGGTGTCCTGTGACACCGCTTTTACACTGTTATACATAATATTATAATTGTTTAATCAAATATTTCTATGAAAATTGTAGTTTGCTGCGTTTGTAGCAACCCAATATAGTTGGGCAGCATTACTTTATAAATAAAGTATTTTCTCTAAATCCGATGAAAGTATTCGTTAAGAATTAAGAAAAGTTGGCCATAAGCTGCGCTTGACTAGTTTCTCCCATCAATGCAAGTACCAACAGATTCTTAATAGCCTTACCTATTTTAAATAATAATCTCATTAATTAAGTGTTGATTGATTAGAAATTTTTTATAATTTATTATCCCACACTTACCACGCCATTAATTTCCATCCTCTCCCAGGAAAATAAGAAATCAATATAAGTATATAGGTCAATTATAAAGCTTGTTACAGGGGTACCACCATTACCCCAGGGGAGCGTTTAATGGAGAAATATGTCCGCCAAGTTGAGACCTCTTAAGAATGAATGTATTAGCCAAGTTAGGAGTTTAAGTTTTCCCATTTTCATTTTTCATCATTTACTTCTTGACAGGAGGGGGTATACTTTCATAAGGAAGTTCTGCTCTGTGTCAGGGAACGTGTGTTTGTTGAAATGCTAGAATACCTAGAGGAATGCCACATTTCATCAAACATTCTTCAAAATAATAGTGATGAGAATATAAAACAGAAAATAAAAGACTACGTGAAAAAAATTAAAAATACCGAAATAAAATTTCATAAATAATTTATATATTGATATATAATATGTTGATATAAATAATATGTATAGACTGCCTAGCTTTATTTTTACTTTAAATTACTTATATATGAAGTATATAGTAAGGGAAAGTATTGCGATCTTGAAAAATTTCGAATTCATGTTTTTAACGGAAATACGCATTTTAGGGTCTCCTGAGTCCAAATGACCAAGTCCCGCAAAAAGGTCTGTGTGTGTTTGTGGTAAGCCTAGCGCAGAAAGGATAATTTGTATAAAACTGAAATATCATATTTAAGACCGTTATACGCTCGAGATGTTACAGTAAATTTTTCATTAAAATCAGCTGACTGGAAGTTGTACTTTATTCTATGTATTTAACACCTTTTCACGATTTTCTCAAATACGGCTCTAATGATTTCGACTAAACTCGCTAAACTATATAGATGAAAAATTTGATGGGTTTTTAATATCATGTAGATTTCATTCTGACTGAAATAGTCTGACAGTGCTTAAATGCCGATATTTTTAATTTTCATTCTCTAAATTCCCTTTAATGATATATGTTTCATAAAATTAATAATATCATCTGATTAGCATTGCTATAAAAACAGTTAAATATACAAATTGAACGAATTTGATAACCAACTTGTGGAGAAAATAAAAAACAAATATATTTTTTAAATACAAATTTTGTGTTTTTGAACCTAAAAACAGTAATATAGATGTATAATATACCGTTGGAAAACTAAAGATTTTTGAAAAAATGTTATCTAATACACGGTTGATAGAAAATGATGAAAATCCGATAAAACTATCTGATTGTTTAAGATAAAAATATAATAGCTTATTTAATAAAACACATATTTCTATTGAAATTCAATCTAATTAATTCATAAAAAATGTATTTTATCTCTAAATGTATTTAAAAATTCTTTAATTAATTTTAACAGGGAAAGTAAGTGAAAGTCGTGTGTTGCGCGCAATAGATTTTTTTTTTTACATTGCTTCATATAGATAAGTTTGCTTATTTAGATTTTTTAAAACAAGTAAAAAATCCATAGTTATGCTGTTCTTCGGAAGAGATTTAAAATGGTGGTCCCGAGGCTGTGTTAAAGATCCCTATTCTAATTAAATCCGGCGAAAGACTCCCACTGTAGCATCGTCCTATTAGCCACAGTAGCATAAAGGGACGTTAAGTGAATAAACATGCAACAGGAATACTCTTTAATAACTGGGATAATTCAGTGGAAATTATATAAGTCTATACACAGCAACCTTTGAAGGATTTGGGATTCAGTACATGGTGAGGTTGTTTCGTTACCAACTGTTGAACAAGGAGGTCATATAGCCGAAATCATGCTATTCGTTTTTTCAATATTTAAAGTAACTGCTTTATAAAGCCTGGTAGAGCCCGAATAAGTTGTTAGTGTACTCCGTGGTCGATCCAATAGTATCTCCTAATATCCGTCTTAATGGTATGTTGGAACCAGAGACAAATAAAAATTAATTTAAATTTTAAGAGATTCTGAAAAATACATGCTTGAAACATCGTTTCCACTAAATGTTGGTTGGTAAGGTAGCTACTTTTTAATGTTCCATATAATTGCAAATTTTATTATAGTACACCCCTTCGTTAGTTCATAATCTTCAATCTCAAATAAATTACAGCAGTTTTTTAGTTTAAAATGCATTATAAATATTTTACGAATCAACAATAAAGCTTTTGTCCTTTTCAATTACAGTTGCAATGCATTTTTTATAACACTAGTAATCATTCTACCCTTTCTATGAATTTTATATTATAAAAGTTAATGTTCAAAAGTGAGTAATTGCTTTATTTTGATGAGGTTTGGACACTTCGACAAATGTTCTTAGCAGCAAAAGTAATTTGAACATGGATATAAAGTTTATAAGATTTCTAGTGTCTTATTTTAGATAAATAAATGTAATATTTCTTTAACACAACAATGATTATGCGTTTAGTAGATAATTTTAGACATAAATAATTCTTAAAAAATCACATGCCAATTAAAAAATGTGAATCACACCATAAAAAAATCTTTGGAGGAAGGTATAATTTAGATATGTTTTGAATGTATCACTCTAATGAAAACTTTGTTACTTCATATGGTAATACAATTAACAATTATGTAGTAATTATTAAAATGCGAAATTATATAGGCAGACTTTTTAGTCCTTTAAGAAATTTAAAAATCTGGTGCGAGCAACACACGACTTTTACTTACCCGACTGTTAAAATCAATTTTAAAACTAAAGGTGTTTTTTTATAAAACGTGTATTCATTTTCGTTAGAAATACGTGATTTAGATTAAATAATATAATGATATTTAATCGCTATGTATAATAATTGGGAAGCCCATGGCTAGCGAGCTAGTCTCAAATGCTAAAGGTTCTGAGTTCGAATCCCAGTCCCGGCGGGGCTTTTATAAGGATATAATTAAATGGGGGTTCACTCACTGCCTCGCCCTTGGGTATGTGAGACCCGTCAGCCAAATGGTGGCCACTCACAAAAATAGGCGTAAGGAGTGATGACCCTACACTACAACATTCATCCAGAATATTACACCACGAGGCCAAGGGCCTACACGGCCTGTCGTGCCAGAGAAAAAAAAAAAAGTATAATAATTAGTAATAGGTTTATGCACTTATTATTTTTACACCTTTGTGTATCAGATAATATTTTTTTCTAAAATCTTTATCTTTCCTACGATATATTATACGTCACTATTTCTGTTACTAATATCACAAAGCCCAAAATTACAATAAAAAAAATAGTATTGCTTTTTTCTCCTTTGGTTATTTATGAAATTCGTTTAACTTATATATTTAACCGCTTTATATCTATGTTAATTAGACGAAATGTTTTATTTTTTGAATCTACAAAAATAAGGGTACTTTAGATGGAGAAAACATCGGCATTTAAGCCCTGTCAGACTGTTTCATTCAGAATTAAACCTACATCATATTAAAGCCATAAAATGTTGCATCGAAATAACGAGTTTAATCAAAATCGTTAGAGCCGTTTTGGAGGAAATCGTTGTTTAATTAATTTCAACTACGGAGATAAGTGTGTCGTGTGTCGCGATAGATTTTTTTTTTTTTTTTAATACAACTGTAACAGCAACTTGCCAAAGCCTTAAATTTGATAATAACCAATTTACAGTTCATTATTGTGAAATATGCACTAGACTTTTCTAAGATACGAACTATTCTTGATATATTGGGGAACTGTATATATAGAGAAGGCTAGAGAGGAGAGGCCCGAGGTGTGTGGTGGCGAACACCTGACGTGTCATCTGGCGCTCCAAGGGTACCGAAGAGATTGCACCAGCATCAAAGCTCCTATCCGCTATTATTTTCCTTAGCGAAACTCTACGTATTTTCTAAGAATTATAGTATATAGTAATATAGTAGAGAAATTTACATAAAACATAAAATGAAATCATTTTATGAAAAATCCATTTTTTTTTTTTTTTTTACACAGAACAGTGTGGATAAAAGATCACAGTGTATATGAAACGTGCCCAAGACACAATTGTTTAGAAAATAACCTCGGGAACCGTAGAAAACATATAGGTATATATGTATAAACATATAGGTATATATGTATTTTATAATCATAATTTAGTCAGAAGTTGCTCTGATTCTAAATCTCAGAAAATTAGAAGGATTTTAGTCTAGCTTATATAGTATGGTGTTTAAAAAAGGATTCCACTATTTTACTTATTACTTGTTATCTAAATCTGTTTCATAAAATTTTACAGATCTGAGCTATTATTGATCCAGAATACAATGCAAGGAAGACAATATTGAATCAGCTAAGTGAGGCGAACCAGTTCAATTTGATTCCGCCATTTTCTTTTATTTACTTTTTAAATTGGAAGAAAGTTTCTGGCCCCACTCTCCAACTCATCAATTCTTCTCTCTCCCCTCCCCTCCACCCCGCTCCAACCCCCCAGTTCAGCGGAATCCAATAGTCGAACCCCCACTTGTAGGGATTTTGTTTATCTTATATTACTTCCATTTCTTAACCGAATCGAAACTGATTTTGCTGAATAACTCTTATTTTTCTCTCTCATTCCTTTTTTTTCTCATTTTTTAATTGTGCTTTGTTAGGCATATTTTGTAGTTAATAGGTCAAGATAACCGCATGGAACCCCTTGTAAACTGACTCAACAAAGATCTTACTGCTATATTCGTCACATGATGTGGTAAATAGTATGGATGGGCAGATACATGAATTTCTTTCTTTCTTATATCAGATACAATCGATACCAATACTTTTGTCTGTTTGTATCAGATAGATTTTTAATTAGGATTATATATATATATATAATAGTATAATATATATATATATATATATATATATATATATATAGTCAGTGACGGCTTTTATGAAATTCTTAAGGAACCCCACGTAATAGACCTGAAATCATTATTTATTTTTGTCAAAGAAAATCTTAAAAAAAGATTTCAACATCTTTCTTCTCAGAATGTTATTCACTGTTAAACGTTTCGAGACTTATTAGTATTTTGTAGGGATTAAGTATTTGCTATAGTACTATTATCATTACATTATTTATTGATATTCTTATATTAAATTTATGTTATTTATGTTTATGTTGGATAAAAGTAATCATAAAAATAGCAGCACTTTTATGCTTATTATGATTTGTAATTAATAATGTATATTTGGTGGTGATAAATTTATTATTAGTGCTGTGCCAGCCAGCTCTATTTGTATGGGGATTACCCTAAAGACGAATAAATAAAAATTATTATTATTATTATATATAGTCAGCGAACCGTCAGTCAACCAGTGAACCGTTTAAAAAGCAAGAAGAGGACCGATGGCAGAAAATGTGGGACGATAGCCAGTTAAGCAAACTGAAGAATATTTTTAAAAAACATTGAAGCCCTGGTCCACATCTAGCCGAAGCAGCCGCAAGGAGGAGGTAGCGTTGACCCGGCTGAGGATATGACACTCGCGGCTGAGGCACTCGTATCTTTTTAATAAGTCAGCCCGTGCCCCGGTGCCAAGATTATGATGGATCCCTTACCGTTCGGCATATTTTTCAAGAATGACCATACTATTCATTACACCTGAATAAAATTGTACTCAACCCAAGTATTTCAGCAATACTGGGTGATGGAGTGGAAACCAATCAATTAGTTTTTTATTTTTCTTAGGAGCAATCTTTGTTATCTTAATTATAAAGACTATAATATTAATTAAATATAAATTTATACATTCCTGGTCAGTTTTTAATTATTACTTTTATTTTTTTAAACTATTGTTTAAATAATAATAATAATTTTTTCTTAATTATTTTTTCCTTTATTTACTTGAAAATTAATAGATTTAATGTACTGATCAAATGAACAAAATTAAAGGTATTAATTAAAGTATAGATAGGTTAAAAAAAAAAATTCTTTAAAAATACAGAGGAGCAAATTTGGTGTTTAACCCTTGCTCTTTTAACTCTTTCAATGATGATTAAAAACTAATAATAATAATTAAGAAAAAATTAATTAAATATTGATAATCTTAATCGATAAATCCATTTTCGAGAAATCAATAAGAATTTGTCATGACATCTGTATAACATTTTTGGTTCAAACGACTTTATGTTTAATCAAACGTAATTTGGGCTCAAGTGGCTCTAAAACGTTAATTTTTAGTCGGATTCGGAACTTTTCAAGAAGGAAATACTTTTCTTTACTGAATATTTCATATATAGATAACTCAAATTTAGGTAGTATATCATGAATTGTATAATATTAAATTAATGGTTTTGTTAGTCTAGAAGAGTCATCATATACATTAAATGTATGAGTTAAACTATGGAAAATAATCAGTAGATAAAAAAAAAAAAAAAAAAAAAAAAATTGATATAAATATAAATTTGAAAATAAATTATTTCAGGATAAATCGTAGAATTTTTCATCAGGTGAAAATTAAAATACAAATAATAATTTCTAACAATCCAATCTTTTTAGTTATAATATAGTTTAATATATCCTATAACCAAAAACATACTAGATAAACATGGCTTATACCCTTATTTTACTTTATATTGTTTTGGTAATAGAAAAACAATAGTCTGTTATTTTTCAATAAAACGAACTATTTTTTTAAAACACCTAAGTTTATGCTTTAACCTATATTTAATTAAAATTTAAACTTAAACAATTTACAAAGAAAATAATTATAATTAAGGCTAGGGACAATTAACGTTGATCTCTTCGAGTTCATATATATGACATATTTGCGTTCTATTTTATTGAATAAAAGGTATGAACATATTAAAATCATAAAACAAAATCTTACCAACACGTGAAATGGTTACTCTGCTAAAATATCTTACCTGTAAAGAAAAAGAAAAAAATATTATTAGACTTTGCATTCAATAGTTGAATTAACATAAATATTATATTATGCATAAGAACTTGTTTAAAGATTTTTACATCAAACCATTTAAAAATACACGAGTTTAAGCTCGAAAGTGGTAAATGGAGAGAATTAAAATATTTTCAGTACATAGTCCCAGGGTGGAACATTGGCAACCGAAAGCAAATGTAAACATAACTGGTAACTTGAGCTGTAGAATAAAACCTAAATTCCTTTATGGTATTTGTTCATGAATATTTGAAAATTAATTACTGATTCAGAAATAAATTAAAGAAATTTTTTAAGATTAACAAGTATAAGACTGTAAGAAATATTAATCATTTTATAAGAGTGAGAGGGAGAGAAAGACCGGGTAAGAGAAAGATAAGAATGGCATTCGATTTATATCGAGAGGCCTAACATATCGATTTATACCTTTCGATGTTGTGTCTGACAGAGATAAATAATCTACAATCAATCACAAGACCTTAAAATTTCGGTTAGAGAAAGCTTCGATTCAGAATACTACTCACCGAAATATGAGAGTCATTGGAATATCTGATATGTTACAGAGCCATTTTAATAGAAATATTGATATATAATTAATAATTAGTCGTGGTAAAATCTGAGATAAAAAAAAAAATTAAAATATAGTTATTCCTTCGCTACAATTATTATGATGTTTTCCTAAGTTCGGTTATCAAAGGTTATCATTCAAATACATAACCTCCTTGACTGAGTTCTATAAGTTCAAAAGTAATTATTATTTAAAACATATTTTGGATTGCATGTCGGTGTGAACACTGATAAATGTGCAACACAAAGATATTCCCAGTTTCTCCTCCAAGAAAAAAAAAATCAATTAGTAATAAAATTTACTGGGTGCTTAATTAAAATCCATATTTTAATAATAAATTTAGTTTTCAAATGTCATATTTCTATGCTAATATGATCAAGATATTCTTTTCAATTTTGTTTTATTACGGCTTAAGTATTGACAATAAGATCATCATGATTTTGTTAAGTATGTTTAAATATTTTCATGCAAAATAATGTTTTAATAATATTTACAAATATCAATATTTTAGTGTCAAGAGAATTAAGATATTCATCATATTAACTTTATAAAAACTAAGTAAGTAACAAAGGTAAGCTCTAAGAGATAGATTGTCTACTATGTTTTCACTCATTGCATTTGCAACTGAATTTAACTCAATTAAATACTGAAATAACGATATTATTCATATCGATATTTTAGCGCCGATATTACACCGGCATCGATAACGTTCACTAATTAATATCGATATCCTATCTCTAGTGGACAAATATACACGACTGCTGCGCATGGTCCAGTCTAGAGCATGTTGGTAACGTCACCATGATTACAAAATCCAAGCTTTTACTCCTGCCAAAAATCGCATAACGCGCCTCAAGAAGTTTTCTCTTCAAAAAAATAGTAAAAAAAAAATTACCTAGTATAAATATGAGAAGAGAAGGGAAAAAAAAGGAATATAAATGTACTTTATGACGTAGAAAAAATATTTTTTTAAAACATGAAATAATTTAACACTGGCTTAAAGGAATCTCTAAGCCCATTTCCGCACGATTCCACCAGTTTTGCGCGATTTACACCCGACAGTTGTAAATGAGAAACAATAGCGCTGAGGAGATTAATGTTTCAAGAACTATTAATGATAAATGCTGATTTATCTCGAATAAAATAAATACAATAATTTACGATGGGGCATATTAACATAATTCCACCCGAGGTGGAATGTTAAACTTGGACAAATTCCACGTCCCTAAACTGACACGGAGAATGTAAACAGAATGTCAGAGCGAGATGGAATAAAAAAAGGAGGAGGGAGGACTAAAAGAAAACGAAAACAAACACCAAAAAAAAAAAAGAAAAAAAAAGAGAAGAGTACACAAACAAATTATTCCTCCGGACAGAGACAAATGGAGACCCATCGAGGCTACAAGGCCTCCAACCCTCCCCGGAGGTTTCTGAAAACGATAGAGATATTAAAGACTCCTGGATGTCGTGGATAATCTTTGTGTCGACGTCGGGCCATCCGGGTGCCCTCTGTCCACGGTGACACTAAGCCGGATTAATGCCCATAAATTATCGTGCCAGGTCCTGTTTTGACGCAGAATTTGTCTCTCGAACAGGTTCCGTGTAGGACCGAAGAACTGTGGAACACTAGGTACTGAATGGTTGGGTCCGATCTACATGTAAAGTTAACTCAACCGATTAATCATTGAACTAAATTTATATATGTTTAAATCACTAAAAACAAATACGATCTCATTGCATTATTTTCAATAATAAATCTTTGTAATAGACCAAGAAAAAATAAATTAAAAAAATCCTCTTTATCTCTCAAAATTTGAGGTCTCATATTTCAAGATATGGAAATCCTAATATCGAATTAAAAAAAAAAAAATCATCAGTCGTAAATTATTGGCCAATAAAAATAAAATTTTCTAAAAAACAAAACAAGAATCATTCAAATCAGTTAAGAAATAGTGGAGATATAGCGTTTTGAACTTAGCTGTCGTGATTGTCTATTTTCCTTTAATATAAATTGAGAGAGTAGTTGATTCGCCCTTTTTAAGCTCTTTGATTACTTTACAAGTGAATTGCCTGCACAGTTATATAAATTGTAACTCCGTAATATAATCATACGGAAATAATAAACCATTGTCAATAATTTTCTAAGGTTCTTTAAAATACTTATACATTACTACCGTTCGATTTCGTAGAAAAATGTATTACCAGACAAACGCTAAAAAGTTACAATCTACTATAAAAATCATTACCAGACTTTTTTAGACATATGGAATTAAGCTATGGGATCCACTAAACTGTCAAATTCCGTCTGAAATCATTAGGACTATCATAAATGTCTTTTCTAAGTAACTAATTAATTCATGGATAAATACCACAATACCAAATGAGATGTAGATAAGAGAAATATTCTTTTAATCCTAAACCCTCTGAGCACATAAACCACTTAAACGTAACCTATCGTCCATAAATTTTACCAATAATCCTTCGAAATTACTGAAAAGAAGACGGCCAAGGGATCTTATAACGTAAATTAGAGATTGAAGTCCAATCCATTGGTAGTTCCTTTTCAAACCATTATCATGTGTGAAAATATATAATTACATATTTTATATTGTGGTATTTAGATACAGTTAAAAATATAAATAAACTAATAATAAAAAAATGATATCTCATTATTCAAGTTGTTCCAGAGCAGGGTTAACACAGATGGTTATGCAAGATTTCATTGTGCCGTATTGTGAATGATGTTTTTCAATGTGTAATTTTTTTTAATGATTTTTGTTTTATATTAAGATGCTAATTTGTATCTTTCCAAACGGCAAGGACAATCAGGAAATGCAGACAAGTGAGGGCAGAGGAAGGATCAGTACCCAATAATACCCCTTCCTTGACCTGATTGACTATTAATTAACGCAGAAGATCTCGCATCCAACTCCCTTTTAATCTCCTTTTCGGATTCATGGCTATGTTAGGAATAGCCATACTTCATATGGGTTTTGGTATGTAGAGTAAGTTATTATGGAATGGTAAATGAAGAACGCTTTGTGTTCATCCACGTTTGGGAAGTGCAAGTCAGTATGTAGGGTTTTCTTAGTAACGTGCCAAGATGCAGTTGTTAGAGTCGAATTAATCAGTCATGTTAGATTGAAAAATTTGAAGTTTTTTTACTATCCTGTACTTTTATGAGGAGTATGTCCAGATGGGTTAGTTTTTGTTTAAGTTTTAACTTGGAAGGTTTGGAAAAAAGTTAACAAACTATTTCAAGACTTTTATTGAGTGTCCTTCGTTTCATCGTGCGGCTCCATGCCATTCTTCTGTCTAAGTTGAGGCCGAAACTAAATCTGTGTCTGTCTGAGGAATAGGGTTGTTCTAGACAAAGACTTGGGGCAGGTGTTCTTCGTGGGTAAATGTTATTTGTTTTGATTTGTCAAGAGTAAGTCGAAAGTTTTCCATAATTAGTACCAGTCGTTTAATGTGTGTAAGCGATGTTTAAACATTTGAAAATTATATAAAATTTTTTTAATAATAAAATATTGAAACATTTATTTCATATATGCATTCATTTGCTGAATCGGGCATATGAGCACATTGGTAAGCCTGAAACTTAAGGTACATGTGCTCTTTTGGATGGTAAATTAAAATTATTAAGATTACTAACGTCATAAATTTTTCACTACGGATGAGCGTATTTCCTTCATACTGATTCATAATTTTTATCAAATAGTCGATTAATTGCGGGAAACTGAAGTACGATTCAATCTTCAATAATAGCTCTATTATGATAATTTCCTATTTGTGTTTTGACTGATCCTTGTTATTTTTAGAGAACATTATTTTAATAACCATGACAACATAAAGAGGATAGTTATAGCAATTATATGAACAGGTGATTGATTGGCCATCTCCTCGTTTTACCATCTAATCACTGTAACTAACGGTGTTAGGAGCAATTTATTATGTGCCTTAGGCCACTGAAACTTGGAAACATTAACATATATTATTTGATAAACATTATATAGAATATATTGTACGATTATATACATATATTTATTATTTAATATATTTACAATCTCAAAACGGCTACGGTTAGGAATAGATTACGCCCTTAAGCTTACTGTATCCTAGCCGACTTAAGAACTTAACATCGCACTTCAACGGTCAACAGTTCAACGAACATCTACAAAAAAAATTCATTTTTGACTATACCAAAAATATTTTGTTGGCCTTTTTCAAGGATGTTATGTTAAGAAATGTACAATAATGATAATGTAATTTATGAAATTTCCTATGATATTCGTCAAGACGACGAGAAGATATGATTGCCTCTGACAGTTATTAATTATTTTATATCTATAAATAATGAATGGTTTTCTGCAAAAAGAATAGGTAGTCCAATTCTACAGTTTTCGGAAAGTGAACAAATAGTTATAAATTTAGAGTTATTTAAATTTTTTTCAATTTATTTCTTTCAGTCATATTACATTATAAGTAAAAATTCGTAAAAGCTAAGGCTCTTTTGCAGCTCACGATATAAATTTTTATTTCTTTAAAGTTGGAACAACATTTTTTTTTTTTGCAGCAAACCTTTTAATTATTGTTTTTTGTTTATTCATTTAGCGATTTAATGCTAATATGGCTAATCGGAAGATGCTACAGTGGGAGGCCTAGATTTTGCATATCCAGGCTTTACTAGGATGGGGATCTCTAACGAGTACTGACATCGCACATGCTCGGGACTACCTTTTAACGTCCCTTTCGAAGGACGGCATAACTTAGGGATTTTTACTCCCATTAAAATCCTGGAGCATCTACGGTTTCTAACCCGCGACCTTTGACTTAGTAAGTTGTTATGCTCGCTACTAAGCTATAGGTGACCCCTTTAAATTATTAAAACATTAATATAACTTCATAACTTAACATGATGCGTTTTAAGTTGAGGTTTCCAATCATACTATTTTTCTCTTTAGCGAACATTGTTTCTAAATCTTTTTATAAAAACAAACATAAATATCAGGTTTCTAGTAAATTCATGACTGTTAGTTATTTAAATAAATGGACAGTTCTATGGGAACTCGTGTTAAACATTTCCAATTTAAAAAAATCTGGTGCGGGCAACACACGACTTTCACTTACCTCGATTTTTAAAATCAATGAACGAATTTCCAAATACAGTTAGAGATAAAAATACGTGAAACTATTAAGGAATTAATCAAATTGAATTTATATAGAAACATGTGTTTCATTAAAAAATCTATTAAATTATTATCTAAAATAATCAGTTAGTTTTATGTTCATTTCATCACTCTCTATTAACTTTTAAAAGCTTGTGTATGAGATGATATTTTTTTCTAAAATCTTTAGCTTCTAACGGTATATCAAACATGTATATTACTGCTCTTATGTTCAAAAACGAAAAATTGCATTAAAAAAATATTTTTTCTGTTTTCTCCTTTAGTTGGGTATCGAATTTATTCAATTTATATATTTACCTGTTTTTCATCAGCGTTAACAAGATAATCTAGTTATTATTATTGAATCTACAAAATTAAAGTTACTTTAGGGGAAGAAAATTTAAAATATCGGCATTTAAGCCCCGTCAGACCATTTTTATCCAAATAAAACCTACATGATATTAAAGCCCATTAAATTTTACATCGATATAGCGAGTTTAATCAAAATCGTCGGAACCGTTTTTGAGAAAATCGAAAAAAGGTGCAAAATGCATTATAAAGTGCCTCTTCTGGTAAGCTCATTTTGAAGTTTTGTCACGTCTCGGGCATATAGTTGTCTTAATATGAAATTTTAGTTTCATAGGACTTACCGTTTCCGCCCGGGAGTTACACACACACACACACACACACACAGACCTTTTTGCGGGACTTGGTTATTTGGACTCAGGGGACCCTAAAATGTGTATTTCCGTTGAAAACTGGAATTCGAAAATTTTCACGATCGCAATACTTCCCCTTACTATATATAGTAAGTGAAAGTAAAAAAAGTATTAAATGAAGAAAACGAGAGTTTCCAGTTTAAAGAAAGGTTATTAATAATAAACTTCTAGTCGCTTTCAGGCATACATATTTTCTCAACCAATGACATTTAAAAGGTTAATCATTAAATTATAATAACGAAATCGGGTTTCACACACATAAATTATTTAAAAGAAACAAAATATATGCATAAAATAACATAAGACTCTAGGATAAGAAGCCAGGCTGTCATGTATCCGAATTCATAAATACACAGGCGAAGATATATGTCTACTTGTAAAAGGTTTTTCGTTGGCAGCCGTATTTGGAACTCGTCCAATAATATTCCAATTTACAATGTTGTCCCTCTTTTTTACATCGCCGTTAATAATAACATGCTTGGTGGGAAAAAAGTTTTATTCAGGAATGTAACGACCCAATTTATTATACAAGTGATATTACGAATATGAATATTTATAAGGACTGATTAAAACATTAATTATTAAATTAAAAAAACAAAAAAGAAAACAAAAGGGATTGCGAACTAAGGCTAAATAATACAATATATACAAAAGCTTTTGTTTTAAAACATAAACTGGGGGAAGGTGGAATTTTCATAAAGAGCCACTAAAAAGTCAAGAGGAAAATTGAAAATGAAAGTGGAGTAACTAATAAAAGTGGACCATGAGGTTTAATAAAGATGAGAAATAAAGAGGAATTAAAAGGCTTATGAATATTAAAGACAATAATGAAAATACCTAGTGGTTCCATTAGAGGGAGCTTGGGGGAGGCCGTGGGGAGGTCGGAATTGTTGGAATTTGTGGGGGTTAAGATGAGATCAATACTCTCGCAAAAAGACCACCCTATATGCAAATATTACTCTCCTGTCTCATGTGTGAGTGTTTGGGGTACGTGTAGTTGAAGCTTAAGCCGAGTGGGAGTTTTGCCTGAGAATATGCTCTTTGATTCCTTCAGACACTTCAGAAGCGGGCAAATCTCACCATTCGTCTTTTAAATCACTTAATTCACTATAATTTTAATAATTTATATAATTCACGACTATTTACAAGGAAAGTATACTTAAGCAAGTGCAAGTGGTGATCTCAAGAGATGTTCCTAATGAAGACGTACAAAATTGATCAAGACGTTGACAGAAAAACGCTGTAACGCTGGTTTATTATTTTCAAATAATTATATTATGGTACAACTGTTTATATAGCTGTTTATAGGAAATTCACTAATGTGAAAAGTAATAAAGAATTAAAAGAAAAATGGACTGTTACCACTTATAATTTTAAAACGCTTTATCTCTGCTATATCTGAATCTAATTCAATGATTCTCTTTTCGTTTTCTAACAAAGTTTCATTCTTTATGAAATAGCACTGACAAAAGGTTTTTTTTTCCTTTATCACGCTTTAATGTATCTAAAACTCTCTACACATTTTTGTCTATCTTCGAAAATAACTGAGTTATTGAATTAAATAATTTTTAATTGCTCGCATTTTTAAAATTAATCGGCTGATATCGACGTCTAGGCGTTAAGGAGAATTCAGGTAGGTGAAGGTGAGGTGAAATTCGTGATATTTGGTGAGATTGAATATCATACACTCTCACATACTTTCAACATATTATAATAAATATTCAATTAACGAATTTTCTATATTACTTCTTCATTTACATTTATTTACCTTATATTATAAACAATGCTTAATTTCTTAAAATCGAGTTTCTACATTAAAAAAAACAAAAACATGTTTTGATGATGGGTATATTACACTTGTTTGTTTTGATATAACTTTATTATTCAGTTTTTTTATCTTTTAAAAAAAATAATATTTAATGATACTAAAGGATTATTCTAAAAGTAATATTTTATGTCATTATCCAACTTTATTTTAATAAAAATTAGTAATTTTTCTTCTAAACACCAATGGGACTATCCTCCTTCTGTATATAGTTTTTTTTACTTTGATTTTTTTTTTTTTTTACAAAATAATTTTTAGGTTGGTGAGAAGTAATAAAAAAAAAAATTAAAATGCTTTTAAAATATTTTTATTATTCAGCAAAAAGTGCTCTCACGTTATCAACTAATTTAACAAAACGCACTGCATTATTAAATTAATTAAAGTTCTAGAATGGAGAGGTGCAAATATAGCATGAAATATCAGAAAGCTTTGACACAGGCATGAGTGAAAACACAAACTCGTTGCTATTGGAGGACCCTAACTAATTGGCTTCATTCCATGGTAGACACGATCCCATTGGTCGTTGGAGCATAACTCATCTGTAATTAAAAGTAAACAACTGCGGGATTGGCTGGATATTACATATAATTGGAGATGAAATTTCCAGGCCTATAAAACGCAATAGGACCATTTATTGTTTCATTGTCGTTTATTGTTACCTTTGTAGTGCTGCGTTTGGGCCACAGTAGATTGATTATTAGGTTTCACCCCTCATATTTACTTAATTCCCTGGGCCAAAGCGAATGTAATCATAGTTGATTCTAAAATAAATATGTATTTGGAAATGATTGCTACTAGCCTATACCAATGCCTTTACTCTCGTGTTTCAATTGGTGTTCTCCAAAACATACCTCATATGAAATTCTAGAATTATGAATATTTGAAAATTTATATTTTCAACTTCTTTCAACCTTATTTATGCTATTTTGAATTATTTTTACTTTCGCTGACTTATATATGGAATATATAGTAAGGGAAAGTATTGCGATCATGAAAATTTTCGAATTCCAGTTTTCAACGGAAACTATATACTATTAAAATATACTTTTTAGGGTCCCCTGAGTCCAAATGACCAAGTCCCGCAAAAAGGTCTGTGAGTGGTAAGTCCAGTGTGAAAACAAAAATTCCTATGAAACTGAAATTTTATATTTAAGATCCAAGTCCAGCAAAAAGATCTATCTGTCTGTGTGTGTATATGCCCGAGGTGTTACAGTAACGTTTTCATCAAAATCGGCTAACCAGAAGAGCTACTTTATGCCATTCATTTTGCACCTATTTCCTATTTTCTCAAAAAAGGCTCTAACGATTTTGATTAAACTCAATATATCGATGAAACATTGGACGGGTTTTTATGTCATGTAGGTTTCATTCTGATTGAAATCGTTTGACAGGGCTTAAATGCGATATTTCGAAATTTATTCCTCTAAAGTACCTATAATTTTGTATATTTTATGAATGTACAATTATCTGATTAGCATTGCTAAAAAACAGTTAAAAGAATGCGATATCCAACTAAAGGAGAAAACTACAAAATATTTTTTTAATGCAATTTTTTGTTTTTGAACATAAGAACAATAATAGAGATGAATAATATACCGTTGGAAAGCTAGAGATTTTAGAAAAAATATTATCTTGTACATAATGATGTAAAAATTAACGGAGAATGGTGAAAAGCCGATAAAACAAACTGATTGTCGTATATGATAATAATATTATATTATAATAGATTATTTAATAAAACACATGTTTCTATTTAAATCCAATGTAAATAATTCTTTAACAATTTATTTTCGTTTCTATTTTTTTTTTTTTAATTCTTAAATTTATATAAATAACGGATGTAAGTGAAAATCGTGTGTTGCGCTCACCAGATTTTTTTTAATTACCTACTTTAATAAAAAGATAAAAATATTAATTTTATTAGCTTACTGCAGAAGCAGTTTTATAATTTTTAATCAAATGGGTACAACTTCACACGATTTTTATTAGGATCGAATGAAAACATTTATTATTTAAATTAACCATAAATTCGCTATTCAATGACCGATTTCTATTATTATATTTTAAACAAAAGGGTACCCCTCAAAATAGTTCCATATTTTTTTCCAACAGGTTCCAATGAATACTTTTTAAAAATATGGTATTAAACACCAAGCATAATCGTTTAGTTCATTTTGCGCATTGCTAAATCTAATTTTTGTTTAATTAAAAAAACAATCACTAAACAGGACACTCATTAAGATGTTAAACATAGATAGATAAACCTAACCAACGTCTTAAAAACATGAAACGAATTAGGAGCCACCTACAGTGTAGTCGCTAGCATAACAGCCTTCAATGCCAAGGGAGCAAGTTCAACCTTTCAATGTTGGTCCTGAGCCTGTCCGATGTCAGGTAACCATGAATAACACCTTTCCTAATTAAACCTGAATAGGCATAATTTTGGAATTCCACTGGACCTTCGTCCGATCAGAAATGTTATTATGTTAGTGATATTGTAGCATTTAATAAAATATCTATAAAAATGATAACTTTAAATAAAATGTAAAACATAAAAAAAATAAAACATTTCATAATTTATTGTGATTCATTAACCATACATAAGGTTGAAATTTTAGTAATAAATCTGAATAATTTCTATAAATTATTCATATATATTTTACACACATTCATACATATGTGTGTGTATATATATATATATATATATATATATATATATATATATATATATATATATATTGCAATATTAATATAACGAATATAACTGTCGGAAAACAAATTAAACTACTGGACTAATTTAATTGAATAACAAAATCAGGTATTCGTCCACTAAACTAGCCCCTAGAATCCCTTCAAATCAAGTTAGTGATCAAAACTAAGCAAAGTCCCGGTCAAACTGACCAGTTAGACATTTTTGACTTTGTGGAAGTTGACTAACAAACCTTATCTATAGGCTCAGTTGGGTGACTTTTCACTCCATTTAAATAGGAACGCAGACGGAATAATGCAATGGTATCAGATAACTTAAACCAGCTCTTATTATTAGGCAGTGCAATTACTTACTTCAAAACAAATATTTAAGTCTCTCAAAAAGGTTTAACTAATCATGGTTTACCTTTAATAGCCGAAATCTAAAATACTATCTTAAAAAAATTACAATAATAATAATAATAATAGGCTTAGCGAACCCGAAGGTTCGATGCCGATACCACCAAATTCCGTCTACACAGACTCGTCCAATGTTCACCATTCAAGCCCAAGCTCACGAGATCAGCCTTAACGCAATCCTCCCATCTCCGCTTCGGCCTACCTTTCGGACGCCTACCAGTCGGTTCAGCGAATACCAACTTTCTCGGAATCCGTTCCTCACTAAGCCCAACAACTTTACGCGCCCATTTAAGTCTCCGCGATGCTATTAACTCAATTATATTCACAGGGTACAAACTCCGCATTTAAGCGTTGTGCAACCTTCTAAACTCCCCAGTGGCCTCATCTCTCTTCTGACCAAATATTTTACGCAATACCTTATTTTCGAAAACCTTAAGCCGTTGTTCATCCCTAAAAAATTGACAATATTTCTAAAAAATAATATTGATTTTTTTTTGTAAATTAAACAATGGTTATAGAAGGGTTAAGTAATCATTGAATCGTGGCTGAGTGTGCTACATGAATATCTCAAATTCAACACGAAGGGATATATATATATATATATATATATATATATATATATATATATATATATATATTATATATATATAAAAATATATATATATTTTTTTTTTTTTTTTTTAAATAGTGTTTTCAACTAGAATAACTATAAATTATACATTTTAAGTGATCAGTATATATTTATTACTTTCACTTGCCTGTATATGAAAGTAAGTTAAAGTATGGCTATCGTGAAATTTTCCAGTTTTCAATGGAAAACACATATCAGAGTCCCCTGTGTCCAAATGACCAAGTCCCGCAAAAAAGTCTGGGTCCGTGTAAAAAGTACGAAAACAGTAAGTTGTATAAAACTGAAAGTTCGTCTTTAAGAAGCTAATATACTTGAGATGTTACAGCAACTTTTTCATCGAACAGAAGAGCCACTTTACCATGCATTTTGGTATTCAGCAATCTGGTTTTTAAAAGCCGAGGTAGGTGAAAGTTGTGTGTTGCCCGCATCATATTTTTTATAATGCGATTCAGAAAAAATTTTATTGATGAGGCCAAAATAGCAATTATGCGGCATTATCTTCTAATGCTTAGTATATTTGTAATCTCTGATATATAATTGAATTTACATATTTGCATACTCTTGGGGCTATCTGTATCAATGAATGATTCCTGCAATTATTTGGGATAGACCTAGATAACTTCCCGAACCAGTAAAATGTTCGTGTAAATAAACGTGACAAAGAAGCAAGTTCCAAATATGAAAGTTGAAAGAGTGATGCGACCAACGCCGTAAATGCAGAAACAACATCTTGTTTCTGTCGCGGAACCGTTATATTTATTTATGTTATTCAAACATAAACATGTTCCAGGGCACTCCCTTCCTAAAACACGTCACACTTGTGATCCGATGCCCGTGCAACTGCAACCCCGTTATGAAACCTATTCTGATGGGTTGTGCAACTCCCGCACTTTCTAGTTTATAGAGGAATAACGAGGGTCATTTACAGAGGAGGCACGTATCGATATACACAATCGATTTATTTACTTATCCTCCGTTCATCTTCCGATCTGTTGCATAAGAAGTAGTTGAAATTAATTTCTCTTTCCGATCACGTAGGACATGTCCGCGGAGGCTGCTTTTGATTCAGGATCCTTATCTTATTAATTGAGCAGGTTTCCGTCTGTCCCTTTGAAAATTAGAAATTGGAAATTGGCCGAGGAATAGAACTTTCAAACAGTTATCGCAGGGCTACCGTATTAAAATATATTTACATTGCAAACCATCCATATAAAGAAAATAAATAAATTTGTTCACACTTGGTGTTATAAGCTCATCCAGGTCTCTTTAGGAAAATAAAAACAAAACATAAATCCATTTAAACGATTAATCATCAAAGAAATCATAGAATGGTTAGAACCATATGAGAAAAAAATATACGTTAATTATATTTAATTTTTTTCAGCAAGATCAAGAAAAGTTTCAATTTGCTAAAAAAAATGTTTGAAAACGTCTGTTATTATTAAAATATAAATTACAGTAAATATTAAAGATTAAAATAATAGATTAGAGTTAAGGATGGCATTATTTTAATTGACAAATGGGTTTATTTTGGGACTTAAAGTCCGTTAAAAATAACATAATTGTTACATCACTGGTCCGAATACATGAATAGTTTAATTGCTCAATTACTTATAATCATTACTCAATTACAAAGGAGGAAGAAAAATAAATTTATAAACATACAGAAATAGAACGATAAGTTAAAAACAATTAGTGTTTAACTAAAAAAGGAAGAGATTCAGTCATTAAAATAACTGACTACTTCTAATAAAAAAAAATTGATTTAAAGTCAACGGGTGTCTCTTTAGGATAATAGGTGTTGAGAAAGGAAAAATTTGAATATGGTAAAGAAAGGAGCACGACGTATGTTGGAAGTAATGGAATTCCAGAATGCAGTGGACTGGGCAAGAAAGGAACGATCGAAGGCTCTAGTTCTGTGAAATGTGATGTAAAGGTTTTCGATCTTGATTCTAGCAACTGGACTTAGGATTTAAACGCTTGGATAGCGGAAAAAGGTGACTGGAGCGACGGATAAAATCCAGAGTACTTAGTGCTCTTCAGGAAGTATAGTGTTTACAAAATAAGATTTGGTCATAGTAATAAGGTTTTTAATAAATGAACTAAATGCAATGAGGAGATCATTAAGAAATATGGTTGGAAAGATTGCATTAAATTTCGAGATAAAACTTCAACCAATTTTTCGAGCAGGAGAGAGGTTAAGGTTAAGGTTTGACCTGGAAGAATGGTGTCCAAAAAGTGAAGAATCGTGCTCAATAACATTGTGTACACACACACACATTGTGTAGGTTTCGGTCCGGCATAGTCAACATGCTTATATTATCCCAAACGGTTTGGAAAAGGTTTGGATTAATATTTTTTGAAATATGCATAAATTATCGCCTGCAAAAGTATGGCGAAATATGAACAACACTGGAATTACTTTCTAATGCACACTGTCAATAACCAGGAGAAGTGTAAAGGGCAATTCTAAAGGTTAACGGCTTTCCTTATCTCCGAGAGTTGAATTATAAAAGTTATATTGTTTGATATAATTCCGTGTGGAGCAGAACTGACGCAACGGCCGTAAAGTATCGATAATAGGAACATAGAGGTAGTACACAGGAATATCTGACGAAACGCTAAGCAAGAGCGTGCGCTGACGTTGAGAGATTGCGGTCCTGTCTAACCATTACCATAGCTACTCCACTTTATGTCTTAGTGATATTACGGAAAATATCTTATGGCGAAAGCGGGACCGGTTCTTTGGCAGGATATCGGTCGTGAAGTGGAAGAGAGTGCACAGGGAAATCCTCATTGGAATACATATGATGGGTAATCACGATTCTTTCGATATAGGACATTGCAACAGAGGAAAAGAGAAAAAAATAAAAATTTACGGATGATAAACCTGGGAACCATCAGCGGTGTTAAAACTTATTTTCAGCTTCAACTTCAGCAAGATAATCTTGCCAAGTAAAACAATGTAAATAAAAATCGAGCAACACACGATATTCACTTACCTCCGTTGTAAACATTGTTTTAAGAAATTTTAAATAAGGTTACAATTGAAAAAAATATTTGCATTGTGTTTTGATAAAACATGAGATTCAATAAAAATCTATTATATTACCACCAACAATAATTGACGTTTTTAAAATAGATATTTTCTCTTTTAATCACTCTCCATTACCTCATAAAACTTTTTTTCATAAGGCAATACTTTTTCTAATATTTTTAGCTTTACAACAGTTCTTATGTTATTAAAAGTACATACAAAGATACTTTTGCTCACAACTCCTTTATTTAGTAATCAAATTCGTTCAATTAATATAGCTACGCTACTTGTTTTTTATTAATACTAACAAGATGATATGATTTTTTTTCTAATTTAAAAAATTAAAGATACTTTAAAGGAGAAAATTAAAAATATTATCGGCATTTAAGACCTGTCAGACTATTTAAATCAGAATGAAACCTACATGATATTAAATCCAATTAAATTCTAAACTATTATACAAAGTTTAATCGAAATCATGTGCAAAGTGCATGGTGCAAAGTGGCTTTTCTGTTTTGCCGATTTTGTAGAAAACATTACTGTAACATATCAGGCATGCACGCATTCAAAGTATTAAATTTCAGTCATATACAACAAATCATTTTCAAGCTTGACTTACGACATAGATACACAAACACATACCTTTTTGCAGGACTTGGCCATTTGTGAAATTGTATTAAGTGCAAAAATATTTATAACTTTATCTTACTATCCATATATTCGATTATTTCTCTTTGAGATCTAGAACTGATTTTATTATTACATACTTTAATAGTACTTCATGTAAGGAAATTTGGTCTGATTTGGATTGAAATTAAATGCGTAGTCAAAACCTTTCGGAAAGAAACTAGTTTTCGTGGATCTTATGACTTTCTAGGGAAATACAAGAACGGGTTTAGATAAACTTAAACCATAGATGTCAAATTTTTATTTCATTATAAATGTTATTCCTTTTTTTGAAAATCAACGTCCCTATTATATACTCCTAGAAAATGAATCAGGATATTTTAAATTTATTCTTATTTTTTTATATTTAATTATTTAAAAAAAAAAAAGAAATTGCCTCAAATATCACTCGAGAAATAAACGGTCACAAAATCAAATCAGATTCAATCTTCAATGACTTTTGAAGATATTGAAACATATCTTTGAATACATAAATGTTTATTTACCTGAATATATAAAAAGATAAACATAAAACATTTCTTCTATTTCATTGAAATTTATATAAAAATAATTTTAGTGTTTTGGGTTATTTATTTTATTTCATTTTTTAAAATCTTGGTTACTAACTTGTTTCTAGATATTTTTTCCTATTTATGTTGTATATTAAAATGAGCTCGAATAGACCTTGTAATTATTACCCTCCGTCGTGACATAATATATTATTTTTCAATAACTTAGTTAAAAAATTCATACATGAAAAGATGATAATAACCTTAATATTATTATGAAATATATTATTATGAAAAAAAAAAAAATGGGCGTACTTATTGAATTCAAAGCTTAGGAAATTTTTCAAAATTAGGGAACATCGTAGTAGCTCGAAAAAAATTTCAAAATTTAACTTTTTATTAGTTAAAGATGGAATATAGAAATCCTTAAGAAACGTGACAATTCTTGTACGAATTCTGATCTCGTGGACTTAAAAAATACCTGTCATACATGTCTTCTAAACCACAGTCATTGAATAAAACATTAGACGCTACCAAAAAAAAAAAAAATTACTTGACAACAAATATCCACAGCCATCAGATTAAATTAAAGAAAGCGTTATAATTTTTGACTCAATTGGCAGATAAGGCTCCAATTAACTATGTTAATTGAGCGGAATGTAGAAGCAGATTACTGATTACATCAATCTTCAATCAACAACGATGTTATGATGTTAATTCGACGTTTATTATTCTAATGGCAGATTACTAAATCGGGCGCCTGCTAATTAACAATGCGTGATGTCGTCAATTGACAGTAACAGCTCATCTTTGGACGTAATGGACTCTATTAAGAATTTATTAAGTTAAGTTTTCATAATAGTTGTTAACATTGGGTGTATGGGTATATGGTTTATTAGTACAGTCTTGTTCGTGTATGGACATCTCAGGGTGTTACTGATAATTTTAACACTAGAATGTGCTTAAAGCAGGGATGCCTTCTCTCATCGATTTGTTCTCTATTTTTATAGACGAAATCAATTAGTATATTGAGGAGGGTATTAACATCCGATGCCTCATGTATGCAGACGATATTGTCGTAATGGCGGATCACCCACTTATACTTCAAGAAATGATTAACAGATTAAGTAAGTATTGTGAATTGTGGAATTTAACTATTAACTTTAAAAAATCACAAATAGTTGTATTTAGGACAGGGGGCCGGTTAGCGAGAAATGAGAAATGGCGCTTAAATAGCGAAAGTGTAACGGTTGTTAATGAATATAAGTATCTAGGTGTCACTCTATCTCCGAAATTATCATTAAATAAACACTTTAATGACAGGTTTAGCGCCTCTTGTTTCAGTATCCACAACACTTACAAACATTTTTTCAGCAATAATAAATTACCGTTCTCATCTAAGCTATCTGTATATAAAGCTGTCTCCCGAGCTATTTTATGTTATGCAGCCCGGGTTTGGGGTGTTAGACGTTTTGTTAGAATAGAGAAAATATCTGCCTATTTTTTTATTCACTTCCGCAGAGTACATCACACTATGTTATATATTAGGAAACTAATATTGACCCTATATTTTTGTTAACCTTGCACCTAAATATTCAATATTTTTGAATATATTCATATTACCCAGCCATAGACTGACTAAGATTTTGGCAGAGGAAATTATTAAAAGAAATATATGGTGGTGTGATGATTTCCGATCTTTGTGCCGGAGATATAACTGACAAAATAGCGATTATTTAGCAGATGGAAAGAAGCAATGTTTTAAAGGATTAATGGAATATATAAGAGAAGACTTTAGAAATGGTTTACTGGTTAATGTCAACAAATCTATTCACCATCAACTGTATAAAGAATTAAATTATGATTTAGGGGAGAACAGTTATATCTCTGATAGATACGGCCTGGGACTCATCAAATCAAAATAAGAGGACAACTTCTGTGTCTTAATTGTAGTGTTACAAGGGCGGAAGAACTACATTATTGTAGTTTATGTTATAATAAAGACATTATTACCATTTTGTAGGGGTCTGCTCTGAAATAAGGATGCGTTGGCTTGGCGGGGCAGTATTGTCCAAACAGGAATACATAGGTTATCTAAACGGTGAAAATTGGGTAGCATTGTATAATTATCATGAAAGGGCTTGGAAATGTAGATATATACTTATATCAGAATTCAATATTTAAAGAAAGGGGAAAAAATCGGTAAAAAAATGTTGAGTTAGTTTTATGTTATAATTATTATTTATATAATGTTTGTAAAGAATATTTTGTTAAGGCGCATTATTCTGCAGATGGGCTAATGTCTAAATAGTGTGCAATATATATATATATATATATATATATATATATATATATATATGTGTGTGTGTGTGTGTGTGTGTATAGTAAATTTAATAAAACTTATTATTATTATTAGTATAGTCTTGGAAGAGTATCAAGGGATTCTTGTCCGTTCTTATCTAGTAAATAATAAACTACAAGTACTTGTGAAAAATTGTGGTTATAAGCAAATAAATTGGCGTGATGGTGGTGTGATGATTTCCGATCTTTGTGTCGGAGATATAACTGACAAAATAGCGATTATTTAGCAGATGGAAAGAAGCAATGTTTTAAAGGATTAATGGAATATATAAGAGAAGACTTTAGAAATGTTTTACTGGTTAAAGTCAACAAATCTATTCACCATCAACTGTATAAAGAATTAAATTATGATTTAGGGGAGAACAGTTATATCTCTGATAGATACGACCTGTGGCTCATCAAATCAATAATTAAAATTAGAGGACAACTTCTGTATCTTAATTGTAGTGTTACAAGGGCGGAAGAACTACATTATTGTAGTTTATGTAATAATAAAGACATTATTACCATTTTGTAGGGGTCTGCTCTGAAATAAGGATGCGTTGGCTTGGCGGGGCAGTATTGTCCAAACAGGAATACATAGGTTATCTAAACGGTGAAAATTGGGTAGCATTGTATAATTATCATGTAAGGGCTTGGAAATATAGATATATACTTATATCAGAATTCAATATTTAAAGAAAGGGGAAAAAATCGGTAAAAAAATGTTGAGTTAGTTTTATGTTATAATTATTATTTATATAATATTTGTAAAGAATATTTTGTTAAGGCGCATTATTCTGCAGATGGGCTAAAGTCTAAATAGTGTGCAATATATATATATATATATATATATATATATATATATATATATATATATATATATATATATATATATATATATGCGTGTATAGTAAATTTAATAAAACTTATTATTATTATTAGTATAGTCTTGGAAGAGTATCAAGGGATTCTTGTCCGTTCTTATCTAGTAAATAATAAACTACAAGTACTTGTGAAAAATTGTGGTTATAAGCAAATAAATTGGCGATATCTGTACAATACTGATGTAAAGGAATCTGTATTCAGATGCGGTAAGGGGGAATATGATTCTTCTGGTGTCAGCCGCATGGAATACGTAAGCGACACACAGCTGCCTGATATATCCCACATCTTGCCTATCTTATAAATGTTTCAATGTTTATGGTCTCTACAAGCAGGTATTGTGTCAGATTATCAACTATATAGACAAGTCGTTGAAATATACATTAAAAACGCTAAATTTTCCTAAAAAGAGGGATTAACTTTTGATTGGTCTCACTGGTGTGATCAAATGAACGGAGGATTAAATACTTGTCGAAGCGGGTCTCCTAACTTTATTTATGGTCACCATTTGCTAAGGAGGAAATTAATGGATTCGTGGATTTGTTCATGTTATGATTAATGGGGGAATCGATTATGATTAATAATCGAGATTAGCGCCAAGGCATCACAAAGGGCCTATAACCCGTCGGGTGGACTGCGTTTGTGAACGTTCGAGAAGAACGGGGACACATAACGTGTCTTTACTGGTATATGTCGGAGATTCTATTGTTTTGAGGTATAATATATATTAATAAGTGGAAGTTATAATAGTAATCGCTATTCAATTTTTTTTTTTACTAATAACGTGCTTGATTTACGTTATTAAATATAACCCATTAAAAACATTTTGATGAGTAATAAAAATTACAGCTAGAACATCAGAAAGAACTCTCGATTTCCAGCATGCATATTAAATATAAAGAATATAATAAATATAAGCTTTTTAAATAATATATTCGTCTTTTGAATACAATTGGAGGCTGATTTATAATTCACCACTCTTTTATTAAAAATAGTTACACGACATTTCGGCTCAAGTGCCATCTTCAGGTGCAATGAAACTAATTTGATCTAATGTGAGTAGATGCTTACAACCAAAATTCTCATGTCTAAAAAAAATTTTTTTTTTTAATTTTTTTTTTTTGTGTATGTATATATATATATATATATATATATATATATATATATATATATATATGGACATAATTGTTTATACTTCTGTTATTCTCCAACTAATGATACGTCTGACTGTAATCCATATTTTATCTTTAAATTTATACATAAACATACATATTTTTTCAATACATTTTATTTTATCACTTTCCCCCATTCTCATATACAGTTCCGAGGATTTGTATGAATTAATTTTTATTATTTAAATTGATTTTAAAGTGATGACAAATCTGTGGTCGGTTTGATATTGAATTGAAATGGTAAGTTTGTTTTGCGGTATAGTATACCTAAATCGCCTACCAATCAACTTAAATTAATAATTTGTTATAAAAACTGACTTTATTTAATGTAAACTGAAATTCAAGGTACAAAGTTTTCTTATAATAAATAGTTTTAACTTTACAATATTTAGCTTTCCAATGGTATATTATAATTATTTATTATAAAAAAAGAAGTTAAACTATTTTTGCTCTTTCCTCCTTTAGTTTGTTATCAAATTCCTTCAAATATTATATTTTTTCCGGATTTTATCAATGCTTACAAGATGATATAATTATTTTTTTCGAATATACAGAATTAAAGATATTTTAAAGTATGAAAAATTAAAAGATCAGTATTTAAATCATATAAGGATATTATAATTAAAATTAGATCTGTATGATATTAGAGAAAATAAAATCTTACATGATATAGCGATATGAGAAATGAGTAAAAAGTTCGTAAAAAACTGCAAAGTATAACTTGGCTCTCCGGGTGTGTTTTTTTTAATATTTTTGTTTTGCTGTTAGTTGCTGTAAAATCTCAAGCATACATGATTCTAAAATATGGAATTTCAGCTTTATAAAAATTATCGTTTTTGAGCAGGTCTTAAATATACACAGGCTTTTGGTGGGGCTTGATTATTTGGACCCAGATGATCCTAAAACGTGTATTTTCGGCTAACACTCGATTTTTCAAGATAGCAATACTTTACCTTACTATATATTTTTTATATATGTAACAAAACAAAAATAGCTTTTTATTTTATTTTATTAATTTTACAGGAAATAAAAACCTTCCTTTAGGCAGTTGCTGAAACTTATAGATTTTTTTTTTTATTTGCCTCTTGGAAACATTCCCCAGAAATATGTGAAATATTTAAGGGGATATACAGAACTTGGATACTGCGTTGAGAGACTGAGGATGAGGGCTTTGTACTCACGCTCAGCCGACTGGATGATTGGATAAATTTAACAATATTATCAAACCCTCCATCCGACCCAAAACCCATTAAGTGAAGTTATATACGAGATTGTTCCACGTAAATATCCCTGGTTTAAACCGTAAGTCCTCCACCAATCGTCAAGGGTTAATATTAATATCAACCAAGTTCTCAAATATTCAATAGAATAAAACAAGGAAAGGTAAAAAAGTCAATCGGTTTCTGAGAATGATTGCTTTTTACCCCATTTGTATCATTCTACCCTCTTTGCTCGAGGGAACATATGTTACTGCGGGAGGGAGGTCGAGGAATATAGACAAATAAAAGTTCTCCCAAGAGGGAAACAAAATATTACTGGAAATATTGATAAGAACTGTGAGTAAGAATAGGATGTATTTCATTCGTGTTTAAAATTTCTTGTTTCCAAAAGTAGGAGGCTCAATACTCTACTCAAATTTTCTTCCAGTATAAAAAAAAAAAAAAAAAAAAAAAAACCCTGCAAATTATTACACAATGGTTTATTATATCTAAATAGCCATATTATATAAATACAAGTTTATATAGTTCTTGACAGACAGAAACTAATATGAAAAACAATAAGTGGAAAATGTATACTATTATGTCAGGAAGCTCCATTTTATTTTTTCAGATTCACATAAACATTCACTAGCTTCCATAATATAATTTATACTTCTCAAGTTCAATTACATTTTTTCCACTGTTTTGAGGCTTTGTCCCCATTTTAGTCAAGAATGAAATCCATTTTCATAATTTATCTTATGATATGTTAATTGTTATAATCAGCAAAACTATATTATGCCATCATATAGCTTTAAAATAATTTTTTTTTGTACGGTATGAAGTCCGCCGTCCGAGGCATTTTTCCAAAACTACTAAACACCAAAATTCTAGGTCAACAATGATCTTATCACCTAGACGTTAATATCAGCTGGTTATTGTTAAAATGACGGCCACTTATAAGTAATTTAATTCAATAACTGAGTTATTTTATAAGATATATACAACATCTATAATTGTTTTTTAGCAAAAAAAAACCGCGAATAATCATAAAAAATAAAAAAAATTGGAATTTAACACATAAATACACCCATACCTCCATAGAGTTTTAGGATCAAAAAATAGCGATAAGCAAAAAAAAAAAAAAAAAAAAATAATATATATATATATATATATATATATATATATATATATATTGAAATATTACCTATATCTACCCTAGTAACTCCGTTATTTTCGAAGACAGAGAAAAATGTATTAGTGTTTTTTTACAAACAAAAAAACGCGAATAATTATAAAAAGGAGAATAAAGTAAAAACAAAAAATTAAATTTTACCCATAAATTCCCTCATAACTCATTTATTTTTGAGAATAGAAAAAAATATGTATGGAGTTTTAGATTCAGTAAAGCGAAATAAATAGAAAACAAAAATTGATCTATATATTCAATAGAAATTATAACATATGTAATTTCACCAAAGCTCGGTTATTATTGAAGATAGAGAAAAATCGAAAAGATTAGCAACTATAAACAGTTCTACCCTAATATAGTTATTTGGAAATAATAAGCCATTGTGTAATAATTTGTAGCGTTTTACTTTATTTATTAACCGTGTTTTATTCTAGTTATTAACTTGTTTTAATGTTTCTATTAGCTCAATCAACAAAAACATGTATTATAAAATCGGAATTCAATCAGAGAACATCTCTAAGACTCGACAAAGTTGCGACTGAGGAGAAACAGTGATTATTTACAAAGAGGAATTGAAGGCAAACATGGAGTCATTGAGATGTGAAGTCCCAAGATCTACACAATCGCTCAACCCCACCTCCACAAATTGAACGTAAACATTATTAACGATATTATTTTGCTCTCAGAGTTCGGTAGCTTAATAGCACAGAATAAGTTGGTACGCGTTAGATTAATTTAATCTTATACATAAATTTATAATTATATTACATTATTCAAGGTAGTCTAATATTTTAAAAATCCATTTTTTGTTGGAATTAACCAAAAAAATCTGGCGCTGGCAACGCACGACTTCCATTTATTTGGGCTTTATAAATCAATTTAAGAACCATAAGAAAAAAGTTGAGAATAGAAATAAAAACCATAGACATATTCAGTTTATTTGGAAACATATTATTATTATATTAACATATTATATTATTTCAACAAACAAATCATTGTGAATTTCTTTTTTATCAACATTGTATATATGTACATATTTCTTGTTTAGTTTAGTTTTAAATATTATTATTTGATGTTACTTCTTGATTTATTATTCTTATTTTATTTTATTTTTAATTTCTATTATTATTTCAATCTAAGACACAATATTGATTTCTATATTTCAGGATTCTTGATATGCTTTTATCACTTTAACCTTTTATTATCCTTGCCTATATGAAATATAAAGTAATGGATAGGAAACACTTTCGAATTCGAATTTTCGCTGGAAATACACGAAATAGGGTCTGATAGAGATGACCAAGTCCCGTAAAAAGGTCTATGTGAGAGTATATAGGCAGCCTAGCTCCAAAATTTTAATTTGTTTAAAACTGAATTTCCGTATTTTAGGGGAATATTTACCAAAGACGTTAAGCAAACTTAAAAAAAAAAAAAAAAAATCAGCTAACCAGAAGATCCACTTTATAAAATGCATTTTGCACCTATTTACGATTTCCTCAAAAGCGAATGGAATGATTTTGAATAAATACAATGTAAAATTTACTGGGCTTAAATATGATGTAGGTTTAATTTAAATTTGAATAGTTTAACAGGGCTTAAATTTCGATATTTTAACTTTTCTTCTTTTAAAGTACCTTTAATAAATAAAAAAAAAAAAGAAGAAAACATAATTTGAACAAATTTTAAAACTAACAAAAAAATAAATGAGTAAACAATTTTTTTTTACTTTCACTTACTATATATATATGAAATATATAGTAAGTGCAGGTATTGCGATCGTGTAAATTTTCGAATTCCATTTTTTAACGGAAATGCACGTTTTAGGGTCCCCTGAGTCCAAATGACCAAGTCCCGAAAAAATAGCTGTGTGTGTGGTAACTCCCGCGCGTAAACAGAATGTCCTATGAAACTGAAATTTCATATTTAAGACAACTACACGCCCGAGACGTTACAAAACCTTTTTCATCAAAATAAGCTTACACAGAAGAGCCATTTTATACTTAGCATTTTGCACCTTTTTACGATTTTCTCAAAAACGGCTCTAACGATTTTGATTAAACTGGCTATATAGATGTAAAGTTAAATGTGATTTCTGACGTAGGTTTCATTCTGATCGAAATAGTCTGACAGGGCTTGAATGCCAATATTTTAAATTTTCTTCCCCTAAAGTACCTTTAATTTTGTAAATTATATAAAAATAACCGTATTAGCTTATTAGCATTGATAATAAGCAGCTAAATATATATGTAAGCTAAGCGAATTTGATAAACAACTAAAGGAGAAAACAGAAAACATATTTTTTTAATGCAATTTTTTTTTTTTTTTAATATAAGAACAGTATGCATGTCTAATATACCGTTGGAAAGCTTTAGATTTTAGAAAAAATATTATCTTATACACAAGCTTGTAAATGTTAATAAAGAGTGTAAAGCCGATAAACTAACTGTTTATTTTAGATAATAATATAATAGTTTTTTTTAAAAAATAAAACACATATTTCAATAGAAATTCAATTTGATTAATTATTTAATGGTTTCACTCATTTCGATCATTAACTGTATTTGAAAATTCTTTAATCGATTTAAAAACGGGGGTAAGTGAAAGTCGTGTGTTGCCGGTACTAGATTTTTAAAATAAGAACAGTTAGAAATTTAAAGATTTTAGAAAAAATATTGTATTATACCCTAATTTGTAGTGGCAAAAAAAAAGTGATAGTTGTGAATAGTAATATAATATGTTACTTCTTAAATCACGTGTTTCAATTCTAACTCTATTTTCTATTGTAACTTTATATAAAAGGTCTTTAATCGATTTTAACATCTGAAGTAAGCGAAAGTCGTGTGTACTTTCAGTAATTAAGACTTTCGTGATGTATCAAGAACTATATCGGCTTTTGTGGAATAACCTGAAAACCTATTCATAAATCGAAGAAGGCTACATCTACATACTCCGCTATTAAAAAATTCCATTTTCCCTCTAGATATTTATTGTTCAAGATTTAAAAGAGCATTCTTAATCAGCTTAAATAATAGCGAATATACCTTTTATTTTAATAATAGTTTCCATTTCCAGTTTATGGTGAGGTTCATGACGCAAAGAGGAAGGCAAATTCGATAAAAGGGCTACTCGTAAATGTCCAACACTCAGGCATTGGAACACTCTAAGCAAAACGGTGTAATATACTCAGGGCATAAATTCCTGTCCGTCTGTTCTACACTGATATTAACTGGGCGTCTTATTTTTTTTTTTTTTTTTTTCCCGTTATGGGTCATAAAAATGTCCGAAGTGGTAAGTTGTACATGTACACAAAATAAAAATAAATCTTTATCATTCATTACTCACGAAATTCACCTTAAAGTAATGTCGAAAGCTTTTAAAGTTTTTCACAATTTATATTTCAACATTACACTACTATTTGTAGCTTTTAAAAGAGAGATAATAAAATTTGCATTCTTGAAAAGTTTCTTATTAAATTTAAAGTAATTTTTATTGTTAAATGATACTGATAAATTGTACAGTATTATAATTCTAACAAAATGTTAAAAAGCAGATTTTATAAATAATACATTTTTTTCCTCGACTATAAATTATAAGGATTTTAATAGTCTATAGTAGTTCAGTTTATAAAAGTTTTATATATATATATATAATATATATATACAGTTTCAACCTATCAAATTGCATTCATGGCCCAAAAGTGAAAAATACAAGCTAAAACAGAATATTATAATTTGCATAAAATAATTACAAGATGAAATTATTGTTTAAGAGACAGATAACGTTTCTTGAATAAACGTTATACATGCAGTGAACTCAAAAATAAATCAGTTAAATAGGTGTACTAATTGGAATTAAAATATGTTCTAAAGTTAGAAAAGCATATAATAGAAATTATTGGAAATTTAATTACAATTTTGAACAACAGTGTCCTACATCCTACTGTGAGGATATTGCAATCAATAAACCGCGATAACAATACAAAACTTAAATTGTCAACAGTTAAGAACTATATATATTCTTATCTTTCATTGGTCTACTTTTCTCCGGGTCCTGGGTTCGAATCTTGGCTATGGCAGAATATTATTTATTCTTTTAATTCATCGGGGGGGGGGGTGACCCTAGGGTATGGAGACCCTCCTGGGGAGACCCAGCCTCTATAAAGTGGGTACCAGATAAAATGGGGGGGAGGGCAAACCTGGTGGCTGAGCGTATTCAAGGCCTAATCATCTCATTGTACGGCCGTTGGACTGTACGAATCTATATATGTACTAAGCCCAAGACACTTTTTGGGTTGCAGTGGTAGTCACTCTGGAGGGTAGTGCTATTTTATTATGTTTAATATATATATATATAATATAAAATATATAATATATAATATATATATACAAGAAATTAATTCATCGACCCTTTTTTTATATTATAATTTTGTTTTAAATAATTCGGGTTTTGGGCCATTAAACTAATACTCCTTCTTAATTTTCTTTATTTTGACGTTTCGATCCTCCGTCCATGAATACACATAGGATCCTTTTCACTGCAACAAAGAATTTTATTGAGCACCGCACACCACTCAGGCTAACACAGGGCACTGTATATATTATATATAATATATATATATATATATATATATATATATATATATATATATATATATATTATATATAAGAAAACGTGGATTCTTCGTGAATACTTGGAATCCAGGCTGAGTAATACACAAGTCCTTTTCAGTTGGACTTAAATATCAGACGGGCTGTAACGTAATATGACATAATGGATATACCTGATGCAATTTATATTGTGGAAATAAAAATCATGCATTATTTTTAAAAAGAAAACGAACCGGATTCAAGATCATTGGCTTCCATTTATCATGGTTCATCTATTAAACAATTTTTACTTTCACTTACCAATATATGAAAATATAGTAAGAGAAAGTATTGCGATCGTGATAATTTTTGAATTTGAGTTTTCAACGGAAATACACGTTTTAGTGTCCCCTGAGTCTAAATGAAAAAAAAAAGTCTGTGTGTGTGTGTGTGTGTGTGATAAGTCAAGCAGGAAGACGAAAAACGTACATTACTGAAAATTCATATTTAAGAGAACCATACGCCCGAGATCTTACAGCAACTTTTTCAACAAAATCAGCTAACTAGAAGAGCCATTTTATACTATGCATTTAGCACCTTTTTACGATGTAAAATTTATGGGCTTTAAAATCGTGTAGGTTTGTTTCGGATTGGAATAAGTCTGATAGGGCCTAAATGCCGATATTTTACATTTTCTTCCTCTAAAATACCTATAGTTCTGTAGAATCTAAAAAAAAAATAACCATATCATTTTGTTACCATTGATAAAAAAAAAAGGTAAATATATGAGTTGAAATAATTCTATACCAAACTAAAAGAGAAAACTCAAGAAATATTTTTTTAATGCAATTTTTTGTTTTTGAACATAATAATAGTAATATACATATATAACATATACCGTGACATAACATATACATACACAACATATACATATACGTAACATAACATATACATATATTTTATACAGAATTTTGTATATGTTAATTTACAAGAGTGATGAAACGCCGATAAAACTGACTGAATATTTTAGATAAAAATGTAATAGATTTTTAATAAAACACGTGTTTCTATAGAAATTCAATTCAATTATTTCTTTAATGGTTCACTCATTTTTATTGTGTATCAAAATTCTTTAATCCATTTAAAAAACGGAAGTAAGTGAAAGTCGTGTATTGCCCGCACCATATTTTTTTTTAATGTTTGAAATGGTATTGTGCTTATACCCTTATAATGTTACATGACGAAGATGTGGATTAGGATCGAAGGAAAAGAAAGTATGTCACATCGAATAAGGCTTTGTTTATAGATGTTGAGCGATTTGTGGCTAGCCGCAAGTCGTGTGGATGCGGTTGCCATTGATGGCATAGAGGCGAAACGTAGGACCGATATTGAAATTATTTCCAGATTAAGATTTTAATGGAAGTGATGTTAAAAAAATGAAAAGAAGCTATTTAATTAAAAAATAATTGTTAAAAAGCACTGTATGTTTATTCATTAAACGGCACATTATGATATTGTGGCTAATCGGACGATGCTGGGTGCCCTAAATTTTGCCTGACTGGGTTTAATTAGGATAGGGATCATTCACGAGGACCGAACAAGGACACAGGACCACTATTTTACGTCACCTCCGGAGAAAGGCATCTTAGGAACATCTATCTGGTTAATTGCAAATTATTTAGATATAATAAAAATTATTTTATACTGTAAGGCCACACACTTCTGGATCAAACATAATCAAAACATTTTTTAAAAGACTAGGTTTTTTAAAAGGGAGTAAAAAATCCTTAGATATGCCGTCCTTCGGCGGGGGCGTAAAAAGGTGGTCCCGAGCCTGTGCGATGTCAGGTACTCGTTAAAGATCTCTATCTTGATAAAACCTGGATTGGCAAAGTTTAGGCTCCCACTGTAGCTTCGTCCGATTGGCCACATCTTAAATTGACGTTAACTAAATAAACAAACAAACTACTTTGTAATAATAACTTTATCGAAAGTTATACCCCTGTAGAAATATGTTATTCATTTCTTGATGTACTACTTAGAATAAAGGGTTAGGCACCAATCACAGATATATAATTTGATGGGTATTGAGCAATACAAGTCGGACTACTCTTGTTATGGGGGTTGGAAGAATCTTTAAAAAATAAAATATAATTTTTCAGCACGGTTATATTGATCAATCTCGTTCTCCTAAGTTTTTTTTTTTTTTTTTTTTTTTTTTTTTTTTTTTTTTTTTTTTTGGTTTTACCTTATCTCAGTAACTATACGACCTAGTAATACCTCTGACAGCAAGACTTGACGTACTTGTTAAGACTAACTATTAATGGTATCTGTAACTCTTGTCTATTGATACCGTTGTATAAAAGTAATTTTAGCTCCTAGACTAACATCACTGTTAGAGGCTGGATATGACTGAAAACAGAACTTCCAAATCAGATTGAAACTAAAATAAATGATATACAGGGAGCACTGAATGAGTTCTTGATTTAGTTCTCTCATGACGACTGGCGCTTAGGTCTAATGAAAAACAAGAAATCTCCGCCCATGACAACTATTTACCCAACTAACAACAGCTTGTGACTGGGAATTGTAACGCTGGCTCGGCACGCCACTTCGTGCCCCCGCCAATCTACCTTAGTCTAATTATATATTTATCCGCTCGATTACATTATGTATTACATGTAGCTGATTACATAGCAAAGATGGTTTCGTCATATAGCCTTCCAAACGGAATTATTCATGGATACAATGTAGTTGTTAATATATGACGCTAACTTGAATCATTTATCTCCTAGTGTTCCTATTTATTTAACGACTACGTCTCCATTTTAAATTGATAACTATTACAGGACATGGATCAATTGAATATTTTATTTATTCGCATAACATTTGTACTAGAGTAATTATTGAACATTGCTGAATAATGCATATGAATAAAACTTGAAGAAGTAAATATTCATGTTTTTTTTTTTTTTTTTTTTTTTTTTTTTAATAATTTGATAAATTAAATACACGTGTATATTGATAGAATATATATATATATATATATATATATATATATATATATATATATACATTTATTTATATGTATAACAAATGACCCTTAGGATTTGGAAAATTAATAAATTCTTTATTATCCTGGGACATGTCCCTTTAGAATAAAAAATATAGAATGTACAAAATGTGCTTTGGAGTCTTAGAGTAAATTATATTCATTTTAACAAGTTAATAATTTTTTATTTTATTTTTTTATTTTGTTACCCCTATTTGTCTACCCTACAGGGTCATTGGCAACTGTGGTTTTCTATATTTGGTTGTAATACTTGATTTCTTTTAAATAATTCAGTAACTTTTTCACCTTGTCTTCATCATCATTCAATATATCTTTTAGGGTTCCTGTTAGTTTAATATTACGTATTGATGTTTCGAAAAGGGGAAAATCTAAAAGTTAGTAATTACTTATATATAATTGACATATTCTAATGATAAGAAAACAGAAACATCGAAAAAATAAAATGTATTTACAATGCTATTGAGCCTGGATATTTATTAAGTGATTAAATATGCGGGATTTGAAGATTGAAAGAGAGTTGGAGTGACGGATGGAAGAAGGGATAGAATTCCATAGGATTGAGGATCGAATGAGAAAGGATCTGTAAAAATGTGCAGTTCGGTGGGCCGTACTGTATAAATCTGAAGACCTGGAGCGTATTCAACGAAGATGGACAGAGGATTTGAATTGTAGGAGGTCAAAAATGTATGATGGGCGGCGGGATTGGATTAATTGGTAAAGAAATGACGCAAGGAAATACTTGCGACGATAGGAAGGGTAAAGCCACTCCAACTCGCCATTTATTTATATGTATAACATATACATTTATTTATATGTATAACAAATGATCCTTTGGATTTGGTAACAAATCATATATATATATATATATATATATATATATATATATATATATATATGTATGTGTGTGTGTGTGTGTGTGTGTGTGTGTGTGTGGAATACGTCTAATAAGTGTGAGACAATATTAAACATTATACGCATAAAATTTTAAGTCATAATACACATTTGGGGAACTACCCGTTCCCAACTCTAAAAAACTAAGAACCCTTCTACTTTTTAAGCGGCTTGGAGGATTACCAGGGATTATAGAGGAAGCAAGGATTGAAACTATTGTGTAAGAATGGTGATGGAAATTTTTCTTAAAAAAATGGTACCTGGTTCCGACCAAAGCAGCAACATATGGAACATTAAGGTCTTTACGGATGAGTTTGGTTTGGACAAAGTGAGGAGTATTGAGGATTTTACGAACGATTTCGGAATCCAAGGATCGAATACGAGAAGAATTTGATTGCCCTTGAGCTCTACTCCGTAAGTACTTGTCACCCTTATGGTGTGCAAAAAATCAATATTGAATATTATGATCCTTGAAAAAATGAATTGGAGAAAACATATTACTGAAATATATGTATATCAACACGTTTACCTAAAAGTATTCCAATATGTCAACTAATAAATAAATTTGCAGAGTATCAAAATATTCAAAAATAACAATAATGATTGCTACTTATATTTTCGCGGTTATGTATGCGGTACCGTATATTATATTATGATATAATAATCACTAATTAGAATTTAAATATCTACATTTTTTTCCTCTGGCGCGACAGGCCGTGTAGGAACTAGGCCTCGTGGTATAATCTCCAAGGAGTATATTCTCACCACGTTTCTCGATGAAATTTTATAGGGTAGGGTCATTACTCCCTACGCATATTTTTGTGAGAGCCCATCAGTATTCTGACGGGTCTTACATACCATGGGGAGAGGCTGTAGTGAATTCCCATTTAATTATATCCTTATAAAAGTCCTGCCGGGAATGGTATTCGAGCTCACAACATTAGACGTGCGAGACTAGTGCACTAGTCACTCAGCCACGGGCTCCCCTCTAATATCTACATTAATATTCTGAAATGAGATAAGTTTGGACTATACGTTATAATATAGATTAATATAACAGCATTTTTTTAATGTTTTGTAAGAAGAATGGAAGTGTCTCAATATAAGTTGCCAATCAGACAATCCGAAACCATGTTTAACAGGATTAAAAATATGTTAAAAAATACGAAATCATGATTACCAACCACGATCAGGGAGGATGGAAACAGTTGTAGGGAATTAAAAGTTAAATATAAATCGATACTGAGGTTGAATATTTACGCCGGTTTGTAGAGCGTGGGTTCCTTTATGAGGGAAATTTGCATATATTGACCAGGCTGGATAATTTACCACTCTTCCACCAACGACCTGTCCATCGAGAAAAACAAAGACTTTCCCGACTTATCTTTATATATTCGTAATTTTATTGCACTGTTGCACTGAGTGCGTTGCTCTGCTTGTAAAAGTCTGAGGTGCAAAGATCTTGAGCGTTATTAGACAGGAGATGAACATTTTCGATACGATATTAAAGAAATAAGGTTTATTTTTAATTCAGCTATGGGAAAGCATAGTGAAGTAGTTATTATAGGTGGAATAATCAGGAGTCAGTCATTTTTTGGAATTTTTTAATTTTGCCAACGTTTCGGCTCAAGCTTGTGAGCCATCATCAGGGCATTACTGAGCCATGTCCAAGCATAAGCAAGGTAACTGAAGTAGTTATTTTTCGATCGAAATCTCATCGAACATATACTTTTCGAGATTCTGCAATTAAAAAAAGAACTAATTTTTTTCTTAAAGATGATTGTTCAAAAATTATTTAGTGACTCTTTGAAATCAACACCATTACATAAAGCCACATGGGAATTACCGGTAACGAGCTTGCGGACTGGGCAGCGAAGCAGGCGCTCACACTGCCAGGGAGAGGAACAGCCATCTTGACCCCGTCTGAATTCAGTGAACCGCTCAGAAAGCAAGAAGATGACCGATGGCAGAAAATGTGGGACGATAGCCCGGTAAGCAAACTGAAGCATATAAAACAAACAGTGAAACCCTGGTCCACATCTAACCGTAGCAGCCGAGGGGAGGAGGTCGCGTTGACCCGGCTAAGGATAGGACACTCGCGGCTGACGCACTCTTATCTTTTTGCTAGGCAGCCGGTGCCCCGATGCCGTCACTGTGATGGAACCCTTACCATTCGGCATATTTTTCAAGAATGCCCTTATTATTCATCACACCTGAATAAAATTGGACTAAGCCGAATATTTCAGCGGTGCTGGGCGATAGAGAGAAAACCATTGAATTAGTTTTTGATTTTCTTAAGGAGCAGTCATTATTATCGAAATTATAAAGACCATTCCTAGTCAGTTAGCATTACTAGTATTAGCTTTTAAACTATTGTTTAAATAAACATATTTTCTTTCTTTATTTTTTTTATTATTTATTATTTTTTTTATTTTTTTATTATTATTTTGTTTTCTTTCTTTCTCTCAATCACTCATTACCTAATAGTTCTTTCTTATAAAGGTTGAATATGCATATAGTGTCTAGGCGTTGATGACCTTAGGGTTTTACGCCTTAAAACCAAAACAAAACAAACAAACCATTACATGAAGATTCTTGAAAAAATAATACGTTTTATCAGGAGAAAAAAATATTTTACTACGATGACATAAGTAAAATAAAATCCTATGTTATTTGACTTTTATGCCTAGGAATCGTAATTATTTTTTAGGAACTCCATAATCTTTACGCTTATCAAAAATATCTAGGTATAATAAACGGTATATAATTCTTTCTCAGAATCTTAGTACACACGTTTCAACAGATATTAATAATTATAAAATATCATATTCGTAGTATTTTTTTATAAATCAGAAAAAAACATCATAATTTTATTATTATTTTTTTTTTTTAAATATTTTATTTGTTTACATTCTTTTGTACAAATTGTTTAAATAAATAGCTACTTTTATTTATTAATTAATATTATCATATTAACATTCATGTAGAATACCATTAAGGTATGGAACATGATGTAATAAATTAATGTGGGGTTAACATGTAAGGAAAAAAATCTATGTATGTAATGCATACATTATCCAACGCAGATCCTACTGAATCACCTAAATAAATAATAAAAATCAAGCACCAATTTTACGTAGATAGATATTTTATTTATAATTATATGTCCCAATGACTCCTCGAAGTATTGAATGGGTATTATTTTTTACCTTAATATAAGTTCATAAATTATTTTTTTGAAATTCATTAAAATAATTATCCACAATGTTTATTTAGTTGAAAGATAAAAACAGGCATAAAATATCTTTTCAAGATTTTGAAACGTTAATTTAAAATTTAAATTGACAATTTATTTGAACAATCAATCAAAAGAGGAGGTTCATTTGTAGAGGAAACAATTAAGGACGAGTATAAACAGAAAATTCCTATTAAGTGCCTCACGCGAGGGGAGGGAGGGCCTTGTAAAGAACAAATTAAGGAACTGTTTGAACGAGTAAACGGAAGGAACGACCTGTGGCTTGGTTTGGTGGTCCTCCGGGACGGATCGTTCTGCATTTTAGCTTGAAGTTGATACTGAATCATTTTTACTATTTATTACTATAATAATAATAATTTTAAATTCGGTCAATGTTATTAATCTCATGTGGGAGAAATAATATTTGAAAAACTACATGCTATAGTATAGCGTTCAAAACTGTAATTTGACCATCATATTTGAGAAATGGAGAATGATATACAAACTTAATTTTTTTTTTACTATAAACAAGTAAATCAATACCCTTCATTATATATACATATATAATAATATAGTGTTTTTATTATGAATTTTATAAATATATATATATATATATATATATATATATATATATATATATTATTATACTATATATATAAGAAGATACTATAAACAAACTAGTGGAGGCAGGTATAGATGGGTCGGTGGAGTGGGTACTCGACACCATCTGTTATCTGCCCTTGTGGGACACCGATTGACCTTCTCATCCTCGATACCTTGATACCTTAAGGGACCGCTCTGATTCTTCACCTAGTACCCAATGGGATAGGCCTCACACACTATATATATATTTATAATAATAATATTTTAATCATACAAATGACGGTTTATCAAAACATTAGAGTTCAATAGGTTATCATAATTATTATAATTACTATAGGTGGAATAGTCAGGAATCAGTCATTTTTGAAAAGTTTTTAATTTTGCCGTTTCGGCTCAAGCTTGTGAGCCATCATCAGGGCATTACTGAGCCATGTCCAAGCATAAACTCTGTATAAAATGCTGTCAGTTTATACTTGGACATGGGTCAGTAATGCCCTGATGATGGCTCACAAGCTTGAGCCGAAACGTTGGCAAAATTAAAAACTTTTCAAAAATGACTGATTCCTGACTATTCCACCTATAATAGTTTCTACAGTCGACTATACACCCTCAATATTATAATTACTGTTCCTTAGCTTAAACCCTCAAAACAACATTATTACAACGCGAATAATTGAGAAGAGCCAGAAGAGATTGAAAAATCGCAAATTTTGGTTGATGGCTGACCAACACATATCGAAGCAAAGTTCTAGCTCTTAGTAGATAAAAAATGAAAACAAATAAATGTTGTTCTAACCTTAAAATATCTAGAAAAACGAAAATTAAAACTATCATACCAATTGAGAGTTTACACTTGGCAAACTGATAAATATTTATTTAGGGCCTATAGTTACTTTTCATAAATATAATTATTATTCAATATGGGTTTATCGTTTTCAAAGGTTTCAAGAAATATGTCAACATTTCAAGAAAAAAATAACCTTTTTATGATTTTTAAAACTTTTATTATTTATTTTTTCTCATTCTATCCATCTTTCCGCAACCCTTTATTCATTCACAAGGGATAATTGAAAACCACGATAACCATAAACCATAACCATCATAGAAAACCAAAACAATATCAATTATCGCAAAACACTTACTGGTGCAAGAGAAGTACAAAACATATTTCTAGTCATATGTTTATATATAATATATATATATATATATATATATATATAATATATATATTATATATATGTATATATATATATATATAATATATATATATATATATAGTAGTTATACATATGTACTGCATATTTAATAGGAATGATAGAATAAATATTATCATATACATATAATAAATAATTATATATTTATATTTATGAGATAAATAAAATCAATGAATTTTCAGTGATATGCGATGAACTCAAGTGTAAGTAAGTGTTCATTCATCATACTTTTATGATTAAAGATTTAATTAATTCTGATTTATGAATTATTGATCAGTTTTAATTAATTTTATGATTGATTGATCCGTTCAGATTTATATAAATTTTTAATCAGATCCTTTATTTAGATAAGATATCCTTACAAGATGAAATTACTTTAAGCTCGTCTAGCAGACAAGGGTAAAGTTTTGATTAAGTTTCGCAGAACCGTTTAATGTTGTCCATGTTTTAAAAAATAGAAGCTATCGATTTTTAAAAAAATCGTTTATGTTTCAGTAAGAAGAATAAGTTTTATAAAAGTTATAAAGAAGAAGGCATTTATTTCGTTGATTTAATAATTTATAAAATATAAACATAAAGTAAGAATATTCAGGAAATACATGAGATTAAGATTGAGCACTATCAAACCTCATATATTCTTAATTATTTGGTGATGATATATAAGACTTCATGGAAAATTAAAAGTTAATCTTAATGTCTAGGGAAATTAAATTCAGTAGGATAAATCAGCTTTTATTTTATTTTTTTATTTCATTCCTAAATAATTCTAATTTATGTTTATATAGTAGATTTTATTGACATAACATAAGACGGAGAAGTATTTTTTGTTTTAAATGATATCAAATTCGCATACAAATAACTATTTAATATTCGCGTTGATAATAATATATATATATATATATATATATATATATATATATATATATATATATATATATATATATATATATATATATATATATATATATATATATATAATATTCACTTAAGTAATACATTTTATAGATACTTTTATAGTTGAATGAATCAAACATCATATATCCAAAATAAACCCACATCTTTATCATAATTTCTATAAATGATGCCATAAAATCAAAATTTGTTATTTAAGGAGTTATTAAAATAAATATTTAAATCCAATAACCAACTATTTCTCCTTATTAATTTTGCTCCATAAAAGTTCTGAATAAAACAATTTCTTAAAGTTAAAATATTTTGTAAACAAAAAATATCCATGAAACCACTGCAAGAACGCATAGGAGAAATCTTAGAAGATAACCAGCAGATGGCACCACTATGTTAACGTTTTACCTAGATGGCAGACATCCGTTCTGCAAACCTATAATTATCATAAAGGCACTGTCCGGATGTAATCACTGTTACCAACTCAAAAATAGTTATTATATCTCCGTTATAATGAGATTTAATTGATATTTTGTTTTTGTACAGAATCTAGATTGTATCATATATATATATATATATAACTATCCGTTTGAAGTGGTTTATATCCAATTTTACAAATTTGTTTATAAAATAAATTTATTCTATATTATACATCCGATAATAACGAATAGGAGTAACCACAAAAGAAAAAAAATCCAACCAGGTTCAATCCGAGTAAAAATAAATAAATATTCAGAAATAGATAATTAAAGCTTAAATCTCAAAGGCTGATTATTCCTGGACAACATCTCATAACATTCCGACATCTCTACACAAATGTTATAACAAAAATAAAAAATTAATAGACTATAATCAAAATTCCATTCTTTTCGTTACGGTAATATCAGAAATGTCATTCAAGCTCTAGCAATGATTTTCATAAAATCGATGTCAAATTCTTACTCTCAACAACAATGCATATGTAATATGACACACAAAGGATAAAAACCTGAAAAAAAGTGTTGGAATTTCAAATTAATAAAAGTGTTTCTCATAAGTTTACTAGATGGTTTATTGAAATCATACGATTTTAGTTTATTTTAATTCTTAAAACGATACTCAAATCGTTAAATAATTCTGATATGAAATATATAAGCTACATAATCTTAAATAGCTAATGATTTTTCATAGATATTGAAAAAATATAAATAAATTATACGATAAATATATGCTATATCTAACAAAAAAATTATTAGAAATATTCAGATCATTAGAAAAAAACAAACAAAAAAAAACAGGGCTGCTGTAGGTGAATATCTTAGCGTGGTAAATCGTGACTTCAGCGATGGCATTACATGTTAAAAAAATTAATTTAGGTTTTTTTTTTTTTTATTTATTTGTTATTATTGTTAATCAAATATGAATAGTGGAAAATTAAAAAAAAAATTAAATCCTATTATTTAGCTTCAAATACTTTTGTGTAGTGAAATATTTTTGTTTAATTTTTTTTCCAGTCACACATAAAAAATTAATAACGATTGTTATTTTCATTGGTTTAATCAATTAATTTCAAAATTAAATTAAATTTTTAAATTATGATATCAATTACTTTTTATTAATATCGTTCGATCCCCGAATTGCTTTTTATTCGGTGGCGTCTAACCTCGTTAATTTCAATACTTATTTATTTTTAACAAATTTAATAAGCTAATATTTGTATCTTGGATTATAATTTTTAATCAATGATTCGGTGTGAATTAAATCCGAAGATGATCCTTAATTATTATATTAGGCTTTCAACGCATTGATTTAATATTTCAATTATGTAAATTTATAAATATTAATGTATTTAATTTATTTAATAGTGCAACTAACTATTCGGTGAAGTTGGACGTTATGGATAATCGAAAGCAGTACAGGATTTATGAATAATTGGTTCTTAATACTTTCCAAAATGTTGATTAAACACCAATAATCATTTTGAGTCTATGTTTCGTATATTTTCTTCATCTTTACGACTCACTGCAATAATTTAAAAAAAAAAAAAATACCAATCATTATTACAAGAAAAGTAATACTATTTTAAAGATATTTTACCTGTCAGCAACCAATTATTACTAATGTCAGTTATGTAGGTATTTTTATTTTATAATTTACAAAATGTAATATAATGGTACGTACATATCTGATATTATTAACCATTGATTGCTGTCTGCTAAAATAATTTTATGCAACGGTGATGATAGTCATTGATAATGATAGGTTTTAAAAAATATATAAATTGTATTGAATCCTGAAGACGGGGAAAATCCCCGAAACGTCGAATCAAAATAATTATTTTGGTGTCTAATAAACTTTTTTTGGGAATTATAAAATACCAATTAATATATTTTCCTTCCGAAAATGTTTATATATATATTTTTAAATTTTATTATTATGCGAAGTTAGTGATTATTCTTTAAAATAATCCCCAACGGTTCTTTAAGATGATTGAATGTCATGTTCACGTACGACGAATATCGGTATGATACAATTCCCTCGGTCCCAATTCACCGGCTCAACAGCGTTCAAATCTCCAGTCGTTCACTTTCGTTCGGAATACTTCGATGATTTTTTTCCCCCATTCTAAGCAATATTAATCCATTTTACAATAATCGTCGGTTATACAAGTCTTTGCGGACTTATCAGTATCCAGATAAGGACTCCTGCCGGCACATCCTCCAAGGACTCCTCGCAGAAGACGGCATGCACACACTAAGACGGTAGTTAAGGAACACTGGTACCTTGTAGAGATACTGGTCGAACATCCTGCAGACGTCCATGTCGGATCCGATGCAGTAGGTGGCCTCCATAGCTTGCACAAACAGGTGGTCGGGGGGCCGCGGGTTCTGTTCCTACTGAGAGTTGTTGATGTTGCGGCGGCACTGGGGGGAGTGCGGCCGCCGGGTTCCCCCACCACGGCCCCGCTCGGGGGGAGGGGAGGGGGTCGTGTCAATCACTTTCCTCCGGGCTAGGCTACATTTTAAACCCCTTTTTATACTCATTATTCAAAAAAATCTTTTTTTTTCTTTATTCCTAATCAAATAGTATCCTCTTTCCGAGTAATTACGAATACACGATTCCTCTAGGCCACCACTGAACTACCCACGAAGTATGAAGACCCCTTCACTTACAGGGTGTTCCATAAATGTCTGGTCATATTGTAGCAACATGAGAGATATACTTTATTTATAAACAAAACAAAACGATGCTGCCCAACTTAATTGGGTTGCTATAACACAGCATACCAGTTTTTTACTAAAGGAATATTCTCAACATTATAATATATAATTTCAAACCCTTAATTGTAAATACAATAATGTTTTCTCTCGCTTTTCTACTCTTTTTTTTTTTTTTTTTTTAATTTCTTAATTCATTTTCCCTGTTTTTCCTTCATCATCGTTTAATTTGTTTATCTTTATTTTTTTTTATTTATTGGAATTTAATACTGTATAACAAGTAATACAACAAGTAAATTTGAATGAAATATAAAAAGACATGAAACAAGGGTAGACAAGCTTCCCAATGGAAGCACTCTAAAAATATTCTAAACAAGAAGGTCCCGGGGCCATCTCTTTTTCAGACGCCTCGGAGGATTGTCAGGAATTGAAGAGGAAGAAAGGATTGAAACGAAAGGATTAGGGTGAGAATGGAGTTTGTCATGGAAGGATTGATACCTCGTACGGGCCAAATCAGCAATATATGGGACATTAAGGTCTTTATGGATGAGTTTGTTGGTGACAAAGTAAGGAGCATTGAGGATTTACGAAGGATTTTGGACTGTAGGGATTGGATACTAGAAGAATTCGATGGTTTCTTAGAGCCCCAGAGCTCAACTCCGTAAGTCCATATCGGTCTTATGATAGTCATGTAGATGAGTCTTTTGTAGTTAAGTGGAAGATAAGAATGTTTGTCTAGTAAGTGTTGAAGTAGCCGAAAACGTCGTGCAGCTTCTTGTCGTTTCAGTCTTGTATGAAGGTTCCAAGGAAGGCGTTTGTCAAGGTGCAGTCCCAATATTTTATTAAAATACAAATATAAACAACTATAACTTAAGTATAAACGCACTTGCATGCCCCTCCAATTATATCTGTAGATGTGACACTTTCTGCTATCCTTGCTACGTCCTTATATATCGACACGTATATCCTCCAAGAAGCTCCTTGTTGAACTTAGTACAGCTCCGCGGTCTCCGAACCAAAGGCCTTTTACGTTGAACTCTCTCTTGCCATAGCTCTCGCGGAACTTTTCCTTGAGGAAAGGGATACATTTTTCGTAGATTTGTCTCTTTACCCTTTCCACTTTACTTGCCTGTACAAGGTCGTTGGATTCATATCTCACGGTGGGATCCAGAATGATAGCTGGATTTTCGGTTTTAGGGAATGCCACGATATCAGCATATTGCGTGGATCCATCCGTATCCACTCAGTAAACTTCCTCGAAGCAGTAATAATAAGAGGCTTACCGAACCCGAATGTTCAATGCCGATGCCACCAAAACGCTGCCAACAACGATTAGTCCGATGATCACCCAAGTTCAAACTCCCGAGATCAGACTTCACACAATCCTCCCATAGACGCTTCGGTCCACTTTTTGGACGCCTACCAGTCGGTTCAGCGAATACCTGAAAGCTCCCAAGTTTTTGTCTTAAACCTTAAGAAATTAACTTTGAATCGGATATCTTCTCAAACTCAATACCAACTAATTCGGTATTTAATTGGGTAATATTTTTCCCAGTTTGTACACCGACTTGTGTAGGTAGGTCCACTGTACATTGAGTTTATTAACGGGTCATTCCACGCTACTTCATCAATGCATTTCACCTTTGACATTTTAATATTTCTTTTTGTATCCTTTTGTGTCTCTAAAGTTTTTGAAAACATTCAATCAAGAATGATATTTATTATGTGACGGAACCCATCATTTCGAAAAACTCGTAGTAGAAATATTGTGTTTTTTATTTATTTGTTGGAATTTACATGGAGTACAACAAGTGAATTTGAGTAAAATATAAAAAGACATGAAACACATGTAGAGAAGCTTCCCAATGGAATAGTAGAAATATTTAATGCTTACTTTCAGGTATTCTTTAGCATTTTATTATTAAGAATGACAAATTCGAAAAAAAAAAAAAAGAAGATACTTAAGCGTTTGTTATCAACTTATTATTTGATATGTTTTTGACCGGCTTTTTTCCTAATTCAGCGGTAGCTTCAAAAACTAGATTAATTGATATATTTAATGTATGTCTAGACTATATTTACTGAAACCATTGGAATTATTTTCCTAGGGTATCTTGTTTGTCGATCTCCTATCGGTGGTTATGAAAAAGGTGGGGCTGATAGAGGAAGTGCCCGAAGTCGGCGGTCCAGCATTTGTCCACCCTTAATATTGTCTCTTGTCGACTAGTTGCTGGGTCTAGGAAGTTGGTCTGGGTGATCTGTTATGTACATTTCTTATCTGGGTAGGCTGGCTAAGCGTCTCTTTGTCAGTCATGTGAGTTTCTGTTATCAATGCTCCGTTCATGTCATGTTCTTTTAGAGAAAGTTCCTGTCATTGAGGAGTATTTTAAGAGGTAATGGATATTCATGTACGAGAAGGGTTTGAAATGAAGGTAGTTTGTTGTTAACTCTACTACTACTTAGTACAGAAGAGTTACTTCCTGTTACTATTGGAGCTGCTTCATCATTTCGGTCCCATGGAGATATATTTTGTTTCAATTTATGGCTCGATATCTTCTGTTTTCTTTGATGTGGTAGTGTTGGCAATAGAGGAGTGGACGACATTGTTTGTCTGGTGTTCTTCTATTTGAGATCCTTAATTTTTATTATTTTATGGCAGATACTTCACCCGGTCGCTCACAGATAGCGCTAGCGGTGGCTACATGGGTTACCGACCGAATATATGAAGACGTACAATTCAATAATATTATATATTGTAACTCATTTATACCATTCTAAATATTTGTGTTTATGTAACTGATTTATAAGAATAAATAAACCGCTCAAGGTAATTTGACCTAGGCCCGAGACACGAGTCTGGAGCAAAGCTCTCACCATCAATTATTGACATGGATGACTAACATCCCCAAGAGCCAACTCAGCTCATCAGATCACCAACCTGGTGCCTCCCTGGGTCAGAATATCTCTGCCTTTGTAACATCATGTGGTCTGTCTTTATTTAACTTCCTTCAAGTACCTTCTCTCCTTCTTTCTTCCCACCTCCTCATAGGATGATGTGCATGGCTTTTACCCATGTACACCTATAAGGGCTCCTAGGCAACGCTGCTGCTGTGCTACTACCACACGGGTTTATCCTGTCCTAGCCAGTCCTCTCTGCTCATTGGTATACCTGGCAGGGTAATTGCTCATTACCTGCTCTTACCTGGTGCTGCGGTACGTGCTTCTACCACGTCGAGCACCATCTCCATCTATCTCTTTTCCTTGCATGAATATGCAATTGTCGAGGCCTTCTGTTACCCTTTCTTGTCCATAATAACAACCATACCTCGATACTTTGTTAGTTTATTGGTTAGAAGGAATAAATTAAGTAATTAGATTAATGAATAAATTAAGTATTCATACAGTACATCCTTTAAAGTTAACCGGATCAATACCATTGCAGTTAGCAAAAGTGGCGGGTGTATTCGCTGGAAAGTTGTGGTCCTACACACTTGAAGCATTTGGCGGGAAGGCTGCAATAACTTCTTGTTTGCCCCATAATCCTGGCACCTTTGGCATTGTGGTAGCTCCCTTTTTATGTAGGCTCTTCTATTTCTACTTTTGTGTGAACCAAAAATTCAATTTTAAATACGTCTTGATTATGTATACTGTGTTCTGGATCTATAAAAATGTGGGGAGTGGAATTTTAGTCTTCGGATGTAGATAAATAACACATATATTACTATTTTTCTAAAATAGGTAAAAAGATAAATCAATGAAAAATTAAATAGTCTTTCCATGATTATAATTTTTTTATATAGAATTATTTCGTATATATTTGCCAAAAAATAAAATCGAAGGTCCTTTCAGCAACTATTTGAACTATTTCAATAAAGAAAAAAAACTGTTAAATACTGTAGACAATTAATTAATGGGGTGTATAAAAAAAAAAATTACCATTTTTTAACACAATATCTGAATTAATGCTTTTTTTGATATAAAATACAATCCATGCTCAAAGTAAATTCCATTGTAATCTACCGTCATTGACATCTGCTAGCCAATTTCTCGAATCCTTGCTGATAATATTCTTTGGGATGGCTGTTAAAGAACTGTTGGACCGCTATTTTAACTACCGCAGAATTATCAATTTTTTCCCTTGAAGAAAATGGACCATGGGCTGAAACAAGTACAATAGTAATTAAATGGTACGAGGTCTGAAAAATCTTTTCTTTTGTTCGACGAGAAATGTGAGGACGAGCATTATCTTGTTGGAATAAGACTCATTTTGCGGGTTGATCAAATAAGGAAAACGCTGTGATAACTTCGCATACAATCTTTCCAGTTCGCATTAGAGTTCAAGATTCATAGAGCATTCATCAGGAACAAATTTGTGATAAATAAAAAATTAAAATTAAAAAAAACAAAAAAACATGGATACTTTTTCGGATCGCCGAAGCAACCGGAAAAACAGTTTGGCCGCAATAGACATTGCTCACGAGTGTTAGAATTTCGTCAGTAAACCCTCTTTTCTTAACAGGCGACAATATCCGGATAAAATCTTATATCAGAAAGTTTTTCAATAGATTTTCATTGATTTCTAACATGTTGCTGATCGCTGAGGAGTAAGTTCATGAGGAAATCAGTTTTAATTATACTTACCTTCCATATGGAAAGTAGATGGTGATTGACAGTATCTTCCTCGATGAATGTGATGCAAATAAGTCTCAATGATTTTGGAAATAGAGATTTCCTGTGTGACGGGAGAAGATAGTGGAGATGAGAGGTAACATAGTAAATCAACTTTAAACAGCAAATATCGTGTGTTGATTTCGAGTACAAAAAAAAAAAAAAAAAAAAACTAATGAGACACCCTAATATGAATAGTATGGTATTCTTTTAGTGTTTTATTATATTTGAGTTCTAAATTATATCTAATATATAAAGTTCTCGTGTCACAATTTTAGTTACCATATTCCTCCGAACGGCTATACCGATTTTTATGAAATTTCATATGCATATTCAGTAATTCTGAGAACCGCCTACTATCTTTTTTTCATACCCCTAAGTGATAAGGGCTGTCCACACGTAACATTAATATTTAATTTTTTGGAAAAAAATTGTTTTATTATTTTTTTTATAATGTTGCAATAAAAAATACACATACAACCCTAAATGTTCACACCCCTATCAACAACCCATATTTTGTAGTAGTCATCTTAGTAATATTTCATCCTGTTCAATAACTGCTCAATTATCATTTAGTAAGTTATCCCCGCCTAAGGTCTACCGGTGTCACTTCTCAGCCAGCAAACAGCAAGGAATAGGGATGTGGCCGAAGCCGGTATCCTCTTCCTCACTTTTCACCCCCTCCACAGTTTTCGGCCATTATTATTGTTTATGCATCAAGCCTAGTTGTAATCTATACAATTATCATTTTACTACCTCAGTGTAACTCGTGTTTTTCACATGGACAATTCTACTTGGCATGGGTCTCGAGTGGTTACCATCCATTTCGTTAGTGTTATTATCCTGACATCCTCGACTTTTTCATCCACAGCGGATTAGGCTCTCTGAATTTTTCCATAGCTCGCCTTGATGAACTATCCTCTGATCATAGTCCATTGATTCTAAATTTATCCATAACACCTATTCCTAAACCTATCCCACCGTCATTCATTAGGGGCCCTGTCAACTGGAACCTCTTCCGCGAAATTCTCACTAATGATATTGACCTCAGAGTGATTCTCAAAACCCAAATGACCTTGACGACGCCGTATATTCCTTTACAACCGCTATTCAACAAGCCGCCTGGACTGCCTCCTCTCCCAAACAATCCCAAATAATTCCTTACAAAAGCCATTTACCACAACACCTGACAGACCTCATCAACAGCAAACGTCGAGCTAGAACATTATGGCAACGCACCCGCCACCCAGAAGATCGCCGCTCCTATAATTTTTTTTGTAGAAAATTAAAGCGGGAGTTGGCGATCTTCCGTTCCCAATCCTACAATACCTACCTCTCCTCTCTCTCGACTCGTGACAATTCCCTGTGGAATGTCACGAAGAGAATCCTAAAATCCCACACCATTTCCCATCCTCTCCGGCGCTGTGATGGTTCCTGGGCTGCTTCTGACAAGCATAAGGCCGAGGAATTCGCACAGCACCTTTCCAAAGTTTTTACTCCTCATCCAGAGCTTAATCCAACCCATACTGCAGCAGTTGAAGAGTTCCTCACGTCACCAATACCACTATCCTTACCACCTAAAGCAGTTAATCCCTCTGAGGTCAGATATCTTCTTAAAAAGCTTCCTCTTCGCAAATCTCCTGGATACGATCTCCTTACTCCCCAAATCTTAAGACAACTTCCACCTAAAGCCATTACATTCCTTACATATCTCTATAACTGTATCCTACGCACTACCTATTTTCCTATCTTATGGAAACATTCAACTATGATCCTTTTCCTAAAACCAGGCAAACCTTCTAACAACACGTCATCTTACAGACCTATCAGCCTACTTCCGATCCTCTCAAAAATTTTCGAAAAGCTCCTACTAAAACGAATCCTAGCCAAATTTCAAAATTTTCCTTCACATCAGTTCGGATTTCGTACTCAACATTCCACGGTTCAGCAAGGACTCCGAGTTGTAGACCACATTTCCTCCGCCCTTGAGTGCAAGGAGTATTGTTCGGGTGCCTTTCTGGACATAGCTCAAGCTTTTGACCGGGTGTGGCACCCGGGACTGCTCTTTAAGCTCAAAACCCATTTACCTCAATCCTTATACCTAATCCTCCGATCCTATTTATCCAACCGCTCCTTCCGAGTTCGCTGTGGTTCCGAATTTTCCGAACAATATACTGTTGAGGCCGGTGTTCCTCAAGGCAGCGTCTTAGGACCCGTCCTCTACATCCTCTTCACCGCCGATATCCCTACCGACCCCAATACCTTTCTGGCAACATTTGCTGATGACACAGCCATTTTATCATCCAATTCCGATCCTGAAGCAGCATCGCTAAATCTCCAAAAGCACATTTCCCTTGTCGAAGACTGGTGCAATGCTTGGCGCATTAAGGTGAACGAAAGCAAATGCACTCACGTCACATTCACCCTTCGACGCAAATCCTGTCCAACGGTTAATTTCAATTCTATACCGCTTCCTTCCTCAGACACAGTCCGGTATCTCGGCTTTTTACTAGACAAAAGACTGACGTGGAACCCACATACAAGACTAAAAAGAAAAGAACTCAACCGCAGATTCGGCCAGTTATACAGACTACTAAACAGAAAATCTCATCTTACAGTTGACAACAAATTACTAATATACAAGACAGTACTGAAACCTATATGGACCTACGGACTTGAACTGTGGGGGTCAGCTAAACATTCTAACATTAAACGCATCCAATCCTTCCAATCCAAAGTCCTCCGAACAATAGTTAATGCTCCTTATTACGTTACCAACTGTACCCTACACCATGACCTTAATATTCCGTTTGTTTTAGACCTGGTACCATCCAAATTTTCCAAATTTCATCAGAACCTTAGTCATCATCCTAACCCTCTAGCACAATCCCTATCCAGCACCACCCATCCCTACAATCCTCCTCGAAGATTGAAACGGCAGTGGCCACGAGACCTATTGTAAACATTTAAACTGGAGTTCTGACAATGGTCTGATCCTCCACTCATGTACGGTATGTTTGTGGCTACAGCGCCCTAACTCAGCCTCAACTGGCTCAGACCAGTGATGCGGCGGAGATAGAGGTGCTGGGATCTCTTGGATTCCGCTTTTTCCTCCACAAGTGGAGGGAAAAGCGCTTGCTGGGGTCCCTTTAGCAATTGTATATATTGTATATAGTTATGATTGTGTGTACGATAAAGTGTAAGATGTTTATTTATTTGCCAACTTTTTATTTATCTCAATAATAGGTTTATGTTTCGATTTGTTTTGTTTTTTATTTACTATTATTATTTTATTGTATATATTTGAATTTATGTTATATTTTATGAAATTTGACCATTATTATTATTTTCTGTATATATAGTATGAATGTGGTCTCTTATCAATATTATTATTGTTCATTTTGTAACAAATTGTAATATATCTCAATAAAAAAAAAAAAAAAAAAAAAAAAAAAAATATTCCCTCATCATTCACAACGTTCCATACCTCTTTCACTCATACGAGTATACGACATCCTTACACACTTACAATAAGTTATTATTTATTTTTTTTATACACTATAAATTTCCTAGAAATAATTTATATGGCAAAACAACGTTTGTCGGGTCAGCTAGTTTTAATATATTTTCGCAATCTGTGAACCACATCATTTTTTATTGCTTGGTGACTTATTGTATTGATAAAAAGAAGACAAATATAACATAAGGTAATTAAATTAAAAAATTGTAAATTTACTTTTTTTCCCGAAGGTATTTTCGTCGACAAAAGCATGACGAAAAAAAAAAATTAAGTAAGTATAGATCTTAGTAGTTTAAAAGCAAAAATTATATGTGTTATAGTCAATCAGATGATTCTTGTCTATTTCATTCGCTGTCAAAATGAGGATTTCCAAACAATATTTTGAATACAAAGAGAAAATTTCCATACTCACAGGTGACATTTTTGCGCTGACAAACTCAAAACTCTAGCGTTTATCAGTTAGGGGTGTGATCGTTTCCCGATATCAGAAAACAATTAGGCTAGTGTTTGGTAGAGGGAAAACCTACTAGGCCGATAAACTGTCATGAGTAGATATCAACCAGAGGGGAAAATGAATTTTCCAGCAGGATAGTGGAGAAAAATATCCATTTTCGTCAGTCACGTTCCTTAAAATCAAAATTTCACGGTTATGTATTCTTATATTCAATAATTATAAAATGCTTTGAGTTAATGAATAAAATGCATAAGAAAGAAGTCAATTCTGTTCACTTCTGAACATATTCATTCTAGTGCTGGCTAATCTTGTTATTCATTCATAAAACCAATTTTCTAGTGTTCCTTGATAATTATTTTCTTTATTTCGCACAAAGTGGTTTACCTAAAAGATGGTTATTAGTTGACTAAAGATCCGGATAGTAGGTCGGCTGTGGACAAAAATGTACCGTTGTTGTTCCGGCAATGAACTGAGTCACACATTTCATAACTCGGATTTTTTGGAAGTCGTGAGGAATCCAACATATGAGATTTGTAACATTTCAAATCGCCTTAAAGTGTTCATAAATAGTCGATTTGCTTACATCGAGTTTCTCCAAGTGCTCGAACTGTTGTTCTGGGATTTTTCTCTCAGACCATAGCCATCAAGGAAAAGTTCTTTAAGACTGAAGTCTCAAAATTGGTTGCGTGTACTCACTAATAATGCCCTCGCCCCACACTTATTGAGTTCTTGGCCGTTCGGTAGTTTCCGGTAGGATTTAGAAAATAAAATCAAGCTCTGAAATTTCAGTTAAGTCTGAATTATTTCAAAGTAGCGAAATGCTACAGAGCTAAACAAACATTTTATTTTGTAGGAGGATTTATACGTGTAGATATTCATACAAATGTATTATCCAGTTAACGTAGACAGTTTATGATATAGAACGGTATTTATAAAAATAAATTAAAACATGAAATCCTGCATTATTTTCCTGACAACTACACATCAAGTTATTCACATAATTATTATTATTTTTTAGATTATTTATTGATATTTACAAATGTATTGTACAACACATCTAGTAAATAGGCTAAAAGAAAATAGGCATGTAGAGAAGCTACCCAGCAGCAGCACTCTAAAAATATCCTAAACTAGAAGGTCTCGAGGCCATCTTCTTTTTAGACGCCTCGGAGGATTATCAGCAATTGAAGTGGAAGAAAGTATTGAAACTAGAGGATTAGACTGGGATTGGAGTTTGTCATGAAAGGAATGATATCTGGTTCGGGCCAAATCAGCAACATACGGAATATTAAGGTCTTTATGGATCAGTTTATTAGTTACAATGTAGGGATCGTTGAGGATTTTATGAAGGATTTTAGATTGTAGGGATTGAATACGGGAAAAATTTGATAGTTTAGTTAAGCCCCATAGCTTTACTCCGTAAGTATATTATTATTTAAAATAAAAAAGAGAAAGAAAGCTTTGCCTGTTCTTCAAAAATTCTTCTAGAGGAAAAAATATCTGGTGCGGGCAACACACTACTTTCATTCACCTCCGTTTTTAAAATTGATTTAAGAATTTTCTAATACAGTTAAAGATAAAAATGAGTGAAACCATAAAAGAATTAAGGAAATTAAATTTCTATAGAAATAAGTGTTTTATTAAAAAATCTAGTATATTATTATCTAAAATAATCAGTTAGTTTTATCGGTTTTTCATCACTCTTTATTAACATTTACAAGCTTGTGAATAAGCTTATATTTTTTGTAAAATCTTTAGCTTTTCAACGGTATATTATACATGTAAATTACTGTTCTTATGTTCAAAAATAATAAAAAAATGCATTAAAAAAACATTTTAGCAGCTTTCCTTTCGTTGGATATCTAATTCGTTCAACTTGCATATTTAGCCGTTATTAATCAATTGTAATATAAGATGATATGGTGACATAATCTACAAAATTCAAGGAACTGGTTGGTGTTTACTGATTTATTGAGTATTTACTGATTTACCTTTCTTTCTTCCGAGACCCTCCAGGTACTTCATATACGTAGTTCTGGAGTCTGTCAACCGCTCCCTTTCCTATTGGTTTGGCTTCCATGAACCATTCCACTTCTTTCCCAATAAATGTTCCAACATTCTATGTGGCCAGTCGTGACTTGGTTTTTTCCTATGAATTGTTGGTACTCTATATGAGCGATTGGTCCAGTGCTGGAGGCCCCGTTACCTCAGGACAATTTGAGTCAATATAAGGACAAAGGATATTTTCATAGGATATAAATTTATTTCAACCGTAGGCTATAATCTGGTAAGGAGGCCATTCTGGAGACCACCCAGCTTCTATTAAGTGGGTAAATAGAAATTTTTGACATGAAAAAAGTAAAGAATCACTCCTATATACTGAACCCAAAAATCATCTTTTCTCCTTTAGTTAGATTTCGGAACAGAACTGTAGGAGAGGGCGGCTATATAACCGCATTGATGGACGTAAAAAAGAAGACCCGCGTGGCATGCCGTGTAGGGAATATTGCTGATAGGAATATAGAAGCTAAACCTATGAGAGATTATAATCGCAAGAAAAATGTATTTATGTATGTATGTATGTATTTACAAAACATTAATGTTGGACCACCCAACTTTGATGCCGTGATAGAGACGATAAGTTCTCATAATGATTTCCCCCTTTTGCTTAAAAAGTCAGAGAAATGTTTGACTCAAACATACATTTTAAGCATTAAAAATTTATTACCATAATAAATGTTTACGTACTTAAACTCCTTGCACTTTAATGTGTTTAGTACGTCTCGAAACTGGCCGAAACCCCTTAAGAATCAAAGTTATAAAGAAGGTCATACATAAACTACTGGTCCAAATTGTCACTCACGGTCTGAAGAGAGGTTGCCACGACTTTGCTTTAATAGACTAATCTCACAATATAAAAGACAAAGAATCCTGATAAAAACTTTAATTGGGTCACACAAGTGAGAGAAATGGCTGCTCATTATGGTTGTGGGAAGGAATATGATACGATAAACCCAGCTGGATTGTTAAAGTATAAAGATGGAATATTGGAAAAGTTGAAAAATCATACCATCTCTACAGATATTCATCGAACCGTGATCTCCAATCAACAATCCCATCTATAGAGTTTTAATCTTAACAACCAAGAGACTTATTTGACATATAGAACCAGCCTAATCAAAGTAAAATTGGTGAGCCCATTGAGGTTTTCAAACCCCGAATTAATCAACCTTAATGTGAAACAGAAAACTTTCAGCTTTAAAGGACAAGAAAACTGCCTTTTTTGTAACCAACTTATTACAAATAGCCTATTCCATATTCTTCTCCACTGTGAAAAACTTATTGAAGAAAGGGAAAATATTTAAGACCATTATTATCCGAACATAGTGATCAACAAACAGAACATTGAAAATATACTCAAATCAACTGCCTACAAAAACTAAATATAACCTAAGATCTTTTTAGTGTCAGTCTGCAGAACTCTAGACCCCTTAAATAGTGATGTTATATAATTACGTTTATTTTTGAATGACTAGTAAGATGAGAAATTCAATATTAATGTGCGTGTTGTAAAGTTGGCAATGTATAACCAAATTTATACAAAATGTATATCTTTAACAAATAAAAAAAATAAAAATAATATATATATATATATATATATATATATATATATATATATATATATATATATTATATATATATATATATGTTGTTTGATCAGTTCTCGACTGTTGATAATTTAAGTTTGTGTTGTTCTCAGGTTTCAGTCAATAAATAAACAATTTTATCTATGCGACGTTTCGAGAATTTATTGTTCTCATAATATATATATATATACTTCGATGTGTTGTTATTAAACGACTGATGATATTAATGCGTTACTAATGTGTGCTGTTACTTAAACAATTGTTTTGATTCCTTCAAGTTGTTTTGCAATTTTTAAATATTCAGTTTTCTATTTTAATGTTGGAAATAGAATTATTTTGATGTTGGTACAGGATGTCAGTAATTGGTTCTTCACACTGTCAATAATATGAGAAAATGCATGCATCTAAATTTTATGCCGTAAAATGGATTGATTCAATTTTTTGAAATAATCCAATGAGCCGGATGGAGAGAATAGATGTTGGCCTAATAGAAAACTAATGGTGACTAGATTGCATATTACCTATCGAAATTTTTTGTGGGAATTCAGATTAATTTACCTATATTTAATAAGCTTTTCATTAAATTCAAGTACCTTATGTTTAAAATTATATACGCTTTGAAATACACATTACATTACGTATAAGACGTTATAGGTCATTTGCTTTAATAAACTTGATGGAATTACACGTATAATGCTATAAAGTATACCTATTATTAAACCTAACAACCCCTTATAAACTTACTTCTATAGTCGTCACTTCAGTGTCAAGTTGTTCAAATAGAGCGAACGAAAGAATTAATTGTGTAAAAAAAAAAAAATAAAAATAATAAATAAAGGAAGTGGCACGACTATAAATCAATCCAAAATATTTACTACTGCAGGAATGTCAGAACAGCGAACTTCACGAGTTTTGCTGGAACGGCTTCTTTTTCTTCAATAATCTTTTGTCAAGTAAGTGCTGCCATCTCACGGGAAAGTATGCCACCATCTTCCATGTCCCTTTACGACTTTAATAATTGTAAATAATACTACTATTTAAAGAGATAAATATTTATTATCATTAAAATAAAGTTACATCTCATTTCATTATCTTAAAATATGTGAATATATATATATATATATATATATATATATATATATATATATATATATATATATATATATATATTTTGTTTGATCAGTTCTCGACTGTTGATAATTTAAGTTTGTGTTGTTCTTAGGTTTCAGTCAATGAATAAACAATTTTATCTATGCGACGTTTCGAGAATTTATTGTTCTCATAATCATGCCTTAACAGTGGAAAAACAAAAAATGATCCAGTGATGACCAAAATATTAAAAAAATTCTTCAAATAGACAATATTGAAAAACTGAACATTTTCTGGTTCACTAAGTCAGCATGTAATACCTGGATACCTTGAACTGTGAAGGCCCACACACCAATTAAGTGTCTAGTTATCTGAGGTTAACTGTTTATCATTTTTCATTCTACGGCGAATGTTTTCAGTTTGTTTTTCAAGTTGTTAATTGTTTTTGTTTGTTTTTATGTTTTATTTCAGTGTCGTTTTTCTATTATATATCAATTAAATGATAAAATGTATTATTTAAATAGTTTACTATTATTATTTTTCAAGTTTTTCTCAAGAGCCGAATATATGGACATTTATTATTAACTAGACTCATGTTGGCAATTGAAGAGATTTATAATTTTAAATGGTTTGTACAAGAATGTAAATCTTAAAAAAAAAAAAATGAATAAAAAAAAAAATAAAAAAAAACACGTGAAGTGTATTCATAAAATAAGAATTATTTATTTATAAAGAAAAGAAGATTTGGATAATAGGGACGCCTTTTGGGGAATTAATTTGCAGATGATTGCTTCAATGATAAGAACGTTCGGTAAGACTTTGTGCTATTCAATAATTTCAAATTTCTAAGTGTTCTAAAATGTTATATTTTAATATAGTGTGGGCAGATTTGTAGGAAAACATGTTTAAAATGTTGATCTAATCCTTTATTAATTAATTACGGAGTTGTATTTTATTTTTTTAAACATTTCCATTTGTAAATTTTTTGACGTACGAAGGGAAGAAAATTAATAAAAAAATAATAAGATAAATAAAATACATAAAATCAAGTACCTATAAGGAAAAATGATGGATAGAGACATTTTATTTTAAGAAAACGTACTTAATTTTTAAATTGCAGTAAAGGTTTATAAGCGTTTGAAAAAAAAAACTTATCATGGTAACCGTTGTAACAAAAACCTGCGATAAAAGAAAAAATCTGGTGCGTACAGTAAATATCTATCACTTTTTTCCTACTTGAAATGATGATTATATGTGTTGTGTTCCACGGAGGCGTCAGAAGAGAAAATGGACTCGAGACCTTCTTGTTTTGATTGAGAATTAGAGTGCTGCTAATGGGCAGTTTCTCTTCATGTTTTTTATGTACACTATATTTTAGCAGCATATTTACTTTTTGTATTATAATATACAGTTGTAAATTTCAATTAAAAAATATTTTAAAAAAAAAGTGTTGTTTACAATAAAATTATGTACAATATTCGCTTAAGTTTATGTTGTTTTCTTCACTATCCAATAACTTATATGAATTTATTTGTTGCATATAATCTTTTCTAAAGATTTGCTTTTCTGTTTGAAAAAAAAAAAAAAAATGGAACTAATACAATATTTCTACATTTGTAAATTATAAACTTTTTCATAATTTATGTTCACTTATAGATGTTTCGTAATCGTCGTTGAGAAACAATGAATTATTAAAATGTGTTTTAATAAAGACAATTAAAGGTACTTAGAAAATGAAATTTTAAAAAAATTCGGCATTTCAGCCAGACTACTTCAACGTGGATAAGATCGAGTTGGTATTGGGGACCGTATATAAAACACCTAAATAGCGAAAAAAAAAAAAAAAAAAAAAAATTGAATCGTAATGCTGTTGTATCTTAAGTATTTTGAAACATGTACTACGTATTAATATACGAAAAAAAAAACTGAATTAAACTTATCGCACAAACACAATTACTATTAGGATACTAACATTGAATCTTCGTAAAATACTCCATTCTGATACTCCTTACCATGTCAATATATAGAAAACATAATGCAAGTTAAAGGAAAAGTCTCAATAAGCTCAGGCTTATGTTTGGAATTTTAAACCGGAGATAAAAATGTTTATTTATTATATCGCTAGATTTTCGCTTAAATAATAGGTCTTTGTAAAAAAACACACTGTTATTAATATGTTATCAAAGGTTTGGAACTCTATATAATGTAATTTTATAAACTAATTAAATCATAATATTGTATTACAATAATAGAAGAGAGGCAAAATGCTTAATTTCTTGTTCGGTATTTATAGGTACGATAAATTTTATCGTTTTCACGACCATTTTTGACATCAAACGTTTTAAAAAGTTGTAATACTGAACTACGAAATCTCGCGATGCAGTTGAAACCATAAGTAGACTTCATCAGACTAAATGCGAGTCGTAAATCCATGAGATATGGGCTCCAGCTGCTCAAGAATTTCATCTATTACTGGAAGTATTAAAAAGGAAAACTAAATTACAAATAAAAAAAAACTGCCACAAGGTTCCGAAGAGAATTCTTGGTTGGTAATTAATGTTCTTGCCTCTGATAATAATTCTCACGAAAATACATTAACTTCTATTTAGCATTCCGCATTAACTTTAAGTAGTAGAGGATTCCTCCATGACTGCTTCATTAATAAAAGCACTGCTGAGGATAGAGAAGGAGGGAATTTAGAATAGGCCTACCGATGGACTGCACGCGATGTACTACCTAATATCATAAAAAAAAACCTTATCAAATAGCCAATAGCATTACTTTTGTTTAGAATATTAACTAAACTCGTTTTTAGAAATAAAAAATATGCTAATTGCGTAGATAAAACATCATCAAATATTAACAGACAGTTGTTTTACTTGCTAGAAAATGCCAACGATTCTAAAATAATATTTATGTTATATACCTAAAATTACTCTTATTAGAAAAACGAAACTTACTTTAAATTTGTTTGTGAGGTGATATACAGAATAAAGCCAAAGCCACCATATTTTTATTTGTGTGAGTGCGTTGTCAATTTAAAAAATATTTTATAATCTGTCTCACACAATAGCAATGAGTATCAAGCTCTTAGGGTCCCGTTCATGACATATTAAAAAAATAAAGCAAAATTAAAATAAACTGTTAGTTTTTAAAAATAAACTGTTTTCCCCTCATAGCCAAGTAAAATATTTACATTCTGCCCTTGGGAACTTCAAGTTATGCCATGCCATTCTGTTGTGCTGTTCTAGGCAGGACACTGGAAGATCCCAGCGCTTCCCTCCCCTGCGTTACTGTTATGAAAGCTAGCTGAGACTGATTGCAACCAAGACAATCAGACTCTCAGGAATCGTAAAGAAGAAAATCTAGCAAAGAAGCTGGCTTGTAGAATATTTACAAAATGTCTGAGGTACGTTGCCTTTTCAACCTAATAGAGATGCTTGAAGCTTGACAGGGTTGTAACATACTAAGGGATTATAATGACGAGTTTGCAGCCTTTGTAAATTTGAATATATGGAATGCGGTTAAGGCCATATAGGCTATTAAGATTTCGGATGTAAGTTTGTTTGTATTACATCCAGAGGCATGAATTAAGGATAAAGTGATAGATCCTATCTAAAACATAGCCTATTGAGACTTGGACCTGAAATACCCTTCCATTCCAAAACTCACTTATGTAGAAACAAAACCAACCTATTTCTAAAGTCATCAAAATAAAACCAAGTTCCAATCACGACGCCAAGAGATTCAACAGGGAGCCGTTTCAAAACTAATCATCAAGAGTTGAAATTTATTTACACTGACTTGTTTTAGGCAGTAACAGCTACCGTAGTGATAGACAGTTAACGCCAAATCTTTTTTTACCATTTCTATCAATAATTGAATAATCAGCTATTGATAAAATGTAAGTGCGTATAAATATGCCCTCTGATATCCATTAACCGTAAAATAATCAATCGTTATAATTTGTTCCTATTCAAATTCTGCTCTTACCATATAACTAAAAAGAACTTAATCGACTATTTGGCCGTTATGTGGTCTATCTTTATTCAACATCCTTCCTATACCTTATCTCTTTCATCCTTCCTATCCCCCTCACAGAATGGGGTGCAAGACTTCTACCAATGTGCACCCATGAGGATTTATAACCAATACTACTGTAGTGCTACTACCACACGGGCTGTATCCTTCCTAACCAGTCCCCTCTGCTTATTGGTACGTGCTTCTACCACGGCGAACACATGAACATCTCCATCAAACTCTGTTCCATGCATGAACACGCAATTGTCGAGACCTTCTGATACCTTTTCTTGTCCATTATAACAACCATACCTCGACAACCCCAATCCGCTCGCTCAATCCTTATCCAGCTCCACACACCCTTACCACCCCCCTAGAAGGTTGATACGGCAGTGGCCTCGATACCTCTTGTAAACATGTATATTGGAGTTCTAGCATTGGCTAGATTCTCCACTCACTTGATGTATATTTGAGGATTGTATATAGGTATGAGTGACTTTTGTACATATTCTTATTGATTATTTTTTGTATATATGTATATTGTATTATTATTTTATATATTTATTGTTTTGTATATATGATGTGAATGTAGTATGAATGTTGTACTTGATCACTATTAAAAATGTCCTAATTAGGAAAGATTGTAATATTACTCAATAAATATTGTTTCTGGAAAAAAACATATAACTATGATGGGATATTCCTTATCTCAAAACTAGTCAATACTCAAAACCCAAATTACACTGAAATCATTGAAACGTGTGTTGTCCATTTTAATACAGTCGAAGGGAACAAAATGACTAATAGTTTAGGTAGGAGTGGTATTTACCAGGATAAGTTAACCAAATTTTCTATAACCATAAACCTTAGCAAAATGAAGTTCTCTCTCTAATGAAAGAAGGACTAATTCAAACTATCCTGATTGCCTCAAGAGATAATGAGTTCAGGGAAGTGGATCCGTTCAGCTGAAGAGTATGGATATGCTGCTGACCTCCCCCCCTCTCCCCCCCCAAAAAAAGTGATGCTGACCCGTCTGAGGATTATTAATACTCGTCTCAACCATTCTAAATGAGTAAAAAATTTTCACTGGGATACAATTCAGAGTTGTTCACATAGTTCCGGAGCTTAACCATTTTTAAACTAATTGGGTCAATATATCAGCTTGGATACTTCAGGTTAATGGATAATACTCAATGTGATATTAGGAGTCAGCTGAAGGTTAATGAATAGCATAACTGCCTTTTATACACAAGGTCGCGGGTTCAAACCCGGCAGACGACCTTTTGGAGTGAAAAATCTTGGTCTTTCCGTTCTTCGGAGACAAAAAAATGGTTCCAAACCTGTGCGATGTCAGAAACTCGTTAAAGATATCTAACCTTATTAAACCTGGATAGGAAAAATTTAGGACTCCCGCTGTGGCATCGTCCGAATAGTCTCAGAATGATAAAAGTTACTTTAATTGAATAAACAAACAACAAAGATATCTCATAGAAAACATTTCAGAAGGTTCACTAAAAATATAAGAATTTGATAAATATTTTTACAAAAATAAATCAAATTAAATATTGATTTATATGTGTGTGTGTGTGTGTGTGTGTGTATTATCAGTAGATTTTGGGGAGAGTTGGGAACTACTGTTAATCTCTTCTTAAGCATTATATCCGTAAGAGAAGTAAACAAGTGTTGTTAAGCTAGCACTGTTAATCCAATTTAAGTTAATCTTAGTTTATATTTTATTTACCTGCTATTTATTTTTTTTTAGCGTGTAGGTTTTTTTTTTAAATACTTTTTTTCAACGAATGAGAATAAATTTGAAAAACATGACATTTAAATAAAACTGTTTTTTGTATAAGGAAGGAAGGATCATCCGAAATGAAATGTACAAATATTAATTTTTTTTTTAATTTTGTGAATTAAAGTTGTATGTATATATATATATATATATATATATATATATATATATATATATATATATATATATATATATATATATATTATATATATATATATATATATATGTATATGTATATGTATATGTATATATATATATATATATATTAATAGACTTACCGAATCCGAAGGTTCGATGCCGCTACCACCAAATTCCGCTTACACAGGTTCGTCCAATGATCACCGTTCAAGCTTTAACACAATCCTCCCATCGACGCTTCGGTCTACCTTTCGGAGGTCTACCTGTCGGTTCAGAGTATATACATTTTCTCGGAATCAATTCTTCACCGAGCCCGACAACTTTACTCGCCCATTTGAGCCTCCGCGATGTTATTAACTCAATTATATTCACAGGATATAAGCTCCGCATTCCGCGTTGTGCAAACTTCTAAACTCCCCAGTGGCCTCATCTCTCTTTAGAACAAATACTTTACTCAGTACCTTATTTTAGAAAACCTTAACCCGCTGTTCATCCTTCAAAGTAAGCGGCCACGTTTCACATCCGTAAAGGCTCGAATGAAGAATAATAGTTTTATAAATTCTTACGTTTAAGTTTTTAGACAGAAGCTGCGAGCCAAGTAATTAAGCAACTGACAATCTTTAAACCTAAATACTTAAATTTCTCAACGTGTTCTAAAGTATGTCCTGATTTATCAATATCACCAAGATCGTCTCCGTTTCTACTACTAATCATATATTATCGGTTTTCACGTCTTGTCGGTTTATTTCGAGTCCTATTTCTGTACCGGTTTTTATTAACGCACTTGTATTAAGTTGTATAGTCTCCATTTCTTCACCTATCAGTTTCCAAATCATCGGCGTATCCCAAAACCGGAATTTCATCACCCATATTTCAACCTTTTCCAGTACACGTCACCGTTTCTATGACATATTCTTAAGCTATATCAAATAAAAGAAAAAAAATTTATTAAATATGAAATTTATATATATCAAAGCTAAATTTTCGACCTGAGATTTTGGGGAGAGTTAGGAACTACAGTTAATCTCTTCTTAAGCATTGCATCCGTAAGATGAGAAAACAAGTGTTGTTAAAATAACACTGTTAATCCAATTTAAGTTAATCGTAGTTTATATTTTATTTTATTTACCTGCTATTTTTTTTTTTTTTAGCGTGTAGGTTTTTTTTTTTAAATACTTTTTTTCAACAAATAAGAATAAGTTTGAAAAACATGTCATTTAAATAAAACTGTTTTTGGTATAAGGAAGGAAGGATCATCCGAAATGAAATGTACAAATATTAAGTTATTTTTAATTTTGTGAATTAAAGTTGTATTTATTATTATAAATAAATTACCATAATATACTTCATTTCCTATAAATGTATATATATATTCCTTTTTGTTAATTATTTGCCTCTATCCTAATGCTGCCGATACGTTAATTAATTAATATCTTATTTAATTTTAGAGAAGACGATGAAACAAATTATCGAGTCGAAATTTCTATTGTATGATTTATTGTTATTATAATTTATAAAAAGTTCTTTGACTCTAGTGCCGATTATTCTTTGTGTGATAAATACTATAGTTTTCCATCAACAGTTATTAATCTGTTCATTATTATAATTATTATTTTTTGCTTTCAATCACCTATTATGTTATCTCTTAAAAAAAAAAAAAAAAAAAAAAAAAAAAATAACACAAGTAATATGTTAATCTTTGGATTTCTGTTGGGTTAGTTGTTTAGAAGGATACAAGGAAGTTAACTTTGTTATCTTTTCGTAGAATCCCGATCAGCATCGGCTAACCTATCAGTGTGTGTTTTGGTTCCAAACCGATCGGTGAGTTGCGTTTTGTAAGTTAATATTTATAAACTTTCTGTTTTATGTTGAATGCCATTCTTTTAAGTATTAATTTCAATCGCACCTATAGCATGGATTTTATTGACTCATTAAATATTTTCATCCCTTTTTGTATTTATAAAATGCACTTTCATATTGAAGTTAAAGAATTTTATTTAAATATATTGAAAATTTTGTGACAGTGATCATTTTATAATTGTTAGAACCTTTCTTACATGCCTAAAACCGCAATTTTAACAGCATATGTTGTCTTATTAAGTTTTATTGTGATAATTTATTGTGCTTTGTATAATTTTTTTTCTTACAAAACTTTTATTAGTAATACTCTACTTTATAAATGCTTAGTTGTTTGAGTTTAAACTATCGCTATTTTTTAACTACAGTAGTTTGTTTGTTTTGTTTTGTTTTAGGGCATAACTACAGTAGTTACTTTCGTTACCGCTCAAGTTACTTAGCTTTTCTGTTACTCAACTTACCAGATCTAACCATTCCTTGCCGAAATTATTCTCTCTCACATGTCGACATCCCTTAACTTTGGAAATAGCATTTTTCTTGTATTTTCAACTCATTCAATTGTTAAAATTCAGAACAGTTTTCCTCATAACTCTAAAATCGTATGAAAAAAAGTGGTAAACAACAGGATATCATCAATTCTTAGGTACTTTTAATTAAAACATTCCTGAAGCTAAAAATATTTGTGATTGTTTTATTTTTATATTTGAAAATAAAAAGAGTTGAATTTATGAATAATGAGCCATGTCCGTTTTCTAGTGCTCTATATTTCAAAGTTTTTTTCTGTGGAGGTTTAATTTTGGTTTCAAAACTTATTTTAGTGAGATGTAACTTGAATTTACTAAAAATTCTACACAACAGTTTCTAATGTGACATTCTCAACAGAACTATATTGAAAAAAAAAAACAATAAATAGAATAAACAAGGATAGTTTATGGTTGATGTTTCAATAATATGTTTATTTTTTAGGAACTATTTAAATAAGTAACTCTTTAATTACAAGCCTTTTTGAAATAATGGGGAACATTAATTATCAGGTATATTTAGTTAATTATTGTTGTTTTCCAATTTTTTTACTCAAATATAAGTGATCTTTGTGATCAATCGTTAACAAAATTACCCTTTAGACTCCAAAATACAGTTATATTTTGTAGTATTAAATAAAGTATACTTTTGATTGAGCTCTTGAGAATTTTTCAACAGAATATGATCTTTGTAAGGTCTTTAATCCCAAGCCTGTAATACTAATAAATTGTTCAGGCTATATACCTCATGTTTTCAAGCAGTATGTATAAATTTTAATTTTATAGTTTCTCAATTTAATTTGAAGAAATCAGGCATTTCATGTGATTATTGGTAACACCCTAGAAACATATAAGGCATTATTATTAAAATAATAACATTTTATTCAATAACATTACGAAATACAAATATTTAACTATGACTGCATGTTTATCTATTTTTTTTGTTGAAAATCAAATAACCCCCTATCACTGTACTCAATTTCCGACCATATTTTATAAATTCAGAGAATGATGAGTAAAAGAAAAATTATATAATTTATATATCTAGATTATATACTTTTATTCGACATTTTACGAGAAATATTACTTACAAATTTATGGTGATTGTTTTAGTGCTATTTTCACATCCTCCTCAAATTCCGAATTTATCCTATATCTTAAAAGATTCATTAGATTGATTTTTAATTGTTTAAATTTCTAATAGCTCTTTGTTTTTAGCCTTATGGCTTTCATGTTTATTAAGTGGCCCAACTTCTCGGCAAATATCATTATTAATTGGTTAGATTTTTGAACTTGGATCCCATAACTTTCAGGCTATTTTCAAGGTAATATTGGTATAACAATGGTGCTTTATTCCAGTATTTTTGCTTGCTTGTCACTAAAAATAAAAATTTACTACCTCATTCCTAACTTTTTTTTTTTTTAGTAATTTCTTTTTGGAATTCTTGCTAAACTTCTTTTAAGCGCTATTTATTCTGCTCTTTACACATTCACTGATAAGATTTATTTAGCTTATTTTATTTATTCAATATTATTTATTTTTAATGTATGATTGTTTTTTGTTTTTTTTATCTTTTCATATCCAGTCATAGTTTTGTTAGACCATTATTTCTCTATAGCTACTCCTATCACGGTTTTCATTATACCAATATTCCTGTAGCTACTAGATTCATAGCAGCGCTATTGGCAGACTTGCATCTCTGCGCTTCTGCCATTCCTGTTCTGTTCGAAAATTCTTTGGTAACATTTTCATTTCACAACCAGCCTTTTTCAATATTTCCAAATCAATTGCAAGTTCAACAAGAGACAGTTGACTAATCAATATTTTGTATGCTCAGGTAATTAAAGATATTCCATTGTAGTTTATGTACTTTAGTTTGTTGTCTGTATTACTTACCTTGTATATATTTAATTAGAACCTCTCTATACTCATACATAGTTGGTGTTTTACTCTATTCTTTCATTGATTTGTTTGTTGTAGAGCTTTCGAAGCAATATATATTTGTTTATGGAGCAATCTGGTAAATAATGTTATATTAGTTTTTCATAACCATTAAAAACATGATTAAAACTTTTATAAAATGCCTAATAAATGTAATATCTACCTATGTTTTAGAAAATAATGGAGAGTTTGAAAGAAAATATCGATATTTTGAAGGATGGAATTTCTAAGTTTGATGTTTCGAAATACATAGAAAAACTTGGACCTCTGCACCGTGCTGTTTTTGATGGGGATATTGTCAAGTTAGAAGAATTGTTACGGCATGGTGAGGATGGTGACGATGAAGATGGAACACCTTTTAACTATACTGCAGCACATTGGGCAGCGGTTAGGTGTGATGATGAGATATTAAACTTGTTAAATGATTTTGGAACTAATATGTCAGCTGTTGATGGAACAGACTTGAGACCACTACATGTCGCTTCATTGGCTGGAAATTCAGCTGCACTTATATGGCTTCTAGAAAATACTTATGATATAGAATCTACAGACATATATCAACAGACCCCACTGCATCAGGCAGTACTCAATGGACATTTACAAGCAGTCAAGATCTTAGTGGATCATGGAGCATCAATGGAAGCAACTGATGAATTTGGAATGACACCTATATGCCTTGCAGCTTCTCGAGGATTTAGCCATATTGTACATTTTCTGCTTGAAGAAGGAGCGAATCCAGATGTCCGAGATATTGATGGTAAAACATTACTCCATGCTTCATCTGCTCTAAATGATGTATCTACATTGGTTTTATTACTGAAAACAGGAATCAATGTCAATGCTAAAGATAATAAAAATAGTACTGCTCTGCATGATGCTGCAAGGAATGGCTGTTCTGAAACCATTAGTCTTCTCCTGAAGTATGGAGCTGATAAAGAAGTCACTGATCTTGATGGTTGTACACCATTGAACAGAGCTAAGGAAGCTGGTCATAAAAAAAGCATCGAAATTTTAATGGAAGAAGAACAGAATGAAACAGCGATTTTAAAAGATGAGTATAATGATATGCAAGTTGTTTCGACTACAAGTTGTGTTGAGCCAAACCTTAATGATACACTTCTGGAAAATAGTTTACAGGTTGATTCAACCACAAGTTATCTTGAGCCAAATCTCTTTGATAGTATCATTAAAAATAGTGATTGTTTAGATGAAAATGGTGCTATGGAAAAGAAGGACTATGTAGCTAAAAATGATTATTGTAACGATGGTTGTTCTTTATATTTTGATGATTCTGGTGATGAGGAGAGGTTTGAACTTCAGCTGGATTTTTCTCTTTAACTGTTGATGATATTAATAAAATAATATTATGAAATTTTATCTGTTTAGATTCGAAATAATATATTAGATGGAGCAATTATTTTCTCATTAAATATTTAAATTGTTTATTGTAATTAAAATGACAATCTACTTTTATTTTTACAGCTTTGTAGTAAATTTGAAAAACAGCATCAGTTACTAACTCTAACTAACTCGTTTTAGTTAAATAACTTCTGGAAAAATTTATTATCAACTTATTATACGTTTAAGTTTATGTAAATAAATCTGTTTTAATCAATCATAGAGTTAGCAAGGATAAAATTAATCATCTAATCGTATTTAATTGATATTTTGAGTTGTTTTTTATCTTTCGCTTTCCTACAAATGAGAATTAATATTTTTGAAAATCTAATTATATTTATTATCACCATTCCTTCTCTTTCCTTAATTCCTCCCAGCATTATTCTTCTTATCAGGCATTTCAAGTTAGTCTTATGGTAGTGATTCTATCTTAAGATTTGTAAGCAAGATGGAAAAATAATTGTAAAATATATCCAATAGAAAATTAAAACTTTATCAGAATTAAACGGGACTGTAATGTAGACAGATCACAAAAAAAAAAAAAAAAAATAATAATAATAATAAAATAAATAATAATCATACTAATCAAATAAATTGAAAAAAAGCATTACTATTTGGCCTGTCCAACCTTTTACTTTTATATTACTTTTTATTAGAGTCGGCATCATTCTTTAGCATGCTGTTCCTTGTTGCATGCAATATAAATCTATTTGACGTTTTTATCAGAAAATCCTAAAACTCTTAGGATTACGTCTGTATATTATTCAATAATTATAATTTTAATTGTATTTGTTGGAACCTGAAGGTTTGCTGATCAAGAGACCTCTAGGAACATGCATTGTACATTACTTATATATAAAGTATTTACGATGTTTCTAAAAAAAAAAAAAAGGCTCTAACAATTTTGATTAAACTCGTCATATCGATTTAAAATTTAATGGGCTTCAATATCATGGTAGGTTGCATTCTGATAAGAATAGTCTAACATGGCTTAAACGCCGAATTTATGAATTTTCTTTCTCTAAAGTATCTTTAATATTGTAGATTCCAAACAATTATCCTTATAATTTTGATAACATTGATAAAATATAAATGTTGAACGAATTTGATAATCAGCTAAAGAAAAAAGAGCAAAAATATTTTTGTGTAATTGTTTTTTGTTTTTTTTTCAAAAACTGAAAGATACTTATAGATGTATAATACACCGTTGGAAAAATAATACAATAATTTGAGAAAAAAATGTTTCCTTATATAAAAAGTTTTGAAGGTAGTGTAAAGTGACGAATAATAATACATATGTTTATAATACATATGTTTTCAACGAACTGAATAAAATTGTTTTAACTTTTTTTCAAAACTAACTTCTTTAATATTCCTTAAATTGATTGTTTCAGCCGAGGTAAGTAAAAGTCGTGTGTTGCGTGCACTTCGAGACCATATATCTGAGCCTTCAAACATTTGTACCAACATAAATACCGAACTTTTTGCACGCTGTCAAAAACAATTTTCTGTTAAATCATTAATGGTATCAAGGTAACGTTTTTGTATTCTAAAAGGACTTGTCTCTGAATAAAGAAATATATTTTTAAATCATTTCTATGTATTTTATTAGAAATACAAAATCTTCCCAAAAGTAATTGATTTTCACATTTAGAAATAATTATGTGTATATATATATATATATTATATATATATATATATATATATCAACTTGTTTTTTAAGTAGATTAAAATTTAAACAAAACCTAAAGATGTTTCATGTTGTTTACAAATTCTTCAAACTGATTCACCCCTCGAAGCAATTCTACGATTTCCAGTTTCTCCGCTCGTTGAGCCAAATCTAAAGGAGTATACCCCTGTTCGTTCCTGAGGTTGGGAGCAGCTCCGGAGTCGAGAAGGACTACGACGGCCTGGCTGTTGGTGGTGGCGGCACAATGCAGTGGGGTGTCTCCTGAACGGTCCCTCGCGTTCTTCTCATCTCCGCAGTGCTTGAGGACCAGCTTTATCGTTTCAAGATCGCCACTCTCGGCTGCTGCGTGAACTATAGTCTTCTTGTATCCATCATATACTCTATGGTTCGCACCTCGCTGGAAAAGGAAGTTCACCGTTTCGCTCTGCCCATTTTCAGCTGCATGGAATAATGGAATAGAGCATTCTTCCCCAGATCGTCTTTTGATTCTATCTCGGCTCCGTGGACCAACAGTTTGGCCATGACTTTGATTTGGCCGGAGGCTGCAGCGAGAAAGAAAATGTCTGTGACAATGTTCTCCCTTCTAGGAAAGTTGTTGAGGAGCCATTCGACTATCTGAATCTTGCCTTCCTGAACTGCCTGGCAAAGCGGTGTGTTGAAGTGGTAATCGTAAACTGACATATCTGCTCCGTAGTTCTTCAACAACTGCAACATCTGAAGATCTCCTGTCTGGACAGCGCAGTGTGCGGCAGTTTTCCCAGTGCTCTCGTCCCTCTGGTTTGGATCCGTCCCTCTAAGTAGTATGGCTTCAACGACATCAATCATACCGTCTATGACCGCTTGCTGTAATGATATTGTCACAACTCTGTAATGATAGCAGCTCTGTCGAGTGACCTGTAAAGGAAATTAAAGATTAGTATTTTATAATATTTTTTTTAACACCTATTTATAGTTAGGATTATTAAATTGTTAATGAATTGGGATAAATCAAAGTGGTTTGGGGATACTTTTAGTTGTTTAGGGACTCTGGAAACCATATCAGGTCATTCTCGGATCCTTTCTGTCATCTTTATTTATGTATACAGCTTTTTTGGTGGTCATCTTCTTTTAGAGGGAAAAAGTTGTTTTGCAGCAAGTTTTATCTTAACTTTAATTGATCTGTAGCAGAATAATTTATTGTTTGCTGTGCGACCATGGAGTATAGAGACCTCCTGGAGCACAACCATCCTATATAAGGTGGAGACCCAAAAATCATCTGATAACGACCTTGAACAGGCAAGTGAAGTTGAAAGAGAAAAGAAAGAAATCTACGAAAAATGTATCCCTATCCTCAAGGAAACGTTCTGAGAGCTTCAGCGAGAAAGACTTGAACGTGAGAGTCATATGATTCGGAGCCCACGGAACTATACCGGAGGTATGGTTAGCAAGGAAAGCAGAGAATATACTCTTTGACTCCTAAATTATAATACACCATCACATTTACCTTTAGCGATAAAACAGGGATCAATGGAAGGACATTGATGTGCATATTTTAATTTTAATCTTTTAACTTTTAATTTTATTAATATTATTTTTATTTTTTATACATGCTAGAGATTAAATATTGAAGCAGAGTGTCATATAGTTGCTCATAGTTGTCATGTAATAATAATTATTAATAATTTTTTAATATACATACAAACATTTATTTTCGATTAGTATAAGAGGCAAGCGAGAAAAGGAAAAAAATAAAGAAAGAGAAAGAGAAATATAATTTAAAAAAATATATATTAATCTGTTCTTTTATTAGTTTCGATAAATCGAAATGAAGTAATCGACCAAAAAGCAATTAACCCCCTCGAAATTTGAAGGCTTATGTTTCAAGATTAATAACTAATAAGGTAGAACCCGAATAACTAAAAAAAAAAAATCCTGCAAACGTATTGACAAAACGTCTCGGGACCACTGCCGTTGTATGGATGAGTGAAGCTGGATAGGGATTGTGCTAGAGGATTAGGATGATGAATGAGGTTCTGGTGGAATTTGGAAAATTTGGATGGAATCAGGTCTGAAATAAATGGAACATTGTCGTGGTGTAAGGTATAGTTGGAGACATAATAAGGAGCATTTACTATTGTTCGGAGGACTTAGGATTGAATGCGTTTGATGTTAGAACGTTTAGCTGTCCTCCACAGTTCAACTCCGTAGGTCCAGATTGGCTTCATTATTGTCTTGTAAATTAATAATTTGTTGTAAACTGTAAGCTCAGATTTTCTGTTAAGTAGTCTGTATAACTGTCCAAATCGTCTGTTGAGTTCTTTTCGTTTCAGTCTTGTATGTGGGTTCCACGTCAATCTTTTGTCTAGTAGTAAGCCAAGATACGGTACTATATCTGAAAAGAGGAATTGGAATGGAATTAAAGTAAACTGGTGGACAGGATTTTCGTCGAAGAGTGAAGTTTACTTGTTTGCATTTGGCTTCGTTTACCTTTATAAGCCAAAAATTACACCAGTCCTCGATAAGACAAATGTGTCTTTGCAGGATTAAAGATGCTGTTTCAGAATCGGAATTGGATGATAGGATAGCGGTGTCATCTGCAAATGTTGCCAGAAAGGGGTCAGAATAATTAGGAATATCAGCAGTGTAAAGGATGTACAGGACGAGTCCCAAGACGCTGCCTTGAGGAACACCGGCCTCAACGGGATAAAGGTTAGGGTGATTCTCTCTTGATCCACGCTACTGTCGTGCTACTACCACGCAGGGTGATTCTCTACTGATCCACGCTACTGTCGTGCTACTACCACGCAGGGTGATTCTCTCCTGATCCACGCTACTGTCGTGCTACTACCACGCAGGGCGATTCTCTACTGATCCACGCTACTGTCGTGCTACTACCACGCAGGATGATTCTCTGCTAATCCACGCTACTGTCGTGCTTCTACCACGCAGGGCAAACTCCCTTCTGATGCACGCTACTGTCGTGGTACTACCACGCAGGGTGATTCTCTACTGATCCACGCTACTGTCGTGCTACTACCACGCAGGGCGAATTCCCTCCTGATCCACGCTACTGTCGTGCTACTACCACGCAGGGTAATTCTCTACTGATCCACGCTACTGTCGTGCTGCTACCACGAAGGGCGAATTCCCTCCTGATCCACGCTACTATCGTGCTACTACCACGCAGGGCGGATTCTCTACTGATTCTCGCTACTGTCGTGCTACTACCACGCAGGGTGATTCTCTCCTGATCCACGCTACTGTCGTGCTACTACCACGCAGGGTGATTCTCTTCTGATCCACGCTACTGTCGTGCTACTACCACGCAGGGTGATTCTCTCCTGATCCACGCTACTTTCGTGCTGCTACCACGAAGGGCGAATTCCCTCCTGATCCACGCTACTACCGTACTACTACCACGCAGGGCGAATTCTCTCCTAACCTACGCTACTGTCGTACTACTACCACACATGGCGAATCCTACTCCATCTTATCACTCCTATTGGACAGGCATTGTCGAGGCCTTCTGAAGACCTGTCATTGAAGTAATACCTCAACCTCGACAAGTGGTGACCCCGACGTGATATGATGGCAAGCAGAGCTGAAAGTACATGGGCTGATGGAAGTCAGGAGAAGCCATCCCAGATTGACCTGTATCAAGGACCTTTGGCACGACTACCCTGATTCTGGAAGGAGAACCCCCAACCATGGTTCGCCACATGTGAGGCAGTATTTGCCACATCCAGGGTCACATCAAGCACTCTTTGGTTCCAGCTGCTCATTCCGAACATTGACCGAAATGTTCTAATACAAGTCCAAGATTTCGTCACGGATCCTTAGAAGCAGACCTACGAGAACCTCTACTGTCGTGCTACTACCACGCAGGGCAAATTCCCTTCTGATGCACGCTACTGTCGGGCTACTACCACGCAGGGTGATTCTCTCCTGATCCACGCTACTGTCGTGCTACTACCACGCAGGGTGATTCTCTCCTGTCCGAGACCCTCAAGACACGGCTATTACAGACTTATGGAGAGTCAGAAGCATTGCGAATCAAGAGAGGACATTCCTTTAGGCGACCAGACCCCTTCTCAGCTACTTAGAAGGATGCAACAGCTCGCAGGGACCAGCGTCAGTGACGAATTTATCAGGACACTAAGGACGAAGAATCTCCCCAGTCGTTTCCAGCCAATACTCGCGGCAACCGAACAGACGGAAATAGAGAAACTCGCCGTCATAGCGGACAAAATACACGAGGCGTCCCCGCCAACAGAAGCTACCTTGTCAATGGCCCGTCAACATCACTGCAGAATACAGCAAGCGCCAGATCGGCATGCGACTCATGCTCAACCAGCATAAAAGAGCTACGCGAAGATGTTGACCGAATTTTTAAAATTCTGGAAACCCAGCAGCGAGGCAGAAGCCCTAGCAGAGGAAGATAAAATTTTCGAGGAAGATCACAATCTCGTGGTAAAGACGGACTATGCTTTTACCACTCTAAGTCCATGGATAAAGCTTATAAGTGTAGAAAACCATGCAAGTGGGAGCCTAAAAAGACAGAAGAAAATTTAAACTCCCAGCAGATAAAGTTGCGGCGGAAACTTTCACACCTCAATCGCACCGCCGCCTTTTTGTAAAAGACAAAAGCACAGTCCAGCCATTGTTAGTCGACACAGGATCATCGATCTCCCTGCTTCCAGTCCCCGAAGGACGACGCAGAAACCCCTCGGACTTCACGCTTATAGCAGCCAATAACTCAACCATAAATACCTATGGCGAAGTCACTCGAGCGGTAGACTTAAGGTTAAAGAAACCACTTCGCTGGATCTTCATCCTTGCAGACGTAGGCAAAGCAATACGCGGTGCGGATTTCTTATACTGGCATCAGCTGACGGTTGACTTAAGAAACCGAAGACTAGTAGACCAGTTAACAGGGTGTTACACAGAAGGCAGCATTTCGAAAGAAGAATTTCCATTATTCTCCATCGCTCCTTCAAACCAACGTTTCGCCCTAATATTAATTGAGTTCCCTCCAATAACAAAAATAACACCGATACGTGGACCATCAACCGGAGTCGTCGAGCACTATATTGAAACAAAAGGTTGAACCTTAACCGCAAAATGCCTACCTCCAGGTATATACCAGAAAGTTAAAAAGGAGATAGTAGTAGTATAGATAAATCCAAAATTTTACGAAAAATTGTTCAAGCACCATATTATGTTTCGAATCACAAGATAAACAATGACGCAAACATTAACAATAACAGTAAATTCTTACATTCACGACAAATATAACACGTTTCATTCTTCAACACAACACCACCAATATCAACTTGTTTCTTCCCTTTCTTCCTCCTTGTTACCAGGGCAGACCCAAGGAATACTTAATAGACGATGGCTGAAAGATCTTCTAAACTAAAAGTTCAGGACGCTGGTCAAGAAGAAAATAATAACTCTCATTAGCTGGAACGGAGTTGCGAATGAAACAATAATAATAATAATTTTTATTCCATATTGCTTATAAATTAAATATTTTGGACGCTAAACATGACTTATATAACAAAAAAAAAATGTACCTACCTATCTCACTGCCTGATAAATACTGCTACTCGAAACTTCATAACATGATGTACACAATAGACCAACAGAAACCACAAACTACTATCTATTTCCGATAAATTATTGTGGGTTTTATTTACTTCTCATTAATGTCTATATATAGGTATATATCTATTATACTATTAATAAAAAGTTATTTATATGTTCTGGAAACAGTCTTTTTAGAATTATATAATTGGATTCAGGAATATAAAAACAAATCAATAGAATTAGCTAATGAAAATGATTAATAATAACATTCAGACATTCATAGGCTCTCCCGATAGAAGTGAAAACGTTTTTTGAAATTCTCGATTTGCATTGGGATTTTCTTGAAAAGAAGAATACTCTTGTAGAAGTAGATTATGTTGAGAATCCATGTTTTGTTATTATCGTTTCATTTTATTGTAAAATATCATCACCTTGTAGAGATATTTCTTCTCCAATTATGTCATCGTAATCTGAATGTGACTGTTGACTGTATGAGTTACCTGCCATTTGTATCATAAAATTCGAACATTTAGGAATACCCTTTATAACTGTTTCAAAATATTGATCTATCTGTATAAGAATTAAATTAGTCGTGTTTGGGGTAATCACTTCCAACTCAATATAAAGATGATTACTCTTGTGAAAGTAGTGGACTGTATAAACATGAAAAACTGTTTTCTTTAGAGTATTGAAGCATATTTTTGGGAGTCGGTCATTACTGAGTTTTAAAATTCTATGCACCCAAGAGAGAGAAAGCTTTAATATTGAGATTAGACAATGGGGAACATTAAATTCCGACCGTATTTATAGAAAAGGAATATTTTTGTTTAGTGAGAATAAACGTTTATGTTTACGCTTTCTGTCTCATCTACATATCTTAGTCCTCATATTTGTACATTATAGAAGAGGATACTCATGGCTATAGCCTTTTTTTATTTTTGTTTTCCCACGATCTTAGTTTTGTTTTTGTACAAAGTGCGATAACAGAACCTATTGCAGTTTTCGTTTTGGATTCGAAGTGAATCCCACAAATAAAGAAAAAAAATACAACTGGTTGCACCAATTATATTGTATTATAAGTCGAGTAAAAAAATAGTCTATATTAGAAATAGAAGTCCCATATATTTTTCAGTTAGGGATGCACAAAACAATGACACTGTTTACGAATCATATGGAGACTATAAATAAACAGAAGTTAATCACCCCCGGTAAATACAACCCACTTTATCCGTTCAGTCATAACAATAGACACAAACCTCAAGCTTACCTATCATTAAACGCACCGTTTCCTGCCATAAAAATATTTGCGCAATTAAGACTTTCTGGAAACTACAATATCAAATTAACATTTAACAATATATATTACCATTTTAAACCCAAGGAAAACTGCACTCTATGTAATCTAAACGAAAGAGAGGACTTATTTCACATTTTCATCCGATGCCCCATATACGCACCGTTCCAAACCCATTACATCCCTAGAGCCTTAAATATGAACAGTACAAATTTTATCGCCCTGTTTACCATCCAACATATTCAGGAATTAAAAAACATTTATTATTATACCAGGCAATGTTGCCAAAATTAATCATTTATAATAAATGAATAGAATTATTTGTTAACTTTATTATATTATTTGTGTTTCGCCGTGTTATGTTAAATAATATATTTATATATTTATTATATTGAAAACTGTTATATTATTCTTATTATATTATGTAGCCAGCTCTATTTGTATGGGGGGTTACCCCGAAAGCAAATAAAGTTATTCATTCATTTATTCATTCAACATGAAAAACTGGACATAAAGACTGGACTTAGATGAAAATGAAAAATATAATGAGGCTTACTATTGAGGCTTGAAGATTGTAGCGAAAATGTGATTCGGTCGACCACAACTGGTGAGAGTGTTTACTTGCTTTCTTCCAAGCATCAGCGAATGTTCCAGCCGACAGAACCATTATGATGTGACTTTGGAACTGGGAGTACGGACGTGAAGAGGTCTCTGTTGAGGATTCAATGCTCGAAAAGCATCACACCTGTATAGGAGATGTTCTCCCTGGCACAGCGAACATCTAATAAATGCACCAGTGCTATAACCCTACTTACGCATCGGGCCTGCTATCTTCCTGTTCCTTTCTGTGGCTCATAGAACCCTTAAACGAGGAGCTCAAATCGCTACCAGAATATAATGCGATGCTTAGATTGAGGTGAAGAAAGATGCACATCCTGCGACATCGTAATGGCCGTATTCCCTTACGGAACGAGCTGATGATGTCGTCCACGGTGGATGCTAATGAGGGGTCGAATGTTCGCCTAGTGTCCGCGTCCAACACCTTTAAAGTTAGCCTGGCTAACAGGAAATCTGTTGGATCATGGAGTATTAGTGCTCGAAACGCCTCGATACTGTCGGCAATACTGGTAAGAAACAGATAATGTCTTGCCAGCTCACCTTTTGCATTGCTGGAGGCGTAGTTAATAGTCCTATGAACCAACGAGTTTGCCAAGACACGTGGGTTTTGGTATGTGCCGACAGCTCTTTTCCACTCTAGTTTAGATGAGTTTTCCTCAATGAGAATTCTGGATATCAATGCGGCAACCTCTCCCTTCAAGGCGCCGATTATGTAATGGAACTTCTCCAATTAACTTCAAGAAGGCTCTGAGTGGACCATGGAATTAAAGTTGGGGATTGGAATCCTTGTGATCTGAGATTTCTTCTAGTAGAAGCTGCTTTAGTTTAGATTAGAGTCAGCAGAGAGTGCGTTGTCCTGGGCCTTTCTTCTTGCCTCACGCTTCTGTAAAATTAGTAGCGTTCCACTAGCGAAGATTTCTTCACTTAAGGTGTTGTAGTGTCGATACCACGCTTAGTAGGGGAAGGCATCACTTTACCCTGGCTGAATAGCATGCTCCTCACGCTCATTCCACGCCCCTCGGAACCTCGAGGGAGGGAGGAAGAAGAAACTTCAGAGACAATAAGACTATACAAGAAAACTAACTTGGCAACAAAATTGCGCTTATATATCTCAGGTAGAAATATATGAAAAAAAATATATGACACTGGATACGAAACTAATAGCAGTAATGTTTGAAATAAAAAAGGTGAAACGTCGAATGAATAACTAAATTATGATGTCACCAATATAATTGAAGATATCTGAAAATTAAATATAGTGAAGCACCGAAAGAAAACTGAAATATGTCTGCAACAAAATAATTGAAGATATCTAAAAACGAAGGTGGTGAAACGTCGAAAGAAAAACTAAATTATGACGTCACCACAAAATAATTGCAGATATATCTGAAAGAAAAAGAAGTAAGGGAGTGAGTCGAAAGAAAAACTGAAATATAACGTCACCAAGTAAAGATTCTATGGTTACGTCTCATTTAAGTTGATGTCAGCGCTACAACAGATTAGTAGCGCTTGGAACAGTACCCTCCTTGGAATCGGGTTATGATAAAGCGAGTGACTAACTGAAAAACGTCTACCATATTGTATATACCGCAATACTGTTCTTGAAATTGGTTGGCAACTGTGGAGAAACAAATATAAAACACGCAATTGTAATTGTAATGTAATGCTGCAATTAATTATATAAAACTTAAAAGAAATGTGTAGCGGTCTTTTGTAATCTATCACTTACTGGTTTGAGTAAATAGTGATTTTAACCTAAAGTTGTGACTAGGTGATGATAATTTAAGTTATAAAGAAATACTAAGCAAACAATCTCCTTAAAAGTATTCATTAATTGATTTGAAGTAAACTGCTTGCAAAGAATAGATATGATTTAAATATTACCTTTTAAAACAAACAGTTAAACTAACTGAATTAGCTCTGTGAGTAAAGTAACAGAATATAAACGCTTATTATACAGAAGTTTTATACAATTATAACAAAAAACAGGCAATAGATTATTTGATGTAATATTACTAGTTCTGCTAATCGAGTTGTGCGCATGCGCTAGATATAAACAGTCACGTTTTACACCGTTCTCTTGGAACTTCAATCTTTGTGTAGTCACTGCATGTTTTTTTTCGATTTGAAATCAACCATGAAGTAGCTGGACAACAGTGGTCTACATTGGTAGTAATCCCACAGTGAGTACTGTTTTTATTTAGAGTGTCTAATAGTGAACAGTGTAGCCGTGTGTATACGAGGCCTTATCACACTCATAGCGGTCATAGGGAAGCCCCCCACTCCCACGACTTCACGTGGGCCACGAGCTCAGTGTTCCGCCAGCTCTGGTAGGGGCATGTCGTGTGTTGAACATTATTAAATTATAACACGCAGACGTAATTTTATTTATTTATTTATTTTTTTTTCTTTTCCCTCTTCTTTTTCTTTCTTCTCTAAACCACCTATTTATGCGAAAATGAGATATTTCCATCAAGTAATGTCCAGCAAAGTTACCGAAAGATCTCGATCCGCTGGGTCTACCAGGGCCTCTAATAATCAAAATTCAGCACTTTCAACACCTCAGCATTCTCCACCAGCTAAGACCCGTTCACGGCGTAATAATAAAAAAAATAGTCCACCAGTTACTCCCACAAATGTTTCAGATGAACCACAACCAGGCACTTCATCCCAGGGGTTATCCGAAGAATCTCCTTTCTTCACGCCCAACCCATACCAGATTCTCCAATCTGATAAAGATGCTATGGAGTAAATACCAACGCCTAGAGAGCCTCGGCCTCCCCCGATATTCGTCAAAAATATAAAAAAATTTCAATTGCTCTGCTCCCAAATAAATAAAATTATTGATCCCGGCACTTACTCGTGCCTTAGCAGAAGTACTGATACTAAGATTTCTCCGGAAACAGCAGACTCATACCGGAAAATCGTTAAATATCTGACGGACACGAAAGCAGAGTTTCACACCTACCAGCTTCGGCAGGAGCGCTCCTTGCGGGTAGTCATTAGAAATCTTCATCCCTCAACGCCTGCTGAAGACATTGAAGAAGAATTGACGGCACTGGGTTTCAAGGTTCGTCAAATAACAAACGTTATGAAGGAAAATAGATCCGGCACCGATGGAACTAGGAAGATAGCTCTGCCCCTCTTCTTCGTTGATTTAGAACCCTCACCTAGAGTTGAAAAGGTCTACGATATCCAAAGGCTGTATTACGCCAAAGTAACAGTTGAAAAGCCGTACGTGAAGAAAGAAATGGTCCAATGCCACAACTGTCAGGCATATGGCCATACCAAGCACTATTATCATCACTTGCCACGTTGCGTGAAATGTGGAGACCCCACAAATCTGATGAATGCATCAAATCAAGACAAACTCCAGCGGTGTGTGCTCTATGCCTGAAAGGACACCCAGCTAATTTTAAAGGATGCCAGGTTTACAAAAATCTAAAACTGAAATTTCTGAAACCGCAGTCCACAGAATATTCCTCTACTCCAAGAAGAATAACTTTAAACCTCATCAACTCTAATGTGTCCTTTGCCCAACTTCTAGGAGGTGGTGAGAAAAATAAGAATTGTGAGGCCCTGCCGCAGGAACAACCAAAACCTCAACACCCCCAGCCCCAACCTCAATATTCTCTTCCTCTAACCCAACCCGAGCCCCAAAAATCCCATCAACATCAAATTCCACTTATTCCTCCTCCATCTAACGCAACAGCATATTCCCCTCCAAAAATTCCATTTTCCGAATCCCGATTCAATTCCTTCCTAAATTCCTTGGGACACCACTTTCTTGTAGGAGCAGATTTTAATGCAAAACACCAACAATGAGGAGCCAGAACCACAAACTCTCGCGGACGAATCCTGTTGTCTGCACTTAATTCTACTCGCAGCAATACCCTTCCTCCGGATTCTCCTACCTACTGGCCAACAGATCCCAACCGCAATCCTGACCTCCTAGACTTTTTCATTCATAAAGGTCTAGGCCCACTAAATTATTCCATATCTCGCCTCGATGACCTATCTTCAGATCACAGTCCAATACTCCTTACCCTTTCATTATCGCCCATTCCTAAACCGTCTCCACCCTCATTCATCAGAGGGCCGGTTCATTGGGACCTATTCCGTCAAATCTTAACCGACAATATTGATCTCAGAGTATCCCTCAAATCCCCTGAAGAACTGGATGAAGCTGTTAATACCTTTACTACCCTAATCCAACAAGCAGCTTGGACTTCATCTTCACCTCTCTCTTCCACAAAATCCCGATGTAAAAATCCTTTACCTCAAGAACTCCTGGACCTTATCCAATTTAACCGCCGTTCTAGGACTATCTGGCAGAGGACCAGGCATCCTGATAACAGGAAATCATACAATTATTATTGTAAATTAGTTAAAAATAGATTGACAACCTACAGATCCCAATCCTATAATTTCTATCTTTCCTCATTATCCACTTGTGACCATTCCCTCTGGAAAGCAACTAAAATAAATCCTTAAATACCATCATATCTCTCATCCTCTCCAACGTCATGATGGTTCCTGGGCCTCGTCAGATGAGACTAGAGCAGAGGAATTTGCTAAACATCTTGCAAACACATTCACTCCTCATCCTGAACTTAATCCTACCCATACAGCTGCAGTTGAAGAATCCCTCTCCTCGCCGATTCCTCTCTCTTTACCTCCTAAAGCTGTCAACCCCTCTGAGGTCAAATTCCTAATCGATAGACTTAAACCTCGAAAATCTCCTGGATTTGATCTCCTCACTTCCCAAATCATTAAACAACTTCCTAAAAAGGCTATAGTATTCCTGACCTACATATATAATTGCATCCTCCGAACAACCCATTTTCCTCTGATGTGGAAACACTCAACCATTATACTTTTCCTTAAACCGGGCAAACCTGTTAATCATACCTCATCCTATAGACCAATCAGCTTGCTCCCTATACTTTTCAAATTATTTGAGAAAATCCTTCTGAAACGCATCCTTCCCTTAATCCAACTCGACAAAATCCCATCTCACCAGTTTGGTTTCCGCTCAGGCCACTCCACTGTTCACCAAGGTCTTCGAGTTGTTGACCACATATCCTATGCCCTTGAAAGCAAGCAATATTGCACAGGTGCCTTTCTGGACATAGTACAAGCATTCGACCGGGTGTGGCACGATGGCTTGCTTTTCAAACTAAAAACCCTATTACCCCAAGCCCTATACTAATCCTTCGATCCTACCTCTCTAACCGCTCGTTCCGAGTCCGTTGTGGTTCTGAATTCTCAAGTTGTTATCTGATAGAAGCCGGTGTTCCACAAGGTAGTGTCCTCGGTCCTATACACTTCATCTTATTCACCTCAGACATTCCCACCTTACCCGAAAACTTCTTGGCAACATTTGCCGATGATACAGCAATCCTCTCATCCCATCCAGATCCTGTTACGGCATCCTCAAACCTCCAATCACATCTCGATCTGATTGGAAAGTGGTGCAATGATTGGCGCATCAAATTCAATGAATCAAAAAGCAAGCAAGTCACCTTTACCCTTCGACGCAGATTCTGCCCTTTTGTCCATTTTAACTCTATTCCTCTCACCTTTTCTGACACAGTCTAATACCTTGGTTTCCTCTTAGACAAAAGACTGACATGGAACCCCCATACTAGACTCAAACGACAAGAACTCAATCGACGATTTGGCCAGCTATATAGACTATTAAACAGAAAATCTCATCTCTCAACGGACAACAAACTCTTAATTTACAAGACTATTCTTAAACCAATTTGGACCTACGGACTTGAACTGTGGGGAACAGCAAAAGTTTCGAATATCAAACGTATCCAATCCTTTCAGTCTAAAGTCCTTAGAACAATAGTAGATGCCCCATATTATGTCACCAACAAAACCTTACACCATGACCTGAATATCCCATTTGTCTTTGATCTAATCCCCTCCAAATTCATTATCTTCCATCAGAAGCTTACTCACCTTCCTAATCCCTTGGCACACTCCCTATCCAGTACCAAACAACCCTCCTCGTAGGTTGAAGCGGCAGTGGACCAGAGATCTTTTGTAATTATGTTATTGGAGTGCTGGCAATGGCCATACCCTGAGTGACGCAGCTGAATGAGAGGCGCTGGGATCTTCTGGCATTGTGCCTCGACATCCACTAGTGGATCTCGAGGTTTGATTCAGTGATCCCAGGGGCAGCTTTTAAATATTGTAAATAGGTATGAATGTAAACAAGATTGTTATTATTATTTTCTTTATAGTACTTATTTAATTTTGTGTATATATATTTTTTTTTCTTTTCTTTGCTTAGTCTTTATTAATTTTTTTTTCTTTAATTTTATTTACAATGTACATATGGTATGAATGATTTATTTTATCTCTAATACTCATCGCCCCAGAAGGTGGCAGATTGTATTACCTCTTAATAAAACAAATTAAATATTTCCTTAAGTTAAGTTCTTCTAATCATTTGATATGATACCAAGAAAAAATATTATTAAACTGAATTAGATTTTTTTTTAAATATATTTTTATTGAAATTTACAACTGTACAAAAAATACATCAAGTTAATATGCTGAAATCTTATAACACATGAAATAAACATAAAGAGAAACTGCCCATTGGCAGCACTCTTTGGTAGTGAGTCTAAACAAGAAGGTCTCGAGGCCATCTTCTGTACAGACGCCTCGGAGGATTATTAGGAATTGAAGAGTAAGCAAGGATCGAAACTAATGGATTAGAGTGGGAGTGGAGTTTTTCATGGAAGGTGTGATACCTGGTACGGGCCAAATCAGCAACATATGGAACATTAAGGTCATTGTGCATGATTTTATTCGTGACAAAGTAAGGAGCGTTAAGGATTTTGCGAAGGATTTTGCGAAGGATTTTGGATTGTAAGGATTGGATACGGGAAGAGTGTGATGGTTTAGTAGAGCCCCAAAGCTCAACTCCGTAGGTCCAGATAGGCCTTATGATGGTCATGTAAACGAGTCTTTGTCGTTAAGTGAAAGGTTAGAGCGTCTGTCTAGTAAGTGTTGGAGTAGCCGAAATCGTCGTGCAGTTTCTTGTCTTTTCAGTCTTGTATGCGGATTCCATGTAAGTCTTTTGTCAGGCCTAAATAGCGAATCTGTTGAACCCGGACAAGCGGGATATCATTAAATGACACTGTAGGGCAGGATGTCATAGGTTTTCGACGAAAGGTAAAGGTAATTTGTTGGGATTTATTGGAATTGATTTTAATTCTTCAATTCTGACACCATACCTGAAGGTCTCTGATGTGGGATTGGAGAGTTTGAGAGGCAATAGTAGGATCGTTATTAACCGATAACACGCAACTGTAATCGGCATAGGTAGAAAGGAATGTGTTAGGATGGGTTGGGATATCAGCTGTATAGAATGTGTAAAGAATGTGTCCTGGGATACTGCCTTGAGGAACCCCAGCATACTGGGTGAAAAGAGATAAATAGGAACTATTGTGGTTTAAGGATCTGTCAGAAAGGTAGGACTGGATGATTAGGAACTATGTAGGAGGAAGGAATTTACGCAGTTTGTACAACAGTCCCGGGTGCCAGACTCGGCCAAAGGCCTGTTAAACGTCGAGAAAGGCTCCAGTGCAGTACAGTCCGCGCTCCTTTTTATCTTTTAACTATAGCTAATTTCCAGGATTGAGGAAAATATGTAGTGCGGAGTATGGAATTGTAAATATAGGTGAGAAATAGGATGGCTTTTCTTGGAAGTTGCTTAAGGATTTGGGCTGTGATTAGATCGTGTCCAGGAGCTTTCCGGAAAGGTAATTTTTTGATTGAGTTCAAAATTTCTGAAGGATGAAATGCTTTAGGAGGGCTAACTGGATTGGAATAGCCAGTTCTGCTTCAATGAATTCAAGGTGATGCGGATTAAGGATCTCAGGATGCGGATTGTAAGTTTTAAAAAGAAGCTGAGCGAATGTTTAGGATTTCTCTTCATCTGATCTGGTACAGGATTGAGATTTATTAATGAGAGGATGATTAAAATATTTGAAGTTTAGTAGTTTCTTAGTTGTAGTCCATAGTGATTTGTCAGTAGTTATGAATTTTCAGTCATACTCAGTAAGTTTTGAGTTTCTTGATTTCTGATTTTAGTTGGTTTGTCAGTTTTGTATAATATGTTTTGTCTCCTGGATATATAGTCCTGTGCTGCTTAGATCTTGCTTTTCTTTTTTCCCTTAATAAGTTACGAATATGCTGTGGCAGGTTAGTTTGTTGGTGTTTGTGTTTGTACTGTTATCGAATATACTGGTACGTATTGAGTCTGTAAGTTTTTCTACAGCACTGTCTACGTCTATTTTAATCTTTAGTGGAGCAGTTAAGTCCACTTTGGTTTCCAAGTCTGTCCAAAATCTGTCACAGTTCACTCGTCCAAAGATCAGTTTAGGATGGGCTGGGAAAGGAATAAAGTTCGAATGCAAGGAAAGCAGAACTGGACTGTGGTCTGATGAGAGGTCATTCAAGGATTCGACTGTTGTTTGTAAGGAGGAAATTTGAGAGGTGATAAATATATTCAGGATATCAGGTCTTTTTTTGAGGGAAGTAGGCCTATAGGTGGGGTTAATGGGTGAGAGGACAGTAAAGCTATTGGAAGTCAAGACACTAGAAAGGATATTACCACGGGAGTTGGAAGTTCGACAACCCCAACGTTGGTGTTTAGCATTATAGTCTCCTCCTGCTATGAAGCGCGGTCCGAGGGCTCGAAACAGAGTTTCAAGCTGGTTTCAGGAAAGGGAATTACCAGGAGGACAGCATACAGCTGAGAGAGTGAGATGAAAAGGACGAGTTGGAAGAGTAGGACGTTGTGGAATTTAATTAGGGTGCTCTGGGGGAAGTTTGGGGAACTTTCACGGTCCAAACAATAAAGGAAAGCAAATTTATAATAATACGACTCATTTACTTATGGAATTTGACTACAAATTTAAAATTCTATGAACAATGGTATGTTTATTGATAACAATTTACTATGAAAATATAGCTACTTATCATTCCTATTCTTTAAGGACTACTTTAAAAGTATAGAACAAGATTATGTTATCAATATTCATTTAACAGTAACTTTCAATCCTGGACAACAATAGCACGAACTAATAGGTATAGTGGAAATTCTCGTTTGCCTCTTTTCTGCCTTTTTTAAGCAATAGATTATTTTATCGTCTCATCGCTTGCAACATCTGTAGGTGTTGAGCCATCCTTCGCGACACATTTGGGATCAGCACAGTTTTCCAGAAATAGCCGGACAAATTCCACTTTTCCAGTTTTGGCCGCCTCGTACAGCGGAGTGCAACCGTTCCGGTCTTGAGCCTCAATGTCGGCCCCTCTCTCCAGGAGGAAGAAAGCGATTTGGAAGTGGGAAAACTGGACAGCGTCGTGCAGAGGAGTCCTGTCCCAGTCATCTTTCGCATTCACATCCAGGTTTTGTTCAATCAGCCATTTTAACATCGGTAATGTTTTGGTAATGTGTAAGACACTTCTTCCCCAGAAATCAGTGTCCATTAAATTAGCTCCGCGTTCAAAAAGAAACTTTACCATTTCCATGTGACCGTAAGAGACGGCTGAGTGTAGTGGTGTTTGAGATTTTACATCTTTGCAATGCAAAAGCGCACCATTAGACAGTAATATATCAGCTGCTGTAATGTGGCCTTTAAAAGCAGCTTTGTGTAATGGCGTCTGCTTCAGAGAATCCTCCGCTCCAACATCGGCACCGTTGTTGAGCAGCCACTGCAGGCTCTTGATGCGGGAGCCCGCGGCAGCGATGTGAATCGGAGCCCATCCACCGTCGTTTGTGATGGACAAGTCAAAACCTCGTTCTCGATATATTTCCAAAACCTCGATGTTGTCAGCTTTAACAGCCCAGTGTATTCCGGTGTTTCCGTAGTAACCATCTTTTTCTTCTGGATTTGCTCCGGAATTCAAAAGTTCAAGAACAGTGTTCATGTTTCCTTTTAAAAGAGCAATATTTAATTGTGTTTGAGGTATATATTTGACAGAATAGTTTCCTATCAGTGGGTCCAAATGCTTGGAATTTTTCTCATAAGGCTCACCTAAACACGACTGAAATAAAAAACAAAACAAAAAAAAAAAACATATTAATATTATCAAAACTGACATTAGTGAGAATAATTCAAATCATACACATCGAACTTAATGTATATTTGATTTATTTTTTAACTAATTTAATGTTTGGAAATACATGACGTACTCTTTAAGACGTAATCCTAGAAAGTTGTTTTACAGCAACAAACATAATTGAGTGTAAAAATGCTGGATTAGGTAAAGTTGATTCGTATCTAGTATATTTTTTATGAGGCATTATGAAAATAATACAACTTTTTTTATCTGTATAATTGTAGATTTACGATGAGTATTTCAAGTATTCTAAACAGTTTTAGTAAGAAAATCCCCTTGAGTTTCACGAAGTACTTTGAATAATTATCAAACGGTTTATTAAAGAAATAAAATATAAGAATAGATCTGATTGTGATAAAAAAAGTCTTTTGATTTGTAATTTCACCTGGAATTCTGATTTTGAAAAGAACATCGTGGTTAAATGAGTCAAATTCCTGGTTTCGAAAAGGCTAATTTTGAACATCTTCGATTTTTTCTGCTTTAACAGTCCAGTCTATTCCGGTGTTACAGATGTAACCATCATTTTCTTTTGAATTTGCTCCGAAATTCAAAAGCTCAAGAATAGTGTTTATGTTTCCGCTAAAAGCTGCAATGATTAGCGTTTTTCTAGGTTGATTTTTTATCTGATTTTTGTTAATGATGCCATTTGCCCTGTTTCTAAGATCTAGAAGAAAGAAAAAAAATATTCACTGTTATTAAAACTGATATTGAAGTAGCTGAATATTTTTACTTTCTCTTACTATATATAGTAAGGGAAAGTATTGCGATCGTGAAAATTTTCGAATTCCAGTTTTCAACGGAAATACACGTTTTAGGGTCCCTTGAGTCCAAATAACCAAGTCCCGCAAAAACGTCTGTGTGTGTGTGTGTGTGTGCGTGATAACTCCCGGACGGAAACGAAATGTCCTATGAAACTGAAATTTCATATTTAAGACAAATATACGCTCGAGACATTTCAAAATCTTTTTCATCAAAATCAGCTTACCAGAAGAGCCACCTTATACTATGCATTTTGCACCTTTTTACGATTTTCTTAAAAACGGTTCCAACGATTTTGTTTAAATTCTCTATATCGATGTAAAATTTAATAGGCTTTAATATCATGTAGGTTTCATACTGATTAAAATAGTCTGACTGGGCTTAAATGCCTATATTTTAAATTTTCTTTTTCTAATGTACCTTTAATTTTGTTGATTCTATAAAAATAACTTTATTATCTTGTGGTGAAAAACAGATAAATATATAAATTGAATGAATTCAATTAAGTTAGAAAGCTTGAGATTTTAGAAAAAATATTATCTCATAAGCAAGTTTTAAAAATTTAATAGAGAGTGATGAAAAGCCGATAAAACTGAGTGATTATTTTTAAATAAAAACACGTTTCTAAAGAAATTCCATTTAATTAATTCTTTTATGGTTTCACTAATTTTTATCTCTAACTGTATTTCAACATTTTTTAATTGATTCTAAAAACGGAGGTAAGTGAAAGTCGTGTGTTGCCCGCACCAGATATTTCACTTAATTTTGTGAATATAAAAGAACAGAAATTTTTTTTCAAATTAATCAATGATTCTACTATAATATAATTATTATTTATCAATCCTAAGCCATAGTTTAACAAATATTTAAATAATAATTATTATTATTTGGTTTATTTAAAATGATTATAACTAAATATAATTCACTTTAAGTCCAAGGCGTTCATCAGCGGAGAAGGGAGAAATGATTTACTTGTATTTGATTAAAGACTTAGATCATCTTTTTAATTAGGGGACAGGGTAAGTCGTTCAGGGAGGACTAGAAGGGACCATGTACTAATTGTTGCTTTCAGAATCTTCTGAAATCACCAATTTTAGTTTGAACACTTTGCATATATGTACTTTAAGAAACATAAAAGGTTTTTTAATTTACAGCTTTATGACTTATATTTTTTTATCTCATCACATTCAATTTTTAACCAAAACATACATTAAATTTAGTGTGATTAATAAACTTACACTTTCCCAATTTAATGTCTTATTCCTGGCTTGCATTTTCCTTCTTCAGTTACAACAGCAGGTAGACCTGTAATTTCCATATATTATGAGTTAAATATACATCATGAGCACAAATGGCCCGCCTATTTTCAAATAAATATTCACTTACTAAATAAGGGAGAAAAATGTTCTTGAAAATTAACAAATTTAAACAAAATAGGAAAAAACATTTTGTGGCTTGAGCTAGGAAATATGTTTAATTTTTTTTTCTATTAGAACCGAATATGACTGACTATCAATCGTTGGTTTTTAATTTTAAATATGTGATGAATATTTTCGAAACTCACTTTAGCCATTATGTAGTATCTGATGCATTCTTTTAAATTATGCTTTAAGAAGTTTAAAGATTAAATATCTCAAGATGTACTCCACTTAGAAACTAAAGGCCAAAGAGAAAGATTTTAGAAAAAAAAAACATTATCTTATCCACAAAGAAGTAAATGATGATGTATACGCTGGGCTATCCGTGAAAGAATAGTACTTCCAAGTGACAACTCAAAATTGAGGGTGGTTCTATTGAAATAAATAAGTGGACTGTATAGATTTAAAATAAATAAAAATAATGAAAGCAAACGACGAATCACAATACATTTAATACACTGAAATACATATAAAGATGATAAGAAACAAATTAACCTAATAAATTTATATAAGAAAAATTAACCTAATTATAATTAAACAGCTGTAAGAAAATGTAGGAAACAAAATAAACCTAATTAAAATATTGTAAAAATAGAAGAAACAAACTTAACTTAATTAATGCTTAAAGATGTAAAAAAAAAAAGTTATCAAATTAAAACGTTTCTTGAATAAGAATTAAGAAATTAAATGTTCCATTAATGGATAAAGATAGGTTATATTCACGTAAAGATGTCCAGTTGAGTGTTGAAGAAAACGACCGCAGGGCGGCTTGAACGAAGTCGTCTTGAGTATTGAAGAAAATTACCGCAGGGCGGCTTGAACGAAGTTCTCTTGGGTGTTGAAAATGACCGCAGGGGGGCTCTTCCAAGTTCCAAGGGGAACGATGAGAGATGAAGAAATTCGTTTCCAAACGTTCAAACGTTGAGAGGAATCTTGGGTCTATATACGGCACATCTTCACCGCTCAGACGCTAGCTTAAGACTCGACTGGCACGAGGCAGTCAAAAAACAATTGAAGTACGATCGTCTTCTGTCTTTCTCTACTACTGCTCTCGTTTAAAAACTTATAATTATATTTAAAATAACTATTTTAAAAAGAAATTAAAAAATAAAGATTTAAACAAAAAAAATGATCTTATTATAAATATCATAAAATTATGAACTTATAATTTTTCGATTGAAAAACCTTATCAGGCCGTAACATATGGCGTGAACATACCGCCCACCAAATTTTCGTTGAAAATTTCCAAGGTTTACATGAACATATTGGTGGTGACACTAACTACATTAGTTAGCTTATGTTTGTGGTAGCAGTGGTGCCAATTTGGAAACAGGCCGAATGTACGCTTCTTTTGGAGTTTTAACTTTTACAACTCTAACTGTTCCATCTTTTCCGGGGTATACTTCCATTATTCTACCGGTAGGCCAATTTTGCACCGATGCGTTTGGTTCTTTTAGTAAAACTAGGGTTCCAATATTCAAGTTTGGTTTGGTCAAAGTCCATTTTGTCCGTTGCTGCAAACTATTTAAATAGTCATAACGCCATCTTTTCCAGACGTTTTGAATGCAACATTGTACAATTTGCCACCTGGATAGTCTATTTTCAGGTACGTCTGTCAAGTCATGGGTAGGCAGTGACAACAAGGGTGCACCTATTAGGAAATGGCCTGGTGTAAGCACGTCATATTCAATAGGAGAGGATGAAATGGGATACAACGGTCGATAGTTGAGGACTGCCTCAATCTTAACCACAAGAGTGCTCAGTTCTTCAAATGTTAACAAGTATGTGCCCACAACTCGATTGAAATGGTACTTGAATGATTTCACACCGGCTTCCCAGATACCCCCAAAATGTGGTGCATTAGGAGGGTTAAAGCACCACTGAATTCCTCGGTTGTGGAGGTGGTTATCCAAAGCATCTTTGGTACGCTTATCGTTGAACCATGCAAACAGTTGTTTCAAGTGTCGGTTTGCTCCGACAAAATTAGTACCGCAGTCCGAAAAGATTTGGCTGGGTAGTCCTCTTCGTGAAATAAATCGTTCAAGTGCTGCTAGAAACATTTCAGTAGAAAGTTGAGAAACCACTTCGAGGCGGACTGCCTTTGTGCTCATGCAAACAAATAAGCAGACATAAGCTTTTTCCACATTTGCCTTTCGACGTTTCGATTCTTTAATGGGGAAGGAGCCCGCAAAGTCAATCCCGGTATTAATGAATGCTCTACCCTGTTCGAATCGTGAAGGTGGTAAATCGGCCATTTTCGGACTATAATTTTGTACTCTAAACCGGTGGCATCGAAAACATTGATGTATTCGACACCGAATCAGTTTCCTTGCCGAAATTATCCAAAACTTACGTTGCAGCATTGACTGGAGTAATTGTGAACCTGCGTGTAGGTATGCAATGTGGAAGTGATCTATGATCAGGGAGCTTAAATGTGATTTGTGAGGAAGCAAAATTGGGTGTTTATTTTCGTAATTTAGCGGAGCGTTTGTAAGACGACCGCCCACCCTGAGAATCCCTCGGCTATCAATAAAGGGTGATAGAGCCCCAAAGAGGAGGATTTGGAGTCAGAGTTAGGAAGTTCTTTAACAAAATGATCCCACTCAAGCAATAAATCGGGCGGAAGCTGAGAATCCCAATCCAGGCGTCGTTTCCAAAGCTGTTGTAGTACACATTTAGCTTTGAAAATCACGGGTGCTAAATAACCAAGAGGGTCATACGTCCTTGCTATAGTAGACATTACCCTACGTTTTGTATTTACGCGAGCGAGCTCTTGCACGTTATAAGAAATACTATCTTGTACAGGGTTCCATTGCATTCCCAATAGTTTAACAGATGAATCATCGAAGTCGGATAAGGATATTTTGGACTCACAAGACTCCTGTAGCACGTTGGTAAGTAACAGAACATTTTGCGGTGAGTGTGAGTTATTATCAGGTAAGGGTCCTAGAATTATCCCTCCAAATACTGTATTTAAGAGATTGGGACAACTAGAAGTTGTTTTGATATTTCTGAAAATATTTAGAAACAAATCCGCTCCTAAAAGAAAATCTATAGGGCCTGGCTTCCAAAAGGAAGGGTCTGAAAGATCCTCACTACTTAATTGTCTCCTAATATGCTCAGAGATTGGTTGAGAGGGCATATTATTACTTATTTGCTGAATAATCACAGCATTTGTTCGCAACTTGGGATTTTCAGAATTTAATGGAACCAATGTGCAGTCTACCTGCTGAGTCCCACCAGCAATTGGGCTATTCGCAAATCCACAGAGTTTGTGGGGGTTTTGAGAGGGTATTAATTTCAATTTTCTAGCAAACGAAGCCGTTATAAACGAACGTTGTGCTCCACTGTCGATGACAATTCTTATTTGGTGATAGTTACCTACATGGTCTTTTATTCTGGCCAAAGCAGTACCAAGTAAAACATTTACTTTGCCATCTAGAGACGTGGAAAAAACAGCGCTTTCTGATGTATTAGTTTCTAACTGAGAGTTTTCCATAACTGTCGAAGTATTAGTTTTAGGTTCTCCCTCCACAGAGGGTGGAGATGTCACCGAATTACCCCAGTGTAATAAGGAATGGTGTTTTTTATTACAGTAACGACATAATTTATTTGACCGACAATCAGCATTTTTATGATTTTCGCTAAGGCAATTGGAACAAAGATTTAATGGCTTTAAAGTATTAAAACGTTTTTGTGGACTAAGTTCCAAAAATTTAGAGCAACGATACAAAGCATGCTTTTCCTTACATAAGGGGCAAGAACGAGTAGTTTGCTGCCCTGTGGAGTAAAAAATTTGTTTCATCCTTTTAGTATAAGTTTTATTGTCGTTCGAGTGTTTGGACATGCTTGGAGTAGATAAGGCTTGAGATTGAAATGCAACACATTGCTGAGAAATTAGGTCAACTAAATCATGAAATGAAGGAAGTTCTTCTTTCACTGATTGTAAAGTCTCAAACCGCTCACGGGTTTTAGGATCTAACAGTCTTAATGCAAATGTAAGAAGAACAAACCCAGATTCTTCTTTTATGTCTAAATTTTTGAACGCAGTTACACTCTCTAATACAATCTCCGAAAATTGTTCTAAGGAAGCTAAATTACATTCCTGTATTGGCTTAAAATTAAATATTTTTGCAAGCAAATTGCTAGCTTGAATCCGTTTGTTATCGTACCGTTTGGTCAAACTGAGCCAAGCTTGTGGATAATCTTGGGCAGTAATTGGTATGGAAGCAACACATTGCAAGGCAGGTCCCTTTAATGAGGACTTGAGATAATGGAAATTTTGAACTGGAGATAAGGAAGTATTTTCATGAATTAATGAAACATAAGTGTCTTTGAATGAAGTCCACTTAGTCAAGTCACCGTTGAATGTAGGAAGATTTATAGAGGGAAGTTTAAATAACTGATTTTGGGATTCACTAGAAGATGCATTCAATGAATGATCTTGAACTACTTGTTCTCGATCAAGTGCCAACGCTTCATAAAATTTATGGCGGGTCTCCTTCCTAATGTTGTCATACTCACTGCAATCTTTGTTTAGTAATTTAGCATATTGTTTCACTTCTGTGACAGTTTTAGTGAACTTTTGGAAAGTAGCGTCCAGTCGTGATAACCTAGCTTTAAAAACCGGAAATAATTCTGAATTTTTTGTTGCAGCCTGACCTATTTCATTTGTTTCGTGTATATCGTCCCTTAAGTCCTCTAATTCGTCCAACAGGGAGCTCAATACTACCTCATTATCAATTTTTGGACCCATTTTTAGTTTAAACAATTGACAAAATCTATATGTTAAACAAGATGTGAAAAAAGAAATGTGATTGATCACAAAAAAATAAACTGAAATTCAAATAACGATATGTTTCCCAACTGGCACCTAACACTTGCTGAAATGTTTGAATTCCAATAAATTTAAACCTAAACTAAATAATTATTTAGAAGGCTAAATAAAACAATAAGAGATAGTTGTAGGAATGTATTGTGATCCGTTCCGCCAGAGGGCCGAAAATTTGTAGACAAAAAATAAATCCACGACCCGGAGGACCAAAATTTTGTATACGCTGGGCTATCCGTGAAAGAATAGTACTTCCAAGTGACAACTCAAAATTGAGGGTGGTTCTATTGAAATAAATAAGTGGACTGTATAGATTTAAAATAAATAAAAATAATGAAAGCAAACGACGAATCACAATACATTTAATACACTGAAATACATAAAAGATGATAAGAAACAAATTAACCTAATAAATTTATATAAGAAAAATTAACCTAATTATAATTAAACAGCTGTAAGAAAATGTAGGAAACAAAATAAACCTAATTAAAATATTGTAAAAATAGAAGAAACAAACTTAACTTAATTAATGCTTAAAGATGTAAAAAAAAAAAAGTTATCAAATTAAAACGTTTCTTGAATAAGAATTAAGAAATTAAATGTTCCATTAATGGATAAAGATAGGTTATATTCACGTAAAGATGTCCAGTTGAGTGTTGAAGAAAACGACCGCAGGGCGGCTTGAACGAAGTCGTCTTGAGTATTGAAGAAAATTACCGCAGGGCGGCTTGAACGAAGTTCTCTTGGGTGTTGAAAATGACCGCAGGGGGGCTCTTCCAAGTTCCAAGGGGAACGATGAGAGATGAAGAAATTCGTTTCCAAACGTTCAAACGTTGAGAGAAATCTTGGGTCTATATACGGCACATCTTCACCGCTGAGACGCTAGCTTAAGACTCGACTGGCACGAGGCAGTCAAAAAACAATTGAAGTACGATCGTCTTCTGTCTTTCTCTACTACTGCTCTCGTTTAAAAACTTATAATTATATTTAAAATAACTATTTTAAAAAGAAATTAAAAAATAAAGATTTAAACAAAAAAAATGATCTTATTATAAATATCATAAAATTATGAACTTATAATTTTTCGATTGAAAAACCTTATCAGGCCGTAACATATGGCGTGAACAGATGATGTTAAGTGACGAACAGAGCATAAATTTAAAACTGATTACTATACGTAACAACGTAATAAAATCTGGTGCGGGCAACACACGACTTTCACTCACCAAGAATTTTCAAATACAGCAAGAGATAAAAATTAGTTAAACCATTAAAGAATTAAATTTCTGTAGAAACATGTGTTTTATTAAAAAATCTATTATATTTTTATCTAAAATAATCAGTTAGTTTTATCGGCTTTTCATCACTCTTTATTAAGTTTTACAATCTCTTGTGTATTAGATAATGTTTTTTTCTAAAATCTTTAGCTTTTCAACGGTATGTCATACATGTATATAACTGCTCTTATGTTCAAAAACAAAAAATTGCATTAAATTTTTTTTCAGTTTTCTTCTTTAGTTGTTTTTTTAAATTCGCACAACCTACATACTTAGCTGTTATTTGTCAATGCTGACAAGATAAGTTGGTTATTTTTATTGAATCTACAAAATTAAAGGTACTTTAAAAAAGAAAATTTAAAATATCGGCATTTAAGCCCTGTCACACCATTTTCATCAGAATGAAAACTACATGATATTAAAGCCTATTAAATTTTACATCGATATAGCGAGTTAATTCAAAATCGTTGGAACCGTTTTCAAGAAAATCGAAAAAAGGTGCAAAATGCATGGTATAAAGTGCCTCTTCTGGCTCCGCCTGGGAGTTACCACATAAAAACACACCTTTTTGCGGGAATGGTTATTTGGACTAAGGGGACCCGAAATGTATCTTTCCGTTGAAAACTGGAATTAGAAAATTTTCACGATCGCAATACTTTCCCTTACTATATATAGTAAGTGAAAGTAATAATGATATTATTTAATCTAAATCATATGTTTCAAACAAAATTGGATACGATTTTTATTTAAATTAATTTAAACTGTTTTTACAAACTTTCAGTTTATGTAATAATTCTTGAATTGATAAAGCGTATAAATAAGCGAGATTTCAATTTTTTTTCATTTTTCCGTTGTTTTTTTTGTTTATCGCGCTTTACTGATCGCGCTTTACAAAACCTTTTTCATCAAAATGAGCTTTCCAGAAGATCCACTTTATACCATGCATTTTGCACCTTTTTTCGATTTTCTTGAAAACGGTTCCGACGATTTTGATTAAACTCGCTATATCGATGTAAAATATAATGGGCTTTAATATCATGTAGGTTTCATTCTGATTAAAATGGTCTGACAGGGCTTAAATGCCGATATTTTAAATTTTCTTTCTCTAAATTACCTTTAATTTTGTTGATTCTATAAAAATAACTAATATTATCTTGTTACAACTGATAAAAAACAGGTAAATATATAAATTAAATGAATTCGATACCCAACTAAAGGAGAAAACATATATTTTGTATGTAATTTTTAGTTTTTAAACATAAGAACAGTAATATACATGTATGATATACCGTTGGAAAGCTTGAGATTTTAGTAAAAATATTATCTCATACACAAGCATTTCAATGTATAATTAGTAGAGAGTGATTAAAAGCGGATAAAATTAACTGATTGTTTTAGATAATAACATAATATATTATTTAATAAATCACATGTTTCTATCGAAAATCAATTTAATCAATTCTTTAAACTAATTTCATCTCTTACGGTATTTAAAAATTCTTAAATTGATTTTAACAACGGTAGTAAGTGAAAGTCGTGCGTTGCGCCCACCAGATTTAAAGGAGAAAACTGAAAAAAAAACAATTTAATTCATTTTTTTGTTTTTGAACATAAGAGCAGTAATATACATGTATGATATAACGTTGGAAAGCTAATGATTTTAGAAAAAAATATTATCTAATACACAAGAGCTTGTAAAAGTTAATAAAGAGTGATGAAAAGCCGATAAAACTAACTGATTATTTTAGATAATAATATAACAGATTTTTTAATAAAACACATGTTTATATAGAAATTCGATTTAATTAATTTTTTAATAGTTTTACGTATTTTCATCTCTAACTGTATTTGAAAATTCTTTCATTGATTTTAAAAATGGAGGTAAGTGAAAGTCGTGTATTGCCCGCAACAGATTTTTTATTAAATAATCTCTTGAATTATTATTATCATTTATATATGGTAATAAATAAAACATAGCATACAGTACCTAACTAGTCTTCATGTAATGAGAGCTATGTCGACTTCTATGCTGTGACGATGAGGGCAAGAAGTGCAATGATGAGTCAAACTGGATATCTCTCCTGATATATATATTTTAAGAAGGAATGAAAAAAAAAAAAAAAAAAAGATATAAACTGATAACATAAAAGAACATCATTCAATTTTATTTTAAAATTCTTGTTTATTTATTCATTTTTTTAGTGATATGTGATTCACTTGCACTTACCTCCAGAAAGAATGTTCCCTTTATAGAACTACTTCAAAAGTCAATTTCGTAACGAGAAAAATCACATTAAGTTAGCAAAATAAATATGAATCGAAGATATAAATATAATATATATATATAATATTATATATATATATATATTATACATACCCAAATACAAAATGAAGATTAAAATAAGGTAATTTTCACGATCCCAAAAATTTCTTTAATATATTGGTTTGTGTCACATGAAATGCCCATTATCAAGGTAAAGGATTTTTATTAAAAATACGATATGAAAACAAGATAATTTTATTCGAAGTATTTACCTCCTTTTTCTACACATTTTTCCCAAAGTGACACAAACTTTTTTATCCCCGAACTGAAAAACTCTGAGCTTTGAAGTGAAACAAAATCTGAAAACGCACTTTTCACTTGATCATCATTTTTAAAAAGTTTTCCTTTGACGAAGTTGTCTAAATTCCTGAACTGGTGGTAATCTGTTGGAGACAAGTCGTGAGAATATAGTAGGTGCGGAAGAACTTCGCAGCCCAGTTCTTTCAATTTTTGCACGGTATGTTTTGAAACATGGGGTCTTGCTGCCGCTCAGTGAGATCAAGAGGTACCCATGTATCGAGCTTTTTTACTTTCCCAATACACTTTAAATGTCTGGAAACTGTAGATACACTTGCATTTAGTTGTGCCGAGAGTCCTTTAACTGTTTTGTAGGGGGGGGTTTCCTTCTACTGTATGTTTGAGGACATCGTTGTCTATTACGGACAGTTATAGAATGAGACTTAACTAAATAAATAATATACAGTAATTATTAATAACTTCTTTTTCTATACCTGTGGGTGCCCCCCATAAACCTAGAAAGGAATGATAAGTACCGATAAAGAACACATGCCTGTACTTAGGACGCAGCACCCTACACCTGGAAGCCCTTCCTTTGTGGTGCCCATGGCGACTTCCCATTCCCTCTACAAAATCTTGCTATATATACGCTTTGATCCTCAAAACTCATCACTCTAGTTGTAACATTTACTTGTGTCACACTCATAGAAGGAGACCTCGGAATGTACACTTGTAGTCACCCTAACTCCTCAGCACATTTTATTGTATTCTGAATATCTATTTTGTTCTGTTAATAAAAGCAGTATTTTAATATCTTCACTGTGTGTGATTCTTTAACTGGACGGAGGTCTTCCTCGGGACAAGTTTTCCAAGTCGGTATCCTCAGCTGAAAACTTAGCAAACCAACGGCGAATGGTCCGTTCATTAACACTCCCTTCCCTAAACCCCTTGCAAATATTTCTAGCGGCCTCAGCTGCTGAATGGCCGAGTTTATACTCGTACAAAAATATCACTCGAAAATCGCTTGTTTCCATGTTCATATTTGGAGGTATACTAAAAAGTGGGTAACTGATTGGGAAGCTAATGTTTATAATACAAAGGTTGAGGATTAGTAACTGTTTACTTTAAATTTGTAAACATTCGGAAGAAAACAACAGAGTTCAGTGTTACGGAAACGTTGGATCGCTCTACACACAGTGGTTTCCGGTAGTCCTAATGCTGTGGCATTGTGGATAGAGCATCCAACTACTGTTCTCCGGGTCCCAGGTTTGAATTACAGAATTCAGAATTAATATTTGTAAAAGGTGTATTATATGCCAAATTTGAGTATTGTGACTACTTTAAAAACAAATCTCCTGGACGCAATTTGCGACTTTCAATTATCTCCTTTTTTTAAATTAATTAATAAATTTATATAAAGTGAAAGTTAAAGAATGCTCAAGATTAAAATTGATTTTCGGTGGAAACATGTGTTTCAGATTAAATAATGCAACTTATAGAATAGAAATAGAATAGCAAAAGAAAATATCTACAACAATTACTTTATTGTATTCGTTTTTTCTTTGTTCCCCATTACCATATACAGATTTTTATATAAGATAATATTTTTTTTTCTAAAATCTGTAGCTTTCCAACGGTATGTTATATATCTATATTACTGGTCTTATTTTTAACAGTTTAGATTCATCTTCGGAGTCCCCAGACGCTCCAGCGTCTCTGACAGCTATGCCGGGTTGAAGTGGCTCAATCCAGTTTCTCGCCGACAGTATTTCCTGGGAGTATTCGTATTCCGCACTTTTAATACTCAAAGTCCATCCTACATTCTTGACCTAGTCATCCCTTGTTCATCGGTTCATTCGTTTAACACAAGATCCCAGCCCACTAGCCTCTATTTTCCTACTCATCGAACATCATCCTTTAAAAAATTCTTTAGTATGCATGCCACCTGACTTAGGAATTCCATACCTACCTCTAATCGCAAAGCATCTTCTTTAACTACATTTAAAAACAAATAATCCCATCATCTCCTCAGTAATCAATCTTCCTAATAAGTGTATACAAAATTAAGAATAATAGTCATATTTCACTCTAAAATGAGGAACACTACAAATATGTTAACAACAACTTTTCTTTCTATGATTTTATGATATTAGTGTGAGGTACAATTATAGTATTATATGCTTAGTATTATATAGTCATATATTAATGTACTATTGCCGTTGTATTTACTACTTTATAAAAAATGCAAGTAGTAGTTGTATGTCGTTCTAGTAATCGTATTTACTACTTTTATAAATAATATAAGTATAACCTCAAGTTTGTTTTTATTTTTATTCCAAGCACAAGATTCAGTTTTTGTACTTTATTGTTATTTTTAGGAGACTTAGTGTCACAGAATAAAATTTACTTTTCTTTCTCATTTCTTGTTAAAAAAAAAACAAAATTGACATTAAAAATATATTTGCTCTTTTCACCTTTAGTTGGAATTAAAATTCGTCAAAATTGTATTTTTACTGGTTTTTAATCAATACTAACAAGATGAAATTTATTAATGTTTTCAAATATACAAAATGAAAGATGCTTTAAATTCAAAATATTGGCAATAAAGCCTACCAGACTATTTCAATCAGAATGAAAACTACATGATTTTAAACTCCAATAATTTTGTAAAAATCTACGGAATGTATAGTATAAAGTGAACTTCCTGGTTCAATTTTTTTTTTTTTTTTTAATAATTTTCTGTAACATCTTAGGTATAAAGGCTTTTAAAATGTGAAATTTCAGTTTTATACAACTTAACCTTTTAAAGATAGGCTTGTCACATATACGGAGACTTTTGGAGGGTCTTGGTCATTTACATTCAAGGGACTCTAAAACCGGTAAAAACTAGTTTTCGAATATTTTTTTTCGAATAATTCGTTCTATTTCGAATTCGAAAGTTTTAAGATCGCAATATTTTCCCTTACTATACAGGTAGGTAGCTATAAGTAAAATTTATTTACAAGACGTCGAGTTTAGCACGTCCAAAATTTAATTAAAAAACAAAACAATATGTGCCTCTACAACCCATGAAAGGTACTTTTAGAGATTCGTACTGTTTTACGGCTAACGGTCATAACAGAAAGATCCCGCTAAGCTGCCAGGTTTTTTCTCCACCTTTTGGGTACCCACTTTATAGAGGCTGGGTATGTCCCAGGAGAGTCTCCAACCCCAAGGTCGCTCCACAGTGGAAATAACATACTATATATTTCTTCTTTACTTGAGATACGAACCTGGGACATGGAGAACAGCACTAGTCTGCTCTACTCACTAGACCACGCCGCTCCATAAAATTTAATATATTTTTCTTTAAATGATCGCCTTCATAGAATAGGTTTACATACTTTTGTGACAGAGGTATTTAAACGGTAGAGATAAATAAGGACCTGTTAGTCACAGAAATCACATTGGATATATTTATACAATATTATAAATATATGGGAGCCAAGAGTTTTTCGATTGATCACTTGAGATTGCTTTCCAATTATTAAACATTTGTTAGCAGTTAATGGAGGATATGGAAAATTGAATTTACCAATCGATGTTATTACTTACAAATAGCGGATCCCACATGTATCTAAAAAAAAAATAAAAAAAAATAAAATAATAATAAATAAAAAAAAAAAAAAAAAAAAAAAAAATATATATATATTATATATATATATATATTATATCAGAGGCTGACATTTCTCCTAGTTCTCAAAAATATTAGGATATGCGTGTGAAAACCACCTTTTATTTAATATCTTTGGATACGATGAAAGTTGAAAATTAGATTTGATTCCACAATGTTTCTATTGCTAAGTGAGAACAAAAAAAAGAAAGAAAAATCATTAAAACATTAATACTTTATGTACCGTACTAACCTATATATATATATATATATCAGAGGCTGATATTTCTCCTAGTTCTCAAAAATATTAGGAATATGCGTGTGAAAACCACCTTTTATTTAATATCTTTGGATACGATGAAAGTTGAAAATTAGATTTGATTCCACAATGTTTCTATTGCTAAGTGAGAACAAAAAAAAGAAAGAAAAATCATTAAAACATTAATACTTTATGTACCGTACTAACCTATATATATATATATCAGAGGCTGACATTTCTCCTAGTTCTCAAAAATATTAGGAATATGCGTGTGAAAACCACCTTTTATTTAATATCTTTGGATACGATGAAAGTTGAAAATTAGATTTGATTCCACAATGTTTCTATTGCTAAGTGAGAACAAAAAAAAGAAAGAAAAATCATTAAAACATTAATACTTTATGTACCGTACTAACCTAATATTTATTTATCTAATAGACCATTGATCGAGTCCATTTTCTTAAAAAACTTCCCAAAACAGTTATTTTTTTTTTTAATTCGCTAAAAAAATGCTGCTTTACATTGTTTCAAATTTTTCTCTTTAATAGTTTTTTCAAATTTTCAGAAGTAATAGAACTGAAATAAATATAATATACTTATTTTGTTTTCCCATTAATATTTGCATTTTTTCAAAATAATTAGATGTTTATCCTTTGCAGCGCTAAATTATAGGTTATATCTGTTTTGGGAGACGCCATTTTGGACCTTTCTAGTGCCGCTTTATTTTGAATAAAACCATGTTCTAAAGTGCGTTCAAGTGGGTTTTAGTGTTCAAAAACGTTTTTCTAAAAGTTTGTTAATTTTTCCGGTAGTTTATAATAACTTATATTTGTCAAGCTTACGGAAAATCACATGTGACAGATACAGGTTACAATTTTTTGTTAATATTCTTTGATCTCAATTAATTTTTTAGTTGTACAGTTTAATGCAGTGTTTCCAATCACTAAATTACTAATTATTAGGCTCGTTTCGTTTTAGTAGAAGTGCTAATAAACAAAAATTCCACCCCATTGATGGGGGAGCCGTCAGCGCCCGCGCTTTCGGTTAGTGAAATGGACACTCTTACTAACAGTGAAGAAAATAATGCATGGGAGCTAGTGATAGGAAGAAAAAGGCCTCTCAATAGTGATAAAGACACACCACATCAAAAACGACCAAGTCAGGTTATTCCTACCAGCAACAGCTTTGAAGTGCTCTCACAAACTACTGAGCCAACAAATTTCTCTGAACAAACGACAAACAAAAATGAAAAGGTACCACTTATTTTTATCAATGGTGTTCAAAACTACTCACATTTTGTGTCATTTTTAGAAAAAGAAGCAGGCCATCAAAAGTTTAAAATAATATCAACCCTGAAAGGTATAACTGTATACACAGACACCCCGACAACATACCGAAAACTCACTAGTGCACTAAGACAAAATGGTGCAGATTTTCACTCATATCAACTTTTAGAGGATCGTACCCCAAGAGTTGTGATCAAGGGTCTTCATCACACCATTGACAAAGAAATATTAAAAAACGAATTCAAGGAATTGGGATACGAAGTTACGAACGTAACAAGTGTAATTTCTCGATTTAAAACACCATTACCGATGTTCTTTGTGGACATCACAAAGTCATCATTTAACGAAAAAATATTTGAAATCGAGTATATTTATTACTCTCGAATAAAAATTGAAGAACCTCGAAAAAAGAGAACCATCCCACAGTGCTTAAGGTGCCAGCAGTACGGTCACACAAGATCATACTGTAACCATCCACCGAGGTGTGTTAGATGTGGTCTTAATCATGTTAGCACTACCTGCACCAAGCCGAGAGACATCCCAGCTAAGTGTGCTAACTGTGGTGGAGAACACCCAGCAAATTATAAGGGCTGTCAAACTTTATGGGACCTTAGAAATGCCAGAAGACAGTTCCAACGACCAACACACATTCAACCAGCGCAGATGCCTCCTCGCTCAGAAGACTTCCCGACCCTCAGTCAGCCATCCCACTACCCTCCACCGCCGCAGCAACCTTCCCCGCTTCAGTATGCACCGCCTCCTCAGTACTCTTTACCTCTTCAGTATCCTCCAACTCCGCAAAGTCATGTGCCAGCACAACCAGAAACCAGTTCTGGACCTCAGAAGCACCCTCTGCCAGCTCAACCGAGATTTAGTTCTGGACCTCAACAGCAACCAATACTGTCAGGTATGGGAAAAGGTATTACCCAGCAGGTACCTCCAACTGTAAGTAGTTCTTCCCAAATTGTAGACATAATCAGATAACTTAATAATCTTATCCACCCCCTTTTCAGTATTCTCCAACATTTATCACAGATTTCACAAGTGTGGTGCACATCATATGGACCCTAGTCACTTAACAGTGGGTACCTTGCCAATACTCCTTTGGAACGCTAACGGACTTAACCAACATAGAACTGAGCTTGACTTATATTTGCATGAAAATAGGACAGACGTAGCACTAATAACTGAAACTCACTTAACACCACGTTCAAAATTTTACATTCCAGGTTACATTATGTACAGAACAGACCACCCTGACAAGACAGCACATGGTGGAACGGCTATACTGATTAGAGCAGTTCTTAAACATAACTCTGTAGAACTACCCATCTCACCGATAATACAATCAACAGGCATCACACTTTACACTCAGCACCACACTATCACTCTTGCAGCTGTGTACTGTCCGCCAAGGTACGTTTTGATACCAACAATGTTTTCTGACTTTTTTAAACTATTAGGGAGATGCTTTATCGCTGGAGGCGATTTTAACGCCAAACACTACAACTGGTGTTCCCGGCTCTGCACCACACGAGGAGGAAATCTGTTAAGTGTCCTCCAAAATCTTTCATTGGACACAATCTCCCCAAATACCCCTACATACTGGCCGAATTCTCTACACAAAACTCCTGACTTACTTGACTTTTTTATAACTAAAGGACTTAGAACTGTACTTCACACTGTTAAAACTGGCTTCGATCTTTGCTCTGATCACTCCTTAGTACACCTGATTCTTCATGATGAACCCTCAGAAGTAAATAAAAGACCATCACTCACTCAGAAAAATATGGACTGGGATTTCTACAGAGTGTACTTAGAATCTCTTATTTCAATTCCTTTATCGCTGAAAACAGAGGAAGAACTTGAGACGGCAGTTCATGTCTTCACCAAGTCTGTACAGAATGCAGCGTGGTCTTCATCTCAACCCAGCAACAAACATGCAACGAACTTACCTTGCTACCCACAATACATAAGGGACCTGATCAGAGCAAAGAGAAGAGCTCGTAAAGTGTGGCAAACAAACAGATTACCATCAGACAAACGGACATTTAACAAACTTAACAATGAACTGAAACGAAAGATACAAAAATTCAACAGAACTACTTATGAATCTTACATTGAAAATTTAGGAACTGATGATGGAAGCTTATGGAGACACACAAAAAACGTCTTAAAGCATCGCACGGTGTCGGCTCCTTTAAGGAGAGAAGACGGTTCCTGGGCCGTGTCGGATGAAGAAAAATCTGAACTCTTTGCTGACCATCTTTCATCTGTTTTCACACCACATACTGACGACACTAATAAAGAAAACGACGAATTTGTACTCAAAATCTTAGACATTCCACTACAGCTCTCATTGTCTCCTCCTTCCTTCACTCCATCACAGGTCGCAGAACACATTAAAGACTTACAAAAAAAGAAAGCTCCTGGCCACGACCTTGTAAATGCTGTAGCACTCCAGCAAATGCCAAGAAAGGCTCTAGTGTTTCTCACGACTATTTATAGTGCAATACTTAGGACTACAAAATTTCCTATTCAATGGAAATACTCTTACATTTCCATGATTAATAAACCAAACAAGGACAAAAACAACCCCTCTTCCTACCGCCCAATTAGTTTGCTTTCTATTTGCTCCATAATATTCGTAAAATTATTATACAAAAGATTAATAGACATACTAGGTGATAATCAAATAATACCCAATCATCAATTTGGATTTAGAAAATTCCACTCCACAACACATCAACTACACAGAGTGACTGATTTCATTTCAACTGCGCTTGACCAAAAATTATATGCAACAGGTGTATTCCTGGACGTAGCTCAAGCATTTGACAGAGTCTGGCACCAGGGTCTCCTGTTTAAACTCAAAAAGATACTACCACACACATACTTTCTTATTATTCAATCATTTCTCTCTGACAGATTTTTCTCCGACCGACAAGGTACAGAAACTTCTTCAATAAGACCAGTGCTGGCAGGTGTGCTCCAAGGTTCAATACTTGCACCACTGCTATATATATTATACTCGCACGACATACCTGACAGTTCAAACATCCTGACGGCAACATACGCAGACGACACTGCAATCTTATCAAAACATGAAGATCATACTCAAGCCTCACTGACTATACAAATCACTTACAAAAAGTACGGAATTGGAGCAAGCTGTGGAAAACAAGACTAAACTATGACAAATGCCAACATATGACATTTACACTAAGACGTGAAACGTGTACATCGATAATATACCAATACCACAAACAGACAGTGTCAACTACCTTGGACTAACTTTTGACAGGAGAATGACTCCCCAGACCGCACATTAAGAAAAAACGAAAGACACTAAACCAAAGAAGTAGACTGCTGCACACATTACTCAGACGACAATCAAAACTAAAATTAAGACAGAAACTTGCCACCTACACATACTTACTAAAACCAATATGGTCATACGCCTCTCAAATTTTCGGAGCTGCAAAAAAGACTCATATACAAAGACTTCAAACTTTTCAGTCAAAAATACTTAGACGAATTACGCAAGCACCTTGGTATGTTTCAAACACAACTTTATCATACAGACTTTACACATGCTACCCTCAGCGAATACTACGAACTCCTACTCTCGATTCACAACAAATTACTAGACATTACCCAACCCTCTCATAGAACAAATGGCAAAACATATGCCTACACCATCTTGAGAAGACTTAAAAGGTCATGGCAGGAGAGATCATCTATAATCTTTTGAATCAAACATGCCACGGAGAGATCCACTGGGTTATTGTCATCTTCCACATGCCTGACATGCACTTTTATTGTAATTCTGACAGACAATCACTGATTGTTTGTGGATAAACAGGTGTGGATAAAGCAATAAGTTATAAAAAAAAAAATATCTGTTTTGAATCAAGTGTACAAAGTGAAACTTTGGGGCCCTAGCAAACTATAAAATTCTTCCCGTACCCATTCCCTACAATCCAAAATTCTCAATGCTCTTTATTATGTCACGAATAAACTCATCCATAAGGACCTTGATGCTCCGTATGTTGCTGATTTGGCCCGATCCAGATATAATTTCTTTCATGACAAACTCCATTCCCACCCTAATCCTCTAGTTCCAATCTTTTCTTCCTCTTCAATTCCTGTCAATCCTCCGAGGCGTCTGAAAAGGAGAAGGCCCTGAGATCTACTAGTTTAGAATATTTATAGAGTGCTTCCATTGGAAAGCTTCTCTACATGTGTTTAATGCCTTTTTATATTTCACTCAACTTTACTCGTGGTATATTGTAATTCATCATAGTGGTATACAAATGCTAATCAAGTCTTTATGGACATTACCAACCTCCAACGTCCAAATAATTTAGTCTTTCCAATCTAAAATAATACGAAAAATCGTGGATGCACCATTTTATGTGAAAAAACGAAGTACTTCACAAGGACTTGGACTTACCCAGAGTTTTGGATACCGCCACGAAATATTATAAAGATTTTTACGACAGACTGATTTATAACAGGAGCCTATCGGCCCAAACACTTAAATCCAACCACCAATCAGTCCAACCAAGTCGCCTTTCGAGCACTGGTCTTGAGATGCTTTAAATTAACCAATTATTCGGAAGGTAACATAGTTGATTTTGCAAATAGTTTTTTTTTTTTTTTTTTTTTTCTGATGGCAAATAGCCATTCGGCCAACAAAAATTGTAATTTTTTTTTTTAAATCTTTGAGTTGATTTGAAAGTTTGTGATTAAAAACTTTTCTTTTTTAATAATATTCATAGTGATAGCCTACAATAAATCATGGAAATCTCAGATTGCTTTGAAAAGTAAACGTAGAAGGCTCATCGCATCATCTTACAAATCCAGAAAGGGAATTCTTTCGATTCAGTATAATACACCTACCTATGTAAAGTTTAGAAGCAATTTAATCTAACACTTTATTTTTACTACTTGGTAAGCACGGTGGCTACTTTGTATGGGAGTCCTCTCTGGTGTGGGATCCGCATTTGAGTCCTAATATAGTCCACGATGATTGTAATTTATAAAAAAAAAGTGTGCAGGATGTAATGAGGTACAGTTCTCCTGCTTGGAATCGGAAGGTCACACAAAGAGCGGGGAAGGACTTACAAAAAGAAAAGGTTGCTTCTCGCTATTTCCTGGCTACAATGTACGGCCCCAAAAGAGTAAGCTCGGCTACAAGATAGTAATGACGATTGATTAGAAGTATGACATTATTTTAAAAATAAATCAATAGGATATTTAATAAACAAAATATAAAAATTCGTCTTTTAATTATCTAATGACTTAAAAAAGAGAAACATCACCACTGACGTTTCGAATACATTGGTTTAACAGCGAATTAAATATAACAGTCAAAATAACACATAATGTTGCAATAATGCGAACATTTCAGTCAAGATTAACAATGTTGTCAATGGCCAGATGCATTCCGTTATTATCAGCTCCGCTTTGCCTTCTCGAAAGCTCTAATGTCGTGAAGTAGCTGCTCCGCCTCGGTGGCCCCCCAGAGCATGGCCTCGTTGAGCGGGCTCAGCCCCTCGTCATTGATGATAGTGAAGTCGGCCCCCCTGTCGAGTAAGACCTGGACTGCATCCAAGTTGTTAGCTCGGGCCGCGAGGTGCAGGGGGGTGCAGCCGTCCGAGTCCCGCGGATCCACGGCCCCCAGGCCGCGGGGGATCGCTCCCAGCCTAGTGCCCTCCTTCCTCCGCTGCTCAGCCATCAGGTTCAGCAATGTGTTCAGCACTACGCCGTGCCCTGCAGCAGCTGCAATGTGGAGTGGTGTCTGTCCCTTGGCGTTTTTCGCAGTAATGTTCGCTCCATGCTCTGCCAGCCACCTGCAACAAACAAGCGTTTAATCGAAAGTTGAAGCAATGTTTGCTCAATAGTTTTTAAGTGGACTCACCCTAGAGTTTCGACGTTACCCATACTAGCGGCCAGGTGGACCGGGGTGTTGCCATCCTCCCTGGCAGCAGAGATGTTACAGCCGGCCCTCAGCAGCAGTGGCAGCACCTGGAGCTGTCCGTACTCCGCGGCGTAATGGACTGGCAAGGAGCCTCCAGGACCCCTTAGATCGCAAGGCACGTCAATAGACAACAATTCCTGCACTCCTTGGGTATGGCCAGCCTCTGCGAACCTGTGTAGCAAAGCGTAACCCTCGATGTCTGTCTTACATGCTTGTATTTTTACATCGAGGACACTGGTATTCGGAGGAAGTCCCAGACAGCGTTTTGCTACCGGTAAATCTTGAGAGGGATATTCCAATTTTGGGATTTCCTAAAGAGAAAATAATGGATATAGTAGTGTATACATATATATAGGTCTGTTATAACAATATACCAATTTAAAATAACAGAAACATGTTTTGGATTTATCTGCTCTCTACTACGTGTGGTGAAGCCTAATCTAAATTCCTCCTCTCTTAATGAATTTGGTATTAAAGAAACGTTAACGGTTTTGTTTTGGAATTTCTCGCTGATAAAATTCCAGTTTCATCAGTTGTACTATTACTCTAGTATAAATGTATTAAGAAAAATAACTTTTAGCAAACTGTAATAATAATAAATAATATACATGTAATTTTTATATTAAGTAAAACAATCAACAATAGGTAACAAAAGCGAAAATAGGAGTTTCTCTTATACAAGTCAATTAATAAGCAATCATTTTTTTAAGAACTCATGCATCACGGAGAACACATAAACACAAGGTAATGATAAGAAGAAAACTAAGTAGCATCTTGCATGCTTACAATTTTAATATTTTCGATTAAACATTTGCTACCTTTGATTCTGCATTTATTTCACATGGTGCCTAAATTGATGGAACATTGATTTTCTACTGAATAACTGAAATGGAACTTTCCAAAACATATAGTAATGGTGCTTTAATATTCTTTGAAATTGAAGTAAATACCTCTGGTTCGTCTACAATATATCCATTCTTCTCGCCATTCTTCAATATATCCAGAGGGTTTTTGCAGTATTTTACAGTCAGACCAGCGAATATTCTGAGAATGTGACCGGGCACATTTAGTTCCATCCTGTCCAAAGCTACGATGACTTTCCTCACTTCCTCTTTCTCGAAGTTGAAGTCCTCCCTTAGCCAGACTTCCAGGTAGGGCGACCGTAGCTGCTCTATGCTATCCGCCAAATCAAGGAGTAGCGAGCACGTGTTTAGGTCTTGGGCGAGAAGTGCATCGAACATGATGAGAAGGTAGGCCTGGGCAGTAGTCAGCTCTCTCAAAGTCGTGTCCAACTTGTATACCGATGCTTTGGCAACCCGAAGAACGCCGTTCCTGGTCCTCATGGCCAGGAGGGAGATGAGATGCTCTGTCGATCGTCTGATTCCATCGCACTCGGTCACTTCCATCGCCTCTGCAAGCGGAAAAACTTATGTTAAAAAGAGTTCAATCTTTAATAATAAAAAAGTGGATCTCTTATATAATAGCCCCTTAAGTTTACCATTCCTCGCGCGGATCTCATTACCGCGTATGGGGAGCGTTCCACGGGTGGCGGATGTGGGGATGGTCGGTGGAATTTCCTCGGAAGCTCCTCCCGGCTAAGTCCGATGGACTCGCTGACCAACAATGAGAGCGGCCCTCCAGGCTTGCTGGAGGGTGTGACGTAGGTTCGAACGCCCTACTCACATATTTTAGTTCACAAAATATCACCAAAAGTCATGGATCATGGATGGAGGTAAAACGCTCATTATCCGGAGGTAAACTAGTCCCCCGTTCGGGTCTCCGGGTGGGGACTGCTTCAGGGGAATCATGGCGCAAGATGAAAATTAGAGATCTAACAATAGGGACATGGAACGTTAGAAGTTTAAATACGGCAGGTGGGTTAAAGTCGGTCGCGAATGAAGTTAAGGGGTACCACTTAGATATCGTTGCATTACAAGAGGTTCGCTGGCCAGGGGAGGGTTCGTTAACAGAAGGAAAGTATACTATTTGGTACGGGGGGAGCGTTAATTATTGTTTAGGTACCGGGTTTCTGATTAGGAATAGATTTCTTTCCGCATTACGGGATGTACAGTTCTTTAGTGAAAGAATATCGGTTGCTATATTTCAGGGTCGTTGGTCTAAAATCGCGTTTATAAACATTCATTCTCCCACCGAAGATAGTGATGATGAAGTAAAATGCGAATTTTATGATAAACTAGAATCGGTTTACGATAAGTTACCGCGAAATTACATTAAAATAATACTAGGTGACGCAAACGCAAAGGTTGGAAGGGAAGAAGTATATCGTCCTACAATCGGTAAAGAAAGTTTGCACGAATATAGTAATGATAATGGGACCCGACTAATAAACTTTGCCATTTCGAAAAACCTAGTAATCAAAAGTACTACATTTAAACATAAGGATATTCATAAGTATACGTGGACATCACCGGATGGACAAACACGGAATCAAATCGATCATGTTTTAATACAAAACAGATGGCAAAGTAGCATAATTAACGTGAGATCGTATCGGGGTGCAGAATGCGGTTCTGATCATGAATTAGTAATCGCGAAACTTCGACAAAAACTAAATACAAAAAAGAGAACACCGAACTATATTCGTCCCGAGAATTTTGATTTAGTTAAATAGAACAATCTCGAAATTAGAAAATAGTTCGCGATAGAAGTAAAAAATCGGTTCGATGCTTTGGAATCTTCAGACGAGGAACACAAAGATGTAAAAAAATTATGGGAAGGGATCAGGGATAATATTAAAGAGGTCGGTAATTTATGTCTTGGAAAAATCGAAAGTAAAAAGAACAAACCTTGGTTCGACAGGGACTGTCAAAATATGTGCGATAAAAGAAAAACCTTTTTCTTTTTTTTTTTTTTTTTATAATATATTTTATTGTTTTTTACAACTGTATATACAAATACAATAAGTAAAATGGCTGAATTACAATAACAGGCATGAATAGACATGTAAAGAATCTACCCAGTGGTAGTACTTCAAAGTTTATTTCATGAGCAGGTCTCGAGGCCACCGTCTTTTCAGGCGCCTCGGAGGATTACCGGGAATAGATGTAGATGAGAGGTTACGGACAAGCGGGTTTGAGTGGGCAGGTAGTTTGGAATTAAAGGAGGTGTATCTATCGCGGGCCAAGTCTGCAACCAGTGGGATATTTAGGTCTCTATGGATGAGTTTATTAGTTACAAAGTAAGGAGCATTGAGGATTTTTCGTAGGATTTTGGATTGCAAGGATTGGATGCGGGAGGAGTTTGATAGTTTAGTGGACCCCCATAGCTCAATGCCATAGGTCCAAATAGGTCGGATAATCGTGATGTAAATGAGTCTTTTGTAGTGAATAGAGAGTTTTGAACGTTTGTCTAGTAAGTGTTGTAGTAAGCGGTATCTGCAGGCAGTTTCTTGTCGTTTCAGTCTAGTGTGAGGATTCCAAGTAAGGCGCTTGTCTAGATGGAGTCCAAGGTAGCGGATCTGTTCAACGGGGATTAATGGAATGTTGCCAAAGGATACAGTAGGACAGGTATTCATAGGCTTGCGGCGAAGGGTAAAGGTAATTTGATGGGATTTATTTGGATTGATTTTAATTCTCCAGTTATGACACCATTCTTCAATGGATTGGATGTGAGACTGTAGGAATTGTCATGCAACCGTTGGGTCACTACTTACGGATAACACACATGTGTCATCAGCGTAAGTAGTGAGAACAGTGCTAGGATGAATAGGAATGTCAGCTGTATAAACGGAATAAAGGATTGGGCCTATGATGCTACCCTGAGGTACACCTGCGGACTGAGAAAATATGGATGAGTATGAAAGATTATGGTTGACTTTGAAAGTTCTATCTGAGAGGTAAGAATGAATAATTAGGAAGTATGTAGGAGAGAGGAATTTCCGGAGTTTATATAGCAGTCCTGGGTGCCAAACTCGATCAAAAGCCTGTTCAACGTCAAGAAAGGCTCCAGTGCAATACATTCCGCGCTCCAATGTGGAAGAAATGACATCCACCACACGGTGACACTGTTGTATAGTAGAATGGGATGTCCGAAATCCAAACTGGTGGTCAGGAATCACGTGGTTGAGATCTAGGATTGGATATAAACGTTTTAGGAGGAGTTTTTCTAGAATTTTGCCCATAATGGGCAAAAGAGAGATAGGACGGTAGGAAGATGAGTTTTCTAGAGGCTTTTTGGGTTTTGGTATCATTTTGATAATGGACAGTTTCCATGTAACGGGAAAGTTGGTGGAACGGAGTGTGGCATTGTATACATAGGTAAGAAGGAGTATGGCTTTTCTAGGGAGCTGTTTTAGGATACGGGATGTGATGAGGTCGTGACCAGGTGCTTTTTTGGACGGTAATTTTTGAATGATGCTGATAATTTCTGATGGGTGGAATGCTTTAGGAGGAAGAGACATTTGGAGAGGAACGGTTAGTTCTGCTTCGACATGTTCGATATGGATTGGGTTTTGGATATCAGGATGCGGATTAAACATTTTGGAAAGGTGTTTTGCGAATACCTGGGATTTTTCTACGTCGGATCTTGTCGATGTCTGGGATTCAGTTAAAATAGGATGATTGAAGGTTTTGAATTTTAGTAACTTTGCAGTGGTTGTCCATAATGATCTGTCAGAGGTATTCAAGTTTCCAGTAAAGATCTGCAGGTTTTGAATTTTGAATTGTTTTAATTCGGTTTTTAGTGCGTTAGTCAGTTTATTGTAGTGCTGTTTATCGGAAGGATATCTTGTTCTATGCCACTTCGCTCTAAGCAAGAGACGAATGTGGTTCGGTAAGTAGGATTCATGAGAATTTCTGATTTTAGTGATGGATGTATTGTTGTTTATGGCAGTCTCTATAGATTGTGTTAGGTTTTCAATGGCAGAGTCTATGTCTTGTTTAGTTTTCAATGGTATTTTCAAGTCGAGTATGTTTTCTAGGTCGTTTCGGAAATTGTCCCAGTCCACACGTCCTTTAATCAAGGAAGGAGGAGAGGGTTGCAGAATAGGATTTGAATTCATGAGAAGCAGAACAGGGCTATGATCTGAGGAGAGGTCGTCTAAGGATGTAATTGTACATTGGGTAGTGGGAATTTGGGAAGAGATAAATATGTCTAGAATATCCGGGCGTTTTTTAAGGGATGTAGGCCAGTATGTAGGATCCTTGGGTGACAAGACGGAAAAGCTATTAGAGGTTGTGACTTGGGAAAGAATCCTGCCACGAGTGTTGGACGTTCGGCATCCCCACCGTTGGTCTTTGGCGTTGTAATCCCCACCAGCAATGAAACGCGGACCAAAGGTTCGGAATAAGGAATCAAGATCATTATAGGATAAGGTATTACCAGGCGGGCAATATACAGCAGAGAATGTAAGGTTATAAGGGCGGGAGGTTAAGGTAATAGAGGTTGACTGAATGGTGTCAGTTGGAGTGCAAGGAATCAGGGAGTGAGGTATGGATTTGTGAATAAGGATACATGAGCCAGCGTGAGATGTGTTGTCTGGGTGATCTGTTCTGTATGTGATGTAGTCACGTATGTAGAAGCGAGACTGTGTTGTGAAGTGGGTCTCTGTAAGTAAGGCAATGTCTATGAAGTTGTTGTGGAGGAATACGTCTAGTTCGTCTCGGTGGTTTAGTAGTCCATTTGCATTCCATAATAGGATGGATAGGGAGTTTTTCTTCATATTGGGGCATGGAATGGGATTACTGAGAGCAGTCTGGTAAGGAGATTGATCAAAGGATTGATTGTATTTTGAATTTCACGAATGAATGATGAAAGGATTGCAGTAATGTCTGTAGGATTCTGGTTAGGATAGGGATTGTAGGCAGTGTTTTGGATTGGAGGATTAGTAGGGATGTTTTGAGGTGCATTTCTCAAACGCTGAGTAGGTTCCATTGATTTATCTGGTCGAGGATTAAGTTGAGATGTAGATGGAGAAGAAGCAGGATGTTTGTAATAGGATTCCGGTGGCAGATTAACCCTTAATAGATCTTTGGGATTTATTTCATTTGTGGGAATTTTAGGAAGAGGTTGGGAGTTTTCACGCTGGGGATGTGAGATCTTAAGATTAGGATGAGAAGGCTTAGGGTCAGGATGGGAGGTCTGCATCTGAGGTAAGGAAGGCAGAGGCGCCTGTTGAAGTTGTTGATGTTTCCTAATGATGTTTGAAGACGTGAAAGTATTGGTTGAAGAGTTCATGAATCTATCCTGTTCATTAATTGCTGGCGTTCTTGAGGGTCGTACGTCATTTCTTGTAGAAGGTCCGGTCCTTGGATCCGTAGAAACTGTATTTCTTTGAGAATGGAAGGCTGCGTTAATTGCTTTTTGACGTTGCAGGTTTTTATAAACTATGCAACCCTTATAGTTAGCAGGATGCGCTTCATTGCACAAAGCACATTGAGCTGGCGTATCTCTAGGTTTTGGGCACGTGTTGGACAGGTGCATACCACCACATTTAACGCACCTTGGCTGATGGTGACAGTATGATTTCGTGTGTCCAAGGTTCTGGCATTTGGTGCACTGGACTATTTCCGCTCTATGTCTCGGCTCTTCAAATCTTACAACTGAGTACACCAGCCTGGTGACGTGAAAGATTTCAGGATTATTAGAAGCTGGCTCAAGATCGATAAAAAACAGGGGTAGCGGGTATTTTTCAGTTGGATGGATTACAGGGGAAATATGTCGGACATTGTGGTCCTAGTTCCTCGATGTCCTGCTTAATTGCTGTAGTAGATGTGGAAGAATGAAGGCCTCTCAATACTACCCTATACGGCTTTTCTTCTCTAAGCTGGTAACAGTGGAATTCATATTTTTTCTCTTGTAAGTAATTAATTAATTTTTTATAATTTTCTTTAGTCGTTGTATTTATTTTAATATCTTTTAATCGAGAATAGCATTTAAAATTTGGCTGACCGATTAAATTTGAGATTTCCTGTGCCAAGGTCATAAAGTCTCGTATATTAGTTACGAATATTGGGGGAGGCTCCGGTTCAGAGAATTGACCGGGAGTTGTTGTCTCTGTGTCGATAGTACTGAGGGCTGCAAACTTATTGCTTGTAGGAATATCAGTGGAAATTGTGGAAGATTGATTTTGAGGTATTGATGGATCCATGATGTTGACTGCAGGTGTGCTGCTGATGGTAGTATTGGGTGACGGTTGTTTCTTTCCTTTCTTCTTTTTTCTTTTGTTTGGCGAATTTTGTAGAGAACCAGGTGTCTGATTTCGCTGTCTTTTCTGAAGAGTTCTTCTCGTTAAATATTGTGAGTCAGTCTCACTTATTTCCGAGAAAACTGTTTCATCATCTGACTCCATGCACGATGTTTTACTCATTTAAATAAAAAAAAGTAATCAGAGAAAAAAGTAAAGAAAATTAAAATTGAACTTATAAAATATTTACACAAATAATGAAAAGAAAAAAAGTAACATTCTATGGTGAAAAAACGAAAAAAAAAGAAATAACTGTCCCTGGAGTCGAACTCGTGCCTAATACGAATGGGAGGTGGGGAGCAGCGCCTTAGCCGAGTGAGCTATCAGTGAGCTGATAGAAATACTGCAGTTAAGATAATGATAGCCAACGGCTCCCACCAGGCAGGTAGAGATCTGCCGCCTTCACGTGGACGAAGCGCTAGCCAACACTAATATTTCTAACTGTCAATTAAGTGAAATCAAAACGCTTACCACACCAGTCTTCGAGTTAAATTGTTCACGAATATATAAATTTCAATGTTTACAAACTTTATACATTAGATATGGGCTAATACCACTATGAACAACAATTGATCAGAGAGCTATAACTTTGTGTAACTTCACTTGCGGCCATGATGGTATTACTCAAAAAAGAAAAACCTCTAAACTGAATTCCTTAAATAATCCAAGCGATAATAATGTGGCTTATTTTCGGTTTGTAAAGAATGAAACTTTAAAACTCTTAAAAAATAAGAAAAGAGAGTATCTTAAAGGCAAAATAATAGAAATAGAAAAACACAGAAACGAAAATAACGTAAGAGAGATGTACAAAGGTATAAACAAATCGTGTAAAAGATTTGAAACTCTATTGAATGCGGTTAAAGATGCAAATAACAATATAATTGCGGATCCTCCTGAGATATTAAATAAATTTAAACAACACTTTGACGGCATCTTAAATACAGAAAATAATAATCAATCTCCTCTCTCTGAATATCAGAGCGCTGAACCATGGATAGACGCACCGAGTAAAGAGGAAGTCGAAATGGCGATAGGAAAATTAAAACGTTAGAAGGCTGCAGGAAATGATAATATCACGAGTGAATTAATCAAGGCGTGTGGAGAAGCGGGCGTTTCTAAAATACATTTCTTAGTTAAAAAGATCTGGGAAACTGAAAAAATGCCCGAAGAATGGAAAGAATCAATACTTATTCCGATTCACTAAAAAGGACCGAGGTCGGATTGTAACAACTATTGTGGGATCTCTCTTCTCCCAGTATGCTATAAAATATTCTCGTCAATTCTAACTAGTCGAATCACGGAATACACTGAGGAAATTATCAGAGATTACCAATGTGGTTTTAGGGGGAATCGCTCGACTATTGACCAAATATTTTACTTACGTCAAATATTAGAGAAAAAATTGGAATGCAACGCTGTAGTCCATCAACTTTATATCGATTTTAAAAAGGCTTATGATTCAATAGACCGTCAGAAGCTATATAATATCATGATTGAACAGGGAATACCTAGAAAGTTAGTAAACCTAGTAGAGATGTGTTTATCGGAAACATTCCATAAAGTTAGAATCGGTCATAATTACTCCGAGAGATTTGAGGTGCGATCGGGTTTGAAACAGGGTGACTCCCTTTCACCTGTGTTATTTAATATAGCTTTAGAATATGTCATAGAAAAGGTGATGTGTACCGAGAAAGGCTTAAATATGGGTGACAAAATTCCGGTTTTGGGGTATGCCGATGATCTGGTACTGCTAGGTGAAGACACGGAAACCATACAACTAAACACAAGTGTGTTAATAAAAACCGGTAAAGAAATAGGACTCGAATTAAATACCGATAAGACGAAGTATATGATTAGTAGCAGAAACAGTGTCGATCTTGGTGATATTGATGTATCAGGTCATACTTTTGAACACGTAGAGAAATTAAAGTATTTAGGTTCAATTATAACTAGAAAAAATGAAATCCAGGAAGAAATAAAGTCCCGTTTAAAAATGAGAAATGCGTGTTATTATTCAGTTGCTAAGTTACTTAGTTCGCGGCTTCTATCTAAACACTTAAAGATTAGAATTTATAAAACTATTATTCTTCCAACGGTTCTTTACGGATGTGAAACGTGGCCGCTTACTTTAAAGGATGAACAACGGCTTAAGGTTTTCGAAAATAAGGTATTGCGTAAAATATTTGGTCCGAAAAGAGATGAGGCCACTGGGGAGTTTAGAAGGTTGCACAACGCGGAATTGCGGATTTTGCATCCTGTGAATATAATTGAGCTGATTGCATCGCGGAGACTCTAATGGGCGAGTAAAATTGTTGGGCTCGATGACGAGCGGATTCCGAGAAAGTTGGTATTTGCTGATCCGACTGTTAGGCGTCCGAAAGGTAGGCCGAAGCGGAAATGGGAGGATTGCGTTAAGGCTGATCTCGGGGGCTTGGGCTTGAATGGTGAACATTGGACGAGTCTGTGTAGGCGGAATTTGGTGGTACCGGCATCGAACCTTCGGGTTCGCTAAGCCTATTATTATTATTATTATTAAGTTTTCCATTACTGGTTTCGGAATGACGTCAAGTTCGGGAAAAAAAAGTGGTATTTGCACGATCTCGTTGTACCTACCTGAAATCCAAAAATTAAATTTAAATTTACTAATCAAAGAAAGGAAGGATTATTATTATATAAATTCCCGTTATGCTGTACTATTATTTATATTGTGTTTTTGCTTGATAAATAAATGTAAGATTTAGCAAATATATTTCAAAAATGCATAGGGGCCTCATTACCCTTTTCATTAAACCACCACTATTTTTATTTCCCACTCCATTTATGTGCTTTAATTTGAGGTAGGCTTCATTCTAATTGAAATATAATAATAAGAGTTTAAATAACTGCTAATATGCAAGTTGAACGAATTTGATAACCAACTAAAGGAGAAAATAGCAAACATATTTGTTTAGGTAAAACTGTCGGAAAGCTAAAGATTTTAGAAAAAATGTTTTCTCTTTTACAAAGTTAATAATAATAATAATAACTTATAATTTTTATTACTTTTTTTTATTTATTCGGAATTTGTTAGTAATTTTTATGGATTTAGTATTTGCTTTAGTACTATTATTTTTACATTATTTATTGATATTCTTATATTTAATTTATGTTATTGTATATATTGGAGGAAATTAATCATAAAGATAGCAGCACCTTTATGCTTATTGCTGTATATGTGTTGTGTTTTTGTTTTAAATATTTATTCGAATTGTAATTAATAATGTATATTTGCTGGTGATAAATTTATTAATAGTGCTGTGCCAGCCAGCTCTATTTGTATGGGGTTTGCCATAAAAACAAATAAATAAAGTTATTATTATTATCATTTACAAAGTTGTGGAAGGTAATATAAAGTGACGTATTAACTTTGTTGATTGTTGTAAATAACAATTTTATGTTTTAGATATGTTTTCAACGAAACTGAGTGTAATAAATTAGGATTTTTTAAACTCTAGCTTTATTTAAAACGTCTTAAATTGACAACGGGAGCGGCGTGGTCTAGTGGATACGAGCGCTAGTCTGCTGTGCTCCGGGTCCTGGGTTCGAATCCCGGCTGTGGCACAATATTATTTATTCTGTTAATTCAGTCGGGGGGCGACCTTTGGGTATGGAGACCCTCCTGGGGCAGACCCAGCCTCTATAAAGTGGGTACCCAAATTAATTGGGGAAAAACCTGGTGGCTGAGCGCGATTAAGGCCTAATCACCTCATTGCACTGCTGTTGGCCTAGAAACAGTACGAATCTCTATATGTACTGAGCCCCAAGACCCTTCATGGGTTGTAGTGGTACAGGTTTTTTTTTTTTTTTTTTTTTTTTTTTTTTAAATTGACAACAGAAGTAAATGAAAGTCGTGCTCACTAGATTTTTTTTAAAACTGATAATGACCATCTAATGACGGCATCTATATCATTTATTTCATTAGCTCGTTTCATTTTAGCACATGTAAAAAATACAAATTACAAATATTTTTTAATTTTTAACTGTAGTTCAATACATATCATAATTTCTGAAATATAAAATGACTCAACCCTCTAAGAAGCCGAAATTCTGTCTCTGCTGGCTGGCTTGAGCTCATTACCTAGCAATATCTCCGTATTATCATCCACTGTTCGCAGCGGTGATATTTCTTTGAGATCGGAAGTTTCTGTTTTCGACGGCACCGTTGGATAGGATTTCAAATCTGAAAATTGCATTGCATTCAAGATATTTTCTGCAATTGCGCTCAATAACCCTTTTTGATAAAAATAATAATAACCATTTCAAGGAGGAAGTGTTTAAAAAGTTTGTAAACTACTTTTCCGGAATCTCCTCTTTACAGCGAAGAAAACGAATATTTTAAAATAAAAATCTGACAACTATTTCGATGAGGTAAGGGGCTAAAACTGAATCGAATGCGATCTTTTGTCTTCGAAACAAATTAAACCATCATCCCCCTTAGCCTTAATAGTAATCAGTCCATCAGTATTCTTAATCATAGTCCTATGCATTGCCTGAGTAGATTCTAAGTTTAATGAATGTGTATTTGTTCTGTTTAATAATAACTGGTTTAATTAAAACTTGTTGGTGATTTTATCTTCCCCTGCATCCCACCTAATACTATAGTGAGGCGCCTTTGGAAAGGAAGTACGATCGATTCAGACAATAAAATAAACACAAATATAAAATATATTAATTAATGCAGTTTTTGGAGCTACCTCTGCCTTGAAAAAGGGTTCGTCCCAAAACAAGCAATATACCTGCAAATTTATTCAATTGTATCAAAAAAAATATTCTGTAGGGCTAAAGAGTTAATAGAGATGTATCTATGCGTTTATTGTCTTTTTTAAATCAACGATAACAATATAACTTTAACGACGACAACGATATAACTTTAATAAAAAATAAATATTTATGACACTAGCTGATAAATAAAATATCTTTGGGACAAATGGAAAATAATAATAAAATGAAATATATATCTACGAGAAAAAGAGAAAAATCTGAGAGATCAGGTACTCTGTGCATATTTTGGGGTTTCAAAAGTTTTAATTAAAAAAAATATATCTAAGAAAATGACTTACAAATGTATACATATTATTCATAATAACATACACAATATGAACATTGAGAACATACACATAATCACAATATGAACATTGAGAACAAGATATACATCTACCTTCAACATCGTAATCCATTTTGGGAAGGAACTCCACATGTGTTTGTCATTGAACACAACTGAAGTACTGCAGCAAATCGGATAGATAAGGAAACGGTAGATAACAAATACGAGATAAGTGCATCTAGTGATAAATTTTTCCGTTTTCTCCTTTAGTAGGTATCGAATTCATTCAATTTAGATATTTAACTGTTTTCCATCAGTAGTTATAAGATAATATAGTTATTTTTATAGAATCAACAAAATTAAAAGTACTTAAGAGAAAGAAAATATCGGCATTTAAGCCCTGTCAGACTATTTTAATCAGAATGAAACCTAAAGATATAAGCCCATATATTTTACATCGATATAGCGAGTTTAATCAAAATCGTCGGAACAGTTTTCGAGAAAATCGAAAAGAGGTGCAAAATGCATGGTATAAAGTGGATCTTCTGGTAAGCTCATTTTGATGAAAAAGGTTTTGTAACGTTTCGGACGTAGATTTGTCTTAAATATGAAATTTCAGTTTCATAGGACTTACCGTTTACGCCCTAGAGTTACCACACACACACATTTTTTACCACAGTTTTGTACTAAATAAATAATTATAACCTTTTACACGACTTTTCGTTTACATGATAAACATACCACACACACAAAACGTGTATTTCTGTTGGTTTCTGTCACATCTCGGGCGTATATTTGTCTTAAATATGAAATTTCAATTTCATAGGACTTTTCGTTTTCGCCCGGAAGTTAACACACACAGAAAGTTGTTCTTCTCGGACTCGAGGGACTTTAAAACTTGTATTTCCATTGAAAAAAAAGAATTAGAAAATTTTCGCGATCGCAATACTTTCCCTTACGATATATTTCATATATAGGTAAGCGAAAGTAAAAAAAAAAAAAATTGGTGCGGACAACACACGACTTTCACTTACCTCGACTGTTAAAAGCAATTTAAAAACTATCAAATATACTACAATTTGAAAAATATTTTAAGTTTGAATTAAATTGTTAATCAGAAATAAGTATATATAATATATTATGTCCTATTCGTCACTATATATTACTTTTTACAAATTACTGTATCATACTTTTTCTAAAATCTTTCTCTTTCCAACGGTATTATACGTCAATATTACTATTCTTATAATAAAAATTTGTATTAAAAAATAGTTTTGCTCTTTTATCCTTAAGTTGGTCACCAAATTCGTCCAATTTTTATATATAGCCGTCCTTCATCAATACCAATAACATAATATGATTAATCATTTGGAACGTACAATTTTAAAGGTACTTTAGGGGAAAGTTTAATTGTACCAATTTACCAATTTTTATAATATATATGTCCTTCATCAATTACCAATAACATAATATGATTAATCATTTGGAACTAACAATTTTAAAGGATTTAGGGAAAGTTTAAAATATGCATTTAAGCCTTTCAGGTTTATTTAAATAGAATGAAACCTTACATGATATTAAGCCCAACAATTTATACATCAATATAATTAAAATCGTTAAGAGCCGTTTTTGAGAAAATCGTAAAAGTGCATTATATGTTAGAAAGTTGTATCTTCTCATCAGAGGATTCCCTAAAACTTGTATTTCGTTAAAAAAAGAATTCGAAAATTTTCAGCGATCGCAATACTTTCCCTTACTATACATTCATATATAGGTAAGTGAAAGTAAAAATCTTGAGTTAATTTTTGAGGTTCATTCTGTTGCCAGAATTGCCTCAAGCTGTCTATGAAAGTATTTCTTGGTCTGTATTGTTCAGAAGTTAGATAAAAACTTGCACACAGATTCTTTTGTAACTCTGGCCAAACAACTTTCATACATCATACTCTCATTTAGTTTATATTAATAAAAATAATAAGTAAAATAGTTTAAACAACATTGAATAAAATAAATAAAGGCACTTAAAACTTATTTTATACGTCGCTAAGATAATACAGTTGAGGAGACCGGCGGTAGAGGCATTATGCGATCAAAGACCGGACATAGCATCAACCGAAGAATATTGCTGCTAAAGTGTGAAGTATAGCTAAATATGTAAATATCTTCCTTTCAGCTTCACATCAAAGGTCCCTCAACTAACTTACCCTCCCCCAACTCCTCCGCTTTTTCTTCTTATTTCTATTTATCTACTCTTCGCATTTACCGCTGTACTCCTCAAAATTCGCTTCGTTGTTTGACGAGAAAATAAGAAAATAATCTATGTAATAAGAAATGATCCGGAGGATTACATTGTCCTTAACACTTAATACTCCGGGATGTAAGAAGTAATTAATGTAATCAGTAATAGCTTGCCTAGAGCGCCAATAAGAGCTAAAATCAGTTTAAAAAGCTATAGCTGAACTCAGGAAATAACAACACCGCAAGTGGAGCCACGAAGGACATCCTTGCTAAGGTGAAAAGTAAAGATTGGGGTTCAAAGAGAAAACTTTGTGAAGCGATGGTCCTCAGTGTTCTACTCTACGGTTCGGAGGTGTGGGGGCTGCGCTATCTACTGATACTAGAACGAAGTCAGCTTCAATATTACAAGAGAATACTGGGATTACACCGTACCACACCAGACTACATTGTCCGACTTGAATGTGGAGTCCTTCCTGTCTCAACCATCGTGCTCCGAAAAGCGCTGAAATGGACCGATAAAATATTAAACATGGAAGACTCTAGGTATCCAAAAATATGTCTAACCAAACTTAATAAATTAGCTGAGAAATTTCCGAATACCACAAAAAAGAATTTTTTACTACAACTGAAACAACTAATCAGCACATGTAAAGAAAAAGACACCATTACAAATTGTAAGGATGCAAAAGAGAGGAAAAATATAATTCAAAATTTAATTAAAAAACATAAAAATTTCTTTAAAATGTCTGACTTAACCAAAATGGAAATGTCGAATTACTGTCCGAATTATATAGAAATGTTTGATGGAACCCAAATAACTCAAATGTACGTCACAACCAACCTGCCCTTTACGCATAAAAAACTTATGGCTCAAATCCGGACTGCTAACAATAAATTCCAGCAAATCACAATGAAAAACATAACGCACAGATTCAATCCAATAGAAAACTGCACCATCTGCAATAAGAAAGAAGCTGACAATATTTACCATTTCTTCACATCATGCCCAGCCTACTCCTCCTACCGCTCAACAATCATACCAGCCATAGCCCAGTTAACACCTTCAAACTTCAGACTATATCTCAAAAATATAACCTCTGAAAATACTAAAAAACTTTACTTTTACACCAGAGCAAGTCTAAATTTAAGAGGTTTTGTGATAGATCACTAACTTAAAAAATGTATCTCAATTTATTTGTTATGATTTTGTTCTGTTCTTGAAGTCATAAGAAATGGATATATATTTTTTGCTAATTATTATTGTTTATTTTATTTTGTTTTGTTTTTTATTGTGGCTAAATTTATTTTTTATTGTACTCTTATATGACAATTTACATATATTTATTATTTTATATTTTCTTTGGTTTGTTACACCAAAAAGTAGAAAATTGTTTATAAAAATATAATTTATGTACACACTCCTATTGTATGGGGACATCCCCGATTGCAATAAAAGTATATTCTATTCTATATTCTAACTCAGGAAATAAAAATACATTCTCAGTTAGAAGAGTAAAACCTGGGTGACTAATCAGAAACGTACTCAAAACAGTTTCCGTACAGCATGCTATTAATTTGCAGAGCTATTTATTTTCAACTTAACAATTATGTACTGTACAAATTAATAACACTAATAGCAGATAAAAAAATAGATTTATTTATTTTCATTTCAACATTAGTATCAAACGTGGAAGAATGTCTTTTGTTAATGATAGGCCAAAAAAGTTTCCATACACTTTCAATATTAATCCTATTTGTTTTACTATGAGCGTATTTCCAGTTTTATCTAGAAAAATATTATCTCTACAATCAGCTCTTAGTTTAGTATTTGCTTTACTTGTGCCTGGGAAACTGATTTTTTTTTTTCAATATGGGTGTTTCTCGTGATTCAAGAGGGCTTATGGTTCGTTACCTAATGCAGGGCTTCTATCTAAGGAAAGTTGAACATCTATTTAATAAGTCACATGTTACTGTACAGTACGTAAGGTTAAAATCTCTGGAGGATAGACCTAGGAAACTGGATAATAAACACAAGCGAGCCAGCCTGAAGTCCACACTCCCCGCAACCTCTATGACCATCAGAAGAAATAGGAACTATGGAATTCAAGTCCATCCAGAAACAGTCCGAAATATTGTAAGCCCTTCATCAGTTAGATAAACCGGAAGACACGCCTGCAATTTGCCAGGAAGTTTGCAAATAAACACAACAATTTCTTCTAAAGGGTCATATTCTTTGACGACTTCAAATTTAATATATATATATATATATATATATATATATATATATATATATATATATATATATATATATATATATATATAGAGAGAGAGAGAGAGAGAGAGAACAAAATCAATTTTTATTTGTACAGAATACATCTGCACAGTTTTAAAGAATTGACTGGAAATCCATTATATTTAATACTTTTGGGCCAGATTTCTAATTGCCAAAAAGTTGCAGATTTCTATAATTCGTTTATTTGCAATTATCCAATTATATTTGGGTGTATGGAAACTTTATTGAGTAAGTGTACTTTGCGGGAGTACTTCCCATCCGTACAGTACCTTTCAGAAAAGTGAAATAGTTTCTCCATTTAAATTGGCTATCGCGATGATAGCATTACATATTAAAGTGCCTATCTGTAGTGTAGTAGCTTGCATACCAATATTTTAAACGCAAAGTTGCCGGTTCAAGTTTGGCAAGTGGCGATAATTTTTTTTAATGTGACTGGAAAATCCTTAGTTTTCCCATATTTCAGAGGGGACTTAGAAAGGAGTTCCTGAGCCTGTGTGATGGCAGGTACTCGTTAAAGTTCCCTAGCCTAATTCAATCTGGATAGGCTAATAGGTTTTTCACAAGATATCTGGAATCTTATCTCAACTTACGGCACAATTGCGACAAAAGGCCCTTTCCCTTGCAAACTATTTCGATATAAATATCAATATACAAATATCTTTCTCAAAATCAAACAAACTCTCTTTGACATCTTCTTTCATTTCCCATATTCCTTGGTATGTTAATCTCATGGCCCTTCACTCTCTCAGTAAAATTCTTTTAGTCAAAGCTTCTACCCGTACTCACCCTTCATTACTCTGACGTCTGAACATTATATAGCCAGAAAATGTGTTTGTGACAATAAAAATAACTTCTCAGATGTCTCAATTGTGTGTGATTCGTTAACTGAAGATTGAGGTTAATTAATTAACGTTATCGTTCATGCATTGTTGATTTGTTTGTTATTGATTGATATTACATTCTGTCCCATTAAAGACAATGGTAATAGTAATAAGGTATTACAACTTTTCTTTTTCTTCTGCTCCACTTTATATTTTAATAATACCCCACTCATAACTATAGAACAAATGTAATACCTAAGACCCCATCTTGACAAAAGTCTTACTGATACGAGACATATACGTAAGGAGACTGCTCTATTACTACAAGACTTTCTCAAAAAAAAGGTTTATAACTGCCAACCTATAACAAAAAGTTCATATATGTTACCAATATAAGCTTTGGGGCTCTACGATACCAACTAATTCCTCCTCCCGCATTCAATCCTTACCATCCAAAATCCTTCGCAAAATCATGAATGTTCCTTATTTAGTCGCAAATAAAATCATCCAAAATTACCCTAATATCCCATTACTCGCCGAAATAGATATACCACTTTTAATTCCAAACCCCCAACCAGCAGAAATCCTCTTGTCCGCAACTATCATTCCCATCTATTCCTGACAAGCCTCCGAGGCGATTAAAAAGATCATAGCCTCGATATCCACTAACTTAAATTAACATTAAAGTGCTATTGCTGGGTAGTTTCTTCACAAGACATTTTCACGCCCAAAAATTTATTTTATGCAAATTTTTAAATACAAATAAAATATATTTAAAAAAATAAATAAAGTTTTTCTCGAATTTATGATCAATTTTGGTTTACTATTATTTCTAATGTATTATTTGATACAGTAATCGTCTATTAGGTAATCCAAAGCTCTGAAATATGCTCATATGCATTATGAACCTTTGTTTTTATGGGTGTAATTATTTTAATTAAATATTTAAAATATTTAATTAATTAATAAATAAATAATTTTTTTATTATCCTGGGACATGTCCCTTTAGAATAAAATATACAGAATGTACAAAAAGTGCTTTGGAGTCTTAGAACATATTAAATGAATATAAACAAGTTAATAATTACTTATATAAAATAGGCATATTTAAATGATAAGAAAACAACAGCAAAAATGAAAAAAACTTATTTACAATTTTATTGAGCCTGTATATTCATTAAGTGATTAAATATGCGAGCTTTGAAGGTAGAAAGAGAATGGGAGTGACGTATGGAAGGGGGAATGGAATTCCATAGGATTGTGGATCGAATGAGAAAGGATCTGTCGAAATGTGCAGTTCGGTGGGCCGTATTTATAAATCTGAAGGCCTGGAGCGTGTACGACGAAGATGGGCAGAGGATTTGAATTGTAGGAGGTCAAAAATGTATGATGGGCGGCGGGGTAGGAAAGCTTGGTAAAGGAATGACGCAAGGAAATACTTGCGACGATTGGATGGGTAAAGCCACTTCAACTCGCCATAAAATTGGGATACGGAGGTGTACCTAGGGACCCCCAAGATGAGTCGGACAAAGCAATTAATTAAGCGTTTAATTTTTACCTCGAGATCCCCAGAAACACCATCGTATACCGTACAGCAATAGTGGGGAAATATTAGAGAGGTAGCGAGGAGTTTTCGGGTTTCATGCGGGAATAGGTGAATGCAATCGCTTTAAGGTTGAAAAGGTACGATAGGAGATTTCGGAAATATGATTTTTGAAGGATAGATTTTGGTCGTAGGTTACTCCCAGATTCCTGACAGTCGGGTGGAACTTTATAGGATTACTATTTAGGTACAGGGTTGGGATATGTGGAACAGTTTTCAGGAGGTGATGGGATTCTATTACAATTGCTTTTGTTATTTCAGAATTTAATTTTAACTTATTGACTTCAGCCCAGTGACTTATTCGATTTAAATCCACTTGTAGTATTTCTATAGCTGGTAATAAGTCGGAAGGTGGGAAGGAAAGGTATATTTGGAAATCGTCAGCATAGAGTTGGTATTTAGAGTGGTGGATAAGGAGAGGGAGGTCATTAATGTAGATAGCGAATAAGGTGGGAGATAGAGACGATCCTTGAGGGACTCCACAAGATAAAGGCAGGGTACTGGAAGGTGGTTGATCTGGCACTACTACATAATGAGAACGATTGGAGAGGAACGATTGAAATCGTGTCAAACGCCTTTGAGAAATCTAGGAGGAAAAGTATAGTTAATTTTATTTATTGAATAGGTTTTCGCTATACTTTTCTTGTTTTTATAAAATATTCCTTCAGTAAATTGCTCTAATTCAAGGAATCATGTTTTTACATTTAAAATAATAAAATATGACCATAAATTATTTTATACTTTCACTGAAAAATAAAGGAGCACATTTTAAAAATAGACTTATTTGTTTCTCTACTAACTGACTTAGGAACGAAGGATAAAACTTTTATTTTCGTAATGATACGAAGCTGTTATTGATAGTGAATTCTGAGTAATCAAATATCGGTGATCTATATCATGAGCTATATCATGCCTATTATTTGTAACAACTTGATTTATATTTGTTTTCTTTTAAATAAAACACTTTCTACGTGATTTTAACATATAAAGGTCAATAATTGTTATAAAGGCCTATTTTTTATTCAACTAAAAATATTTATTGTTAGTGAAAAATAGACCATTATTACATTTGAATCTTTAAATATTGTTATGACCTCCAACAATCAAATATAAATAAAATAAAGTTTATAAAGCTCGTGTGTTTTACGACACAAAGTACTACCAATAGACCATTTAATAATAATAACACTTATTTTAAAAGTTAAAGTAAAAAACATAATCATCAATAATTTTAAAGATTTTATTTCTTTTCTTAATGTTTGTTTGTTGACTGATAAAATCTGAGCGAAGTCAGAATGATTTCGTTGTGAAAATAGCATCGGCCGTTTTGTATTGTGTTCTGTATAAAACTTCTGTTGAAAAATAAATAAATATTTTATATTCTTAAATAATGATAGCTATTTTGTAATACTAAAAGATTTCATCACCTAATAATCTAATATATTGTACATACATGAATGAGAATTTTAAAATAAACAAAAACTTGAACATAAACAAACAGTTTATAAATGTTGATTCAACCCCACTAAAAAACGAAAAGATGTTAGTCATTCCATAACAAGTCGAAGTTAATTAATAATAGCCATTTTGATTATATTATTTTCATATTTTTTTAAAAGACTACAACAGGAATAACCAGCTCAAGAGTTTTTGTATGTGTGAATCGACAAATTCATATATTTAATTGGTTTGAGGATTATAATCCTAATGTTTATATTAAAAAATTAGCCCTGCCAGACTATTCCAATCAGAATGAAACCTACAACATATTAAAGCCCATCAAATTTTACATTGATATAGCGAGTTTAATCAAAATCATAGCGAGTCGTTTTGAGAAAATCATAAAAAAGGTGCAAAATGCGTAATATAAAATAGTACATCCGGTCAACTGATCTTGATGAAAAAGTTTTTTTTTAACACCTCGGGCGTATGGTTGTCCAAAATTTAAATGTTTTACAAAGTTGTTTTAATTGTGAAATTTCAGTTCCATAGGACTTTTCGTTTTCGCCCGGGAGTTACCACACACGGACACAAGACCTTTTTACGGGACTTGGTTATTTGGACTCAGGGGACCCTAAAACGTGTATTTTCGTTGGAAACTGGAATTCGAAAATTTTCGGAATACTTTCACTGACTATATATTTTATATATATTTAAGTGAAAGTAAAAAGTATAAATATATGTTTCTTTTAATCTGTTCTGTTTTATAAGATTCGTATTTTATTATCAGTCGAGTTGACGGTCAACTAAATAGTGAGTGGTTTGGTGTAAAAAAGTAAAATGATAGGAACAATATTAAATAAACAATTGTGTCATAATATGTTGCTATTTACACACACTCGCATACATTTATATTAATGTGTGTATGTGTGTGTTCATTTATAGATAAGGAATTAAAAGGAAACAAATTATCAATGAGAGATTAAAATTAACAACATGAAATTTAACTTACAGTTATTTTTAATTGCTCACTTGGGATCAAAATTCGTTATTATTCTAGTTGTTTTATATCTTTAAAAATTTCTTTCCAGTGGTGTTTATGCATAATCCTTTAAACTAGGTTCAACCACTTAAATTATCCAACTGGGTTCGCCATGTTTTACCTTGAAAGCAGCAAGAACTGGAGAGTGTAAGACAGACCGGAAGAAATACTGACTACACTATCACACCTATCAAACTGTATATTACACGATCAGTTTATTTACACTATCAAGTTTACCAAATAAATTACCATTGAAGACGTGATTGCGACAAGTGAGAGTGTCGAAGAGACTCTGACTGCTGTCAACAGGATGCTGACTCACCGACTTGTGGAGGTCACCTGATCTTTTTTGATAAGGTATCGTTATCACCTATCACGGATTTATATTTAATTATATAACATTTTTAATGTTAACGAATTCTTATAATTTTACAACAAACAAAAAAATAATAAAATTAAATAAATTAAAACGACGAATGGATGCAAGTACTTTGCAATAGGAGAGTGTGGAATAATCTAAAGATACCACTACATATTATTTATTTCTAAAAAAAAAAAAAAAAAAAAAGAATCAATCTATCCGGTTATATTTTGTATATTTTGAACCTGTTAATTTTATACGATGCTAATTCTAATTCTAATATAATTTAGAAAAAAACGAAAACAATAAATTGCAATTAATAAACATTTTTACTTTCACTTACCTATATATGAAATATATAGTAAGAGAAAGTATTGCGATCGTGAAAATTTTCGAATTCCAGTTTTTACTGGAAATACTCGTTTTAGGGTCCCCTGAGTCGAAATAACCAAGTCCTGAAAAGAGGTCTGTGTGTGTGTGTGTGTGTGAGGTAACTCCCGTGCGAAAACGACAAGTCCTATGAAACTGAAATTTCATATTTAAGACAACTATACGCCCGAGATGTTATAGAATTTTTTTCATCAAAATCAGTTGACCGGATGTACTATTTTATATTATGCATTATGCACCTTTTTATGATTTTCTCAAAAACGGCTCTAACGATTTTGATTAAACTCGCTATATCGATATAAAATTTGATGGGCTTTAATATCGTGTAGGTTTCAATCTGATTGAAATAGTACGACAGGCCTTCAATGCCTGAAATTTTAAATTTTCTTCTTTAAAAGTACCTTTAATTCTGAATATTCTATAAAAAAAAAAAAACTATATTATCTTGTTAGCATTTTTTATGAACAGCTAAATATGCAAGTTGAGCGAATTAGATAAACAACTAAATGAAACAAATTTTTAACTCAAGAAGAGTTATATACATATAGTATTATACACCGTTGGAAAGAGAAATATTTAAAGAAAAAATATTATCTTATACACAGCTTGTAAAAGTTAATAAAGAGTCACGAAAAGCCGATAAAACTAACAGATTATTTTAGATAATAATATAATAGAGTTTTTAAATAAAACACGTTTCTATTAAAATCCAATGTAAATAATTCTTTAACAATTTATTTCATTTCTAAATTTGTTCAAAAATTCGTAAATTTATATAAATAACGGAGGTAAGTGTAAGTCGTGTGTTGTGCACACCAGATTTTTTTATTATTGATTTCACTAGCGGGATTTGTTACAAATAACATATCATACGCACAACCTTCAATTGATGTAAATTGCATATTGATCTAGAAAAAAATCAAAATATCATTAATAAATGTGATTTGAATAAAGTTTTCTTAATATTTTTGCTTTTTAACGAAAAGTAATATTTTGCATTTTGCTTATTTGAATTAATATAAAAATATTAGTTTATTCAAGCTGATAAATATTTATAAAAGTACTTACGTATTTAAAAATTTACCTTGTTAACATCTCTTTTAATCACAAATTTGATTAATTGAGGCGTTGATTTCCAAAAAGGTACTATATCCATTCTGAGGAATTTTACAGGAAGCGCGAAAATCTCTCATTACTATATTATTAAACCAGCTAATTTGGGTCTTTTCGCATTAAAATCTAGAATTATTTCTTTACTATATTAATAAAATCATATTAAAGGTATGAAATGAAATGTTCTGTTATGATTTAGAACGAAACTAAATGTGTAATAAGTATCTTAAGAAATTAATAGCATTTCTAAATCACGTTATTAAAGGACATGAGTGTTCATTAGATACAATCAAATTTAAGATTTAGATAAAACTAAATGAGGAGAATATAAAAATGTAAAAAAATCAATTTCGCAAAAAATGTCCTTTAGTACCTTTTGAAAATCAACGTCTCAATTGAGACGTTGATTTCCAAAAGGTACTATATCCATTCTAGGAAATTTTACAGGAAGCGCGAAAATCTCTCGTTACTATATTATTAAACTAGCTAATTTGGGTCTTTTTGCCTAAAAATTTAGAATTATTTTTTTACTATAATAATAACATCATATTAAAGTTATGAAATGATTTTTTTTAGAATGATTTGGAACGAAAATAAATGCGTAATTAGTACTTTTAGAAAATGACCGCATTTCTAAATCACGTTTTATAAGAACTTGAGAATTCATTAGATAACATCAAAATAAATATTTACATAAAACTAAATGATGAGAATACAAATATGACAAAAAATCAATTTCGTAAAAAATGTCCTTTAGTACCTTTTGGAAATCAACGTCTCAATTATGTCTATTTAGATTTAGATGGGAAATGTGAAGGCCAAGACCATTATATAATAATGACATAGAAATCATTACTACCATCATCTTTAATAATTATTCTAATTCATAATGTGTCCTTATTCAGGTAAAAGCCGACCATTATTAATGGTGAAAATTTAGGGATAAACAGGCAATTCTGTAGAAAATAACCGGTTACTTTATCCAACCGACCAGTTAACATTAACATTCTGAAAACCGCCAACGCCTCTTATAACTATCTGATGAAGGCGCAAGTGTAAAACTTACAAAATATTATACCCTGTATCTATCCTAGCTCCAAAGACATAATTAAACTGGTGAAAAACTCACCCTGATATTGCCGGTAGTTCATGTTATCAAGTAATTTTGATGAACAAAACGAAACTGAGAGTTGACAAGTCGCAGTTCACTTCTGGGATTCACAGAAGTTACTAAACGCTTTATCTGCTCTTTGTTTCCGTGTTCGTTTCAGATCATTTTCTTATAATGCGCAGTTTTCTCAACAACACGTTTAAAAAAATTGTGCATTTAAATCAATTGAAATCATCCCCTGCAAAAAAAAAAAAAAAAAAAAAATTGTTTCCATAAAATATTTTCGTAAATAAAGAAGTAGAGAAGCAATACAGACGGTTCTGTTCTTATCAATAGCTGAATCATTTATTTATCTCTCTTCTTATATCAGCTCCGAAGCAATATTTTTTTTTCAACGACCCACTTAAATTTAAATTATTTCACGAAACAGGCGTAAAATAATTTTGTATCTGTAATTGTTTTTTTCTGTTAGAAAGGGCCTTGCAGAATAAGCATGTGAAATCTGCCCTCGCGTATATCAGAACCAAATTTATACCATTGATTCACACTTATAATAAACAACCTTTTGCAAAATTTTAGGTCCTCAATCCTTATATGAGAGAAGTTAGGGAGGGAGGAAAGAAAAAAAAAATTGTTTTCTCCTAAACAGCTTAACCGATTTTCAAGAAAAAATTATTTGTTAGGGTTTAAACAAAATAAATATTTGTCAAAAATTTTTCGATTTCTCCAAAAACAATTTTTTAGGTTATGATGGTTACCAAACCTCAATTTGTTGCTACTTTATTTCATTATAGGGGAAAAAAAAAACAAGCGGACAAAATGCTTATTTTTTTTTCCATTAGGTACATTTGAGATCAACTTGAAAAAAATATATTGTGCAAGTCGCTCTAATGAAATAAAATAGCAAAAAATTGCAGGTGCCCCAACCTACCAATTTTTTTTTTTTTTTTTTTTTTTGGAAAATTAATAATGAAAATTTTGACTCAGGTTATCGCAATAAAAAAAAAGAAAAACAAATGTTTTTTGTCACTCTTTTAGAAAACCATTGACATATAATTTTTTCATTTAGGGTTGATTCATTTAGGAGGAAAAAAGTTTTTTGTATTTTTCACCATGGGATACGCTTGCGATAAAATTGAAATATTTACATATTATGGGGAACCATAAAATGAAGTAAAGAAACGGAAAAATGGAGGTGTACCAAACCATCATAAACTGAAAAAAATGTTTTGAAAAATTCAAAAACATTTTTTTGACTAACATTTTCGTGAAAAAATTTTTTTTTTTGAAACTCTTCTTTTAAATGCTTAACATATATTTTTTCATGAAAATAGGTTGAGCTGTCAAAACAGATTTTTTTTTTTTATTTCTCCCTCCATGATTTTCTTCCCATTAGGATATAGGCCTAAAAATCTGTTCCTCATAGGTGAGGATCAATGGTATGAATTTGGTTCGGGCAGGTTTTACATACTTTTTCCGCTAGGCCCTTTTCTAGCATACTTTGTCCTAATAAAAGGGAGAATGAGTAGTTTTAGTAATGATATAATTTAAGTGTTAAAAACAAATGCATTGTTATTATTTTATATAAGAAAGTAATGCAAACCCATTGAAGTACTATAGGATATGGAAAAAAAAAAAAAAATAGAATAACAGTAAAAAAAAAAACAAAAAAAAAAAACTTAACATACAGAAGTAAAAGAAAAGCCAAGAAGATGGGTGGGAGGTATTTTCCATACGGCGAAAAGTTTGAGGTTGGGAGTGCTATTGACAAAAATAATATTATTCCTCTCTCCTTCACGTCCTATTCCGACCTGAATTATGAACAAACAAAGGGAAATATAAAGGATTCCCAGTTTTCGGAGTGGGGAGAGCTCTATCGATCTATACGAAAAATTCATTTTTCGCAATTTATTTTGTTATAGAAGGGTGTCGGTATAATGAATGAGGGTGGGATTTGATAGCCTGTTCTAAATGCAAATAGACTGCACAACAATACCACTCCAAATGGCCCATTTTTTTTTTTTTTTTTTTTTTTTTTAACTGCTGTCCGTTTTTATACGGTTCTACCGTTTTTATGTTACCCTCCGAAAAAACCCAGCCGTGCCATGTCGTTAACGTTAAATACACTTGGTTGTACTGGATAGCTCTAGAATGGTCACGAAACTGTATCAAAAACTTATAAACATTTCCCTCGAAGGTCACTTCAAACGTATAAGGACAAAGTGTCAAAGAAACATATAAAATAAAAAGGCTGCAAATTATTACACATTGGTTTATTATTTCCAAATAACAATATAGGGGTATAACCGTTTGTAAGGCTGTTGATAGGCAATTAAGTAATATGAAAAGCAATAATTCAAAGCATCATATCATAACACTACCACTGATTTCAAAACGCAATATCTAAGCTAGTTTAAAACCAAATTCAATGATTCTTTTTTCATTTGGTCCACAATTTTTTTGAAGAATATCACTGGGAACTCCAGAAACCCTGATTTGCTATCTACTTGTGATGGCAAAGTTTAGTTTGTCGTTACCGAGTGTATAACGTAAATCATTAGTTCAAGACAATTGTGTTTGATGCTAATAAAGTTTCATTTTCATTCTATTATTGACATGTAATACTTTTTTTTATTGTTTATCGCGATTTACTGGTTCTAAAACTCTATACACACTTTTCTCTATCTTCAAACATAACTGAATTATAAGCGTATTTATATGAAAAATATCAATTTTTTTCTTTTCTTTTTCTGTTTTATAAAATTATTAAAAAACAATAATGAATGTTTTTTCTATCTTTGAAAATAACATAGTTACAAGCGTATATATAAACGAGATTTTAATTTTCCAATTTTTTTCTTTCTTTTTTTCTCTTTCAGATAATTTATAAACTTTTTTTTTTTGGTAAAAAAATGATAATGAATTTTGTTTCTATATTCGAAAATAACGTAGTTATAAAAGTTAATCGCGCTTTACTGATTCTAAAACACTATACATACTTTTCTCTATCGTAAAAAATAACTGAGTTATGAGCGTATTTATGTGAAAAATATCATTTTTTTCTTTTCTTTTTTCTCTTTTATATAATTATTCGCATTTTTTTGGTTAAAAAATCAGTGATAATTTTTTTTTCTATCTTCAAAAATAACTCAGTTATTGAATAAAGTCCTTTTAGTCGGCCGCCATTTTAAAACCAACCAGCTGATATCAACATCTAGGTGTTAGGATCATAGTTGAATGGACTAGTATTTTTGTGACGAATTTAAAAAAAAAAATCGGTCCAGGAGTTTCGGAGATATGTCGCAGACGGCGGACGGCGGACAAACGATTTTTTTTTTATTCGTTATTTAGATTCTACGCATCTTGAAACGTGAGCTCTCAAATTTTGAGCAGGGGTAATTTTTTTTTTTTTGTGGTCGATTACAAAGGTTGTCTATTGAAAATAACTATATAAACCATTGAATTGAAGTTATTGAAAATAACTAAATAAACCAAAAGACGATTTATTTATCTAATTAGATATTTTTTAAAATATTTAAAAGAGCAATAAATAAGTCTTCTTTCCAATTGCGTGTTCTAAATTTGATATGTATCCCACTATGTGGATATGTATTAGCATTGTATGAATGGTTAACCCTCTTTTCACCGAAGGATGTTTCTAGCAATTATGTCTCCATTGATGCAACTCTCAATACATATTATTTTGTAATTCCTTGCCTATATCCATTCGTCAAGCCTTATCATTACTCACTTTCAAATACCAACTATTTCTTTATCTCCTCAAGTATCAATCTTCCCAACATATGTAATATTTGAAATCTATAGATGATATCCTCCTGAGGCAGACCCAGCCTCTATAAAGTGGGTACCCAAATTAATTGGGGAAAAACCTGGCGGCTGAGCGCGATTAAGGCCTAATCACCTCATTGCACTGCCGTTGGCCTAGAAACAGTACGAATCTCTATATGTACTGACCCCAAGACCCTTCATCATGGGTTGTAGTGGTACAGGTTTTTTTTTTTTTTTTTTTTTTTTTTTTTTTTTTTTATAGATGATAACTATTCATTGTCACAAAATCTGTCTTTTATTGTTAAACTGAACTCTTAAACGATCTAACACCTATCATTTATATTGTACTTTAAATGTTATTCTTAGGGTACTTCTCGTCCCAGAATAAAATTACTTTTAATTTAATTTTCAAACTCCGAAAAAATGGCCGCTAGCTCAGTTCTATTTACGTATCGCTCTGTGTTAGTTACATTTTTATCTGTGTGATACTGCATGAATATCCATCAAACTTTGTAAATCGTGAGTCGTAGCACTATAACATACTTTGATGAACACAAATTGAGAGGTGAGTGCTGTTTAGTTAAATAGGCACCTATAAACTGGTGGCCGTCCCAGGCTGGAGATAACGGCTAGGCTAATCCTCTTCTCTTTATTTACAAGGTCTCGGTCGGAAGTGTTGTCATTTCTGACTTCGTAACCAAGACATTCTTTTTAAAACTTTTAGTTCTCTTCCTCTAAGACTTTTTATTTTTTCTCTAAGACTTTTTTTTTTCTCTAAGACTTTTTTTTTTCTCTCTAAGACTTTATTTTTATTAAATTAGAAATGGTTGTTTATTGTATGTTGTCTATGTATATATTGTAAATAGTTTAGTTTTAAGATCTTTTAGGTTAATTTTCTATTAATTAGTTTATATAAGTCTCTATAAGTGTATTTTTTTTTTAAATTTATTTTTTTTTTATTTTTTTTTTTTAGTGTAGGTCACTATATAATTCAAATAGATCTCTTTATATGTTTATTTTATTTTTCATTTTTTTTCTTATTCTATTGAGTTATGGATCTCGATAGAACATTGTCATGCGATGAATCAGGGAAGAGACGCCTTTCTCTGAAATAAGCGAATCAGACTCGAAGTATTTAACGCGACGCCAAAAACGCCACAGGAACAATACTGGGTCCGGAGGAAATTCTCCTAACAAAAAAAAAAATAAATCGGCCAAGTCCAAGCAACAGCCAAATACATTACAATCACCACCAAAAACTCGCAGCACCACTGCAGCCAACCAACATGAACCAACAGCGCCATCTACTTCGGCCGCTCCGTCTCCTACTAATGTACCTCCTTCATCTATCGTTAGCCATGCCGCTACAGTCAACACTGCAAATACAGTTCCGGGACCTCAAGGATTTTCCGATCCCGAGCCACCTCCAATATTTGTAACAAATATTAGTAATTTTTTGTCGTTCGGTAAAGAAATCGCCAATCTAATCGGACAACCAAACTTCCAATGTTTCTCCCGATCAAACGACATAAAAATAAACACATACACGAAAGAAAATTACAAGAAACTCGTGAGTTATTTGAGCTCAAAAAACTACGACTTTCATTGTTATCAACTCAAACAAGAAAAATCATATCGCGTGGTTTTACGCGGACTCCATTCATCCACCCCAACTGAAGCCATTAAAGAAGGCCTGGAAGAAATTGGACACCACGTAAGGAACATTTCTTCAGTGACACACCATACACAAAAATACCCCTTGCCACTATTCTTCGTAGACCTCGAACCAGCCAGAAACAATCCAGAAATATTTCAGGTGAGAAGACTGGTCTACTCATCTGTACGATTCGAAGAGCCTAGGGAAAGACGACAATTGTTCAGTGTACCAAATGCCAAACCTTAGGACACACGAAGTCCTACTGTTATCACCCACCTAGGTGTGTCAAGTGTGCCGGCCCACATGCCTCTGAAACGTGCCAGAAAGCTCGAGATGAGCCAGCTCAGTGTGCTCTTTGCGGTGAAGGTCACCCAGCCAGCTACCGGGGTTGTACAGTCTACAAAACCCATCTTCGACAAAGATCTCACTACATTAATGTAAAAAGAGATGACCAAGAGACACGCACCCAGGGACCAGAGTTGAACAATTTGTCTGCCTTCCCTCAACTTCAGAAGCCTGCAACTACCTTCGCTCAACAGCAGCCTACAACATCTACAGTCAGGGATTCTACTGCTGAAACCAGAAAAACTTTCCCCGACGTCACCACCATAAAGAAGAAACAGACTACTATTCAGGCGCCTCCAAACTCCCAAATCAGGCCTCCAGCCTCCCACCCTAAACCACAAGCTTCCCGTCAACCGATCCTTCCCCATAATCTGCCCTTACGTGTCAAACTACCCCCAGAGCACCCTAACAAAATTCCAGAACTACCTTCTCTTCCTCCTAGTCAACCAAAGCCTCAACCTCCAGTGACCCAGAGGACTGAACACCCTCGTACCCCACGGCGGGCTCAGCACTCAGCCAACACTCCTGATCAAATAAGTTATCCTTCCCACGACGCTTATCCACATCCGTTTTCCAACCCAGATCTATCCAACATTTACTCCATTCTAAATTCCTTTCTCTCAGATCTTAGAGATACCATCCAACCGCTTATCAATCTTCTAACTAGAGTCCTTTCCCAAATCCCATTCAATCTCCCACTATGAGCGTAAAGCCCCTAACTATCCTCTTGTGGAATGCTAATGGCCTGCATAACCATCGTGACGAACTGGACGTATTTCTACACGACAAACACATAGATATAGCACTATTGACAGAAACACACTTCACACGACGATCACATTTTTACATACGTGACTACATCACTTATAGATCAGACCACCCAGACAATATTCCCATGCCGGGTCATGTATTCTCATTCATAAATCCTTACCTCATTCCTTTATTCCTTCTACTCCATCTGACGCCATACAATCAACCTCAGTATCCATTTCAACTCGTCCTTTCCATCTTACAATTTCAGCTGTATACTGCCCTCCTGGTAACTTCCTCTCCTATAGTCAACTTGAAACCCTGTTCAGATCCCTAGGACCGCGCTTTATTGCTGGAGGAGACTACAATGCGAAACATCAGCGATGGGGTTGCCGAACATCCAACTCCCGTGGCAATCTCCTTTCTCGAGTCTCCACCACCCATTGTATACAATCCTTTCGCCAATGAACCCGACATACTGGCCTACATCCCTCAAAAAACGTCCTGATATCCTAGACATATTTGTTTCCTCTCAGATATCTTCTTCCCAATCCACAATCTAAATGACCTGTCATCCGATCATAGTCCGGTTCTGCTTTCCTTGCATTCAAGCCTTGTTCCTAAGCCCACCATTTCCACTCTGATTACAGGACGAGTAGACTGGGACGGATTCAGATATGACTTGGAAAACAAACTTGACTTAAAAATACCACTAAAGACTAAACATGATATTGATAAAGCTGTTGAAAAACTGACTGACTCAATCAGCAGTAGTATACTTGACAACACTACAACCATTAACACTACTAACTCACAGGAGACTATCCTGCCACAGCACATTCGAATCTTATTAAGGGAAAAACGCAGAGCAAGATCGAAGTGGCATAGGACTAGATACCCTTCAGACAAAACTTATTATAACAAACTTACTAACAGACTAAAATCAGAAATCAGAAAAGTTAAACTTCAAAACTTACTCAACTTTACTGAAAAACTAACTATTACAGACAGATCGTTAAGGATGACCACAAAAAAGTTACTGAAGTACAAAGAATGTAATCATCCACTCCTAACTGAATCCCATATCTGGACAAGATCTGATGAAGAAAAGGCCCAGATATTCGTCAGCACCTTTTTAAAACTTTTAATCCACATCCAGATATTCATAATCCCGGTCTCATTAAGTTTATAGAAGCAGAACTAGATATCCCACTCCAAATGGTTCTTCCTCCTAAAGCGTTCCATCCTACTGAAATATCTAACATCATCCAGAGTTTACCATCCCGCAAAGCTCCTGGACATGATCTTATAACTTCCCATATTTTAAAACTCCTTCCTCGAAAAGCTATCCTATATCTTACTTACATATATAATTCCGTACTCCGTTCCACATACTTTCCTGCTTCCTGGAAATTATCCATTGTCAAAATGATACCCAAACCTAAGAAACCGCCTAAAAATCCATCTTCTTACCGTCCCATCTCACTTTTACCAATCATGGGTAAAATCTTGGAAAAACTTATACTGAAACGCCTATATCCCATCCTAGATACTAATTCCATAATTCCTGATCACCAGTTTGGATTCAGAACGTCCCACTCCACTATCCAGCAATGTCATCGTGTGTGGCGTTGTCTCGTCTGCATTAGATCGCGGGTGTCTCGTCTGCATTAGAGCGCGGGTTGTACTGCACGGGAGCATTCCTCGACGTAGAGCAAGCCTTTGACCGAGCCTGGCACCCGGGATTGCTTTACAAACTCCGCAATTTCCTTCCCCCTACATATTTCCTTATCATCAAGTCCTACCTCACTAACAGATCCTTCAAAGTAAATCATAATAATTCCTATTCATCCATTTTTAATCAGTTTGCTGGTGTTCCTCAAGGCAGTATCCTGGGACCTATTCTTTTCACAGTTTATACAGCTGATATCCCATCCCATCCTAACACTTTCCTTTCTACCTACGCTGATGACACTTGTGTGTTATCAGTCAATACTGATCCAACTATTGCCTCTCAAACTCTCCAATCCCACATCAGAGACCTTGAAGTGTGGTGTCAGAACTGGAGAATTAAAATAAATGCCAACAAATCCAACCAAATTACCTTTACCCTTCGTCGTAAACCTATGACATCCTGCCCTACTGTTTCCTTCAATAATACTCCTCTTGTCCCGGTTGAACAGATCCGATATCTAGGACTGCACCTTGACAAACGTCTCACTTGGAACCCTCATACAAGACTTAAACGACAAGAAACTGCTCGACGTTTTCGACTACTTCAACACTTACTAGACAAACGTTCTAATCTTCCACTTAACTACAAAAGACTCATCTACATGACTATCATAGGCCGATATGGACTTACGGAGTAGAGCTTTGGGGCTCTACTAAACCATCGAATTCTTCCCGTATCCAATCCCTGCAATCCAAAATCCTTCGTAAAATCCTCAATGCTCCTTACTTTGTCACGAATACACTAATCCATAAAGATCTTAATGTTCCGTATGTTGCTGATTTGGCCCGATCTAGATACCATTCCTTTCATGGCAAACTCCATTCCCACCCTAATCCTCTAGTTTCAAACCTTTCTTCCTCTTCGATTCCTGACAATCCTCCGAGGCGTCTGAAAAGGAGATGGCCCCGAGACCTTCTAGTTTAAATCATTTTTAGAGTGCTTCCATTGGGAAGCTTCTCTACATGTGTTTCATGCCTTTATATATTTCATCTAATTTACTAGTTGTATTCCTGTATACAGTTGTAAATTCCAATAAATAATAAAAAAAAAAAAAATAAAAAATAAATTTAATTTTCATTTTGTTTCATATTATTTTCTGCCCATATATGAATTTTTTTTTTTGCATGAAAATAAAAGTTTTGGTTACAGTTAATTGCATCTTATTCTTAAGAGGGTGACTCCATAATTAATAAAACGCACGTTTCCGTCGAAACGCAAACTAATTAATTAACCAACGCACTTAAACTGAACACGAGTTACGCACCACTTCGTGGAGTTCCGGGATCAAGATGCCAGGTTACTGAAGCTGTTGGAACCCCTTTCCCACAGATACGGTCAAGGGTCAGAAACCCCTGGAGATGTATTGGGAAAATGTCAACAAAACATGCTTTTTGTTACCCGCACATGAAAAGGGAAATATCAGAACTTTTAGAAAGGAAAAAATACAAATGTTTTGCCTTGATACTGATGAGTCGACAACCTTTGTTAACATCATGGCGATTAGTGCCACAGAAAAGGAAGCACTGATAGTAGATCTCACTATCAGATATTATTGTAAATAAGTATGAATGTGTTCATGTTTTGTTTATTTATTTGTTAACCTAGTATTTATTTTATTTATATATTTTGTTATTATATACCTTTATTAATTTTAGTTTTATTTTATGTAATTTGGCTTTTCTTTTGTTTATATTGTAAATATTGTGTGAATGCTATCATGTAGCAATATTATTATTGATAATAATCATATTATCTAAAAAAAACAAAAAAAAAAAAACTATCAGATATGAAACAAATGACCCGGAACAAGGCAAAAAAGAGGAGAAAGATAACATTTATACGGAATGTATTCCATACCTGTAAGAAACATTTCGCGAATAGTTCGGCGAAAGTGAATTTACAGCCGTAGGAATTTGGTTTGGAAGCAGAGGGACCATCCCAGTAGCCACTAGAACATCTTTGGAGAAGTATGGACTGGAAAAATCAGTTGCAAAACATAGCGGAGACCATAATCCTGGACTCACTGAGAATCCTGCATCAGCACATATATTGAAGCTAGGCTGGATTTATATATGTCCATAAACAATTTCGAAATGAGTAATGTCTACGTCTTTATATTTGGCAGTATCTCCCTCTGTTTTTTTTTTTTTTTAATTTGAAATTGTCTTCAGGATTGTACAAGTATGCCGTGTACTTATAGCAACTCAGCAAAGTTGAGCAGCAGATCTAAATGGGAATTTCTTCTTCTACATTTAAAAACTCTTAAAATTCATTTTAACAAGGGCACCAGATTTTTAAATATTGGGTTCCTTAACCTTAAAAAGATTAAAGGCGTAATTTAAGTAAAGGGATTTCACCTGTTAGCTCCCAGATCCATCGGGCTTTTAGATTACCATTAGAGCTGAGAGGGAATTGCATCTCTCAACCAACTCACTTGAAAGCGCGTTTCTCTTCATTTCCGTCAACCAGGAGCATTAGCTTACAACTTTCTCAGATTTATCATCCATTAGTCTTTTGTAGCAATGAATGAGCTGGGAGTCGTGAATAATATTCGCCTTGAGAGGAAACTTACTGGATTCTGTTTTCTGAATGCGCAGTTTATACATTTTACTGTATTTTTTTTAAATAATCACCATAATTTGCTATACACTTGACTTTCACTTGCATAACGTACGAAATATGTAGTGAGGGAAAGTATTGCGATCTTGAAAAATTCGAATTCTAGTTTTCAACGGAAAAACGCGTTAAAAACGTGTATTAACCCTAAAGGGTGCGCTGAGTTCAAATAACCAAGTCTTACAAAAAAATCAGTGTGTTTTTGTGGTAGGTCTAACACAAGGGGAATTGTTGCGATCATAAAAATGTTTGAACTTGAGTTTTATTTACATTACAGATTTACAGGCTTTAGTCTTCCTTGAGTCTAAATAACCAAGTCAAGTAAAATGTGTGTGTGTGGTGTGCGTGTCTGGTAAGCATTAAAAAAAAAGTCGTACAAAACTGAAATTTAATATTTAAAACAAAGATATACCTGAAAAGTTACGCTCTTTTCTGAATGGAAAAGCTACTTTATACCATGTGTAAAATTTTTAACGATATTGTCAAAAACAACACTAGTGATATTGATTGAACACGTTATATCCATGTAAAATTTATTGGGTTTTAAAAATACGTAGGTTTTTTTTTTTTAATTTAAATAGTCTGACAGGGCTTTAATACCGATATTTTTTTGTTTTCTTCCCTTAAAATACCTTTAATATTTTAGATTAAAAAATAAAATAAACATTTCATATTATTAGCATTGATGAAAAAATGGCTAAATATACGAGTTGAACTAATTAAACAAGAAAAGAGCTAACATCTTTTAGGTAATTTTTGTTTTGGACAAAACAATATTAATATCGATGTATAATAGACTGTTGGAAAACTTAAGATTATATATTATATGTTTTTTTCTTATTTATAAAGTTATGGAAGGTGTAGTAAATTTACGAATAGGTCATAAACTTAGGTGATTGTTTTAAATGACAATATAATATATTATAAATAAAACACATGTTTTTTCGAAAATGTAATTCTTTAACATTTTTTTTTTTTAATCTCTGACTTAAATTGATCTTAAAAACTGTGGTAAGCGAATGTTGTGTGTTGCTCGCACCACATTTTTTTCTTATTAGATTAAAATGGAACATTAATGAAAATTATAAATATATCATACGATATTTTTTACTTTCACTTACTATATATAGTAAGGGAAAGTATTGCGATCGTGAAAATTTTCGAATTCCAGTTTTCAACGGAAATACACATTTTAGGGTCCCCTGAGTCCAACTAAGTCCCGCAAAAAGGTCTGTGTGTCAGTGTGTGTGTGTGTGTGTGTGTGTGTGTGTGTTTGTGTGTGTGTGTGTGTGTGTGTGTGTTGTAACTCCCGGGCGGAAACGGCAAGTCCTATGAAACTGAAATTTCATATTTAAGACAAATATAAGCCGAGACGTTACAAAACCTTTTTCATCAAAATGAGCTTTCCAGAAGATCCACTTTATACCATGCATTTTGCACCTTTTTTCGATTTTCTCGAAAACGGTCTAGACGATTTTGATTAAACTCGCTATATCGATGTAAAATTTGATAGGCTTTAATATCATGTAGGTTTTGTTCTGATAAAAAATAGTCTGACAGGGCTTAAATGCCGATATTTTAAATTTTCTTCTTCTAAAGTACCTTTAATTTTGTATATTTTATAATATGGTTATTATCTAGTTAGAATTGATAAATAACAGCTAAATATGCAAGTTGAGCAAATGTGAAAAGCAACTAAAAGAAAAAACTGAAAAAATATTTTTTTAATCCAATTTTTCGTTTTTGAACATAAGAACAGTAATATACATGTGTAATATACCGTTGGAAAGTTAAAGATTTTAGAAAAAAATATTATCTAATACACAAGAGCTTGTAAAAGACAATAGAGAGTGATAAAAAGCCGATAAAACTAAGTGATTGTTTTTAAAATCATAGATATTTTAATAAAACACATGTTTCTATTGAAATTCCATTTATCTAATTCTTTAATGGTTTCACTCATTTTTATCTCTTACTGTTGCCCGCACCAGATTTTTTTTCGGCACTCCTTCCATTCAAAAAATAAAATTTTAGGTAAAACGGTGACAGGTAGTTGAAGGATTAACAGTAAATCAAGAAGATGTAGGGAAGAGGTAGATAAAACGGTAGATCCTCAGTGAGGATTGTCCGTTTAATTTGGACTATCATTTTAATTTATACAGCCTTTGTGCAAATCCGCAGGCTATTCCGCTCCAAAGCGTGGTAAGCACCATTAATAATTGTAACCGCCTACAAATTTTATTTTTGGGACAATATTAAGGGAATTTCATTATAATATTTGTAAATGAGTAGCTTGGGCTTATTTATATTAGCCCAGCACGAAACAAAGGAACTGAAGGAAGCATTCATTTGTAAATTTATGAAGTCTATAATACATTTCGTTGAGTATAATATTATTGAGTATTGAGTATAGTTGGACTCACACAATATGAGTTTGATTTATCAATGACCTATAAATAAAATATATAATAAGGGCAAATATCGTGATCGTGAAAATGTTTGAATCCGACGCTCAACGAATATAGACGTTTTGAGGTCCCTGAAGGTTCATATTTTTTATTATATGCTTAAAAAACGCAACCTTTTAAAAATACCAACGGTCTAGTAGGGCCAGTTTATAATAAGCATTACACTGGGTTGTAAAATAACTGTTTTTCAATGTTTCTATTTGATATTCTCTCTGTTCACTTGGTCAATAATGTTTACATATTCTAAAAAAGGATTAGTTAAGGTGCTTTTATGCATAATTTTCAACCGAGATTCCTTATCTGTAAGTGTTATTATGCTTGCTCAAAATGGAAGATAAAAAAAATCATTTTCGTCGTTTAATGATTTTTTTATTATTGAAAAAAAATCAGCTACACAGAGGATTAACAAAACTATGCAGTGTGTATAGCGATGATGTCTTAGGATAAATCACCGTTCGCAAGTGGTTTGCTCGATTTGCTGATTTTATGGGAATCAGCTAACTAGAAGAGCCACTTTATACCAAGCATTTTACACCTTTTTACGATTTTCTCAAAGACGGCTTAAACGATTTTGATTAAACTCAATATACCGATGTAAAATTTGATGGGCTTTAATATTATGCAGGTTTCTTTTTGATTTAAATAGTTTGACATGGCCTAAATCCCGATATTTTAAATTTTCTTCATCTAAAGTATCTTTAATTTTTTAGATTTAAAAATATCAGACACATCATCCCAATAGAATTGATATATAACGGATAAATGTGCAGGTTGGGCGAATTTGATAAACGACTAAAGGAGAGAAATGCAAACATATTTTTGAATGCGATTTTTGTTTTTTTGAACATGAAAACAGAAATATAGATGTATAATATACTGTTGGAAAGCTAAACATTTTAGGAAAACATCAACATTTACACACAATTCTAAATGTTAATGGAGGGTGATAAAAAGCCGATAAATTAAACTGATTGTCGTAGATAATAATATAATTGAATATTTAATAAAACACACGTTTATATTCAAACTTAATTTAATTATTTCAATTTATTTAAATCTGTATATGTATTTAATACTTCTAAAATTGATTTTAGCAACAGAGGTAAGTGAAAGTCGTGTGGTACGCGCACCCGATTTTTATAATTTTACTAGGGATGACTCATTAATACTTTGCTCAACATTTTATCTATTAACAATATTGCTGTTTAATACTTGGTGACTAATCCGTATTTCCTAATATTTATATTTTTTATTTGTTTGTTTATTTTTTATCTGGTTTTATAAGGGTAGGAAACAATTCTGAAAAAAATAAATGAACACCCTTTTTAGGGTCATACTAGTACGGAAGAGGACGGAAAAAGGGCAGGAAGGACGGAGGGAGAAGGGAGGATGAAGTATGAAGGACTTAGGAAAATATGAAGTGGTGGAGTTGTAATGTCTTTAAAGGCAGCCACGCAGGCGTAGAACTATTGACATGTGATTGTGAATCTTATATAGCTGCGCCCTCGTAGCCGATACCCTATCTCTTTGTCCGTCTGTATGTCGCTTTCTCTTTCTTTCTCTCTATTCTCGTTACAATAGTTACAATAGTAAACACGAAAAAAATATATATAACGCTGCAAATTATCAATGGTTTATTATTTCCAAATAACAATATTGGGATATAACTGTTTATATGGCTGTTAATAGGCAATTACGTAATATGAAAAGCAGTAGTTCAAAGCATCATATCATAACAGTACCACTGATTTCAAAACGCAATTCAAGCTGTTTAGATTTATTTATTTATTAGGAGAAACGGATTTTTTTTTATTTTTACGTTATTCGGATTCTACGCATCTTGAAACGTAAGACTCTCAAATTTTGAGGAGGGATTATTTTATTTATTTATTTTTTGGTCGATTACAAAGGTTCATTATCGAAAATAATAAACCAAAAGCATTTATACTGGACTGCATTACTATTTTCCCTTTTCTTTCGATTTTCATTCAAATATAAATTTCCATGATTCCAGAAAACCTTAAATTTTATCTTTATCAGCAATAATAACCGAATTATTAGGGAATCACATCTATAATAAGTTGTGTCATGAACATATAAGATGATTTTTTTAATTGATTTTTTATTTTTTTGCACTTTGTTCATCGCGTTGTCTTGATATCGAAAATCTTCAATAATAACCGATTTTTTATGTAATTACATCTATTATAATCTGTTACTTAAATATACATATGAATTTTTTTTTTTTTGTTAATCTCGCTATTTTTTTCCTTTACTTTTTCACTTTTATTATTCGTGGTTTTTCGGTTAAAAAACGCTAATAATTTTTTTACCATCTTAAAAAACAACTGAGTTATTGAATAAAATCAGATTTAATCGCCCGCCATTTTAAAACTAACTAGCTAATATCAACAACTAGGTGTTAGGATCATCTTTCATTGGACTACTATTTTTATGGCGAATTTAAAAAAAAAATTGGTCCAGTAGTTTCGGAGAAATGCCGAGTACAGTGGACAGCGGGCGGCGGACGGCGGACAAGCGGAATTTTTTTTTTTTTTTTTCTTTAATCGGATTCTACGCATCTTGAAACGTAAGCTCTCAAATTTTCTCAGAGGAGGGGTTATATATTTACTTTTTGGTCGATTACAAAGGTTCATTATTGAAAAAATGAACCAATATATATTACCGTATTTCTTTTGTAAACAACAGTAGTGTAGTGTAAATTCTGAAAGGCCTGTACTGTTGCACTGTTTTTTGTTTTTGAAATATTATTTGTTTGTCACTTACTTTTGAACAATAAAGGAAATAAAGAAAAAAACAACAGTACTTTATCTAAAATAAAGAAAACATTCCGAACACTTACTTCCGTTGTTAAAATCAATTAAGGAACTATTAAATAAAGTTAGAGGGGAAAAAAGATTAATGAATCATATTGAAACTCCATAGAAACATGTGTTTCATATAATATTATATGATTATATAGAAAAATTACTTAAGTTTATTTGTTTGTTTGTTTATTTATTTAACGTCCCTTTATGCTGCTGTGGCTAATCGGACGATCCTGTAGTGGGGGTCTTTAACGAGTACCGGGTTTAATACATCGCACAGGTTCGAGACCACCTTTTAACGTTCCCTCCGAAGGACGCCAAAACTGACGATTTTAGACTCCCATTTCAAAGTCTTAGGACCACATGCGGGTTTGAACCCGAGACCTTGGGTATAGGAGGCTGTTATGCTAACCACAATGCTACAGGTAACCCCAAGTTTATTCGTTTCTTTAATTTACCTTCCACAACTTTGATGAACTTTTTATTGAAGCCAAATTTAGATAAAAAATAATGAATTACCTCAAAATCAGTTTATCCCTTTATTATCACTTATTGTTTTTATGTTTTCACATATCTCTGATGTAAATGATAATTTAACACGGGGCTGTATCATATACTATAATATGACTTTGTAATTAAAATTTCAACTGAAATAAAACAATGTCATTTGATAGATCAATACGCTGTGTAACCAATACAGTTAGACAGCACTGTATTGTTTTGTTATCTTTCATTAATAAAAGAAAGCATTTTTCTCTTATCTTATAAAAAGTGCGGCAGACACATTGTCCAATGGAAGGATTCATTAATATAAAATATAATTGCAGCAAAGGGAAAAGACCTAACACGGAAAACAATACAGTGTGCAGTTTCCCAAATAGTTCTTTAGATTTTTCAGGAAAATTAATTATCCTTCTTACCTGCCTATTATCCGATCGCATTAACTGGAAAAGTAAAATAAATAAATAGAAGCTGTAAGGTATAAAATAGATGGTAGTGAATTGTATTAATCATCATGCTGTAGGTTTGAGCCCGCCGGAGGCATGATAATTATTTATTTATCAATTATTATTATATTATTAGTTATTTACTTTTGAGTTTACCTCCATAGTCATTTCTGATGAAGGTCCACAATGTAGATCATAACGTCGGCCCATATAGTAAGGGAAAGTATTGCGATCGTGAACATTTTCGAATTGTAGTTTTCAACTTTTTAGGATCCCAAAAGTCCCGCAAGAATGTCTGTGTGTGTGTGGTAGGTCCAGCTCGAAAACGAAACGTCCTATGAAACTGAAATTTTATATTTAAGACAACTATATGCCCGAAATGTTACAGCAACTTTTTTCATCAAAATCGGCTTACCAGAAGAGCCACTTTATACCGTGCATTTTTCACCGACTTACGATTTTCTCAAAAACGGCTCTAACGATTTTGAATAAACTTGCTATATCGATGTAAAATTGGACGGCCTTTAATATAATGTAGATTTCATTCTGATTGAAATAGTTTAATGGGGCTTAAATGCCGATATTTAAATTGTCTTCCGTTAGCTTCCTATAGCTTTAAACCATATCATCTTGTTGCCATTGATGAAAAACATGTAAATGTATAAGTTGAACGAATTCGATGTCCAACTAAAGGAGAAAACTGAAAAAAATATTTTTATAATACAATTTTTTTATTTTGAACATAAGAACAGTAATATACATATCATTTGAAATTATAATCTAAACATAGAAAAAAAAAATGAAATGTACAGTACACTAGTATATACTATATAGTATAATGTATAGTACACTATATGCATGGCTAGAATAATTAAAAAAATCTTGTGCGCTCAACACACAACTTTCACTTACCCTCGTTATCGAATTATAAAACAAATTTAGAATTGAGAATAAATTATCAAAGAATTATTAACATTGGATTTTAAAATAAACACGTGTTTTATTAAATAACCTATTATATCATTATCTATGATAACCAGTTTGTTTTATCGGTTTTTCATTACTCTCCGTTAAATTTTACGATAGTATGTATATGATAATATTTCTTTCTAAAATCTTTAGCATTCGAACGGTATATTATACGTGTATATTACTGTCCTTAATTGAAAAAACAAACAAAAAATGCATTAAAAAAATATATTTGCAGTTATCTCATTTAGTTGGTTGTCGAATTCGATCAACTTATATATTTACCTGTTTTTTAGATTTAATAATCAGATGATATGGTGAATTTCATAAAAACTATTAAATTAAAGGTACTGTAGAGGAAGAAATTTTGAAATATAGCCATTTAAGCCCTGTTAGACTATTTTAATCAGAATGAAACCTACATGATATTAAAGCCTATTAAATTTTCCATTTTCCATCGATATAGCGAGTTTAATCAAAATCGTTGGAGTTGTTTTTGAGAAAATCGTAAAATAGGTGTTAAATGCATGGGATAAAGAAGAACTTCCGGTCAGCCGATTTTAGCGAAAAAGTTGCTGTAACATCTCGGGCGTAAGAAGTCTTAAATATGAAATTTCACTTTTATAGGACATTTAGTTTTCGCCCATGAGTTATCACACACACGGACCCACAGACACACAGACCTTTTTACGGGACTTTATTATTTGGACTCATGGGACAGTAAAACGTGTATTTCCGTTGAAAACTGGAATTTACACGATGGCAATACTTTCCCTTACTATATATTTCATAGTGAATGTAAAAAAATTGAAAAAAAATAACTTTGGTTATTATCATACAATGCTTTATTATTTTCAAACCATTATATAGAACATTATATAACGGTATAACAATTGATATAACTGTGAGGGCAATTATATAAGTTTATATAAAAGGAAAATAGATAATCACCACTGCTCAGTTAAAAGAAAGGTATTCATAAATTCTTACAACGCACAAAACGAACAGACGGATTTTTGTTCTTCATTATTCGGGTTCTACGTTTATTTAACGTAAGACCTCAAAATTTTTTTTAGGTCTATTACAAAGGTTCATCATGAAAAATATTAACCAAAAAAATAATTTTATTATAAATAAAACATAATTAATAAACTAACAATAAGTTAGTTGGATAATAAAATAAACTTTAAAGCTAAAAAGTTAGTTATTCTAATTAAAATCAGACATGCATGTAACTATGTTTACGTTTAAGTTTTAGCAATCGTGGCTTTATTTAGAGAGGATATTAATTATTTAAATACCTTTTATAATCATGTTTTTAATGTTTTTCTTCAATACCATTATTTCCTGATAATAAGGTTCCTCATTATTATTGCTTGGTGGATTATTAATATAAGTTGACGGCATTCTGAAAAAAAAAATAATAGTAATAATACAATTAAATGTGAAAAAAACAAAAGACATTATTATCATACAGAATCGTCTGACAATATTCCGAAATAGATCAAAAAAGTTTGTAGCAATAAAAAATAAAACAAAACATTGTATCGATTTGTAAGCTGTTTTCTATGTTGATATAAGAAATTTTTAATATAATAAAGAACTTGACCAATCGTTTACTAATAAAGATAATGGTAATTATTTTTTTGTTTTAGTGAATGGTATTTCTTTTTGATTAATGTATACGTTTATTGCAAATTATACATTTGTTTTCTTATTTAATAAACAAATGTAGATAGGTTCTCATATGTAATCCAAAAACTACGTAATGGCTCACAATTCATTTACAAGAATTTAATATATGATTATATCAATTGGAACATTCTCTTATAAAATTGAAATTTTATGTAGGACTATTTTAGTAAACATGATAGTTACAAGTGCACAGGAAAAATGAATATGTGATATTGAAAAGTTAGAATTTAATAGAATTACTATTCATATATATGAACTTAATATATAGAAATTATAGTATTAATTGACCAATATTGAGATACAATATGGAAATAAATATAATATTGAAAATCTGAAGATGAGGCATACGGTACCTCGAAACGTAATAAGAATAATCTTTGACATGTTTTGATAAATAATAAATATATATATATAAACATAATATTAGAAAGAAATGTTTTCAATTGATATAATCATATCCTAAATTACTCTTCTTTAATAGTAATTGATATAAAAAAAATTTAATAATATTTACAATATTCAAAATAATTTAAAATTTTGCGTAATTTCAGACACTGTGCTTTGTTTTATTATCAATTATTCCAGAAGGTTATTTCGAAAACCAGTAATCGTTTCAAAAACGAATCTATATAACCGTTAGATGTTAAAAAACAAAATTCCCCTACGAAATTCTGACTTGTCAGCGTCTGGTTATTTAGGACTGGTCAGTTAGGAATTTTAAAAATTAAAAAAAAAATAATGGACCATTGAAAATAGTGCATTAATATTTATTTGAACTTAACATTTACGAGTAATGTTGATCTGCAGGTAAATGTAATCAGAATATTTTCATTTCAATATAGTTTCGGAAATATTAGGGAGCGGCGTGGTCTAGTGGATAGAGCGCTAGTCTACAGTTCTCCGGGTCCTGGGTTCGAATCCCGGCTCTGGCAGAATATTATTTATTCTGTTAATTCAGTCGGGGGCGACCCTAGATATATGGAACCCTCCTGGGGCAGACCCAGCCTCTATAAAGTGGGTACCCAAATTAATTGGGGAAAAACTGGCGGCTGAGCGCGATTAAGGCCTAATCACCTCATTGCACGGCCGTTGGCCTAGAAACAGTACGAATCTCTATATGTACTGAGCCCAAGACCCTTCATGGGTTGTAGTGGTACAGGTTTTTTTTTTTTTTTTTTTTTTTTTTTCGGAAATATTAGAAAAGAACGAACAATTTACAATATCTAATTTCTTATTAACGCAAAAAGAATGAATTTTTAAAATAATAATCATTTCAATAACTAAACATATAATCCTATTTTAATATTTTAATTATCGTGTCGTTGGATAGTATTAAAGAATCCTTATATAGTTACTAAATATGTAAGTATAAATATATTTTTTTTTACATGCAAATGATTAAATTTACCTTGTTATTAACTGAATTAAATACGTTATGCAATTAGTTATATAACATTAACTCACTTTGCTTTTAAAATACGGAACCTGATTTGCTTACTCCACTGCCCAGCACTGCTCGTGGCTGACTGACGAATATGTTTACAAGAACGGCGAGACTGTATTTGTGGTACTAGTTTATAAACAATTTAAAGGATTACATGATATGACGGTATCAGGGTAATAAAACAAGGTTTATAATGATTTTTATTTTTATGAAAATATTATTAACACGCACCAAAATTTAGTTTTAGCTTTATTATTTTTTATGAGAAAATCTATTTATAAAATACATAAATTATACTATGCACATTGCATATTTTATAATACATCAATAAAATTAAATACAATGTTAAAGATGAACGATAAAAAAAAAGATATATGGGTAATCCATTTCGTCCAATTTTTAATAATTTTGCCAGTTATTCTTTATCATTTCATGAATATAAAACTACAAATAAAAAAAAATATTCTAGCCAATACTTTTAGTGTTGCAGTCGTTTTAAGTCAGCTTCACGAGCGAAAACATGCGATGGGAAAACCTTTCTAATTCCTATATTTTTTAAAATATCATACCAAAACAAAAACTAACATTAAGATAAGGACATGCTTTGTATTTGTGTCGCCACAACTCTTTACCTAAATAGTGAAGGAAGCTGTTCTCAAAATCTCGAAAATGATTAAAAAACGAGATTTTTAACGAGATTAAAGTATATAACGGAAAAGAGACTCACTTTTAATTATTTTTTCTTATATGGCTTAGTCACAGACAGTCCTACTAGCTGCAAAAATTTCAATCTTGAGAACATAGTCTTTTTTTTGTGTATGAATTTTCAAAATTATTAAAAGTTCATTTTCACGAAGTTTACACGGAAGCATCTCAAAAGGAACTGAGTAAAAAATTATGAAACTCATACATATTACCTATCTATACGATTTGTTTAAGTGATATAGATTTGTCATTGAGACTAAGCTGGTTCCGGAATTATACAAATACTCTTAACTATTAAAATATAGTTTTGTTTAAAAAATATTAACTTTCGTAATTTTATTTTAGAACCAAAAAAAAAACTAAAACACCTTACCTAAGTAGTTGGTAAAAGAAAATGGTTTAAAAATATATCGAAAAATTATATTAATTGAAACCTTTGGCATGCCATGACAAAGGAGGTTAGAAATGATTTTAACGCTCAATTATTTTTCCTTATTTAGCCTTATTATTGCTCTATTGTACTTGTTTTAGAAATTTTGATTGAGTAAGCTATATCTTTTTTATCTGAGTTCGAATCCCAGTTCCGGCGGGGCTTTTATAAGAATACAAAAAAATGTGGCTACTCACAAAATTTATTCGTAGGGAGTGATGAACTACATTAAAAATTGCATCATGAAACGTGCGTGTAAACTTGCAGGAGTTTACACCGCGAGGCCCAGGGCCTGTCGCGCCACTGGAAACTGGAATATCTTTTTTAGGAAGGATTATTTTCCAGCACAGTAATAATTATTTGTAAAATATGTCAAAAAGGACAGTGAAAAATGATGAAACATCTACAGATTATACCTCTAATTAATAAGTACGATAGAATAAAATTTAGTGGCTGAGACCGTTTGTTTTAGGACTTGCCTTGCCAGACTGGCTCTCATCTCATCAACCGACTATAAGACAAGTCAAATTAATCACCATAGAACCAGTTGAGTCTCAGCCACTAAATTTTATCCTATAGTACTTATCGTATTAAGGTATACTCTGAGTTTCATAATTTTTTACAGTAATAATTACTAGTAAAATATGTCAAAAAGGACAGTAAAACATTATGAAACTCAGAGTATACCTTAATTTCAAAACCGTGGGTGGCCCTAGGATTTTTTAATGGGAGTAAAAAAAATCCTTAGTTATGCCGTCCTTCGGAGGGGACGTTAAAAGGTGGTCCCGAGCCTGTGGGATGTCAGGTACTCGTTAAAGATCCCTATCCTAATAAAACCTGGATAGGCAAAATTTAGGACTCCCACTGTAGCATCGTCCGATTAGCCATAATAGCATAAAAGTGACGTTAAACGAATAAACAAACAAATAAATAATATATTATATTATTATCTACAACAATCACTTTGTTTTATCCTCTTTTCCTCATTCTTTGTGATCTTATACAATTTTTTATTTAAAATAATTCTTTTTTTCTAAAATCTTTAGCTTTCCAAAGCCATGTTGCATATCTGTGTTACTGGTTAAATGTAAAAAAAAAAATATATATTTTTTCTTTTCTCTTTTTTAGTCGACTAACAAATTCTTCCAAATTGTGCATTTTATTTTTTAGTTGGCTTTGACTAATTAATGATATGGTTAGTTTTTTTTTTTTTTAATCTACAACATTAAAGGTAAATAGATTATAAAATATCTCCATTTCAGCCCTTTCAGAATATTTCAATTAGAATGCAACTCACATCATCTTATACCTCATTTAATTTTACATGAATGTAGCGAGTTTAATCAAAACAGTTAGAGCCGTTTTTGAGAAAATCGTAAAAAGTTGCCAAATTTATGGTATGAATTGTCTCTTCTTACTGGTCAGTATGTTGAAAAAATCGCTGCAACATCTCAGGTATATATAGCATTTCCAAGTCAAATTCAACCTTTTCCAAATCAAATTCAACCTTTTCCAAGTCAAATTCAACCTTTTCCAAGTCAAATTCAACCTTTTCCATTTCAAATTCAACCTATTTCGATTTCAATAAAATAATAAAAATCAAATTAACATGATTTTATGTTTTAATGGTTATTTTAATTACACCTTGTGTTTTTAACCCTTGTGGCTTGTTAAATGTTCCCAGGGGCCTTTCTACATATAATTAGTCACGAATATAATAATAAGTATAACCGATACTTTAATTTTAATACATTTGCGATACAAAGTCTGGTAGTCGGATTAGCGGGATTCGTTTTATTTTAGTTTTATAATCGCGGGCGAAAATATTATCAATAGAGGTTTATTTTAACTTTTTCGTATTTATTGGAAAGTAGGCTCAGCAGATGCGTTCCCAAAGGTTCGTTACCGATTATACTATTTATTTTAATCGCGCTCGCTCAAATATGGGTTTATTATAACTTTTTCGTATTTATTGGATACAAGGCTCAGTAGCTGCGTTCCCAAAGGTTCGTTACCGACTACACTATTAATTTCAATAGCGCTCGCTCAAATATGGGTTTATTATAACTTTTTCGTATTTATTGGATCCAAGGCTCAGTAGCTGCGTTCCCAAAGGTTCGTTACCGACTACACTATTAATTTTAATCGCGCTCGCTCAAATATGGGTTTATTATAACTTTTTCGTATTTATTGGATACAAGGCTCAGTAGCTGCGTTCCCAAAGGTTCGTTACCGATTACACTATTAATTTTAATCGCGCTCGCTCAAATATAGTTTTATTATGACTTTTTCGTATTTATTGGATACAAGGCTCAGTAGCTGCGTTCCCAAAGGTTCGTTACCGATTACACTATTAATTTTAATCGCGCTCGCTCAAATATGGGTTTATTATTACTTTTTCGTATTTATTGGATACTAGGCACAGTAGCTGCGTTACGGGGGGTTCTTTCCCGACCATTCTATTAATTATTCGTACGCTCGCTCAAATATGGGTTTATTATAACTTTTTCGTATTTATTCACTATTAGGCTCGGTTGATGCGTTGCGGGGGTTGCTATCCCAATTATTCAATTTATTTCAAGTGCTCTCGCTCAAGAAGAGGTTTATTTTAACTTGTTCGTATTTACTGCATACTAGGCTCAGTCGCTGCGTAACCAAGGACTCGTTACAGATTATACTATTAATTTTAATTGCGCTAACTCAAGTAGAGGTTTATCAAATAAGAATGTAATTATAAAAATCGTTCTGTTTAGCTGATTATTATCAAACTCCAAAATATTAACCAAAAAGATAACTTACTATCCTGAAAAAAAGGATAAGCAGGATAAGAATACATGAAAAGTTACAAAAAACACGAAATAAACATAAATTATACCTACTGACTAAAAATACATTAACACATTCACTAACAAAACTCCCGAAACACAAATACAGAAATTAGCATAGAAAAGAAACACGAACTTATAATAAACCCATAATTGAGCGAGCGCGATAACAATTAATAGTGTAATCTGTAACGAACCTTGGGAAAGGCAGCTACTGAGCCTAGTATCCAATAAATACGAAAAAGTTATAATAAACCCATATTTGAGCGAGCGCACGAATAATTAATAGAATGGTCGGGAAAGAACCCCCCGTGAAGCAGCAACTGAGCCTAGTATCCAATAAATACGAAAAAGTTATAATAAACCCATATTTGAGTGAGCGCACGAATAATTAATAGACTGGTCGGGAAAGAACCCCACGTAACGCAGCAACTGAGCCTAGTATCCAATAAATACGAAAAAGTTATAATAAACCCATATTTGAGTGAGCGCACGAATAATTAATAGACTGGTCGGGAAAGAACCCCCCGTAACGCAGCTACTGTGCCTAGTATCCAATAAATACGAAAAAGTAATAATAAACCCATATTTGAGCGAGCGCGATTAAAATTAATAGTGTAATCGGTAACGAACCTTTGGGAACGCAGCTACTGAGCCTTGTATCCAATAAATACGAAAAAGTCATAATAAAACCATATTTGAGCGAGCGCGATTAAAATTAATAGTGTAGTCGGTAAAGAACCTTTGGGAACGCAGCTACTGAGCCTTGTATCCAATAAATACGAAAAAGTTATAATAAACCCATATTTGAGCGAGCGCTATTGAAATTAATAGTGTAGTCGGTAACGAACCTTTGGGAACGCAGCTATTGAACTTTGTATCCAATAGATACGAAAAAGTTATTTGAGCGAGCGCGATTAAAATAAATAGTATAATCGGTAACGAAACTTTGGGAACGCATCTGCTGAGCCTACTATCCAATAAATATGAAAAAGTTAAAAGAAACCTCTATTGATAATATTTTCGCCCGCGATTATAAAACTAAAATAAAACGAATCCCGCTAATCCGACTACCAGACCTTGTATCGCAAATGTCTTAAAATTAAAGTATCGGTTATACTTATTATTATATTCGTGACTAATTATATGTAGAAAGGCCCCTGGGAACATTTAACAAGCCACAAGGGTTAAAAACATAAGGTGTAATTAAAATAACCATTAAAACATAAAATCATGTTAATTTGATTTTTATTATTTTATTGAAATCGAAAAAGGTTGAATTTGAAATGGAAAAGGTTGAATTTGACTTGGAAAAAGTTGACTTTGACTTGGAAAAGGTTGAATTTGACTTGGAAAAGGTTGAATTTGACTTGGAAAAGGTTGAATTTGACTTGGAAAAGGTTGAATTTGACTTGGAAATGCTATACACTTCTAAAATACATATGCGTATTGTCTTCCTCGGACCGAAAAATATTTCTAGTTATACAGCATTTGTCCTACCGTTCAAAAGCTATACTGGATTGAATGAAAACAGTCACCAACATCTAAATGTACGTAAAGAATCAAAGATATGTTTTGTTAGTAATTTGTTTTTGTTTTTTTACCTTCTATACATCAATAATGGTGGTCGGTTAACTCAAATGCTCCTTTACTGGGGAACGCAGTGGATCATAGATAAATTTCATAATCTATTATTTTTCCCAGTCAAAAAGTAATTGAGTTTGCGGGCGAATAGATTGATGAAGAAAAGAAGATAAAGAAACAAATAAATAATCTGCTAGCAAAATTTTTTCTTATAAATTATTAGATACGTTATCTCTTCTAGATATTAATCATCACTGATAACTTTACACAGATAATGCTACAAAGTACTCATCAAACCCTTGATAGTAAGTCCTATAAGGCTCTACCAAAACTTCAAACATCGAGAGAATCCAGTCTTTTCCAATCCAAAGATTTGCGAAAAATACGGATGCACCATTCTATATTGACAAATGAATTACTTCACAAAGCCTTAGACAGTTACAGATACTGCTACAGAATATTATACAAGTTTCCACGACAGACTGACTTAGATGAACCCATCGGGCCAAGCACTAGAATCCACAACAAATTCGTAACCCCCCGAAGACTTTTGAGGTGGAGGCCTGGAGATTCGATGAATGAACTATTCGGAAGAGAAGAGCATATTCGCTAAATGTAAATATTTGTTGGTATTTTTGTAATGAAAAAAAAAAATAGTCAAAACTTTTATCATAACCGCTGCAAATTATGACTGAGAGGTTTATTTTTCATAAATAACTATATTAGGGTATAACCGTTCATATAGCTGTTTATAGGCAATTAACTAATATATAAATCAATAAATAATTTGTAGGAAAAAGGAATATCGCCGCTGCTAATTTCAAAACGTTTTTTCTCTACTAGTTCTGAACCAATTTTAATAATTATTTTTTCGTTAAATAGATAATTTAATTATCCGTGAAATAGTATTTATCGATAAGAACTCATTTTTTTTTCCTCTTTTTCATTATTATTTGCGGATTTATAGTAAAAAAACACTAATAAGTTTGTTCTCTATCCTCGAAAATAACGAAGTCACAAGCCTATATAACATTTTGTTGAAATATATAGATGATTTTTTTTTTTTTTTCTTCGTGCCTTAGTGATTCTAAAACTCCATACATATTTTATAATACGTTACCATTAAGTCTTTTCTCTATTCTCAAAAATAACTGAGTGACTGGCGTATTTATGGGCAAAATTTAAATATTTTTCTCTTTTTTTTCTAATTATTCTCGTATTTTTACTTGAAAAACACTACTTAATTTTGTTCTCTATCTTTGAAAATGACGGAGTTACAAGCGTATATATAGACAAAAAGTCAAAATCTTTTCTTTATTGTTTTTGTTTATTTAGCTTTACTGGTTATAAAACTTTACTTTTTTTCTCTATCTTCCAGAATAACTGAGTATTGAGCATATTTATAGGTAAAATTTCAATTTTTTTTCTTTTATTTTTTCTCTATTTTATAATTATTTCCTTAAAAAACACTTATACATTTTCACTGTATCTTCCAAAATAACGGAGTTACAAGCCTATAAATAGACAAGATTTAAATATTATTTTTACTTTCCTTTTTTGTTTTGCTTATCGCACTTTACTGATTCTAAAATTCTCTACATATTTCTCTATATCTTTGAAAATAACTGAGTTATGGGCGTATTTTTTTATTATTAAAATTTAAGGCGAATATTAAAATTTAAAGATATGTAAAATTCAGTTTTACCAAATTTAGATGACATTCTGTTTATAGCACTCTTACAAGTGAATTTCTTTTACCATTAAATAATATATTAAAGACGACCAAGTGTTTATTCTAAAATTTCCAATTGTTTGGTTTTATTGATGGAGAGAAAATTAGTAAAGTCACTAGACGTGTATTTTAAGCAATTATGAAAGAAAAAAAAGGTAAATATCCTTTTTGGCCCAGTGAAAGTGAATATAAAGATTTAAGAATACAAGAATTAGGAGACCCTTTTTGTTTTTGTTATATTTCCAAACCAACAGATTAAATTAACCCTGTAATTATAACTTTTAATACCCATTAAAATATAAATTTTAATTTAAAAAATTTATATTTATTACTCTTTAAACATTCGATTTATTATTAACAATTATTCGCGCTTTTTTATTTAAAAAACACTCATAAATTTTTTCTCTATCTTCGAAAATAACTGAGATATCGAATTAAATAAATTTTAATCGGCCGCCATTTTAAAATTAATCAGCTGATATAAACGTCTAGGTGTTAGAATCATCTGCAGATACCCTTGTATTTTTGTTCCCAATTTTTAAAAATACTGCTCTGGAAAAAGTCCCTACGGCGAATTTTTTATTTTTATTTTTTTTATTCGTTATTCGGATTCTACTTATCTTGAAACGTAAGCCCTCATATTTTTATTGGACGAGGGGGGGGGGATAATATTTAAAATAATAAAACAATATTTATTGCTTTATACGTGCCAAAAGACTGAATAACTTTTGAAATGTGGTATTGCCTTTGAATGTAAGGCTTAGAAAGGCTTGTTGATCGTGACCGAAGAGCACTGGGGGTAGAGGTAGAGAGAGCAGAGCCACCCCCCTTAAGCCGCCGACACAACCCCTTGGGGCAATGCCCCACGGCTAAGACGACACTATCGACCGGAGAGAGCTGTGAATGGACACAACAAGTGGCGGTCAAGGCTGCGTCATGACCCAGTGACCACTGTCTGGGGCCCTGTCTGGGCTGGGGGGTCTTCTCTTCTGGGGGCTTAATAGGGTAAGAGTGAATACGTACGTATTTGCAGGAATGAATACGAATTACGATTGTATTTAATTCTATAAAATTTATTACTTATGTTTTTTTTTACTTCTACTTACCTATATATGAAATATATAGTAAGGGAAAGTATTGCGATCGTGAAATTTTTCGAATTCCACTTTTCAACGGAAATACACGTTTTAGGGTCTCCTGGATCCAAATAGCCAAGTTTCCTTTCCTGGTAAGTCTAGCGAAAGTCTAGATGCCGTACGACACTGAAATTTCATATATAAGACAACTATACGCCCGAGACGTTACAGCAACTTTTTTTTATCAAAGTAAGCAACCAGTAGAGCCTCTTTATACTATGCATGTTGCACCTTTTTACGATTTTCTCAAAAACGGCTTTGATGATTTTGATTAAACTCGCATAATTGATGTAAACTTTAGTGGGCTTTAATTTTATGTAGGTTTTATTCCGATTGAAATAGTCAGATATTTCAAATGTTATTCCTCTAAATTACAATTAATTTTTTAGATTCTATGAAAATAACAATATTATCTGGTTAGCATTGATAAATAACTACTAAATATGCAAGTTGAGCGAATTTAAACTAAAGGAAAAACTGAAAAAATATTTTTTTAATGCAATTTTTTTTGTTTTTAAACATAAGAACAGTAATATGCATACATATATGATATACCGTTGGAAAGCTAAAGATTTTAGAAAAAATATTATCTCATACACAACTTTTAAAGGTTAATTGTGAGTGATAAAAAGCCGATAAAACTTTTTTTTTTTTAATATTTATTTATTGAAATTTACAACTGTAATTTATATTACAACAAGTAAATATGCTAAAAGAAAAGTCACATGAGACAGACTTGTTGAGGAGCAACCCAATGGAAGCACTCCAGTAACTATTTTAAACAAGAAGGTCTCGAGGCCATCTTCTTTTCAGACGCCTCGGAGGATTATCAGGAATCGAATAGGAAGCAAGGGTTGAAACTAGTGGGTTGGCGTGGGAATGGAGTTTGTCATAGAAGGATTGATATCTAGTTCGGGCCAAATCAGCAACATATAGAACATTTAGGTCTTTATGGATGATTTTATTTGTGACAAAGTAAGGAGCGTTGAGGATTTTACGAAGGATTTTGGATTGTAAGGATTGGATACGGGAAGAATTCGATGGTTTAGTAGAGCCCCAAGCTCAACTTCGTAAGTCCATATAGGCCTTATGATGGTCATGTAGATGAGCCTTTAGTAGTCAAGTGGAAGGTTTGAGCGTCTGTCTAGTAAGTGTTGAAGTAATCGAAAGCGGCGAGCAGTTTCTTGTCGTTTCAGTCTTGTGTGTGGATTCCATGTGAGACGTTTGTCAAGGAGCAGTCCTAGGTAGCGATCTGTTCAACAGGGACAAGTGGAATATTATTAAAGGATACTGTGCGACAGGATGTCATTGGCTTACGACGAAGGGTAAAAGTTATTTGATGGGATTTGTTGGAATTTATTTTAATTCTCCAATTCTGACACCATATATCAAGGTCTCAGATGTGGGATTGAAGGGTTTGAGAGGCAACAGTTGGATCGTTATTGACTGATAATACACAAGTGTCATCAGCATAAGTGGAAAGGAAAGTGTTAGCATTGGTTGGGATATCAGCTGTAATACTGTGTAGAGAATGGGTCCTAGGATACTGCCTTGGGGGACACCAGCGGACTGAGTAAAAAGAGACCGATAAAACTAAGTGATTATTTTAGATAATAATATAATAGATTTTTTAATAAAAAACATGTTTCTATAGAAATTCCATTTAATTAATTGTTTCACTCATTTTTATCTCTTACTGTATCTGAAAATATTTTAATCGAATTTAAAAACGGAGGTTAGTGAAAGTCGTGTGTATTTGCGTTGAAAACTGGAATTCGAAAATTTTCACAATCGCAATACTTTCTCTTGCTATATATTTCAATATAGGTAAGTGAAAGTAAAAATCAATAACATAAAAAGCACTTCTAGTAACTGTTTTCAGAAAAGGTGTTATTACTAAATTCGACTCATATTTAGAAAATTTATAAATCTATTTTTAAGGTGGCTTTTATTGACAGATATAAAAACAGATCAGTTTTCTGTACTTAGTCATTTGGAATAGAGAGTCATGTATAAATTATCAGTCTGCTACGAGATACAAAAAAAAAAAAATTATGTTACTTATTTTTACGGTTATAGAATGTTTGCTATAACTTATAAAGTTTTAGCGCTAGAGGGAAGAATGCTTATTATTTTTTTGTTTTCATTAACGGTTCTGATTGACGATTAAATGTTTACGTTTTTACATAACAGAGTACAAAAACGTTCTATAAATAGTTGAGGTAATAGTTATCGACAAGGCCAAACCTTTATCGATGGCTTGTTTATTTGGTTTCATGTTTTTTCATGATGAATCAGCAGCACTCAAAATAGGAAACATTATTTGTAAACAACTTTCAAACAGAGTAACAAATGCCATTTTTTTTTTATTACTTTCGTAATCGACTTGATCTTTTTGTTTTTAATTAAAAAAAAAAAAATAAATTTAAAGTTAAGAATGTTGTTTCTGTACAGATTAATAAAAATGTTGCTTCAAGTTATGTTTATAATCATTATAGTCTCTTATCGGTACTGCCATTATCACAAAACAAAATTGTCATATTACTAATTTTTTTTTTTCTTTTTTGTAAATCGAACATTTTTATTCAGTTTATTACTATTTTATCACTATCTGTACTAATTAGGACATTAATGATAGTGATAAATTACAAAATTCATATAATATTCACAAAAGAATAATTTAAGATATAATAATACAACATATACACAATAAAGAATCAATAGAATATGTACGAAGTATGTAATATTACTAAATAAAAAATACAATTTGTCATAAATTCTAATAATTTTGATGTACAGTTGCTCACAGTGAAAAGAATACACCATACAAATTTCACAAAATGTTCATCTATTATGTACAATAATATATTTTTTTTAAAAAGGATCTCCCTAAATATTACACATTTTATCTAGAAAAAAATAAATATCTCTGTTGAATAATAATTAATAATACCTGAGCATAAAAATAATACACAGTAAAAATGATAAACTTTAATAAAATTCAATTTAAAAGTAATTTTATATAACTTTAATAACTTGTTGGAAGTCCTTTGTTGATTACTTCTCTTAAGCGGTTTGGGATGGATTCCATGAGTGTTTGGGTAAAATCTGGGGTAATTTTCTCCTATTCTCCCAAGAGTGCCTTTTTTAGATTTTCTTTGTTTTTAATATTATCTTTTCGAATTTCTGTCTCCAATTTTGCCAACAAATGTCCAATGACATTTAAATCTGGTGACTGCGCAGGTGTCCTTATAAGTTTGGGACAGTTAAATGTAAGCCATTCTTTCACTATCAACGATGAATGCTTGGGATCATTATCTTGGTAAAAATATCTTTTAACCCAAGTTTTTCAGCACTTACCTTCAGATTTCGCCTTAATATGTCCACATATAAATGTTTATCCATTATACATTCTATAAAATGCAGATTTTACACACCAGAGGCTGCCATGCAACACACCATCACACTCCCACCTCCATGTTCCACAGTCGGTAAGAGATTTTGCTTGTAAAATGTAAATCTTATTTTCATCGATTATTAACGGCTAAATATGCAAGTTAAGCGAATTTGATAAACAACTAAAGGAGAAAAGTGCAAAAATATTTTGTTTTGCAATTTTTGTTTTTGAACACAAGAGTAATATAGATGTATAATATACCGTTGGATAGCTAAAGATTTTAGACAAATTATTATCTAATACACGAAATTGTAAAGGTTAATAGTGAGTTTAAAAAACGATAAAAAAGATAATATATTATTTACATGTTGTTACTGAAATTCATTTTAATTAATGCTTTAATAATTTTTTTTATCTCTTAATGTATTTATAAATTCTTAAATTGATTTTAACCACGGAGGTAAGTGAAAGTCGTGTGTTGCTCGCACCAGAATGTTTTTTAATCTATAAGAGGTCACTTTTAGTTTGTTAGATTTACATAGTCTTAGTTGACTTATTAATCTATGGTTTCTTATTGGTCCCTTTATTTTCAAATAATATTCCCCCTATTTAAGCTACTAATTTTTCTAAAATTGGAATTTTACTTTTAATGTAAAACAGATTGAATATCTTGGGAAAGATTATGATTTTGGAAATTTTCAATAGCCATATTGAATTCCCTTTCAAATTAGGCTTTACTTTTGATATTTAAAAACTCAGCCGAGTCTATAATTAACAATTTATTAATTAGTCATGGCTCAATTTTTTTTAGTATTCGATGGTAAATCGCTTTCATACTGCTACATAATTTTTTTTTTTAATGGTGTAATATTTTAGGTGAATCCCATTGGAATGAGAACGATGTTTGAACGACTTGCAAATATACTCATTTCTAGTGGAGCAACTGCTGGTTGCAATATGACCCACATAACGTCAGACAAAGTAAATTGGTTTACAGGCAGCAATAAGAGAATGTTGGACATCCTGGATGAGTAAGGCAGTGCTAGCTGGAACCGGGTTAACACTTAACAGTATGTCGTCATCGGTCCGTCTTACCAAGTTGGAATCATGTAGGAGCCTGATTAAGCGCAGAGGTTAATAGAGATTGCGAATCATTTAGGTTGTATAAAAAATATCCGAGGAATGAAGAATTGGGCAGACATTGTTGTGCATCTCCCCCTTATAGATTTCGACTCAGAAAACTAAATTTTCGGCCTTCTATGCCGATTAAAAAAATCCTGATGTTATGCCGTACCTGAATTATGCCAGTATGACCTATACGGATATCACCGACAAAATAATAAATAGATTTCAAACAGCCCAGAATGCAGCTGTAAGTTACATAACGCAAACCCTAGTAGATCGGCATATCACACCCTACTACAAGCAGTTAAACTGGATGAAGATTAGGTCAAGAAGAATATTTAATTTATTAAACATTACATGTAAAATATTAAAGAGCAAAACCCCGAGGTATCTATACTCAAATATGATCTTCTCACACGGCATTCATAATAGAAATAATAAAGCAACTAAATATACGTTACTAATTCCGAAAAACAAAACATCAATTTTCAATAAACCATTCTTTGTAAGTGCATCTAGAACATTTAATAATTTTAATAAAAAATAAATTTAAATCACTCAATTGAAACAACTAAAAATAAAATAAGAGAAACAACAATTGAGGAATAATTTTAGTTTTAAAAACGTTATATTATTATGTTAAAAGGATATACTAATATTTGTAAATAAGATATTTAAATTTTGTGTTATTAAATGCTGTAATGTATATAGTGTATATAATAGTATTAGGAAGGTTTATGCTTAAAGAATAATGGAAAGTTAATTTTTTTTTTTTATCTAAAGTTAATGTTGTAAATATCAAATAGAATTAATATTAGAATAATATGTATATTAATTACTGGAGTAAAATACCTGCCTCAAAGTTAATTGTAAATATATATATATAATTCCTGTTCATAAGAAAGGACCAGTCGGTCCTAAATGTAACAGGTCACATTAATAAACTTCATTCATTTATTCATTAATAATTATATTTGTAACAATATGAGGAACATTAAGAAATTTGGATTAGAAGACTGTTAATAGTTTCTTGGAAATCAAAATCCAATTCTGGATATAATATGGCCGACAGATAATGTCTAAATAAGATATTTTATAATTATCAATATTTGATAATTATTCACGTTTTTTTGGTTAAAAAACACAAATAAATGTTTTCTCTATCCTCGAAAATAACTGAGCTACAAGCGTATATATTATTTTGTAGAAATGTATGGATAAAATTTTTTCTTTTTTTCATTATTTAGTGATTCTAAAACTCCATACAATTTTTTGTCTATATTAAAAAATAACTGAGGTGTAAAATTTCAATTGTTTTTTTTTCTTTTCCTTTCTCTTTTTTGTAATTATTCGCGGTGACTTGTTTCAAAAACACTAATTCATTTTTTCTCTACCTTCAAAAATAATTATTCGCGGTTTTTTTTTTTAAAAACTACTTACTTTTTTTCTCTATCTTCGAAAATCGTATATATAGAAAACAATTGATTATTTTTCCTTTTTAGTTTTTGTTTATTTCGCTTTACTGATTATAAAACTATACCTATTCTTCTCTATGTTCTAGGATAACTTAGTTATGGGGGTATTTATAGATAAAATTTCAATTTTTCTCTTTTATTTTTTCTCTATTTTATAATTATTTGCAGTTATTAGGTTAAAAAACACCCATAAATATGTAATGTATATTCCAAAATAACGAAGTTACAATATAGACAAGATTTTAATTTTCCTTTTTTGTTTTGTTTATCGCACATTACTGATTCTAAAACTCTCTGCATATCTTTCTCTATCTTCAAAAATAACTGAGTTATTTGGGCATTTATAGCTAAAATTTCAATTTTTATTTCTTTTATAATAGAATCATTTTTTTTTATCTTATATCCTTATAATTATAATTTTAAGAGGTGCTTTAGTATTATTTATTTATATAGCGAGAATTGCATCAAATGAAAAATTCTATACACCTACAATAAATACATTATCATTCACTATAATATCAATCTTATTTTTTATTTTATTATATATATATAATAAAAATTACTTAAATAATAGAATAGAAACAATAAATATGATAAACGATTAAAAAAATAAATATGAATAAACCAATACGAAAAACTCACCCGATATTTAAAATTATTAATAGATCATTAATTGATTTACCATCTCCATCATCAATTTCTTTATGATGCAATTTTGGCTCTTTATTGGGGATATGTTTAATAATCCAAATAATTAGAGGATTATTCTTAGCTATACATTATACAGCTAATATTGAACTAGCTTTCAATAGAGTTATCCATATCTGTGGAGACGTAAACAATGGATGATTAATACTATATACCCATGCAAATGGAGCATCCTTATTTTTTATTTGTCTTTATATGCATATTGGTCGAGGATTATATTATGGATCATATAAATTACATATAACATGATTGTTTTTTCTTTTTTCTAATTATTCACGTTTTTTTAGTTAAAAACATTACTAACTTTTTTCCTTTCCCCGAAAAAACTGAGTTAATCAAATTAAATCAATTTTAATCGGCCGCCATTTTAAAACTGATCGGCTGATATTGACGTCCAGGTGTTCTATTTGTTGATTGATTACAAAGGTTCATTATTAAAAATGATTTTTTATTTATTAATTTATTGAAATTTACAACTGTATTAGTAAATACATCAAGTAAATTGACTAATAATAAAAGATAATATACATGAGAAGACATGAAGAGAATATGCCCATTGGCAACACTCCACTAGATAATCTACACTAGAAGGTCTCGAAGCCATCTTCTTTTCATACGCCTCGGAGGATTGTCAGGAATAGAAGAGGAAGCAAGGATTGAAACTAGTGGGTTAATGTGGGGGTGGAGTTTGTCATGGAAGGAATGATACCTCGTACGGGCCATTGAAAATTATAAACCAAAAAACCCTCAAATCATTAGGGAGGAGTTTTACCCATGAAAGCAGGATCTAGAAGCGTCAATTAAAGTGTTTCGAGCATAAACGAAGAATGCCGGAAGAGAGAAAAAATAAATCGAATCCGGAATTAAGGCCAGAAGGGAACAGACCCATTGGAAGAGACCGCGAACCACGTTTAATAATTTTATGGAAAAACTAGAGAAATATCCTGGAAAGACAATGGCACAGATGAAACGTATGGCTATGGTACAAGAAGAATGAGAGTTTTAAATCAGTAATGCGCAATAGAGAAAAATCAAAAAGATTTTCGAGATCAAGACATCGCGGTGAACAAAGAGCGTCAAGCCACTAGTCAGAAGAATCATTTAATGTTAATAATTAATCATGAAAAATAATCATTTAAATTGTTTCAGAACTAGCTGAGATATAGCGTTTTGAAATTAGGAGTGGTGATATGCCATTTTCCTTTGAATTATTTATGGCTTTTCATATTAGTTAATTGCCTATAAACAGCTATATGAACAGTTTACCATAATATAGTTATTTGGAAATAATGGACCAGGGTGTAATAATTTGAAGTATTTTTTAATTTTCAAATATATATAATATATTTTGCCTCGTATTCACACCTGGGTGAAGATTCCATGTGCGAATACATCAATTAAAATAAAAACTAGAAATATAGTATAGTCTTAAGGAGCTGGGACTGTGCCACACCTTCAAGATGGCGGCACCCCCTCCATGACAGTATAAATCTCGTACGATTAAGCCATACTATTCCTTTGCATTAGTGCTTTTAAATTATAACGAAACCACATTTAGTTGCCTTATCTTATTCTCCTCTTCTTCTCTTTTCCAGCTAATTTATCTCTGTTCCTCTTCCCCGCCGGCACAAAAAGTACAAGACCCAGCAGACATCGGAATGCTTTTTATTTCTCGATCCATTTATTTCCCTATAACCCGCGAAGGTAACCGCTTACAATTAATCCAAAACGGATTCTTACATCTTGCTCCTTTTGTGGCCCGGTGCCAAAGACCCCACTTGCTAATGACACCTGGAAGTGGCTGCACTTGAGATCTTTGCAACATCCATGAATAACGTACGAAAATAATGTATAATGTCTCAAAGACCAAATTTATATCACTTAAACACATCGTATAGATTAGTAATCTGTATTAGTCTCACATTTTTTTCACTGAGTCCCTTTTGAGATATTTTCGTGTAAACATCGCGAAAAATGAATTTTTGCCAATTTTGAAAATTCATATACAAAAAAATACTATGTTATCAAGAACGAAATTTTTACAGCAAGTAGGACTATAACTAAGCTAGATAGGAAAAAATAATCTAACAGGGTTACACACTTTTATCTCGCCAAAATTCTCGTTTTAGTCATTTTCGAGAATTTTTCAAACAACTTTCTTGACAATTTAGGGAATAAGTCATACGAACAAGAATACGAAGCATGTCTTCATCTTATTGTTAATTTTTGTTTTGATTTGATATCTAAAAAATTACAGGAATTAAAAAGATTTTCCCATCACATGTTTTCGCCCGTGTAGCTGACTTGAAACGGCTGGAACACTAAATGTATTGGCTAGAAAAAATATTTATTTATGATTTTACATTCACGATATGATAGAGAATAACTGGTAAAAAAATTCACCCAAATGAAAAATGTAATGTGACAAAATTAGTAAAAATTGGACGATTTCAAATGGATTGAGCCATAATTAAAAAAAAAAACCGTACAAATTGTAATACATCTCAATAAATATCTAGAACATAAAAAACATAGAACAATCAATTAATGAAAACATTGCTAATGAGGTGAAAGCCAAACTTTTTTATTATTATTTATATAAAAATATTGTATGAATGTGATCCTGTAGCAATATTATTATTGTATATGATGACAAATTGTAATGTATACGAATAAATAAAAAAAAAATCACAAATATTATATATATATATATATATATATATATTTTTTTTTGTTTATTTTTTTTTTTTTTTATTGAAGGTAGGGGAAAAATCTTTCATAGACGATGTGTGGCTATACAAGCCCACAACAGTGTGAGATTCCTATTCACTAAAAAACCACCTGCCTATTCTCCTTCGCCATCCCAGGGATCTGCCGTCAGGTGTATTTGTGCGTGTGTGGGGATATATATATTTATAAAACAAAAATCTTATAACCACTAAAGGTTCTTGGCTTCAGTAAATTACACACCCGTCTTCTTTCTTGGCCAATAACAAGAGTTTGTGAATAGGCACTTGCATTTTAAGGTTTATAGAAACCATAAAAGTGCTTCCCAGTTAACTGTCATGATCTGGACAAGTTGATATAAAGTTGCCCAACACGACTATATCTACCTACGCCACGTCCACCTCCAACATCTCAATTGCCCCTATTATACCCATCCTCACGAGCCTGTAGGCAGGTCTTGCCTCATTTCTTTGCTTCTCCTACTGTTGGTCAAGTCGTCGATTCGGATCTTTTAAGCTTCGTTTTTTTTCATCAAAGAGGAAGGGTTCCAGTTAGTTGTATTGTGTTAAAATGAGTTTATTTTTCAAAGTATTGGGGTTTATTGCTGTGACCAGCGTTTTGGCTAAGGTAGGTGGTACTTATATGAGGTACGAATTTAATTTTAAACTTTGAAAAGTAAACAAAATAAAAGGCTTCTTGATACTATTAAGCTTTTATCATATTTATGTATTGTTAGTCCTAATATAATGTGAACATTTAATAACTAAATAACAGCTAACAGATTAACAGATTTCTTCTTCATAACGAAAAATCCTATCAAACTATAATAAAAATATTCTGATCTTATATATTACAAAAGCCATTATCTTTTTAACTAAAATTTTCAATTCTATCTTAAAAACTAATCATTTTCAACTTTTATGTTAGTACTCAATAGTAATTATGTTATCCAAGCCTAATAAACCTACCGACGCACAGTGGGCAAAATCACCAATTTAGGTAGAAAAAAGTCAAGTCAAAAGTTTGGAATTTTTCAGTGCATCGCCTTTTTATTATTACTTGGCAAGATCCTTCCTTAATACTAATATTTCCCGCCATATCGTGTTTACAAATAAATAGTAAATGAATGATTCCTGTTCACACCAGTGCCTAATAACCGGCAGTGGGATTATCTTTATTCGATGGTCATTTATTGTATTCAAGGTGTATTTAGAGCAAAGTTTGTTTTTTTCTTTTATTTAACAATGGATATTGCTGAGACAGGTAAGACGTTATATTTCCAAACACGTTATTGAATTTACATTGCAATCTCATCTGTAGAGTTAATTTAGCAATCTGTAAATGTATGCCTTTATACAATAACGAAAAACTATATAACCCCCAAGTTACCCCAAGGATTTGTTTGTAGGATTTGTTCCATCAATCCTTCAAGATTTTAGATATTACAAAGAATTTATGCGATTTTTTGCGTTTCGGGTGATACATAATTTTTTGACACAGCACACCGAACCAAATGTTTTACAATCTATAATTTCAAGAATTTCCTAAATGATATAAAATACATCTATTAGCAGGTTTTAGAAACTCCGAGCCATAATTAGATTTTTGTATAATTTTTCCCGTATCCTAGGACTTCAATCGTAAAATATAGGGAAGTTTTAGATTTTAGCAAATAAATTTGATTTTTGACTACTGTACGCTCGCTAATCGTGTAAAAAAAATTAGTTTTTATAATTTTTTCTTATAATTTTTTGTCCATAATCTGGGACCCTAAAGGTTAAATATAGACAAGTTTCGGTATTTTGTCCACCTAAATCGGTCATATTATTCACCGCGCGACGATCCAAAACCATAACGCCATCTTTATCTAAAGTATTCGAAAACTTTTGTTCGACGTCTAAATTCAATTAATGCTTTTGGTATTATTCCAAATTTCCAGTACAGTTTTAAACAAAACCATTCTTCAGTACGAAAGTGTTACTGATTAGTTGATTATATTTCTTTTTCGTCAGAATTAAAACATTACTGTCCGGGAGTGTTTTTAGATATGAGTGTGGCCTTTGACAGAATATGGCACGATGGTTTGCTCGCTAAGTTAAAAACTTTTCTTTGTTTATCATTTTATCTGATTTTACATTCGTACTTGAAAGATAGGTTTTTCCGTGTGAGGGTAGGTTCAGAGTTCTCTAATATTTAACAAATAAAAGCAGGTGTACCTCAGGACAGCGTATTAGGTCCAACACTTCATTTCAAATTATTATTGACAAACAAATTAACTATTTATAAAGCACTGATAAAACCTATATGGAATTATGAAATCGAGTTACTGCAAAAAAGTCAAACATGAAAATTATCCAATCATTTCATTCAGAATTACTTTGGAAATAGTTAATCCCCTTTTTAATATATCTAACATACTACATGCCGAACTTAACATTCTATTGCAACTGCCACTGATCGCTACAATATATTTCACGACAGACTGACCCTAAATTCAAACCCGCTGACTCAGAACCTATTCACTGCCACAAACCCATATAATCCACACAAAAGACTATCGAGGCGCTGGCCAAAAGACCTAATATACAGATAGTTATTTGTTTTTTTAATCTATCCTATATATATCTATGTTTATATATTTACTTTTTTTTATATTTATTATAATATCCAAATTAATCAAGAGCATAATAATGGTATCTGTGGTATTTTTGTGGTGGTTTAATATTATTTGTCATTTCCCATAATATTTTTATGATTTACTCACTGGACATCCAAACCTACTATACAAACATTACTGACAGACACACTACCACAAAACCCGCCAAGGAGCCTGAAACGTCTCTGGAGCTGAGACCTGCTTCTTTAGCAGATCTTCAACGCCAGGAGTTCCTTCACTGGGAGAATCCTGAAGGAGGTATAACCTAATGATTATCGATGTTACATTATATACCAAAAGTCATTTGTATATTCTTTGTAGTTAAATAAAAAAATAATGAAAATTTCCAGTAATATTTCAGAAAATATGGTAGCTATATGGCGAGAAATATTTGTGTAAATTCTGCTTATTTATTCGCATAGTTTGAATCAAATATTTTTCTTTCTGTCATGAACTAAATATTGTCCTGTTTATCATGAATTAAATATTTTCTTTTACTCTTTAATGATAATGTTATATGAATCAAAATCAATTAGTAGTTTTTTAATAAATTATTAAGCTTGTTTTACTGTTTATATTTTTATGAAAGTCGTGGCTTCATTTTTATCGATTCTTCAACAAATCAATATCGAAAAGATTACAGAAGTTTCAGCTTATTTAAAAAGTTCTCATTTAAAAGTTATCTATACCTTAATGAAGGAAACATTTCGCGTAAACCATTAGGAATGGGATATTTAATCTACAATGGAAATATATTAATATTTTTTAAAGTACTATGGCATAGTATATATATATATATATATATATATATATATATATATATATATATATATATATATATATATATAGATATAATATATAGTATATAGTGAAAAACTCAATTGTCGTCCTGAAAAGGTCTATGCCAACTGCTCTTGTCCTGTGTAGCCTACATCTTTTTTATCCCTCTTATCCTCCAACTCATCTTCGATTTTGCCTTAGCCCTTTAATTATTTCAAAAGACCATTTTTATTTTAGAAGGAATCTTTATCCAAATTTGCCCATCCTACCCCAACCTTATAAGTCTAACGAGTTTCGCTATATCAGGTTCCTTGAAGAGAGATGCTTCGGCGATATTTTCGCTTCTTCCTTTCATAGGTTTCTATAGGAGATTCATCCGGCTCGCTTAATGCCCAAGCCCCAAATATATCCATTGCTGAAGATTGAGAGTTTGTACTTTTAGTTATTTTATTATCATCTACAAAATAAATTTCCTACCCAATATAGTAGGTCACTAATATATATGTATATACACGTCTTACAAGGCAAGAAATAGAAAACTTTAAGATTTCTTTCAATAAAAAACACAATTATGTCAGATAAATAGTAGATAACAAGTATACAAAGTTGACATTTATATCTTAAAACTTGCTGGATCAATTGAGGATTTCCAATCCAAAACAAACGTTCAAAAAGACGGGTAGTTAAATGAGAGGGCAGTAGTTTGGTCTCAGTTTCACCATGACGTGTTCAGCTATTACCGAGATTCCACAACTGGGGCACACGGGTCTGTATAATTTCTGATTCTAAGCAGTGACGTGGAATATTTTAAGATCAGACATCTGCAGTAATAATAATTTATATCTGAAAATAAAAGATAAAGTATTTTATATTCCAGGATAACATTCTCGAGTTATATTGCACCAGAAATTTTGATAAGTTTACTAATGTGAAATATGTATGTATTTTTCAATTGATTAAAACGGATTCAATCATATAAAATATCCTAACCTTATACTAAAAATAATATTTAATTATCCGTTGTATAGAATATTATGCAGTTATAATGCTTCTGATTTCGAAACGTATCCAACATTACAAATCCATATAAAGCAACTGAGATGCGTCAGTCAATTAAGAGTTGCCAACCCAGGACAAATCAAGCTCAACCGCAAAAATACAACAATACCATTCAGGTCATAAGAACTCTGAATGACATACAACCAATATATCTCAAACAGTTTACATTAAATCCTTCTTCATTGCTCGATAACAGTACCTCCGTAACTATACTGACTATCGATAGTTTCGAAAAGATGAATAATGTTTACTATTACATGATTAAATATTACAGTTATATTACACCCAGTCCTGTTGTATGCTTGATAAACATGCACCACAGCTGAAATAATTTAACAAGACATCCCAATTAATAATAATATGAGAAAAAAAAATCCTATGATTATCTGGACGAGTAAAGATCGATGGAAAATGGAGAAGGCCGAAATTCACTCAAAATTTAATTATTTTGATGTTCACCAAAACTAAGATGGTCAGACGTTGTTATAAGAGATACAAGGGATGTCCTGGGTATGATAGCCGTAAAGAACAGAGATAACTCGAGGGAGCTGGTGGAGGCCAGACTCGTCATCGATACAGAGCAGAATTACAAGATGGGAGTACATATTATTTACATAGTATTTCGTAATCGTGAGCTCTTGTTTTATGTAGATTTTTAAAAATTGGAATAAAGATTTTTAAAAAATCTATTTATATTTTATTGAATTTTACAACTGTATATTAACATAAAAACAAGTAAAAGTGTTGTAAAGATATTTAAAATTTGATTCTGTTTAAAATAATTTCCATTTTCTGTTCTGTTTACAGGTGGAGATTCCGCCCAGAGATTATTCGGTTGTTAGAACATTCATAAACAGACGAGATATAAGTGATGAAAAAGAGCTAGTAAAGTTAATCAACAGCGAAGATGAGACGAGGAAGACACCGCTGCACAAGGCGGCATACGAAGGGAGGGTAGACGTGGTGGAGGCGATGCTCCGAGTGGGCGGGGATGTGAACAGGAGGGACAGCCGCTACGGGAACACGGCGGTCCACTGGGCGGCCTGCGGCGGCAGCGTCAAGGTCCTCAGGGTCCTCGAGGGCTACGGGGCCAACCTCTCGGCCATCAGCAACGGCGGCTCCACCGCCCTCCACCTCGCCGCTTCCTACGGCAGGGCCGATGCGGCCAAGTGGCTCATAGAGAACGGCCTCAGCACCGAGGCCAAGGAGATTACCAACCAGACCCCTCTGCACCTGGCAGCCATCTCCAACCACGTTCCTGTCCTCAGGCTGCTCATGGAGAGAGGAGCCAAGAAGGAAGCGACAGACATCAGCGGGAGGACCCCACTCCACATGGCGGTGGTGGCCAACCGGCTGGAGGCGGCGGAGGTCCTCTGGGAGAAGGGGGCCAACCTGGAGGCCACCGACCTGGACGGCTGGACCGCCCTGCATTGGGCGGCAATGAGGGGGCTCGCCGTAATGACGAAGCTGCTGCTGGACCATGGCGCGGACATCACCGCTAGGGATCTCGACAACAGGACGGCACTCCACCTAGCGGCGGAGCGGGATTGGGCGGACGTGGCGGGGCTGCTGATCGACAGGGGTGCCGAGGTGGAGGCCAGGTCCCAGCAGGGGATGACGCCCCTCCACCTGGCGGCCAGCGGGGGCCGGATGGCGGCGGTCGGGGTCCTCCTCGAGCGAGGTGCCGACGTCAACGCTCTATCCGACAAAGGGGCCACTCCTCTTCTCTTGGCCCTCGATTCCAAGCAGTCTGCAGTCGCCGACCTCTTGTTAGCCAAAGGAGGCAAGGTATAGTTCACTTCAACAGGTACCCATAAAGAAGAATTCTTCCATACAGTTATAAATAGTAAAGCTACTCTTCATCAAATTATGATTTTGTATTTTTTTTTCCAATTTGTTGGTAAGTGATTATATAAATCAAATTTCTAAAAAAGCTTGCAGTATTTTTTTATCCCTATCTTGCTGTTTTTTTTTTTTATGATTAATATTTTTTTATATAGACTAAAAAACATTAAACAATGAAAGTTATAGACTCCCAGCCAAAATACTTATTCAAATTTTCTCACTTACTGGAAGAAAAAATATATCATGGATATGTCCATTTAAAATTGACCGTTTTTCCCAGTCAGGGAGAAATGGAGTTTACGGACAGACCGGCAGATTGATAAACTATGTTGAAATAAACAATGTTGAACGAAAATAAGGGTTTCAAACGTAACTATTTTTATTCAAACAAATAAAGCTGCCGTACTGTTGGGCTTAGCGACAAATTTTTTTTTTTTTTTTTTTTTTTTTTTTTTTTTTTTTTTTTTTTTTTTTTTTTTTTTTTTTTTTTTTTTTTTTGAGATATATTACAATTTGTTACAAAATGAACAATAATAATATTGATAAGAGACCACATTCATACTATATATACAGAAAATAATAATAATGGTCAAATTTCATAAAATATAACATAAATTCAAATATATACAATAAAATAATAATAATAAATAAAAAACAAAACAAATCGAAACATAAACCTATTATTGAGATAAATAAAAAGTTGGCAAATAAATAAACATCTTACACACAATCATAACTATATACAATATATACAATTGCTAAAGGGACCCCAGCAAGCGCTTTTCCCTCCACTTGTGGAGGAAAAAGCGGAATCCAAGAGATCCCAGCACCTCTATCTCAGCCGCATCACTGGTCTGAGCCAGTGGAGGCTGAGTTAGGGCGCTGTAGCCACAAACATACCGTACATGAGTGGAGGATCTGACCATTGTCAGAACTCCAGTTTAAATGTTTACAATAGGTCTCGTGGCCACTGCCGTTTCAATCTTCGAGGAGGATTGTAGGGATGGGTGGTGCTGGATAGGGATTGTGCTAGAGGGTTAGGATGATGACTAAGGTTCTGATGAAATTTGGAAAATTTGGATGGTACCAGGTCTAAAACAAACGGAATATTAAGGTCATGGTGTAGGGTACAGTTGGTAACGTAATAAGGAGCATTAACTATTGTTCGGAGGACTTTGGATTGGAAGGATTGGATGCGTTTAATGTTAGAATGTTTAGCTGTCCCCCACAGTTCAAGTCCGTAGGTCCATATAGGTTTCAGTACTGTCTTGTATATTAGTAATTTGTTGTCAACTGTAAGATGAGATTTTCTGTTTAGTAGTCTGTATAACTGGCCGAATCTGCGGTTGAGTTCTTTTCTTTTTAGTCTTGTATGTGGGTTCCACGTCAGTCTTTTGTCTAGTAAAAAGCCGAGATACCGGACTGTGTCTGAGGAAGGAAGCGGTATAGAATGGGAATTAACCGTTGGACAGGATTTGCGTCGAAGGGTGAATGTGACGTGAGTGCATTTGCTTTCGTTCACCTTAATGCGCCAAGCATTGCACCAGTCTTCGACAAGGGAAAGGTGCTTTTGGAGATTTAGCGATGCTGCTTCAGGATCGGAATTGGATGATAAAATGGCTGTGTCATCAGCAAATGTTGCCAGAAAGGTATTGGGGTCGGTAGGGATATCGGCGGTGAAGAGGATGTAGAGGACGGGTCCTAAGACGCTGCCTTGAGGAACACCGGCCTCAACAGTATATTGTTCGGAAAATTCGGAACCACAGCGAACTCGGAAGGAGCGGTTGGATAAATAGGATCGGAGGATTAGGTATAAGGATTGAGGTAAATGGGTTTTGAGCTTAAAGAGCAGTCCCGGGTGCCACACCCGGTCAAAAGCTTGAGCTATGTCCAGAAAGGCACCCGAACAATACTCCTTGCACTCAAGGGCGGAGGAAATGTGGTCTACAACTCGGAGTCCTTGCTGAACCGTGGAATGTTGAGGACGAAATCCGAACTGATGTGAAGGAAAATTTTGAAATTTGGCTAGGATTCGTTTTAGTAGGAGCTTTTCGAAAATTTTTGAGAGGATCGGAAGTAGGCTGATAGGTCTGTAAGATGACGTGTTGTTAGAAGGTTTGCCTGGTTTTAGGAAAAGGATCATAGTTGAATGTTTCCATAAGAGAGGAAAATAGGTAGTGCGTAGGATACAGTTATAGAGATATGTAAGGAATGTAATGGCTTTAGGTGGAAGTTGTCTTAAGATTTGGGGAGTAAGGAGATCGTATCCAGGAGATTTGCGGAGAGGAAGCTTTTTAAGAAGATATCTGACCTCAGAGGGATTAACTGCTTTAGGTGGTAAGGATAGTGGTATTGGTGACGTGAGGAACTCTTCAACTGCTGCAGTATGGGTTGGATTAAGCTCTGAATGAGGAGTAAAAACTTTGGAAAGGTGCTGTGCGAATTCCTCGGCCTTATGCTTGTCAGAAGCAGCCCAGGAACCATCACAGCGCCGGAGAGGATGGGAAATGGTGTGGGATTTTAGGATTCTCTTCGTGACATTCCACAGGGAATTGTCACGAGTCGAGAGAGAGGAGAGGTAGGTATTGTAGGATTGGGAACGGAAGATCGCCAACTCCCGCTTTAATTTTCTACAAAAAAAATTATAGGAGCGGCGATCTTCTGGGTGGCGGGTGCGTTGCCATAATGTTCTAGCTCGACGTTTGCTGTTGATGAGGTCTGTCAGGTGTTGTGGTAAATGGCTTTTGTAAGGAATTATTTGGGATTGTTTGGGAGAGGAGGCAGTCCAGGCGGCTTGTTGAATAGCGGTTGTAAAGGAATATACGGCGTCGTCAAGGTCATTTGGGGTTTTGAGAATCACTCTGAGGTCAATATCATTAGTGAGAATTTCGCGGAAGAGGTTCCAGTTGACAGGGCCCCTAATGAATGACGGTGGGATAGGTTTAGGAATAGGTGTTATGGATACATTTAGAATCAATGGACTATGATCAGAGGATAGTTCAATCAAGGCGAGCTATGGAAAAATTCAGAGAGCCTAATCCGCTGTGGATGAAGAAGTCGAGGATGTCAGGATTACGGTTAGGATCTGTTGGCCAGTAGGTAGGAGAATCGGGAGGTAGGAGATGAAAGCGTCGGGAGTTGAGTGCAGACTGCAATGTCCGTCCACGAGAATTGGTGGTTCTAGAACCCCACTGTTGGTTCTTAGCGTTTAAGTCTGCACCCAAAATGAAGTGATTACCCAATGAGTTGAGGAAGGATCCAAATTGGGCAGAGGAAATGGGATGTTTAGGAGGGCAGTATGCTGATGCGATGATAAGCGGAAAGGAAAAGGTTTTGATAACGATGGAAGTTGCTTGTAGGTAATCGTGGGCGGAAATTGGGTGTAAGTGATGGGTGAGGGATCGGCGGACTATGACAGCAGTACCGGCATGGGCTTTGCCGTCTGGGTGGTCTGTCCGGTATGTCGTGTATCCTGGTATTTTAAAGTACTGTTTAGTGGTTAGTCTAGTTTCAGTAATGAGTGCAACATCAATGTTTTTGTCCTGCAGTACGGCTGTAAGTTCGTCAGTGTGAGTTCTAACACCATTCGCATTCCAAAGGAGAATGGATAAGGAATTAGGTGAGGTCATTTATGGTTTTTTTAAGGCAGGAATGAGATTTGTTACGAGATTCGTAAGGAGTGATATTAGGGGCATAACAAGGGATTTAATTTCGGAAATAAAGGATGTCATCAAACTGGTAAGGTCTGTGGCGTTTGAAGGAGGAGGAATATGAGAGATTTGTGGTGGATTAGGATTCTTAGGATTGATTACATTTTGAGAAAGAGGTATATGTGGAATGGATTGAGGTACATTTTGTAGTTCCGGCAGGGCCTACAAAATGTACCGGCTTCAGTACTTTGATTCCCACCTCTAAGTAAGTGGGCAAATGATAAATTGGCATCAATAAGTTTTGAGGGTTCTCTAGCGACAAATGTTATTTAACAAATAATATTCTTCATTACATTTCTGCTAAGGAATCTGTCGGAAAGTTTTCGATTTTCATCAGTACCAATAAAATTCATATATAGCGTATACATTTTTTGTTTCTGAAAACAAAAGTAACAGAAAAATGTGATTTTTTACATTGAACCAATATAGCTCCTAGCGACCAATGATGTATTTGATCAGAATTGCGTGATCTTGTTCAAAAGAGTGGACTGACGATTTAAATCGCAAAATACTGTGGATATAAGGAGGTAATGGTTTGGGTATGATCCTAGGAAATATTTTCTGCGAATTGAGAGAAGGAGCCACTTTAACTCGCCGTATAAATGGGTCACATGGAACCTCTTCGGAGTATTGCATTGTACAAATAGTAGAATTTGATAACTAATTAAATAATAAAAACTTTGTTGTATCTTCCAAGAATGCTCATTTTTTAAGTGACAGCTCAACAGAATGGGACTCACCTCTGATATATCAAGGGTTATACGAACTAATGAGGATACAATTAAATTCTAAATTTCTTCGGAAAAATTCTGTACTTCGAAAACTATAAAATTTACTTATTTTTATATTAATTAATTATTATTTTAATTTTATTTCTTTATTTTTCAATTTTGTGACTTTTGCTTTATTGTTGTTTTTTCAAATGTATGTCTTACCTTGTTTCTATTTCTTTTATATTCATGCTTAATTAATTTCTCTATATATACTTTGTATATTATCATTATTTATTCATCTCTTCCTTTTGTTTGTTTATTTATTTAACGTCCCTTTATACTGATTTGGCTAATTGGGCGATGCTACAGTGGAAGTAATAAATTTGGCCTATCCAGGTTTAATTAGGATAGGGGTTTTTAACGAGTACCTGACATCGCACAGGCTCTGGACCACCTTTTAACGTCTCCTCCGAAGAACGGCATAACTAAGACCATTAAAAAATCCTAGGACTACCTGTGGTATTGAACCCGGCACATTTGGCATATTAGGCTGTTATGCTAACCACCATGATACAGGTAACCCCTTTTTCTTCCTTTTTTATAGTCGTTTAACAAATATATAAGTACCCTTATTGGTGACCTTGGCATTGGTGACCTTGATGTTTTACGCCTCGAGACCCCTAACATACATAAAAATTAAATTTTTTTTTTTGTATTAACTTGCTATAGCAAAGCATCCGAATGCAGTGAGCTGACTTCTATTGATAAAGGCGAACAGCAATAAATCAAAACAAACCCCTGGTATTTGGAGGCTGAGGTAGGACGGACCCGATTTACCGTTCGAACGGTGGATCTGACATTATACCCTCCCCCCCTCTTTTCGACCTTTGCAAATGTCAAACATTTTAATCCTGCCAACATTCTCTAAACGATAATACTTACAGATTAGTTGGGATGTTTGTATTTCAATCAAAAATCTATTAATGTCATCAATTATCAATGAATAATTGAGACGTTGATTTCCAAAAGGTACTATATCCACTATAGACAATTTTACAGGAAACGCAAAAATCTGTTATCTTTTTATTATTGGGCCAATTTACGTGATTCTGTTTTTATTAAAATCTAAAGCTTTTTAAGCGTGTTACGAACTTATTTTTCCAAATTATTGCACTTTTTCGATGACTTTTAAACAATATAATTTGGATATAGTACTTTTTCAAAAGAATTAAAAGGGATATAGTACTTTTTGGAAGAATATAACGCGCGATAAGTTGATAATAGTCACTATAATCTTCCTCATATAACATTACCGATAACTAACGTCTTTATATTGTTAATTACTGTACATTTCCTTATTTCCCCTCTGAGAAATATCTTTCCTTGTTGGTTAATTACAGTGATGACCAATTCTTCATAAAGAAAGTAAATATTCAAAGAACAATTATCTATTTATGGCACTATAATAAGGAAGTATGTAATTATGAGGTTTGTTTCTAACTTGTATTTTCTATTTGTGTGAAGTTAGCAAATTTATCTATATTATTAACTACGTGTAAACAATATTCAACTATATAGACTGATAAATAAATAACTTTTGAGCTTTTATTTTACATTAAAAATATAAAAATAATTCTTCTTTTAAAATATATCAGACACGGTTTTTCCTCTCATATTTAGCAAGTTCGTGGAATGCTAATTCCAACTATTTGCTGGATCAAATACCATTTGTTTTTATTTTATTTTACATCACCCACCAACAGGCCCAGGCCCTATTACAGGTGGTAAATCATACAAAAAAAAAATACATTACAATACAATGATTGAAATAATAATAATAATTGAAATTATAGGTAAATAGTAATGTACTACATACCAGCTTAATTTATATAATGAAACAAAAAAAAAAAAAGATATATAACTTACAAATATCAGAATCTAAACAAACAAGAAATAAAACTTTAAACAATTCATCATATATATACTCCTAAAAAATTAATTATATTAAGATAAAAAAAACAAAACAATAAAAGATAGAAACAAAAAGAAGCAGAGAAATAGAGAAGTAAATAAAAAAAAAAGAGAAAAAAAAGGTATATAACTTACAAATATCAAATTTAACTAAAAACAGAAATAAAACTTTAAACAATTCATCATATATATATAATCCTAAAAAATTAATTATATTAAGATGAAAAAACAAAACAATAAAAGATAGAAACAAAAAGAATCAGAGAAATAGAGAAGTAAATAAAATAAAAAAAAAGAGAAAAAGAAAATTAACAAATAAATAAAAATCAGCCCCAGCTCTGAGTCATTTCAATTTAAAGATAAAAACACGAAAAAAAAAACTTAAAAAAAATAATGTACACAATTTCGCAATAATATTTTTATATACATATCCACATATATGTCACTCATACTAGATAAAATAAAATCAGAATATTATTATTTTATTTTATTATATTTACGTTATCAAGGAATTTAGAGCTTACTGAAAATATATAATTATTAAATGACTTAAAAAATGGTTGCCTAAGATTTGTCCAATTTGAGTCAACGGAAAACTGAAATCAAGCTCAACTATGTTCCCTAAAGAGTCCCGAAGTCTTGTAACATACTGAGTTGGGCTTCTACAGCAGGATTTATTTAGTGTAAAATAAAAATCGTCTATCTGCCTACTATTAACCCTTCCTACGATGAAGTCAAGTCCCCCAAGCATATTACTATCGTCTATACTCCTCTGGACCAGTTTGACAAGGTTTCTTATGGCAGCTTCCTATCCTTCAATGCATGCCTTACATCAAATTCACACATCAATTGACTGTATGAGAATCCCAACCAGGGTAATACAAATATTTTTTAAAAAATAAAAATTTTAGAAATCGCTTTTGCAAACCATATAAGCGCACCATATTCAATGTAAGGTCTTACAAAAGCGTTAAAAAAAAATAATAATGTACCCGTGTCCTTAAAATCATAGCACATCCTTCTGATGAATCCTATTTTCCGCAGGCATGACTATTATTCTATTAAAATGTGAGTTTCTGAATTTTTTAAAAATAAATTTATGTTACTGCAAGAAGAAATACAATAAAGAAAACTCAATTTAATTGGCAACCTACAAGAACTAAAGCGACGCAACTAAGTTGTTTATAACGGTCTAAAAACTGATTAATAGGTTAAAACCATTGATCAAAATAGTAGCGGTGATTCAAGAGGTGCTAAATGACCCAACAAAAATGAATCCAATGAAGAAAACAATAAATTATTGGTAATATATTACGGGGTTAGGTGCTTCTGCCGTATAGTAGGAAATATAGTACCTTTTTGTAGGAAATTGAAAGAAAAGATTATATTTATTTACAGAGGAAATAGTACTTTTTGGAAGGAAACGTTTTTGGTAGCTTTTGGAATGAAATGCATTTTTTAAATACGCTTTAAAAGGATTTTTATGTTTTTTAGATAAAATCTGATGACGGATTTAGATTAAACTAAACCATTAGAATTCAAATATGTCAAAATATCAATTTCTAAAAAAATATCCTTTAGTACCTTTTGGAAATCAACGTCTCAATGGGTATTTTTTTTTAATAGCACCCAAGATGTTTTTAACTTTTTAGGAAAATGATGAAGTTATCCGAAAGTGTGTTGATATGTTAAAAATTTTATTTTGTTGATATTTCATGAAATATCTTTCTTCTTCACTGAATAAGACAAGAGAAACTTCAAATTAGTTCAGGACGACAGTTTTTACTAGACTGACTCCTGGTTATTTATACCAATAATTAAAATAATTTTATCTGGCATATTGCAATTATTTTCCAGAATACTACACTATCCTAAGCTAAATTAAATAAAGCAATCCGAACTCGTATGTATCCTACTTTCAACCTCTGGAATTCCTCCCATCCCTAGAACATGCATTCCACAGCATATTGGGGCAATAATAAGATTTAGAATGTTCCCTCGGTTGCTGTAATAGACAGACGTGGAATTTCAATATTACAGAAATCTTGCCAGACAATGGTAAAAATATGGAGGGTTGAAGGGATTGCTCTATAGGACCGTGGTATAAGAATGTATACTGACAGATTGCATTCTTAATATCAAGCAGATCAGGGCGCTTTCTAGTGTTAGAGCAGTTATTGAACACAATATCCCCGATTTTTAGTTTTTGTGATTTGCAGGAATTCCTTAAAATATTTATCGCATATATATATTCATATAATCAAAAAAAGAAAGAATAGAGGTAACGGGCAAAAAATTTAGAGAATTTATGCTTAGTGCCTCTCGAAAAATATCCAAATCAGGAACTACAGAACTGCGGTAAAATCAGTGATATTGTACGGAACATCGCTTTTAAGAAACTGCTGAAAATAGTGGGAAGGATTCATAGGAATCCATGGTCCCAAATAACTCTAGAAGGATATAAACTGAAATCAGGTTTCATAGACACATGCAAAGGATGGACGTAGAGATTGAACAAGATGATTTTCAGATAGATTATAAGGTACAAATTCAGTCGCGGATACCCAGTACGAATCAAACAGGGAACTCAGAGGATAGAAATTACGCAGGATTTATGTAGGGATAGGATAGAATAGCAGGAATTCCTTTAAAATGGAGTACTTGTGGTGGATCGTAAAGAACTCTCGTCCATGAAAAACCTGAACGTAAGAAAGGGAGAAAAAGTTCAGTGAAATCCTCAAGTAAAGAAGGACCAAGAGGAAAGAACTGAAAAAGAAACCTGCATCATAGTCTCGTAGTCCTTAGTTCTGTTTCGTGTCAAATATATATTTTAATAAACTATTTATTTAAATTAACTTTAAACTTTAATCTTTATTTTGGTTTATTATTTTCAATAATCAACCTTTGTAATCGACCTAAAAAAAAAAAAAAAAAAGAAAATTACCCCTGCTCAAAATGTGAGAGCTAACGTTTCATGCGTAGGATCCGAATAACGAATAAAAAAAAAATCCGTTTCTCCTAATAAATAAATGAATAAATACTAAAATTAATTAAATTTTGGACCAAATGAAAAAAGAATAATTGAAGTTGGTTAATAACTAGCTTAGATATTGAAATCCGTGGTAGGGTTGTGATATGATGCTTTAAATTAGTGCATTTCATATTACATAATTGCCTATCAACAGTCATATAAACAGTTATACCCCAATATTGCTATTTGTAAATAAAAAAACCATTGTGTAATAATTTGAAGCGTTAATAGTTCTTTAATTGATTTAACAGCCAAGATAAGTGAAAGTCGTGTGTTGCTCTCTCTCTCTCTCTCTCTCTCTCTATATATATATATATATATTATATATATATATATATATATATATATATATATATATATATATATATATATATATTTAATAATGAAAGTAGTATTAGATTTAACAATTATTACAAAATAATATTTCAAATAAAATAAAAGTAATAAAACAAAATAAGTATAATAAATAATATTAAATGTAATAAATTTAAAATAAAATTTTAGTCAAAAGAAGAGAATAACCTACGCTGCCGATCTTTAGTCAGTGATTCGAAGTCAATGTTTTTAATGGATTTAATTAAGTCTGTCTTGAATTTAGAAAAAAAAAATTTGTTCCGTCTCTGGCCAGTTTCCATATATATATACAAATTTGTTTAACTAAAAATCACTGAATTTTAGTTTTTAGCACTTTCCATCAACTTGAACATGTACCAACTTTTTTAATCAGGTTCGTTTATATTCAATTTTTTTTAAACCTTTTGATATTTAACAATATATTACTAGTATGTCATCTTATACCCACAAAACATATAAGAAAAATTACTGCCCTCTTTACAGTTTTTACTGCAAACAAGTAAAGGAGGATCATTATTTATATTAATAAAATTAAATGTAGTTCAAAGGAAGAAAATGTCAAATTTGAGTACCAAAGTCCAGTTAGACTATTTCAGTGAGGTGAAATCCTAAATGATATTAAAAACTATTCAGTTGTTATAATCATAATAGCTAGGACGGTTCAAAAATGTAAAAATTGATTAAGGTAGCAGTTACGGTTTCACCGATTTCGATGAAAAAGATACTGTAACATCGCATATAAATGCATATAAATTAATATATAGTGTCACATTATAGTTTCATTTTAACTTTTATATCGGTCAACTATTAATATTCATTACTAATGATTATAATTTGACATTGCAAAATATGTATGTGCTAACGAGGATTCTGAGTACGTCTGTTGAAAACAGAGGAAGTCCAGAGTTCTGAACAAAAAAAAAAAAAAATTCAAATAAATATAGATATGTGTGATTTTATGAATCTCTAGATAGTATTGTAACAACTCATTGGAGTGTTCAGGTAAGTACTTCCGTAAATGTTATCAAACATTAGTGACACATCAGAAGTGTTATGTGATTTCTTCGATGAAAATTTTACTACTTGAAATTGTTAAGAGGATCATGCTAAAAATACCATATGTAATGTAATTTTATTACATACTGATATTATTATTCAGAGTGTACTGAGTGCACGCAATCGTATTTTTTATATCTTTTTCAAAATGATTAAAATATTTGTTTTGCCCTTTAATTGTGATTGTGAAGTGTCTATCTTACATGAAATGTTTAATATATTAAATCACATCAATTGCCTCAACGTTTTGAAGTATATCTTCACGACCTTATACTTAATACTTTGAAAGATATCTTAGACTTTATTTTTACTTATAAATCTCGGGAATATAAAAAATAAATCTTCATGATTAAATTTGGTGACCAAATTTACTGAGTTTACGAACCCCCTCATCCCTTTTCTAAAGTGAGTTGGTAAAACAACAGTGTTACTTTGGTGTGATCATTAGCATACCTAGTTTCGTATTATAGGTGGAATAATCAGGAGTCAGTCTCTCGTTTATGCTTGGGCAAGTAAACTAAGTAATGGCCCTGATGATGGCTCACAAGCTTGAGCCGAAACGTCGGCAAAATTAAAAATTAAAAATATTTAGAAAAAGACTGTCTCTCGATTATTCCACCTATAATAGTTTCTACAGTCGACTACTAGTTTCTACATCCTCAATAAAGTTTCGTATTATTCCTCAGCTCTATGAAAGAATTACAAGACTGGAATGACTGGAGCTTACAAACGAATGAATACCTAATTAGTTATGCTTAACACTAAAATATTAGTATTCATTAAAATCAAGAATAGGGTAGCCTGGGCACGATTTTGACGATTTTTAATTGATTGCCTGTATTATTTTTATTTTGCCTTTTATCTTGGTGAAATGTAGTTTGAATGGTAAAGTATACATTTATCTAAAGATATATACCAAAATTTTGGCCTTGAGATAAATACTCCCATTTTCAAATGCAAATTAGTTAAAAAAAGGAAAGATCTCACAACCGAACCCGCCCCTGGAGTGGGATTGGTTGTGACACTACTTGGTACGGTAGTGAGAAGTTCAAAAATAGATCACTTCTATAACACTCAATCACTTCTATAACAATAAAAACAAACTTTCAGAGTTTTTATAAGTGTCTCAGTCCATAACAGTCAGCAATCTAGGGGGCTATATATATATACACGAAACAGAACTAAAGACTTGTTCATCCCTTCCTTGTCTTTGTAGGCTATACGGGGGTTTCTCGGGCCAAGGGATGGGGGCGGGGGATAAATGCCAAGACAAAAGCCCCCTAGCGCCAAAAGTCTGAATTTTTTTGTTTCAAGTTTTGGTCATCTGTGGTAGCTGACCCAAAAAAATTCGTAGGGATGACCGTGTTACCACGGTCTATGCCTATGTGTTTATATTCCATCCTTGTAGAGGGGAGTGCTAATCTTCTCTCCTTTTTTACTACATGAACTATAGATGACCAGAAACATAGATTAAAATAATTTACGAGTTCGCAGCTCGGTACCGGAGGTCTTTTAACTTGGCATTTATTAACAGCCCTCTCTCTTGGTCCAAGAAATTCCCGAAGAAAGTCTTCAAAGGCAAGGTAGAGGTGGACAAAAAAAGTCTGCAAATTATTATTTCATGCGTTGAAACTCGTACGGTTATAACTTATAGCTATTGAAAGGCTCGTAAATTGATTTACGCGTGGAGAAAGTGAAGAATTTCTCTTCATGAAAGAACGAAACCATTCTCCACTAGCCATCCCATTCAGGGGACCCTAAAACGTGTATTTCCGTTGAAAACTGGAATTCGAAATTTTTCGCTATCGCAATATTTTCCCTTACTATATATTCCATGTATAGGTAAGTGAAAGTAAAAATTGGTACACAACTTGGAACGAAGTCCATTGAACTATCCTATTCCTCAATGAATCTTAAAAAAAAAAAAGTTAACATATCCAGTAAAACCAGTTTGAATAAATAGACAATACATTATATAATACATGGCTCTATTATGTATTTGTGGCTCAAATCAGTTACATCCAGTGATCCTATTGGCCAAATAAACAATAATCGACCAATAGGGGACGGTCTTACAGGGGACACTAATGCCTGCATCATTAACTGTTTGATATTGAGTCCATGATATTGGTTCGGGAGCTAACATTTGAACAGCATATCCAATATGGTCGACCAATAACTCAACTAGCTCTGTCTTCTACTTTCCTATGTTTGACATTAACGGTAACCTCCGTTATTACTTTTACATGAAATGTTAGCATTCCTTGTGGATTTTAACCACGGATTTAGTATGACAGGGTAACGCCATATCGAGAGATCTTTCATATTCGAAAAACCTGCATTAAATAATCTCATTTCCGTATCGTCTATAGCAGTGGTTACCAAAAAAATTTTTTTCGGACCACTCCAAACAAACATTTCAATAGCAAGTGCCTTTTAATTCTAAAAATCTGAACCCTAAATATTAAGATATGATCAGATTTTTGATGGGCTAAACTGTATCACGTAGAGTTCGTGCAGAATACCACTATCGAAGCTCAGAATGATAGAAATGGCCTATTGGGGTAATGGAAATGAAAAAAAAAAAAAAAAAACCAAGGCCCTAGGAGTTTACTTCACTCCGCAGAACACTGAATTGATAAAATTTGAACCTATAGCGTCAATGGGCCGTGGACTACTATAGTAGTCCGGTGAATGGTGGCCCCGCAGACCACTACAGTAGATTTGCTTTTCTAGCGTTTCAAGTCTGTTAGCTACTTTAGTAGCTCTGTTTCTAGATCCATCTATTGGTCTTTTTGACAATGTGAAGTATGTTTCCTTGACAACAGATATCGTAGGAATGGGCTTTATTATTGAGATTAAGGCTATAATACTGAGAGTAGATTTCTATATGCAATTGTGTATTTTGTTTAGAGTCTCTGAGCAAACCGGAAATCAATTTCCTATCCTAATTATGTAGCTCAGATACTTCTGGTTAAACTTTATATTGCATATTTGAAGCATTTTCCATCTATTTAATAATTAAAATAAAGAAATTTAAAAAAAAAATTAATTTTTTTTTAAATTAAAAAAAGTTTTTAAATCCACCTGTGTTGGTCCAATGTCCGGATCGAAAAGGATGTTGGGAAACTGTAAGGAATAATGAAAAACATAATAGTGGAGTCGAAAAGTAATCGGTCCAGCGGGCACAGTTGCCTTCGCTACAAGCCGCTCCAGCAAGCCTGCTCTACCTCCGCCGTAATAGGATTAAAACTAATACAAAAGCTGTATTTATTTAAATACTCATAAAAAGTCAAATGGTTTTCAGTATCTTATGTAACACATTTATCTTGTAAGCCTATTATTTTTGAAATGTTAGAAAATAACTAATTTTAAAATTGTTAGTGCGCAGAGCAGCCGCTTTCAAGTTATCACTAGTTAATTTTATCATACCATAGCTCATAATAGTTGTCAGTTAGAATGTTGAATTTGTCTGTGTAGAACATGTCTAATTTTTATAAAAGCAAATTCTTCACAAATACTTTACGTCAAGGTAAATTAAAATTATTTTCGAGTGGTCCGCGGACCTTTTGTTATAACACAGGTCAATAGGGTGAATAAATTAAAAAAAAAAAAAAAAAAATACACTGTAAAATAAGTCTTAAATCGAATCCATGAAAAAATCCAAGAAATTAATATTGTTAAGGAATCAATTTAGTGTTTATTTTTGTTTTTTCGTAGAGATAAATTCAAGCTGAAGGCAGTCTGCAGAGGTTTAAAACTGTATAAAAAAAAAAAAAAAAAAAAAAAAAAAAAAAAAAAAAAAAAAAAAAAAAAAAACCTGTACCACTACAACCCATGAAGGGTCTTGGCTCAGTACATATAGAGAATCGTACTGTTTCTAGGCCAACGGCAGTGCAATCAGGTGATTAGGCCTTAATCGCGCTCAGCCGCCAGGTTTTCTCCCAATTAATTTGGGTACCCACTTTATAGAGGCTGGGTCTGCCCCAGGAGGGCCTCCGTACCCTAGGGTCGCCCCCCGACTGATTTAACAGAATAAATAATATACCGCCACAGCCGAGATTCGAACCTAGGACCCGGAGCACAGCAGACTAGCGCTCTATCCTCTAGACCACGCCGCTCCCTTTTAATCTGTATTAATAAAAAAAAAAAAATTACAAATCAGGCAGTCATAAGGACTGCCGATAAAAGTGAAAACTTTTATTTTAATCCTTGATTTACCCTTGAATTTTGTCGGAAAGAAGAGTACGTTCGTTAAAGTAGATTATGTTGAGAATGCATGTTTTTTTTTTTTTTTTAATTTTTGTTTCATTTAATTGTAAACATTAATTTATTTTTGACCCTACCTTGCAATATATGCAATACGGGTTATGACAACATTAATTTGCCGATTAAGCCAGCAAGTTCGCCGCTTTAGGCTGCTTCAATACTTACTAGACAAACGGTCAAACCTTCCTCTGAATTACAAAAGGCTCATCTACATGACTATTATAAGACCAATCTGGAATTACGGAGTAGAGCTCTACTAAACCATCAAATTCCTCCCGCATCCAATCCTTACAATCCAAAATCCCTCGTAAAATCCTTAACGCTCCTTACTTTGTCACGAATAAACTTATCAACAAAGAAGTTATTGTTCCTGATTTGGCCCGGACCAGGTATTTCATGACAAACTCTATTTTCCCTTTAACCCACTAGTTTCAATCCTTTCTTCCTCTTCAATTCCGGATAATCCTCCGAGGCGCCTGAAAAGGAAATGGCCTCGGAACCTTCTAGTTTAAAATATTTTTAGAGTGCTTCTAATGGGAAGCTTCTCTACATGTATATCATGTGATTGTACTATATACCACATCACATTTACTTGATGTGTTTTTTGTTAATACAGTTGTAAATACCAATAAAAAGATTAAAAAGAACAGCAAGTTACTGCTGCCAATTGGCTTCTTCCAATGTTAAAATGAACTGAGCCCACAGCCGATTTCCACCCGTACACAAAAACATCCTGTAAAGATATATCATCTTGAAGTATATCAAGATGATTGTAGACTGTGTGAGTTGATAGTTAACATAGCACATTTTTTTATGGACCTGCCATTTGTATTTAGGAAGTTTAGACATTTAGGAATAAGCTTTGTAGATGTTTGACAGAGATAACCTCAGTTTCTCTTCCAAGTAATCAAAAAACATATGTTTTAATTAGTACTGAACTATATATTGTCTTTCATGCTTATGAACCTGTAAGGGTAGATGCATTTGTGTAAATAAATAGATACATTGTGCTTACTTGAAATCTATATTATTAAAATGAATTTAATTTTGAAATGTTAGATTTCTATGCTTATATAATCAAGAGATTCTTTTCGATTTCGCTTTACTACGATTTAAATATTGAGAGTAAGATCATATGCTGTATGATCATATGAGTTTGCTTCATATGTTTCAATTTTTGAATGATGCAAAGTAATGTTTTAATAATATTAACAAATACCGATATTTTAGAGTCAAGACAATTAAGATATTCATTATATTAACTTTATATAAAGTAAGAGGGAAGTTCTAAGACATAGTTTATCTACCATGCCTTAACTCGTTCATTTGCAACTAATTTTAATTCAATTAAATACTGAAATAAAGTGCTATAAATATCGACACTTTTGTGCCGATATTACACCGGTGTCGATAAAGTTCACGGAAATTGATATCGTTATCTTATCTCTAATAGACAGGTATACACAGAGCGCATGCGTCAGTCTAGAGCATGTTGGTGACGTTACTCCTTAAGATTTTACTCCTGCCATAAATCGCATAAGGCGCCTAAAGAAGGTTTCTTTTCAAAAATTAAAGGACGATTTATTTACATTACTAACAAGTTATTAATACTTGTCAAGTATTAGTTATAGTTATAAAAAGTGAAAAATATCACCTTATTGAAATTCATTGTTTCGTTCAACATATTACAAGCTGTTACGTTCATGTAAAATTATCTTAAAACAGAAATCAGCTACATTAATAGTCATTATTTTAAAAGCTCTGAATAAAATTCTGAATTTCATGCTTTACACATGCAATATTTGTAAACACTATTCTATTTCTTATAGCTGAATAATTTATTTTATTGTTTTCGGAAAATATTCAAATGTTATCAATAAAACATCTAAGCTAAAATGATAAAAAAAGATTAAAACATCTAGCTAATATTATGCTAACAAAGTATCGCGAAACGCCTGGATAGAATTACCAGGATAGAGTAATTAAGCCTGACCTCTATTCCGGCATTACGTAAGCGAATTGTGTAATACATTAATTGTTACGACAGCTAAGTTGTAAATGTTAATGTTAATGGATGCGGTAAATATGTACTGCTCTGTATACAGTCCCCTAAGCAATCCAGTTTGATAACCTGCTCTTTTTATTACCATGCTTTTAATGTCACTGCCTAATAATATTATAATGGACATATGTAAGCTTAAATATTTTATCGCTAATTGTGCTGATATATCAATTTCACTAGTAAAAGGAATGAGTTATCATTATGTAATACAATAATATTCAACTCGCCATAAAATTGGGATACAGAGGTTTATCTAGGGACCCTGAAGATGAATCGAACAAAGCAATTAATTAAGCGTTTTATTTTTACCTCGAGATCCCCAGACACACCACCGTATACCGTACAGCAATAGTCGAAGTGGGAGAATATTAGAGAGGTAACGAGGAGTTTTCGGGTTTCAAGCGGGAATAGGTGACGGAGGGAATACAGTCGCTTTAAGGTTGAAATATATATATATATATATATATATATATATATCACAATTATACTTGATTAATTTTAATACATACTGCCATTCTTAGCTCTATATTTAAATTCCTTAAAATGTTCAGCTCTATATTTCCATGCTATTTAACAGTATTTAATTAATCTGAAACAATCTCGGCCATTTAAATAATCTATTAATTCGTCATTCCCTAAATAGTTTTTATTGAAACGAATTTCAGAAAATATTGGAAACGAAGCTATAAAGTGCTCTGCATTTTCAATTTCTTTGTTGTTGTTATTACACAGAGGAAATATTTTAGTTTGGTCCTTTTATAATTCAAACCTAAGAGTTCTCCCCAGGCTTTTATGATCCATTTAATATATGTTTTGTTTGTAAACCTGCATAAGTAACTAAGTAACTCTCATCTAAAGTATATGATATTTGTTTGTATATTATTCAATTATGTTGTTATTAATAGATTATTTTAACTTACTACTGAGCTGTAAAAATAGATCTTTTAAACTATCAGTATTATCTATATTAACATTTTGTTCCAGATTGCAACTAGTAGTCAACTGCTTTAACTCAACTTGTTACATGCAAAAGCGTATCTAATATTCTTGGGACATACATACAAAATTCAAAATTTACTCAACTTTACTGAAAATCTTACTACAACAGACAAATCGTTATGGACAACCACAAAAAAACTTCTTAAGTTCAAAGACTTTAACCATCTACTCCTGACTGAAAACAAAACCTAGACAAGATCTGACGAAGAGAAAGCCCAGATATTCGGACAACATCTTTACAATACTTATACTCCCCATCCAGATATCCTTAATCCCGAACACCTTGAAAGGATAGAAGAAGACCTAACTATTCCCCTCCAAATGACCCTTCCACCTAAAGCTTTCCATCCTTCAGAAATATCCAATATCATTCAAAGATTAACTGCTCGAAAAGTTCCTGGCCATGACAAAATCACTTCCCATATCTTGAAACATCTCCCTCAAAAATCCATCCTATTCCTCACCTACATCTACATGCCGTACTCCGTACTACTTATTTTCCTGCCTCCTGGAAATTATCCATAGTAAAAATGATCCCTAAGCCCAAAAAGTCACCTGAAAATCCATCTTCCTACAGTCCCATATCTCTTTTATATATTATGGGAAAAATTTTGGAAAAACTCCTTCTGAAACGAATCTACCCAATCCTTGATTCCCATCATATTATTCCAGATCATCAATTCGGTTTCTGTACATCTCACTCCACTATCCAGCAATGTCATCGTGTGGTGGACGTTGTCTCCTCTGCGTTGGAGCGCGGATTGTACTGCACGGGAGCCTTTCTCGACGTAGAACAGGCCTTTGTCTGGCACCCGGGATTGCTTTACAAGCTCCGCCTATTTCTCCCTCCTACTTATTTTCTTATTATACAGTCCTACCTTGCTGATAGATCTTTCCAAATAAATCACCACAGCTCCTATTCCTCCCTTTTTTCTCAATCTGCTGGTGTTCCCCAAGGCAGCATCCTAGGACCTGTCCTTTATACAGTCTATACAGCTGATATCCCAACCTATCCTAACACTTTCCTTTCTACTTATGCTGATGACACGTGTGTGTTATCGGTGGATAATGATCCATTTACTGCCTCCCACACTCTTCAATCCCACATCCGAGACCTTGAAATATGGTGTCAGAAATGGAGGATTAAAATTAATTCTAACAAATCCCAACAAATAACTTTTACCCTTCGCCGTAAACCAACGACTTCCTGCCCCACAGTATCCTTTAATGACACTCCACTAGCCCCTGTTGAACAGATTCGATACCTCGGACTCCACCTTGACAAACGTCTGACTTGGAATCCCCATACAAGACTGAAAAGACAAGAAACTGCTCGACGTTTTCGACTACTCCAACACTTACTGGACAAACGCTCCAATCTTCCACTTAATTACAAAAGACTTATTTATATGACCATCATAAACCGATATGGACTTACGGAGTAGAGCTATGGGGCTCTACCAAACCATCAAATTCTTCTCGTATCCAATCCTTACAATCCAAAATCCTTCGTAAAATCCTTAACGCTCCTTACTTTGTCCTTAATATCCCATATGTTACTGAATTAGCCCGAACCAGATATCAATCATTCCATGAAAAACTCCATTTCCACTCTAATCCACTAGTTTCTATCCTATCATCCTCTTCGATTCCTGATAATCCTCCGAGGCGTCTGAAAAGAAGATGGCCCCGAGACCTTCTAGTTTAAAATATTTTTAGAGTGCTGCCGATGGGTGGCATTCTTCATGTATTTCATGTTAGATTACTATATCCATCACATTTACTTGTTGTATAAAATTATACAGTTGTAAATATAAATAAATATGTTTAAAAAAAAAAAAAAATTCTTGGGAACCACTGTAATACACCACAGGTGATCCCTTTGTTTTATTTAATAATTTCTGATTTTAGGTTATTTACAGGAATTAGATAGAATTTTTTAGAACAAAAAAAGTTCTGATGATTCTGCTGGTTAATGAAAACAGCTAAGTGGGTGAAAGCTGTGAGATGGGTGCATCCGATTTATTTTTATATATTTATAATAATAATGATAAAAATAACTTTATTCTGAGACTATGAACCTTAAGAATAACAATGTCGTACAGTAAATATACTCTTTAATATATACGTGTCTGGCCGAGAGACCAATAAAATAAATTTTTATTTACAAATGTTTAAACAAAATAAAAATAAAAAACCTATTTATATAGACATATACAAAATATATGGAATATAAACAAATAAAAAAAATCTGTTATAAAATAATAGAGCTGAACAATTTCCAAAGAAATAAAATAAATTAATTAATCCATGACTCTAAGATTTTGATCAAATAAATCATTTTGTCTTACGTTGAAGTATGATAGTGGATTAACAATTTTACATTTAGTGTGCGTCTCTTTGGGATCCCAGATTATTTTGGAAAAGAAGGGATTTGAATGAGAGTAGGGAAGAGGCATGGCGAATATGATTAGGTAAGGAATTCCAAAGAGGTGCACAGCGGATATAAAAGGAACTATCAAAAGATTTGGTTCTGTGGGTAGGAATGTTAAGGTCAGAACGGCGTGATCTAGTTTCAAGTATGTGAATTGAAGGATACTGTGAATGTATGGAGGATGTTGAGAATTAATGACTTGGTAGAGGTATGTTCCGAGGAAATATTGTCTACGTATGGAAGGTAGGAGCCACTTCAATTCGCTGTACAAGTGGGTTACTGGTGACCTCCTGAAGGTACCGAAGATAAACCTTATAAACATATTCATAATCCGCTTGAGTCTGTCATCAAGTACAGTCAAGGGGCCTTCATTGCTTTGGTTGAAAATGGTACGTTTTATCCTGTTCTATTTTATTTATTCACCATATGCAATAAAATATTCTTGTAATAAAACATTAATATACCTTTATATTCCCGAGAATAATAATCATAAAAAGTGAAGATAACATCTACTAATAATAATACGGTACCAGAGGAGTATAGAGGGAGCCATGCGAGAGGGGAACGAGGTTAGAAATGTTGCTCAATTATATTTCAATATTAATGAGAATAATTAAAGTTGATTAAGTTGGCTGTGGAGGGGGCGGAGCTATTGTAGAGGAAGGGTGGGGGCTTTTAAAACCGGCAAGTCGTTGGAGAACGAGTAATTCATTCTAGAACAAAAGACCAGCAACTCCTCCTAGCCAACTCTAGTTGTAAACTTTCTTATATAAAACTGTAGCTCTACTAAAACTTTGCAAATATAAAATATATTTATGTTATTTTCTATTTTGTTTTCACTATTTATGTTTTTATTTATCAGGAGTAACGGTGTGCCGATTACATATATTCTTCAAGAAGCAGAAGACATTATATAAAAAGTATATAAAACTCTAAATTTATGTAGAAAAATGTAAAATATAAATCTTATTACATGCTCAGCGAGTGAGGAGCGCTGATTTCTCACAAATTCTGCTTTTCCCTCTACAATAATAGAAAAGAATACGGCATACCTCTACTTTAATATAAATATTATAAACCGGAAGAAGTTTGTTTAAGACGTTAATTTATTTATTTTATCCATCACACATGTTATTTTTTCCGTTTGTACTTTCACTTACCTATATATAAATATATAGTAAGAGAAAGTATTGCGATCGTGAAAATTTTCGAATTCCAGTTGTTAATGGAAATACACGTTTTAGGGTCCCCAGAGTCCATATAACCAAGTCCCGCAAAAGGTCTGTGTGTGTGTGGTAACTCCCGGGCGAAATCGAAAAGTCCTATGAAACTGAAATTTCATATTTAAGACAACTATACGTCCGAGATGTTACAGAATCTTTTTCATCAAAATCAGTTGACCGGAAGATCTACTTTATGCCATGCATTTAGAACCTTTTTACGATTTTCTCAAAACGGCTCTAACGATTTTGATTAAACTCCCTATATCGAAGTAATAATTAATGGGCTTCAACATCATGTAGAATTCATTCTGATTGAAATAGTCTGACAGGGCTTAAATGCCAATATTCAAAATTTTCTTCCGGTAAGGTACCTTTAATTTCGTAGATTCTATAAAAATAACCATATTACCTTGTTAGCATTGATAATTAATAGCTAAATATGCAAGTTGAGTGAATTTGATAAACAACTAAAGGAGAAAACTAAAAAAAAATGATTTTTAATGTCATTATTTGTTCTGTAAGATAAAGATTTTAGAAAAAATATTATCTTATACACAAGGTTGTAAAAGAATGATGAAAAGTCGATAAAACTAACTGATTATTTTAGATAATAGTATAATAGATTTTTTTTAAAAACACATATTTCTTTTGAAATTCAATATAATAAATTATTTGATGGTTTCACTGATTTTTTATCTCTGTGTTTAAAAATTCTTTAATAAATTTAAAAAACGGAGGTAAGTGAAAGTCCTGTGTTGCCCGCACCAGATTTTTTATAGCTAAGATTATACATTTCAATTGGTTTATTATTTTTAAATAAGAACCTTTGTAATAAACCAAGATAAAAACATTAAAAAATAAAAGTTCCTCACAATTGGAGGACTCACGTTTCGAGGTTACGTTGAATCCTGATAAAAATTAAAAAAACAACAACAGACGATTAAAAAAATCGTTTACATCAATAACTCACCCACTTTTAAAGGTAGAGAAAATAAAATTAGAACCAAGACACGGCGAATTATAAAAAACGAAAAAATAAATAAAATTTTACCTATACATCACCGATAACCCAGCCCACCAACCTCTATTTTACTTCTGATCGAACATCATCCTTTACTTTGCGTGCTACTTCATACTGGAATTCCATACCTACCTCTTTACGCAAAGGATCTTCCTTAACTTCATTTAAAAACAAAATATTCTTTCACCTCCTGAATCATCAATCTTCTGAATAATTGTATGAAGAAAAACTTAGTATAATGGTCATATTCCAGTCTAAAATAAGATCCACCACAAATATGTAAACTAAAACTTATGTTTTTATTACTAAAAAAAAAATGTAATATCTCTACATACTCATATTTTTATTATTATATAAATGTATATACACCACTATCGTTCTATAAATAATAATATATTCCTTTTTTAAATAATATAAGTATATCCTTAAGTTTTTTGTTTTTTCATGTTTTTGTTTCTGTGTCAGTCACAAGACTCAGTTTTTATACTTTATTGTTATTCTTAGGGGATTGAAGGCCCCAAAATAAAATTTAATTTTCTTTCTATCTTTCTTAACTCAGTTAGTTTTAAAGATAGATCCATTGTTTAACAGTTACAGAGTTACAGAACCAACACGTCACGAATAATTATTAAATAATATATATATATATATATATATATATATATATATATATATATACACAACAATCTGAATCATAGGTTTCGGAAAAGATAATATGTAATAAAAGAATTCATATAAGTTAATACAAAGTTGTTGTAAACCCGTTTGGTAAAGTGGGAGGTTATGTTAATTAAATTTACAGTATCGTACAAGTTGTAATCTTCCATTTAGTAACTAAGTTGTAATGAATCTAAAAATTAACATTCTTATTAATTATTTCAAATTTAATACTATTTCATGAAAACACGAACACGAACACAGTAAACGAAATGGGATTCCTATGGAAACTTAATTTAACTTTTAAAACATAATTTAAATGGTTTGTTAAAATACAAAATAGTAGTAAGTAGAATAAAATAGGAGCCGTTGCTTTTCCAAGTTTTTGAAAACATAAATTGCAATAAAGTTTTCTTTATATAAGAAAATTTAATTTTTTCTTATCTATGCTTCACTTTTAAATAACAAAGAAATAAACTAAACCAATGTCAATTATTTTGTTTTTCTTTTCTGCCGATGGTTTAATATAATTCCGCATAGACGTTATAAAATAAATATTTTTTCTTGTTAATTGCATTTTTTTTTTTTTTTTTTTTTTTTTTTTTTTTTTTTTTTTTACGGTGTATTGATACTCCCAAAGTGATAAACTCTAAATCGTTCAGACAGCTTTTTTAAACATAAATTGCACCCGTGCGATTGATTGCGAGTGGGTCAACTTGTTCATTTATAAGTTAAATGATTAAGATAATACTGTGCATACATTTATTGGTGGTAAATGTTTACAGTTCGTAGGATATAGCCTGATGCAAATGTAAAACGATTCGAAATTACCGCGTAGCAATAGACCAGGCCGGATATAACCTTAATAGTAATGATATTCGGTAATAAGACAGGACATCTCCAGCATTTATGCCCTTGCGCACCTGATACCACTATTTTTAATGGAGGGCAACTTCCCTGCATTTTTATTGGTCGATTCATCAAGGGGGGGGGGGAGGATTCGAACCCCATTCCACCCCTTCGGTTTGTGGGAAGGTGGAGTGACATATTTTGCCTCAGTGGGTATAAATTTGATTTTATTTCCCCCATATCTGAGAGGACGTCTTCTCTTGATGGGCCATGGCATACCCTGTATACTTCAGGTTGATAAGTCGCGTCGGGTTTAGTAAGACATTTCAGGTGATCCTTATACTAAAATCAATTGGATAGATGGTAAATACTCAATAAATTCCATTTATTTTGATAATTTTATTTTTTAATAGGAAATCATTAAAACTCTGTCAAACCTACGAGCAATAAGGGCTAAAGCAAACCCTTTACACCGTATTTTTTTAAAATAAATTGAAAAGAAAATTACCAACAAGATTAAAGAGCATAAATTATGTTAATAAGCTTTCCAGCATTCCCAAATATATTTTTACTTTCACTTACCTATATATGGAATATATATTAACCCTTTTAGATATACTGTCGTTTGCTACACTTGCCAAAAGTACCAACGACACGATAAAACACATTTATTATCGTCGCGCGTATAATAGCGACTTATTCTTCGCATTGCGAGACAACTTTATCTCTAAATAAAATTATAAATGATCTAATTTGATTTTCAATGATCAAATTTCGGTGACAAAGAATTCTTAAACTGGTTTGGGTCTGACATTTTACACATTCTATACCGGAGTGTGCTGAGACTCCTTACAGGACACTCTTCTAGGTCCAAAGCTGAACTTTTTATGATAGATAGAACTCAATTTTTATATAATTTACAATTGTGTTCTTCATATCATTTTCAATTGATATTGGAGAATCATTAGCATCTCTTCAAGAATACGTAGAAGTTTTAATCATGTAAATATCATTTGTACCCTGGTTTTTATAAGCGCTTTTCTAAATCGTTGCATATTAGTCAAATTCAGCCGGTTATCTTCTCATAGGCAATCGTTTTTTTTTTTTTTTTTTAATTTTTGAATTCCAGTTTTCAATGGAAATACGCGGTTTTAGGATCCCCTGAGTCCAAATAACCAAGTCACGAGAAAAGATCTGGGTGTGTGTGTGGGTTTTTTTTTTTTTTTTTTTTTTTTTTTTTTTTTTTTTTTTTTTTTTTTTTTTTTTCGGTTAGGGGAATCTTTCAAATCTTTCATCAGACGATGTGCAACTGTCAGGCTACACAACATTGTGAGATTCCTACTCACTAAAAAACCACCTCCCAATTCGTCTTAACCACCCCACGGAACCACTGTCAAGCATTACTTCATGGGGGGCAGAAGGGCTAAATGTCATCTACTTTAGTGGACATCTGATTTAAGCTAGGCCAATGCTCCGCCTCTCCTTTCTTGCTCCTGTACTCTGAGCTTCCTGCAGATTTGTGCTGCATAATCAGCTGCAGCGCTCCAACTCTCCTGACTAGCCCTCATCAAGGAGACTAAATTTTCAGGTGATGCTTTTGTACTAAATTTAGCGTCTATCTCCGAACTTTTTTGAACGAATCCCGAACAAGAGAAGAATGCATGTTCCACTGTTTCTTCTATGGGATCACAAAATGGGCACAATGAACTTTCCTCTATTTTGAAACGGGCTAAGTAGGCTCTGGAGCAGGCATGCCCAGTAAGCAGCTGAGTGAGATAGTAATCTACATCTCCATGTTTCCGAGATAACCATGTCGATATGACGGGAATTAGGCGGTAGGTTCATCTTCCAGAAGATGAAGCGTTCCAGCGTCTCTGCCATATACCAAGAGTATGAACTCTCTCTTGTTTTGCTAAAGAAGCCCAGTGAGCATCCGTCTCTTCTCGTTTTCTTCGGTAGATCCGTCTGCGTTTATCTGCCAAAAGATCAATCGGAGGCATGTCTGCGATGACACATACAGCGTCGTTGGACAGTGCGAAAAGCTCGAGCGACACGCAGGGCACTACTCCGATGCACACTAATAACTTTCCGGACATATGATTGCACTTGGCAGGATTCTGCCCAGATCGGTGCTGCGTACAGAAGCGTGGAACTGGCTACATTGGCCAGATGCTTCCTCTGGTTTCCCCATTGGTCCACCAATATTTGGCATCATTCTGGCCAATTCATTTACCACATTCGCTGCTCTATTTGTGTGTGTGTGTGTGGTTAGCTTAGCACGAAAACTAAAAGTCGCACGAAAGAAATTTCATATTTAGGACAACTATACACCCGAGATGTTACTGCAACTTTATTATCATAATGGGCAAGGCAGAAAAGCCATTTTATACCTTGCATTTACCTTTTTTTTTTGTTTTTATGAATTTATTAAAAACGGCTTCAACTTTTTTGATTAAACTCTCTATATCGATGTGAAATTTAATGGGTTTTAATATCATGTAGGTTATATTCTAATTGAATTAGTTTGACAAGGCTTAAATGCCGATATTTTTCATTTTCTTCCTCTAAAGTACCTTTAATTCGTAGATTCTATAAAAATAACTATTGTATATAATGTTTTAAGCATTTATAAAAAACGGATGAATTTGTAATTTAAACGAATACTATATTCAACTAATGGAGAAAAGAGCAATTTTTTTTTTGTTTTTTAAAAAATAAAAACAATGATTTAGACATATAATATACCGTTGGAAAGCTAAAGATTTTAGAAAAAATATTATCTTACACACAAAATTGTAACAGTCAATGGATAGTGATAAAAATCCGATAAAACTAACTGATTGTCGTAGATAATAATTAAATAGATTATTTTATAAAACAAATGTTTCTAGTAAAATTGAATGTAATCAATTATTTAGCAATTTTTTTACATATTAAATATTGCATATTTGTCAAATTCAGCCGGTTATCTTCGCATAGGTACTCGTTTTTCGTAAACATTTTTGAATTCCAGTTTTCAACGGAAATACGCGTTTTAGGATCCCCTTATTCAAAATAACCAAGTCACGAGAAAAGGTCTGGGTGTGTGTATGTGGTAAGTTTAGCACGAAATCTAAAAATCGCACAAAACTGAAATGTCATATTTATTACAACTATACGCCCGAGATGTTACACTAACTTTTTCATCATAATCGAATTTTCCATTTTTTTTTTTCGATTTTCATAAAAACGACTTTTGATTAAACTCCCTATATCGATATAAAATTTAATGGGTTTTAACTGTCTTTGTGATGCCTAGTGTGAACTGAATGCAGCGCATCTAGAAGAATGCTCCCGATTGCAGAAAAATACAACATTCTATCAAGTGTTACTGTGCTGCTTGATTCCTTAAGACAGAAGCCAGAATAAAGAGGCTTAATTAAAAAAAAATCTTTAAAATAAAAGTGTTATTCTTATACACTTTATAAATGTTTATTTCAACAGTGATTTTTAAACTTGCAAAGAACTTCACTGATAAATGAACAGTAGCTCATTCGTTATACAGGGTACGATACAGCTACTATCTACCCTTTATCGTTCCAACATCGCCAACCATAACCAAAAAATGTGGCCATTGAATCCAGAAATTGGGGAGCGTCGGGAGGGTGGGAGAGGGGCGGTTAACAATTCATGAGCCACATATGAATATGCATTTCAATTACAAACTGCTCCAAAGCCGTTATGCAAACCGAGGGCGTTGAACATTCTTCGACGTCGACGAAAATTGAATTAGATGAAAGCTTCCTTTGATCCGCTGATGTACCTGGCGGTAGTCGCTAACCTTCTCTAAATTAGTAATGCATGAAAATTCCATTGGAGGAGGAGGGAGGAAGAGAGGGAGGACTGTCTCGAATTTTCTCTTTGTTAGCCCTAGCTCTAGATTCAGAACAAAGTTACTAACATAAATTACTTTTTCTTCCTTCATTTCCTTCTTCCACAGTTTGTTTACATGAAATCCCTTTTTAGGATACTTATCTCTAAAAGAACTTTTAAATATTACTTCCCTTTATTCCATGCCTTTCATCTTTTTTATTCCCTCTTTCGTTTTTTACTTTCCACTTTATATTCTTTTAATAAGCGAATGTTTTAAAATAAGGTTCCGTATAATTTGGGTGATCTTGTTATCAATGGGGCAATGACTCGTGACTCCTCGGAATTAATTAATTTTTTCTTCATACAAGTTTCATGAAACGTTACTAATACGGACATTGCCAGCATATCAAAAAGCACTTTACATTATTACACAATAGTTTATTATTTCAAAATAAATAAAATCAGGGTGTAACAGTTTATCGCTGTGAACTACATTCATATAACTAAGATGACAAGCGATAAATTAATCTTAGAAAAATGGCTAATCACTATTACTAAATTCAAAGCACCATATCTCTGCTATTTCTTATCTGATTCCAATGATTTTTATTTTATAAGTTTTTAATTCGTAAAGTGGATAGACGAATTTTTGTTTTATTCGTTGTTGTTGTTTTGGTTTTAAGGACAAAAAACTGCGATTGGTTATTATTGCCAAAAACATCTTCAAAAGACAATTGGTCAGTTAATGATGAGAATGAAAATAAAAAAAATCGATTCTAAAAGGAAGAAATTAATAGAAATAAAACAGAACAATAGACATAATGATTTAATCGGTACTGCAAGCACAATGATTAGCAACAAAAATTAAAAATGAAAAGTGTGAGTAATATCATAAATAACCTGAATGTGTTAAATGAGCTGATATAAACGAATGTTCTTCACCAATTGAATGACACCGTCGACGGCCCGATCACTATCGCTCAATGCCTCAGAGACATTACGTGGTATGCTTCATTTTACAAATTCCCTACTGTAACGAGGACACTCTTCAAAAATATGACTTACTGTGAGAGTTCTTGATGGTGAGACCCAGCAGCTGATAATCGGTTTGACATTTTTCAGTTTGTTGTTTTCAAGTGCAGTCCAAGACTGTTGCCATTCGTTTATGATCTTCGCGAATTTTATTTGTTTTATTCGTTATTACAGTTCTACGTTTATTAAAATGAAAAACCACAAATTTTTAGGTAGGAAAACGTATTTTTTTGGTCGATTACATACAAACATTTCTGAAAATGATAAACCAAAAGCGTTAGAGTTCTTTACTATTTTCTTTATTTGAATTTTCATTGAAATAATTTAAATTAAAATTCCTAATGGGGTCACCAATAGCGTAGTTGCTAGCATAACAGATTTCTATGCCAAAGGTCGCGGGTTCAAACCTGCGGGTGGCCCTGGGAGTAAAAAATCCTTAGTTATGCCGTCCTTAGGAGGGGACGTTAAAAGGTGGTCCCGAGCCTGTGCGATGTCAGGTACTTGTTAAAGATCACTATCTTAGTAAAAACTGGATAGGCAAAATTTAGGACTCCCACTGTAGCATCGTCCGATTAGCCTTAGGAGCATAAAGTGACGTTAAACGAATTTTAAACGACGTTAAACGAAATTTAGCAAAATAACACAAATAGCATGCTATAGCAAACGTAGTGAGTACCTCTATTATAGGTTTTTAGGGGTACTGACTAAGTTTGCTATAGCATGCTATTTGTGTTATTTGACTAAACCCGTCGAGTTTCTACAGTTATTTCCTGTATAAAATTGATGGATTTAGCACAATAGCACAAATAACATGCTATAGCAAACGTAGTGAGTACCCCTTTTATTACTTTCTTTTATTAAATTTTGCTACTTCAAATGTAACCTAATAATACTAAAAAAAAACCATACAGTAACATGCCCTACCTCAACAACTTCTTCGTTTACCATAACATCTTTATAATTATTTTCCATTATCATGTGTTATATTTAAAAAAAAAAATTATTTAAACCGGCTTAATATACATACATAACCTCCAAACAACCTTATTAACAGTAGTTTAAGCTTATTGCATTATTTTTAGCTACATTTTTTCCATTATTATTATAATTATTATTTGATGAATGTAAAAAGAAAAAAAAATTAATGTTCGACAAAAATATGGTGTAAAACATGTCCTATCTCGACAGCTTCTTCATTTTTTTATGAATTGTATCATTTATACTTTTTTTTTTAGCGTTAAAAATCCTAATTCCGGAAAACTTTTAATTTTTTCTCCTTCTTCAATAATAATCGAGCTATGGGGGAATAACAAGTTTTATCTTGACAATATAAGATTCATTTTTTATTTTTATTTTATATATATATATATATATATATATATATATATATATATATATATTATTTATTTATTTATTTTTCATTGCTTGGCTTGATCTCGAAACTTTTTTTTTTCAAAATCTTCAACAATAACTAAGTTTTAGGAGAACACATCGCTAGTATCGTATAGATCAATATTTATTTCTCTTTCATTTTCGCGTTTTACTGATTCTAAAACTCTTTAAATATTTTTCTCTATCTTTAACAATAATCGAGTTATCAGGGCATATATTGGTAAAATTTTAATTCTCCTTCTTCTCTTTTTTTTAATTAATAATGGTGATTAGAAAACTCTATAAAATGTTTTCTCTATCTTCAAAAATAACTCAGTAATTGAATAAGAACATTTTTAATCGGCCGCTATATTAATTCTAATCGGCTGATACAACGCCTTGTATTTTTGTTCCGAATTTGAAAAAAACCTGTCTAGTAGTTATGGAGAAAAATGACCATCCGTACCCATTAGAAACTGTGTAGAATTTAATCAATCCTATGAGACATTAAAGAAATTAAATATACAATATATAATATAAGAATAGATATTAATGTATTAGGTTGTAAAATAGTTTCGTAGCTTTTTTTATTGATAATTTAAATAAATTCTTTAGATTCTTATATATGACATGAACCATTTTGTTCTATGACATTTTGCCATATTTTAGGTAATTTTTTAAACCCTTCCTTCCACAACTTGAACAGACGTTCTAAGCTCTTTGATTCATCCAAGTCAAAATTTCCGGTTCTGAACTGAGAAAATAACTAAGGGACGATTCTTTCTTCATTAGCATACACACGTCAAAATTTTTTTCTAACCGTCTTTGCAGCGGATTTTCCTCTTCAAATACAAATACATAATCATATAATGAGGAAAATGATTTTTTTTTCTCTTCTATTTAGAGCAAGCAAAGTACTATTTATATTAATTATTAAAATATTGATATCGTCTTCGAAAATACTAAACAAAATTAATAAACAAAAACAATTCCTCACAAAATTAAAACTTAGAAAGTAATTTAAACGAAACGACCAGAAATGAGTTCTGAAATCGATAGAAAGAATTATAACATTAATTTATTACATACTAAGACTTATTAATAAAATAAATGAGGCAATAAATTATATTAAAACCAGTTAATAACGGACTTAAAAAATCGTGTTAGCACTCACTGCTGGAATTAAATATTCTCCCAGAATAAATTACCAGAGTTTCTAAGGAGCTGGGGCCATAAGGTCCTGCCACGGACTACTATTTTATTTCTAGTGGTCGTATTAGTTATTTCCAAAGGCCAAGGGTTCGTTTCCGAGCGTAATTTAGTAATTCCCCCCTCGTATATCATAAGCCTCCAGATGGGAGTAAGGACCCAGAATCGAATCTCGAAGTGGCTACTTGGTCACGAACTAGGGAGTAAAAGAAAATAATCTTGCGTCTAAAACTCTTATTACTAAGTTAAATTATTTTGAACTTGTAATAAATAACCACACCATAAAATACTTCCGTAAAAAAGTATCATTTCATAAGATAAAAAATTAAATCGAAATAAATGGGCTAGAAAAGTTGCTAGAACGAGTAAATTAGTTATCATCAAAAGATTACTGTTGAATCATTTAAAAATTCTAAATTTAATTCATTCCCCCGTTCAACAATTTTGATTTTTCAACGTTTTTTGTTTTGTTTTTCAAACCGTAGATAAAACCTTTTTCTGGCCAACATGTCGGGTTTTTAAGCCATATTAAATCAGTTTCGAATCTGCAAACAGTTATTAGGACTTTACTATTTATGATTACATTCTCCACTTTTGTGGGTATCAAATTGTGGGGACCGAAGATGTAATGTAGATCTGTATCACATTGATAGTTTTTGTTTTGATTCGATATCTTTAAAATTACTAGAGTTAGAGAGATTTTCCAAAAACATGTCTTCAGCAGGGAATTTACATGAAACAGAAGTAAAACTTAAAGTGTTGGCCAGAAAAATGTTTCATCCACATTTTTAAATTTAAGATCGAATAGGAAACATCGGGAAACATAACAAAGTTGAACTGCATGGTCTGGATCATTTATAATGGATTGAATCTTATCAATTCAAATACAACGGGAAAAGTGTTCTATGGATGGATGGAACGTAGATGGGAGGATTTTGTCGGACAAGCGCTGTTAACGATATTGGCCCAGGGGTTCATCCTTGTTTATTTTAAAAAATACTTTACTTAATTTAAATGTTTGACTTAACTTCACTAAAAAAAAAAAAAAAATCGATACTTAGCATCCGCAAGTGGAAGGCAGCAGCACAAAACCGAAGTGACTGGCGGTCAATGCTGGAGCAGGCCAAGACTAATAATAATATTAATAATAAATTTCAATTTATTATCATAAATTAATTTTCTCTAAATATTTGAGTGGAATGAAAAGTAATATTTATAAAAATCTAATTAAAGTGTAAATATATATATATTATATATATAATAATAATTATATTATACGATCTCACTTTTATATTATAATTTTATTTGAAATGATTCGGGTTTTAGGTCATTAAACTATCACTCCTTAATTTTCTTTATTTGAACGTTTCGATCCTCCGTCTATGTATATACATAGGATCCTTTTCAACACTGCAATTAAACATAATTGGTTACATTTTATAGTATGTTGGTTACATTTTCCATAAACCATCTATCTATAGACAAGGTACAATATATTACAAAAACATCTTGCCAAAGAATTTCATTGAGCACCGGCACACCACTCAGGACACCGAGAGCTCCATGCCCTCCCCCTCCAGCCTTGGCGGCCGAAGCTCAACTTATTAATAAATGAATTTAATAAAATTATTCTAGTAAAATAAAAGGTCAACAACGCTTAAAAAATATATCACAAAAACAACAATAAAACAAACCAAACTATTATATAAAACAATAACTATGAAACATACTAATTGCAGTGTTAAAAAGGATCCTATGTATATACATAGACGGAGGATCAAAACGTCCAAATAAAGAAAATTAAGAAGGAGTGATATTTTAATGACCTAAAACCCGAATCATTTCAAATAAAATTATATATATTTATATAATATATATAATATAATATATATATATATATATATATATTGATTTATTTATAGGAATTTTGACAATAAAGTGAGATTCTTAATCTGATTATGCAAAAAGCATATATGCTAACAAATGATATAGAAGTGGAAAAATACATAAAATACTATTGAATGAATTTGAAAAACAAATAGCTATCAGCAGAGCAGGTTTCTTGGCGCCTCGAAAGTTTTCTGGGCGGATTATAAGGGTATGTGGCAGTGGATAGGATCTGATCAGCGGGTTATGTTTAAAGAGTAAATGTGATGAACGGACAGGCTCTTTGATTCGTTCATTTTTATTTATTTATTTTCATATTTATTTAGGACTAATTTGCTATTTCAAAGGATATGCTCGATTTTCATATTTTAAGGACTGTTTTAATTTTTTTCGTTCTAAGTTAAAGTCGCCATTCTCGTTGAAAGGATTCTTAACAATTGACATTTATCGTAACCAGGATACGGTTCAAAATGGAAGAGAACCTCCATTTTTGACTCGATTCTCTTTTTAAAAGGATACGAATCGAAATAATTCACTGGTAACTAGGATTACCACACTAAAAAGGACTCTTTTTATATAGAAACTCTCTTCCGATGCAAGAAGCGGTCCGAAATAACATATGTTATTAGTAAGTCTGATAGAACATAACCAGGATACGGTTCAAAATGGAAGAGAACCACCATTTTTGACTCGATTCGCTTTTTAAAAGGATACGAATCGAAATAATTTCTGGATTTGGGATATTATTTTGACCCTTATTTCCTAGCTGTAATGTTCCGGAGTCGGGTGAACATATTTTGTTAACGTGCACCGCCTTCGATGCTGAGGGAATGCTCAGTCCCCTGCTGAGGGAAACCAGACTCATGTCCTCTCAGAGGACGATTTTCCTCAGTTGATGACGGAAAACAACTACCCGTACTTCAAAGAATTTGTATTCGGGTGGAAATCGTCTGTGGGCCCAGCTCATTTCAAAATAGGAAGGAGTCTAGCCAGAAGGATTGCAGGCATTGGAGGAACTTAGTAAATGGAAGATCTAATTAAACGAATCTAATTGCCGATTAGGCCAGCAAGTTACTGTTGCCATAACCCGTGTTGCATATATTGCAAGATAGGGTGTATAAATAAATAAATAAAAAAAAAATGCTTTGGAGGCATCTTTGTTAGATGTCAGGATATTGTAAACGTTTATTTTGGCTAGTAGGTTATATTATCTGAACAATTTAAATTGAGTTTTGAAAAAGTTTATATGATTCGTATGCTCGGGTAAGTTATTATTGCCTTCTATTTGAGAATCGGACTTATAAGGATATTAAATGGTGAGGTAATCTCAAAAGCATTGCAAGATGTAGGATATTCCAGCATTGTTTGTAAGAAAATCTTGACTATAGCTCATATTTTGGAATAGTATCCCTTACACCTCAGGAAATTGATCCGAAAGTGATACCATGCAATATTCCGGTTGCTTTTGGTAACGATAGAAATAAAATTGATATACTGATGATCCTCCTTTGTAAAATTGTTTTGTAAAAATCCAAGGAAAGTTTACAATAATATTTCTTTTATTAGTTGAACGTTTATTCAATTATCACTTAAATTATTGCGATCGTGAAAGTTTTTCATCAAGTTTTAAACCAAAAATTTAACTTGGTTACACGAAGTCCAAATAACCAAGTTACGCAAAAAGATATCTGTGTGCATGGTAAGTCTAACTCGGAAACGATAGGTTTTTAAAACTAAAATTTCATATATTAGAAATGTATATGCCTCAGATGTTACATGTTATATGATATTTTTCAGTTTATCGGCTTTTCATCACTTTCCATTACCCTTTACAATTCCATGTATCAGATAATATTTTTTCCAATATAGATAATATATTTAGCTATCCAACGGTATATCATATATCTATATTACTATTCTTGTGTTCAAAAACGCGAAAAGTGCATTAAAAGATATATTTGCATTTTATCCATTATTGTTCCAAATTCACTCAACATTCATATTTAGCCGTAATTTATCTATGCTAATAAGGTGATGTGCCTATTGTTTTAATTAGATTGAGTTTCAATAGAAACAGTTGTTTTATAAAATAATCTATTAAATCATTATTTTTGACAATCACTTAATTTTATCGAATTTTATTACTCTCCATTAACTGTTGCAATTTTTTGTATAAGTTAATATTTTTTCCTAATTTTTTTTTAGCTTTCCAACGGTATATTATACGTCTATGTTGCCTTTTTTATGTTCAAAAACACAAAAAATATTTTTGCCCTTTTCTCCATTAGTTAAATATCGTATTCAATCAAATTATGTATTTATTCGTTTTTTTATCAATGCTAAAAACATTATATAGTTATTTTTATCGAATCTACGAAATTAACTGTACTTTAGAAGAAAAACAAATTTAAATATCTGCATTTAAGCCCTGTCCGGGATTTAAAAAAAAATTCACAAATATATTTTATTTTATACAATATTTTATATATAGGTAAGTGAAAGTAAAAATAGTTACGAGTTTGCGTTTTGGTGCCGAGGGCCTTTAATTCGGATTAATCCTCAGCCCTCGCCCCTTAGGCCCGAGGAACCAACGTATAGCCAACAAAGACAAGGTATAAGTTGGAAAAAAATTGTTACGGATTCCCAGTTAAAAGACATATCAATGTCAATAGTAAACGTCTTGGGGTAACAAATCGCAGGATATCACGACAGAATCTGTGCAATCCAAGAAAGCTACTTCTCTCATAAGAATAAAAACATGTATATTTTTAATTGAAAAACAAAGTAAAATAATAGAAAAACCTATTTTATTAAAAAAAAAAAATTCATCAGTTGTTTCATACCTGCTAAATACATTCTTAAAAAGAATGGAAAGGTGCAGACTTAATCCCGACGCCGCTGTATTTTTAAGGCCATTTTATTTCTTCAGGCAATAAGAGGAAGATGATTTGTATTTCTGCGAGAATCCCCCCCCCCTCTCGAGTGCTCTGGAAATCTCATTTTCCCCGGGAGCCTCATGCATACTACAACCTCCTATCTTATGTCCTTTATTCTCCAGTAATAGCTCAAGAAGGAAACTCCTGTCTCTATTTTATCTCCAATTCTCTTGATGCTGATGATAATGTTTTCAATGATGTTATTATTTCTTATTACAATTATTTATATTAAACAAAAAAAAGAAAGAAAAAAAAATCATCTAAAACTTACTTCAGTATTCCCCGCTTAGATTTATTAGAAATAATAGATTGTTAACCGAACCTTAATATGTTATAATAATATTATCGATAGTTGATCGGTGGGACAATCAGACAACGCTTTCCCAGATGGCGATCAAGAAAGAAATATCGAACTACTTAAAGATATTTCATTGTTTTATCTTGAACGTCTCCTGAATATGTTTTATTTTCAAAATGATGTGAGAATGGTTGACTGTATGTAGATAATGAGGGAAGACAATTCGTAACGCAGTCATCAAAACACGTAATCAAGTAGAAACTTAATTTAAGGTTTTAACGTTTCGGCCTAAATTTTAGGCCATCTTCAGGGCGATTGAAGGAACGAGTATGAAATAATGGCAACTTGATTAAGGTGACGTCTGCACCCCGAATTATCTTCTCTTTAATGTTATATTTCCGTTTGATATTTATTCAAACATTTATTTATTATAATTTAAAACTATCAACTAATATACAACTTAATTTACCCTATGATATTACGGCATGACAGATACTTGAACAGAATCAATACATTGACACTCAAAAAAACAAATCTACATAAGAAGTGGTACTGGAGTACGTCTTTGAATAAAATGAAATATCCGACAACATCAAGGTCATTAGGAATGATTTTATTTGTGATGAAGTATAATGACATTGAGCAATAATTGCTATGATACAGTTTTCGAAGGTTTAGTGGAGACTCAAGGTTCAAATCCGTAATTTTTACTAGTACTTATTTCAAACACGTAAATGGGCCTTTTGAATGAAGAAGTGACTTAATATGATCTAACCTCGATGAAGAATCGGCTGAGGTTATTAATGAAGAAAAACATATGGTTGGTCCATGCCTCAAGAATCTTGGAGTATCGTCTAGCAAAAGTGACTCATATGGTGGAAATGAAGGAGACCAAGAAGACTTAGGAAGACTTATGAGGAAGGCATCAAGAGGGTCTCCAGGAAAAGGGAAATTGACTGGAGATCAGTAAGAGAAATAGTGCAGTGTAGGAACGCCTGGATCAGACTCTACATGCGACCGCGAAACTCTTCTGTAGTGGTAGAGATGAAGGATAAAGAAAGAAACAACGAAATGGGCCTTTTGAGGTTAATTGGAAGCTTAAAGGGTTTGTCCATTAGATGTTGGAACTGAAGTAGTATATAGTCATTTCATTTTTGTATGAGCATTTCTAGTTAGACGGTTGTCAAGATGGACAGCCACAATATCAGGATTTAATAACATTAAAGCGAAGTGTTAAGATCATTGAATGACATTTGTTAGAGTTAATTTTTTTTTGCTGTGTTTGGCATTGAGAACTGCTTCCGAAACTCCGTCAGTACCTCACCCCGACGATTTTTCTATTTTACTGATTAAATCTTTGAAGTTTACCACAATTCCTCCATCTCATCAGTTTCACTCATTCAGCCGGTGTACGTAAAGGTTGTATTTTAAGCCCAATCCTCAAACCGGCTTATACAGCTGATATTTCCATCAATAAAAATACTCTCCTTACTACTTACCCCGATTACACATGTGTGTTATCCATGTATAACGAACGATCCTTTATATTAAATTAAAAACCCTACAAATAATCCTCAATTGTACTTTCTTTATCATTCGTAAAGGCATTATTGTTTCACACACCGAATCAGATCTCTTTATTTCCGCTGCTAACTTCATTTATATTCTATGCTGGATAAAACGTAGATCCACTTTGGTCTATAAAAAAGATAACTGTGACTTAAAACCTAAATAGGAGTACCAATGGGTAGTTCCTCTTCAGCTTTATCATGGCACACACCTTGAAGAAGTATTTGTTTGAAATTGGATGGATGTATAATTATTTTAAAATACCGTGTGAATTATAAAAATAGACTCCTCTTAATAACTCCTGTTAGAGTGTCCGGATATATTGTCTGCTATGTTTCTACGAAAAACTATATAGCTAGCTATCTGTGATACTCTGCTAGTTTGAAAATGAGTTTTTGAATTTATGAAAAGGCATTTTTGTTTAAATGTCTCCTAATCATTCTATTCTTACACTATTTTAATCCTTTTTGTATAAGTGATTCGAATTGTTTTTCTCGATTATTCTCGTGTAGGAGGTATCCCAGACAAGATATTTAATAACACACTGAACTCGACTGAGCGTGAAATAACCGAAACCGCGGGAGGCCTCCGGTGGCAGCCAATTAGGAAGCCCAGCAATACATCACCTTCGCACCCTGAAGAGGTTCCTAAGGATGTTCGAAATTAGCCAGACTTATATATTTAATTTTATACTCGAAAGCTGTGATATAAGACTAGGAGAGAAAAACCAATTTGCATTATTTCAAGCCGCCACATAAAATAGACTCTGGGCCCAAATCGTTTCCGCATGCCTTCTCTCTTGTCTTCGAAGTCAGCACGTTTACAGAATTCTTCAATTTTCCTGCGAAGCCATTACTCGCTCCTAATAATTCTTCTCTTAGCTTTTTTCTCAGGTTTTCGTCTAATTTATAATTTACAACTTAGAGAATGAAAACATTTTTTATTTTATAATTCTTTTGAATAATGGAAGATAAAATTTTAAACGGTAGCGTCACTATAATCAAGAAAAATAACCCATGACAAAAATACCTAGTTCTGCCATAAATACTGTTACAAAAGTTGAAGTTGTTATTTTCTCGTATATTCAGATAATCCTCACCTCTATCAGACTATTTTATTTACATGTCAGGGAAATAATCCCAATTATTTTGTATTTTTCTTTTACCCAGTTTACATGGAGTGGGGTGAAAAAGAAAACCGAATAGCTGTGGTCGCCTTACCCGAAGTTTAAAAAGGTATGTTAGAGACTTTCAGGTCATTGAAGCTTTTGGGTTTTAGCCGTATGTTCGTATACCGCATTATAACTGGATATAATTAGACCCAATCTGTATTTGATTGATCTCAACTGTGTCGTCCCCGCACTGTTAAAATGGGAAATCCTGTGAGAGAAGAAGCTGCTCGAGGAACGGTGTCAGAACTAAGGAATCAAAATAAATCCTAACAAATCCCACCAAATTACCTTTACTCTTCTTTGCAAACTGATGACCTCCTGCCCCACTGTTTGCCTTTAATAACACCCCACTCACTCATGTAGAACCAATCCGATTCCTAGGACTCCATGTTGACAGACGTCTTACTTGGAATCCTCATACAAGACTTAAACGACAAGAAAATTCTCTTAGATACCGATTACTGCAACACTTACTTGACAAACATTCAAAACTTCCTCTCTATTACAAAAAACTCATGTATGTTACCATTATCAGGCACATCTGGACATATGGTATCGAGGTTTGGGGCTCTACTAAACCATCTAATTCCTTCCGTATCCAATCCTTACAATCCAAAATCCTTCGCAAAATCCTAAATTCTCCTTACTTCGTCAAAAATAAAATTATTCATAACGACTTTAATACTCCATTTGATACAGACCTTTCTCGTACCAGATATACCACATTCAATCCCAAAGTCCCAATCCACATAAACCCTTTTGTCCGCAAACTATAAACCTAACATGTTCCTGATAACCCTCCGAGGCGATTAAAAAGAAGATGGCCTCGGGATCTACTTACTTGAATAAACATCGAAGTTCTACCGATGTTTAGTTTCTTCACAAGCCTTTTCATTCCCTTTATTATAATTCAACACTTTTACTTGTTGTATTTATGTAAAATAAAAATTAAAAAAAAAAAAAAATTAAAATAATTTCTTTATAGTAATTTACAACTGTACTCAAGATAAGTAAATAATTAAATACTTAATAAATAATAATTTACTTACAATAAGTTAATATGTAGAATGAAAATAAAGAGTCATGGAAATGTCTTGAGACAGAACTACCACTGGGGTACCACTAAAAAAAATAAAATAAAATAAATACATGTTTTCGGCGAAATATCATTTCTTACGTTAGTATGCTCAATTGATGTTTTTTGGTTAGCGACTATGATCCTGAAGAGTGTTTAGTAATGGGAAGAAATGTCGTTGTGGATGTTTTGTTTTCTTACCACCTCTCGCCTATTTAGAGACTGCTTCTAACATCCTTCCCTTAGTCTCCGCCAAAACGTTATTTCCATTTCACCTACAAATTTAACTACAAAAATGACAAATAATATAAACGCACATTACTTTATTATTTATATTACAAGCTGATAAAACAATCAAAGATGAAGACAGGAGAAGGAAGAAACAATGAAGGTGAAGAGTCCTTAACTGAATGGCTAAGAGAGCCTACACCCAAGGGGGCTGTAGCCTAAGATTGTGTTGCCCCCTGGCCTCCTTCTTAGTACAATGGCGCTGAGTAAATACTGCATCCACGATTTTCTAGAATAGAAATTGTTTCCTGATTAAAGATTCTGCTAACGTGTTAAAAAAAGACTTTGGTTCACAATATACTGGTGATTAATTTATTCTGGTTAATTTTATTTCATATTAATTTTCTTGCTTATGGACTTTGAATAATGAAATCACTTTTTCACCAATATTAAAGACCCGATCACTCCTCCATATCGTTCCAATATTGTCTATAAAAGATCTTTTGTTCAGATTGCAATTCATCCTATGCGGGTGAAACCAAAAATCCCTTTAAAACTCGAATATCTCGGTATAAATCCTCTCGAAACCCTCTATCCTCAAAACTCCCCGAACACTCCATAACTTTCAATCATTCCTTTAACTTTGACGACTGCTACATTTTAGATTCTGTTCCAAACCATAAGAAAAGACTTTTTGCTGAATCCGTCCACATCCACCTCCAATCTAATCATGTTAATCACAAAACCGATAAACTATGTATCTACTCCACATATTAAACTGAATCAAGTAACATATTTTCTCTGTCTATCACACTATATATATATATATGTTTATTTAATAATTTGTTTTGTTTTTTAAATGTATTTCACGTATTCATTTAATTTTAAATATGTGTTTATTTTATTTCTTTATATATTTAAAAATTCTAAATGTCTTCGCAATTCAATTTATTCCAACTTGTATTCATATAGATTTATTTTTATCAACCTGTATTGTATTTTACGATGTGCTGTAATTGTTTCACCCTGTTATCTTTGATATCTTTAACATAATTACAGAGAATTTGGTTGGAGGTACAGTCGGTTTTACTCCATATATTTCTTACATCACTGTTATTATTATTATATAGGCTATATAATACGAATATAATTATCAAAATAAACATTTTTTTCTATAATCATTCTTATATCTTAACTTTCATTAATTTTTTGTATGGTAATATCATAATTTTAGTCATTGTTGTCGATAAATACGGTAAGCACTTTCCATTCTACCTACATTTCGTACGCATTTTACATCCTACCTACCTCCATCCTGCCAAACTGTACCTAGTTTCTATTCGCCTCTAATACATCTCCACTCTACTCTATATTTTAATGTTTCCTATTTCATCTGAATATTGATATCTTTGTATATTTTCTTTATCCATAATGTGTTCTGTATAGCCCTTTCAATATTATACAGTAGCTATTGTAATTTAAGTAATTGTATATTAATATATATAATATATATATATATATATATATTATATATATATATATATATATATTAATTTTTTTTAAATGTTTTAATATCGACGTTCTCTAGCTCAGTAGTTTATATAATATTGTATTTAATGTTAACTGTAATTGTATTTCTTTTGTATCTTTATAGCCCTGATGACGACCTACAATGGGGGTCGAAACTTAGGCAAGCCATAAATAGTTGAAACTATTTAGTTGTTTCAATTACTGACCACCACCCGGACTATTTCCTTCCAGTAATTCTCAAACGGTCAATTAATTATATTCTCTATAATTTAATTAATTGTTTACTGATAGCATCAAGAGTCTATTAGTTTATTGAAACTATTTAGTTGTTTCAATTACTGACCACCACCCGGACTATTTCCTTCCAGTAATTCTCAAACGGTCAATTAATTATATTCTCTATAATTTAATTAATTGTTTACTGATAGCATCAAGAGTCTATTAGTTTATCGGTAACATAGTAATAGGCTTGAAGTTTTTTGGAAGAATTTTAGTTATGGTAGGATTTTGGTGTTTTAGAGGATCCCCGTAGCTTAACGCCATGGGCCTGAATAGGCATAATGATTATTTGTAGTTCTGAGAAGGTTTGAGCGTTTTTCGAGTAAGTTTTCTAGCAATCGGTATCTACAAGCAGTTTCTTGTCGTTTAAGTCTTGTAGTATTTTCTTTATCGGAGGAATAGCTCAGGTATTCGAACTCACAATCTTTAGCGTGGTAGGCCAGCGCGCTAGTCACTCAGCCACGGGCTCCCCATTTCGCTCTTAAAAATCATCATATATTATTGGCTCGGAGTTTTTACTTCTATTTATATGCTTAAATAATATATAAAATAATTAATTAATATAATTACTTAAACGTAAAGATAATTATTGTAAAACAACACATGGCTGAAGAAATATAGAGTAATATTATTAAAGCAGAGGAGATAGGAGGATGTATTTGATTAGGTAGACAGAGGACAATACAAAAAGTTGCTGGTGTTATCTGAATGTGACAGTACTTTAATGAAGTTGGCTGGAGAATTATATTAGTAAACTTTTACACTTCATCATCCAACATAGCCCCACATCCTAACGAGCACCATCAAAACTTATACCTCCCCTTTCCCTCCTCACAAGGAATATGCCTTTTTAAAATTCAAAACTCCTTCGGCTATAAATATGTGAGGACACTCCTGTATTCAGCGGGGTATTGACTTTCAACGATTCCTCTTGAAATAATATTTTAGATTTGAATAAAGTTAATGTTTGCAATGTATAATTTACTTCATTATTATAACGAATTTTCACTAAAATAAGAAATTGGAAATATCATAGTGATGGGGCTGGAACAAAATATGAGACAGACTACACTTTATGTAGCTGCTGTGGCTAATCGGACGATGTATACAGTGGGAGTCCTAAATTTTGTCTATCCAGGATTAATTAGGATAGGAATCCTTTATGAGTACCTGACATCGCACATGCTCGGGACCACCATTTTACGTACCCCTCCGAAGCACGGCATTCCCACGGACTTGGCCTTCACTGCCGTTCTCCAACTTCATTTTTTGAAAGCGATAATCATTTTTAAGCTATTTAAGAATCATTACATTATTCACGGATTCTTATCAAAATTCAATAAGTAAAGGTATGTGTGTGTGTACGTGGTCAGTGCAGCACGAAACGATAGGTTGTATTCAACTCAAATTTCAAATTTTAGGATCTATATACCTGAGATTTCAAAGGAACTTTTTTGACAAAATCTGCAACCAGAAGAGTGTATAAGTGTATTTTGCATATTTGTACAATTTTCTTAAAAACGACCATATGATGTAAATTTCATTCTGATTATTCTGATTAGAATAATCTTACTGTGCTTAAACGAGCGGTTTTCTATCTCTCTGAAGTACATATAATTTTGTAGTTTTGAAAAAAAAAAAAAAAAAAAAAAAAAAAAAAAAAAAAAAAAAAAAAAAAAAGATTGATGCCAAAAAAGATTATATAAAATCTCTTAATGCCCTGGTCCACATCTAACCGTAGAAGCCACCGAGAGAAGGCACATTGACCAGGCTGAGGACAGGACACTCAAGACTGACTCACCTTACTTTTTTGCTCGACAGCCCGTGCCCCGGTTCCAACATTGCAATGGGGCTCTCTCCATTGATTATATCTTCCAAGAATATCTATATTATACTTCGCAGCTCAACAAAAGGGTACTTATTCCAGATATACCGATAGTGCTAGGAAATAATAAGAATTTAATTAAATTACCTTTTGAATTTATTCAGGGAAATTCCGTTCAACCAATATTATAAAATTTACTATAATAATCACTTGAGAAGGGGTAACAAATCATTTGCAACATTACTCTTGCTTTTATAGTAATTATTTATTATTATTTTCATTTTAAGTAAATTTTATGACCTATGCTTTATTGTTGTTTTTCCCAATGTTTTTTATATCTATTTCTTACTTTGTGTTATATTTTGTATGCTTTTTCTTTTAAATTCATACTTAATTAGTTTCTCTATATATATTTTGTATTTAGTATTTTTTTTTTTTTTATATATATTTCTCCCTTAAGAAATATATAAGCATCCCTATAGGTATTGATGACCTTGATATTTTATACCTCAAAGCCCAACATACATACATATATACATGATATCCATAAGAGTGTGTAGTTTTTGTATTAGTCCATATTTATCAAGGACACAAACATAGACCACAAAGCAGATTTAACAGTTAGCAGATACGAAAGCTGGAGGGAACGTTTGGGACGGGACTAATAGAGCGAGGAGCCAGAGCCGTAAAGATGAGAGGAGTGTCGGACAGCGGAGGGGACAAGACAAATATTTGATCCCTGGAGGGTCTCCTCTCTCGAGGCTATTAAATATGGACGGCAACCACCTGTTGGCACCCTTTAGCTCAATGGATCAGTTGCCAAAGTGCTCTGTATATTATGCGATACAGTCCATTTTATATATATTACAAGCATCATCGTCTTCTTTCCGCCATATATTTCCATGTCGTTTGCTTTTACATTTTGTATATTCTTCATCCTAGGGATTCCTGGTGATTTTTATAGTTTCTGAATAGAATAGGAAATCAATTTTTTGTCTCAGATGGAGTCCCTTCCTTACAAATGATTGTTTTGTACCATACGAAAAAAATTAAGTTAAAAAAAGAAAAGAAACGATAGTAATAATATAATCAAAAGAAAAAGATCTTAATGTGAAGTTGTAAAAATAACACCATCCTTAATAAAATTATACTATAGTACACATGTGTAAAATTATATTTTTCCTTGGCTGCGTAGTGTAATCTGCTGCGATAATACAATCGCGTATATCGATGAAAGTTTATAGGGTAGGGTCATCAATCCCTACGCCTATTTTTGTGAATGGCCACCAGTTAGCTAACGGGACTCACATACCTGGGAGACTGGCTGTGAGTGAAACCCCATTAATTAAATGTTTGAAAAAGTCCCTCTGGAACTGGGATTCGAACTCACAACCTTTGGTGTGGGAGACAAGCGCGCTAGCCATTCAGCCGCGGGCTCCTCCGATATAATTATAATTATTATTGTAAAATTTATCCACGAATCTGGTAGATAAAATTCCGGTTTTAGGGTATGCTAATGAATTCGGTCATTTGGGTAAAGACATGAAAACCATGGGTTAATCCATTAGAAATCATTTATGTTATGCCTCCTTCAACCATAACATTTACATAAAATCTTATTTTCGCAAACTTCGAGGAGTTGTTCATCATTCAAATCAAAGGGCTACGTTTCGCACACGCATAAAACTGTTAAGAAGATTAATAGTTCTGTAAATTATAATCTTTATGTTTCTTATTTTACCCTGTCTTTATTTTCTTCCGAATTGTATTTTAGCTGTTTTTATTTTAAGCTATTTAAGAAAAAATAATCAGTACTGAATCACTTCTCCTTTGTATACTTTTAACTTCCTAAAAAACTTTTTATAATTAATTTTCGAGATTTGGTTAAATCACTGTTTCACTATTAGGTAAATGTATTGTCTTGCGGTAACAAAATATTTTTTTTTTTTTTTTTTTTTTTAATTATGCCTTCCCATTTCGACTTCCGCCATAAGGGATCTGGCAGCCCAGTACCACTCCGATCTGGATGGGGTTTCACTTCTTATTTTTTGTAATCGGGGACATACTTCTAGATGTGCTGCATCCATTTCAATATTTGCATGACAAAGGCAGCAAAGTGGAGACCCTACCACTCCGATCCGATGCAAGTGTTTTGCGAGGTAATCATGGCCAGTAATCATTCGGAACTGTGCAACAGCATCTTTTCTCTTCAAATCTACTGGTATTCTTTCTTCTTCTATAAGGAGTTTGGCCCAGTGCTTGTTGATCGAACTGAGCCTTTGGGAGTCCGTTAGTAGAGCATGATCTGCCCTCTTAACTTCATCCCTAGCTCTACGATAGGAAATTCGATTGTCCAACTGTTCCGAAGCTGCACCTTCTTTTGCAAGCTTGTCGGCTACTTCATTCCCATGGATACCACAGTGGCCGGGTACCCATTGGAAAACCATCTGTCTACCTTGTTGAAGCAGCTGTTCAATTTTTAATTGGCAGTTCACAACGTCATTTTCTTGAGATGCATTTGGCTGCGTAGCTGCTATGATGGCCGCCTGTGAATCCACAAACAACACAATTCTCTTTGCATCTATATTTATGATAGCTTGCAAAACTTGTAATATAGCTCGAATTTCGCTATCGAAATTTGTCGACCATTTTCCTACCGGCTTCGAGATTTGAAATAGATGGGAGTACACGCCTGCTCCTCCATTGTAATTTGCATGTTCCGCTGAACCATTGGTGTAGACATGGAGCCAAGGAGGGCTGGGATAACGCTCACTTATGGTTTCGAGTGCCAAGGATCTTAATTCCTCACGTATAACTTCTTCTTTTTTAATTTGTCTCGTGAGATCAAGGTGATAAGATGCTGTCTTTAGGGGAATCCTAGGTGGCAGTAGAGAAAGTTTTTCTCTTGGAGCAGGCATTAAGCCTGTTTTATCTCTAAGGCTTTCTACTTTAAAAAAAAAAAAGTAACAAAATATTAAGCACATCCTTATTATATATTTTGTTTTGACTGAATATCTTCAAAATTACTATAGTTTTCCCAACGCATGTTTTCGGCAGCGAAGCGGGCTTAAAATAGCTGTCAAAAGAAAAGTATTAGTTAGAATATTTTTATCCACGGTTTTAAATTCAGGAAAAGATAGAAAATAACTGGTGAAAATATCAGGAACATTGGAAATGTTTAGCGTGAAAATTAATTAAAATTGTCTCTACTTTCAAATGAATTGACTCTTACGCATTTGAAAGTGGCTAAGGAGGATTTCACGGAAGGCAGAGCTGTCTTATATTTCCGAATTTTGTCTACAATTTTGTTGAAATTTATTATTGCTAAGTAAAGGAGTCATCAGAACAGCTTCCTAAGATCTACACGACATGTGTAACTTGGGCAATTCCTTGGGCTGAGAAGTTGAAGACTTGGCAATTGTCCTCGTGGCAGGTGAGTGCTCCTATTGTCTTCACCAACACATTCCATCCTCTCAAGAGTCGCAATTATTCGAATAGGATACAAAAGTCGCCCGTCTTTCAGCTCCTTTCAGTTCCTATTGCCTCAAACCAGAGGTTCTTCGTCGTGGTAATTGTCCAACTGCTAAAGTACCTACATTAGTGCCTTGAGGGTGTCCAATGCGCCCATCAAGTGGTAAGATGAAGATTCCTTGGAAGTCATAGACTGAAAATACTGTATACCATTTTTATTTGCATGATATTATGTTTTTTGAGAATATATATAATTGATTTTTACAACTGTATATGCAGTAAATACAATTATAAAAACTCTGAATTATAATAATGGGCGTGAAATAGCCTTGTGAAGAAGCTACCAAGCAGTAACTCTTCAATGTTTATATGAGTTAGTAGGTTTCGAATCCATCTTATTTTTTAATCACATCGAAGATTTATCAGGAATATGTAAGAATGATAGGTTGCGGACATGGGGATTTGTGTGGGAAGAGAGTTTGGGATTAAAATTAGTATATCTATTGTGACATAGGTCTGCGACAAATGGAATGTTAAGGTAATTAATATAAAGGATTATAAGAACTGGATTGGAGTTAGGTCTCGAGAACAACTTCTTTTTAATCACCTCAGAGGGTTATCAGGAATATGTATAGGAGATTGGTTACGGACTATTGGGTTAGTGTGTACAAGAGGTTTAAATGATAAGTGGTATATTCTTCGGCTTCTATACTTCCAGCTAGATCTCCGCAAATGGGTTGTTGAGGTCATTATGGATGATATTATTTTTCACAAAAAAAAGTGGCATTCAGGATTTTGCGTTGGAGTTTTGATTGTATGGATTAGATACTGGAGGAATTAGATGGTTTAGATGGTTTTCTAATGTACAAAATTTAAGGTACTTAAGAGGAAGAACAATGTCTGCATTTAAGCCTGTAAAACAATTTTAATCAGAATGAAACCTATCTGATAATACATTTTTAATAATGCTCATTAAATTATATATCAATATAGCAGATTTAATCAAAATAATCAGAGCCGTTTTTGAGAAAATCGAAATAAGCTGCAAAGACATGGTAAAAAGTTTATATAATCTCGGACTTATACTCCCCTAAATAGAACACATAAGTTTAATACAACTTGTAATTTTTGAGATTAACCACATACAAAGGCAGACTCAGGCTTATAGTTGCATTAAATATGAAATTTCAGTTATCTGACTTAGCACACACACACAGACCTTTTTCGCGCGACTTGGTTAGTTAAACTCTAAAACATGTATTTCTCTTGAAAAATGGAATTAAAAACTTTCACTATCTTACTATATATTTCACATATAGGTAAATGAAAAAAAAAAGTGAGAGAGAGATTCCTTTAATCCTTTGACGGGTCGAAGGACTGTCATTACACTATTTACTGTAGCATAGTATAGTATGCTATACATAATATATATACCATTACTATATATTTTATATATAAGTGTTTTATAAAATTATATATATATATATATATATATATATATATATATATATATATATATACACTTATATATGTTATATATACAAGATCCTCTACACTGATCAACGATGGAAGAGGATAAGATTAAGAAGAAGAAGATTAGTAAGTGAAAGTAAAAGTTATAGCTCTGATTATAAGTTCTCTCCTTGTAAAAAGTTATTATTATTTTTATGGATTACGAAAAAGATGAAAAAATGATATAATTTTAGCAGTTTATAAGATCAAAAAACGAATGAAGGACCAAATTAAAAAACCAAGGGGCACAAAGGGGTCTCCATTACACTACAATAACGTGAACCCCCACCCCTAATTATCCCTTAAAGTCCTTCTCCTCCACCGTGTCTCAATAAAAGTTAAATTAAGAATTTCTCATCCCCTCCACTTTCCGTCACAATGCCACGCCCCCAAACTTTAAACTTTAAATAAGCCCTTTGATTCATTATTCATTTCTGTTTAAAGTTTTACTTCTCCCCGCTCAAGGGGAAAAATACTTGTATCCCTAAACTGACTCTATGAATTATTCTTAAAAGCACTGATGACTTGAGAGTTTAGAATCACAAGGGAAAATTAACTTCTTTAGAACAAGGTGGAACTTTCTCAATTCAAAAACCTACAATGTCGAGGGAAAACTCCTGACCTAATTTATGAACCATACACTCACTCATAACCAAGTACTGGAGGCTGAAAGGAAAATGATCTAAAATGTAATTAAATAATTAAATCACATTAGTATTATGTTTATCAACTATAAAAAAACGTACAACTCACGAATTTCAATTACAACCGATGTTAAAATAAATTTAAGAACTTATGAATAAAGTCGGAGATAAAAAATGAGTTTCGATAGAAACTTGTGTTGCATTAAATAATCTATTATATTTTTCATCTACAACAATAACTTAGTTTTATCCGCTTAACATCTCTTTTAGAAAAGTTTAAAGAAAGGGGATCACCAAGTAGCAGGGTGGCTAGCATAATAGTCTCCTATGCCAAATGTCTCGGGTTCAAACGAGCAGGTGGTCCTAGGATTTTTTGGGAGTAATGGGACTAAAAATCTTTAGTTATTCCGTCCTTTGGAGGGGACATTAAAAGGAGGTTCCGAGCCTTTGCGATGAAATGTACTTCTTAAAGATCTCTATCCTAATTAAATCTGGATGAGCAAAATTTAGGACTCTCGCTGTAGCATCGTCTGTTATAATCAATAATCAGTAATAAGTTTATGCCCTATTCCTCACTTTGTATAACGGTTTACAAACATTTTTTTCTCAATTATTTGGGTTTCCAACGGAGTGCTATACATCAATTTAACTATACCTATGTTTAAAACAAAATAATTATTACTAAAAAGATTTCGCTGGTCTTCTTTATTAATTTATTTATAAAGATATCCCACCAACAGGCGAGTTGTCCAACCAACAGGTAGTCATATTACAAACATAGTATTTACATTACAATATTATGAACATAATGATATAAAAAACAAAATATATTATAAAAATACTAAATTTAAAAGAATAAAACAATTAATTCATTTGTAAAAAAAATCAAAACATAATAAAATACGGTAATCGGAATAAAAATAAAATAAAATTATTACTTCATTCATAATTAAAAGAATATATAGCAAAACACAATTGAGACGTTGATTTCCAAAAGGTACTATATTCATTCTAGGAAATTTTACAGGAAGCGCGAAAATCTCTCATTACTATATTATAAAACTAGCTAATTTGGGTCTTTTTGCCTTAAAATTTAGAATTATTTTTTTACTATAATAATAACATCATATTAAAGTTATGAAATGAATTTTTTTAGAATGATTTGGAACAAAAATAAATGCGTAAATAGTACTTTTAGAAAATGACCGCATTTCTAAATCGCGTTTTTTAAGGACTTGAGAATTCATTAGATAACATCAAATAGAATATTTAGATAGCACTAAATGATGAAAATACAAATATGTAAAAAAATCGGTTTCGTAAAAAATGACCTTTAGTACCTTTTGGAAATCAACGTCTCAATTACTGAATAAAGAAAAATAATTCAATTACTTTATATATAAACAAAAACAAATATAATAAATAACACTGAATAATCATAAACAAAGCAATTATTTCATACATAAAAATATTGAAAAATTACATAGAGAATAGAAATAATAATCAAAAGAAAAAACAAATAAATAGCCAAAACAAACTAAATAAAAAAAAATGTTATAAAAAGGATATAAAATTATTATTATAATTATAAAAATAATTTTAAAAATATATCAGTTATATGTTTGCCCATATTTTAATCAATGGTAACAACATTAAATGGTATTTTTTTTTTTTAATTATTGAAAATTAAAGGTAATTTAGAGAAAGGACATTTAATAATATACCTGCATTTTCAGCCCTGCCTCTCCATTACCATTTTTTTTTTTGCTTTTTTTTTTAGGATTCCAACCGTGTATTATTAATCTATATTACTGATTTCAAGTTTTAAAAAATGGTTCAATAGTTAGTTTAGTTTTTTTTTTTTTTTTTTTAGAAATTCGCAAAACGGATTAAAACGTGTGGTATAAAGTGACTCTTCTGATCGGCCGATTTTGTAGAAAAAGTTGCTCTAACACCTCCAGTATGAAATATTTGAAATTTAAGGTTTATACAACTTATTGTTTTCGAGATAGAATGACCAAATACACAGACACAAACACCTGTTTGCAGGCTTGGTTATTTGGACCCTGTTTATATATATTATATATATATATATTTATTATTTATTTAATTTATATGATTCTTTAATTTTTTTTTCAATGATTAATTTATATCATGGATAGGGAACTTAAAAATTTTTTTTTCACTTATCGATGTACACATATTGAATCTAACCTTATCCCGTGATGGTCCAAAGCTTGGAGACCTGTTCGATTAGTCTGGATCGAGTGGTTTTATAGCGCCCTTTTTCACAGGTCGTCAATTCCCCTTTACTGCTGTAATCTGCAGTAAAAGACATTCTGCAAACTAAATCCGGCCATTAGCTGTTAGGGGAAGGAGTTTTAAACATTGCAATAAAATCTAATTTTCACTATTTTATTTTAATTTGATCTTTAGTTATAGCAAGAGGTATTCCGAAGGACATTAATAGTTGTACAGGGTATGTTTAATCTAATATAGTAGATTTTTTTTTATACGTCAATAATCTATTTAAGAAATTAATAAAGAATTTTTGCAATATCATAAACATTTATATTATCTGTTTTCGCGAAATACGACTTACCATTTGTTCTTGCAGACTGACATGGATCATGAATTGCCTTTTTTTAAGGTTTCTTTTTTAGTACTTCTGAAGGTGTTATAAATGACGAGTTAAAGTGGTTATTCCCCATTATTCGAAGACAATATTCCGCTATTCAGTGCACCCCATGCATGTAAAAAAAAATATTAATATAAAAAAACAAAAATAATAATTAAAACAAAAATAAAATAAAAAATATATAAAAAATAAATTTAATTTATATAATAATATAATTTATTTATTATATATAAATATAATAAATTATTTACATTGTAAATCGTAAAGAAATAGTGAAGTTAACAGCTCACTTTGTACAAGATCTAACAGGCCTATTTCTAGTCATATAAATTGTCTTAGTCGACCCAGTCCACAAAAGCATCACATTCTGAAAAATATTTTCAAAAACGTTAGTATGTTGAGGTTATTTTATTGAAACATTTATTCTTATTTATTTCATTGCTCCTATAATTTGTACATTTTTTTTCTATAATACGTGCATAGACATGCCATTTTGACCTTTTCTTTTTCTCCCGTTGTTTTTTTTTTTTAACGTAATTATATATACTTTCTATTATGATTAATGTTACAAATTTTGATTTATATTATATGTTATTTTTCAGGATCACTGTCCCAGAATAATTGTTCTTGTTCTATTCTATTCCACATGTTAAATGTAGCAGATACTACCCTCTAACTCGGTTATTTTATAAAAAAAAAGAATTGAGAAATGAGTTTATTAATGAGGGCCATTCTCAACGAAACGTACAAACGCTGTCCAAATAATTTCCCTCGTACTGAAACTGGTTATTTTCCAACTTTGTTTTCTTTTCTGGTAGACATTTTTCTGTTCTACTTGGTGTACATTCATAAGTTCAAATCAATGAATTATTCCTATACGACAATTTTGAATAAATGTCCGAAAAATCACTGGCTCACCCTCTCCAAATCAGACTTTGCCAACTTCAACGTGATACCAAGTCAAGTTGCTGGAAAGATTTTATTGGTTTGGTCCATTGCGTTCATACATACACTTTATAGTTTCAGAATACAGAATTGCAGATTTAGAAAACGGTTATATCCGTTTCAAATAAATAAATAAATAAAATGTCCATGAGATTTTGCGTCATTGGCGCACCCCAAACGGTTTTTGGCGTCGTGATCTCTCTTCAAGCCATAAAAAGGCGGGGAAAGACTAGCAAAAACCGTTATACTTTCGGAAAGCCGACCAAGAGGTTTATATTTGATGATTAATAAACCCTTCTAAGATAATAATATAATGTTTTTAAAGTTAGCATTATGGCCAAGAGAGGTCTTACCGTAAATTGGACATTGGAGTTCTACCAATGTGTAGTTTCTTCACAGGACAATCATGTGTCTTAATCTCATATCTATCCCATTTACTTGATGTATTGTATAAATACAGTTGTAAATTTCTTTAAATAAATAATAAAAAAAAAAAAGCATTATTCCTCATTTATCATTTCTCTTATTTTTTTTTTTCCGATTGTTGAAGTGAGTGATTTAAATTTATTTTTTTATTGAACTTATTAAATGTCCTACGTGCACTTTATTTATATAAGATTATATATAAAAATTAATGGTTTATGTTTCGGAATAGGTAGCATTTATTTAGGGGCTTTATTATTTCTATTATGAATGTCATGTAAGAAGATCATATCTTAGTATTTTTTTTTGTTGTATTTTTTTCGGATTTAAGACAAACAAAATTAAAAAATAATATTTTTTTAAAAAATATTGACAACTGTACTTAAAATAAATACAATAAGTAAAGGAGCTAATTTACAATTATAGGCGTGAAAATGTCTTATGAAGAACTACCCAGTGTTTGCTCTTCAGTGTCAATTTAATTTAATAGTTCTTGAGGCCATCGTCTTTTCAATTTGTCAGGAATAGATGGGAATGATAAGTTGCGTACAAGAGGATTCGTGTGGTTTGAGAGTTTTGAATTAAAAGAGGCATATAGGTTTTGGAATAGTTATGATACAAACGGGATATTTAGGTCATTATGGATGATTTTATTCGTAACTAAACAACGAGCATTTAGGATTTTGCGAAGGATTTCGGATTGTGAGGATTGAATGTGAAAGGAATTAAATGGTTTAGTAGAGACCCATATCTCCAGATGGGTCTGATGATAACATAAATGAGCTTTTTGTAATGAATTGGAAGTTTTAAACGTTTTTCGAGTAAATGTTGTAGTAATATGTATCTACGGGCAGTTTCTTGTCGATTAAGTCTCATATGAGGATTCCATGTAAAACGTTTGTGAAGATGGAGTCCTAGGTGTCAGGTTTGTTCAGCAGGTATGAGTGGTATTATTAAAGGATACAGTGGGGCAGGAAGTCATCGGTTTGCTACGAATTGTAAAGGTGATTTGGTGGGATGAAAATAATAATAATAATAATAAATAAAATTGAACTAAAGAAAAACAACTTAAACGGCCAAGTTACAACTTATAAGGTGTAATCCCAACAAAACTCGGTTATTCTTGAAGATACAGATTTTAATAAATAATATTTTTATTAAAAAAACTAATGCTAAATGTAAGCTCTAATGGAGAAATTATTGGACATAATATAAGAAATCGATGCCCTGGACATTCGATTATAGATATTGACGATAAAAATATTATATTTGTCAAAAAATAGCGAGGAGAGGGGGGATATAGGGTAGTTCGCCCCCTTCATTGTTCGCGGAGAATCAACTATTGATATCCTATAAATCATTTCCGTCCTATTTAACCGACAGTCGGACAAAGCGGGGGTTCAACACTGACAATTACACCAGGACCCTGGTATAGGAGACTTTTTTACCTTTCGTGTAACCTTTCCGGACGCAGGTATATATCATCTTTGATACATATAATACGCATTCCTACAAATAGTAGTAACAGTTTTCAGTTGAAAATAAGAAATAGAATGAATATGGGTGTTTTAAATTGCATATGGGTCAATCAATTAGAAATCTTCCAGACCATTCCTCTCAAAATTTTTGATTTTCGTGATTTTTTTCACCAAATATTATCTATCTTTTCCTTAATTTGAAATAATTTAAATTTAAATCGTGGAAAGAAAAATGGAAATAATACTATTATTCCTATATAATACTAGTTTTGCAGCCATTTTAAGTTATCTTCGAGCCTGAAAACATGCCTTAGGAAAACCTCTATAACATCAGCCATTTCGAAGACATTCAATCAAAACAAAAATTAACAACATGAAAAGAATATGTCCTATATTATTTGTTCTTACAACACATTACTTAAAATGCGAAGGAAGTCGTTAAAAAAAAGTACTTGAAAATTAGAAAAAGAATAAAAAATAGGGTTAAATAAATGGGTAGAGACTGAGCTTTGACTATTTTTCTATTATTTAGATCAATCATTAATCTATTATCTGCAAACATTTTGATCTTGTGAACATATTCCTTATTTTATACGAATTTCCAAAATTCATTTTTAGCCATATTTCAAAGAAAATATCTTAAAAGTGACACAAGAACTAGTTTTATTCAATAAATAGACATACTTCAGAAAATCTGAAGGCTTTCCGAATCCACTAATAAAAGAAATAGACAATTACAATAAATGCTCTTTGATTATACCCTCTTTAACTGGTTATTAATGAATTCTAACTTGAAAATATTGTATGCGTATAAGTAATTATTTATTTCATTTTTATTTACTATTTGATCATTGATATGTTACTTTCTTAATTTGCTTTATTCATACTATTTCTTAATTATTATTATTTTTATTATTACATCTCATTCATTTATCTCCAACTTGATTAATTATATTGCATTTTTATATTACTATTTTTTTTAGTAAGCTTTAAATCAAATTACCTAATTAGCAAAAAAAATCATTAAAATTTCTATCAAACGTTGCTGCCTTCCATGATTCTAATCTTATCCTAAAACTTGAAGCCACACGAAGTTAATAACACTAGAGAACCAGTTGAGTCTTTGTAACTAAATTTTTGCATAAGTACGTGTCATCTATATGTATATATATATATATATATATATATATATATATATATATATATATATATTTTTTTTTGTTTTTTTTGTTTTGTTTATTTATTAGAATTTACAAATGTATGATGGAATACAACAAATAAATTTGAGTGAAATATAAAAGGCCTAAAACACATGTAGAGAAGCTTCCCAATAGAAGCACTCTAAAAATATTCTAAACTAGAAGGTCTCGGGGCCATCTCTTTTTCAGACACCTCGGAGGATGGTCAGGAATTGAAGAGAAAGAAAGGATTGAAACTTGAGGATAAGGGTGGGAATGGAGTTTGTCATGAAAGGAATGGTATCTAGATTGGGCCAAATTAGCAATATACGGAAAATTAAGGTCTTTATGGTTGAGTTTATTCGTGAATAAGTAAGGAGCATTGAGGATTTTAAGAAGGATTTTGGATTGTAGGGATATAATACGAGAAGAATTCGATGGTTTAGTAGAGCCCCATACATATATAATGATAATATGTATAAGTTTCATCATTTTTATCACTTTCTACTCAGTCTGTTTTAGTGCCAATGTAGTTTAGGTTTTTTTTTATTTGGGTATGCTGAAAAAGTTGATATTAAACTATTCAACAGCAAATTTTTGGATATTTTAATATATTAGCTTGTAACACATAAGTTGACCGTGTTTAGGATCAGGAAAAAAATAAAGAAATCGAAATTAAACTTAATATATTTTTATTCAAAGTATTTATCATAATTTTAGTTACTCTACTGGAAACGGCTTACTAAGTTTTTTATTCCCGATTGGAAGGAAAAATTTTTATTCCAGGTGTCAGGTGTTGAAATAAATTCAAAAAACGCATTTTTAATGTCCAAATCATTGGTGAACAATTTTTTTTTTCTCAAAAAGTTACTCAAACTCCGTAAAATGTAGTAGGGGATGATTATGGCGATAGACCAGGGGAATATGGGAGTGTGATAGGACTTCAGAGCGCAACTAATTTAATTTATTCACTGCCTATATTAGCCATAGGCAGAATAATGTTGAATAATTTTTTTTCACTTCGGTAAAAAAGAAAAATGATTGACCACGGCCATAAACCACCATACATTAACCATTAAATTTCAGTAACCATCTGATGGGGACTCTGTTTTGGCATCAAAACGTTGACTTGATTGGTCTCGATATATTCTCTATATATTCAGGAAAAAAGAGCAATAAAGGTATCAGAGTGTGGATTACATTTTTATATGACTAGGTATTATAAATACGTATTAGGAATTTCCTGACTTTTACAAAGTTGGATTTAGACAATATTTTGGATTTAAAGAGAAAATTAAAGTGGTAATTTAAAAAAAAAAATGTATTTATTTTTTTTTGTTTAGGACTTCTAAGGACCACATCAGTTCGCTACTTCATTTGGCTTCTTTTCTCCTCTTTATCAATTGACTTATAGCCAACCTTCGCTCTTATGACCATGTTTCCTTCCCCTTATCCTCTCAGAAGACACGAACTCACAATTTAGCCCTCAATTCCTTATTGTTTTTCCTACCGTGTGTTGTAATCTGCAATTTTTCTAAGTCTATTATTTAAGATATCTTTAAGTTTTTTTTTTAATATCATTTTACTTTTTGAGATAATTTATGATCTATACTTGGTATAGTTTCAGTAAAATCACTTAATGCGTTTTTATCTAACCGAGCAATTTATATCGAATTAGATAAATAATGTAACCTCTATATAATACTGCTTATATTTAGAAACATAAGAGATCAAATTATATTGTTGAATAATAAAAGTGATCATAAACGTATAATTAGCCTGCCATCATAAATATGAGCTTTGTATATTCAAAACAGATATTAATTAATACACTTTAATTAATGCAAATTAAAATAGCGAGGGATCTGATGAATATTACAACGAAAATAAATAAACCAAACAGAGTTCGGAATTTATTTATACATAAACTGGAAGATTGGTTATTTTGTTTTCTTTTTTCATTTTAGCAAGGGAAGTTTGAATTTTATCTTAGGGGAGTTGGAAAAGTTTTGTAATGCCCCGGCCTGATCTGCATCGTAAATATTCCAGCGGCTGGAGAGAATATAGATTCCAGAACAATATTCCAGCCACAGCTGGCTCTGCGATTTGTCTTGCTCAAGGCGCCTATAGAGTGCGCTCATTAAGCCTCCTCTATTATAGAGTGTGGTAATATCCCCAGTTGTCTAAGGCAATATATTCACATCCCTCTCTCGTGTTTCTTCTCAGTTTCGACTGCTATGAGTAGTTATGCCGTATAAAAAGAATAGCTTTTAGGGAAAAGAAATTTATAGCATACCTATATGAAATATTTTAATGGAACATTAATAATATCAGTTGTTTTAACATTACTTGGACCAGAATATCCCCAAGAAATAGAAATCATAAGCCCAATTTCCAATTTATTATTCAGCATTTCATAGGATTTAAGAAAAAATCTGGTGCGGGCAACACACAAATTTTACTAACCTCCGTTGATAAAATCAATTTAAGAATTTTCATATACAGTTGGAGATGAAAATAAATGTTACTAATAAATAATTAATTTAATTGAACTTCCATAGAAGCATGTATTTTATCAAATAATCTATTATATTATAATCTAAACCAAACAGTTAGTTTTAGCTGCTTTTCATCACTCTCTATTTTTTCTAGCTTGTGCATAAGAAAATAGTTTTCTAAAATCTTTAGATTTCCAACAGTATATTACTGTTCTTATGTTTAAAAAAAAAAAAGATTACATTAAAAAATATATTTATGTGGTTTTCTCCTTTAGTTATATTGAATTGGTTCAACTTATATAACCTGTTTTGTGTCAATGCTAACGAGATAATGTGATTGATTTATTTTTTTTCGAATCTATAAAATTAATGGTTCTTTAGGGGAAGAAACATTTAAAAATCGACCTATTTTAATCAAAATGAAACTGATATGATATTAAAGCCCATCAAATTGTACATCGAATACCAAGTTTAATTAAAATAGTTATAGGCGTTTTCGAAAAAAATTCTAAAAAAGTGCAAAATTCATGGTAAAAAGTGGCTCTTCTGGTAAACCGATTTTGATGGATATGTTGATGTACTATCCTGGGCGTATAGTGGTTTTGATATGCGAATTTTCAGTTTCGTAAGATTTAGCGTTTTTTTGCTGGACCACACACACACATACCTTTTAAAGGAACTTGGTTATTTGGACTGAGAGGATCCTAAAACGTGTATTTCCGTTCGAATTGTTTCGCTAATTCGAAAATTTTCACTATCACAATACTTTCCCCTACTATACTATTCTTTAGAAGAAACTTCAAATACACTCAATGATACCTAAAATTCTAGTTTTATGACGAAATAATTAAAAAATGTATGATAAAATGGTTAAAGATGGAAAGCCCGGAAGTAGGGGTATGTATTCCAAACTTGGTTATTCAACGTAGGGTAAGAGTTTTCGTACGTATATGTGAGAGTGACACATTTTTTACGTGTCAAGGGACTACCAATACACTATTTACTAAAGCATAGTATAGTATGCAATAGGTATACGCCACCTGACTTAGCTAAGTAGAGGGGTATTGCACGAAGGGTATTAGCCCTACACAAGATACCACAAAAAGGAGGTATAGGAGGGCTATACCTTCTTTCTGTGGTGTCTAGTGTGAGGCTAATACCCGGTTGTGCCTCTAAGTCTAGTGGTGAATACCTTTAGCCTATCATACTAAGCTACAATAAATAGTATGTTGGCAGCCCCCTTGAAACGTCAGACATCCTACACGTGCCACTCTCATGTAACACGTTTAATATACGTTGGATGTTTTGAAGATTCTGTTGCCTCTCCTCAAAAAAAAAATCCTTTGACAATTTTTACAGATCTAGATAGAATAGTATGTTTGAGGTATTCGCCTTCATTAATGTCAAGATAAAAGCTCCCGGCACCGAGACCCGAACTCATAATTATTTTAACTATCTCAAATTCTATTATCCGGTTGCTGGGCAACTCACGGATTGACTACGTGCGTTAATCAACTCAGCAACCTCGTCCCCTCCTTCCACTTACCTATATATAAAATATAAAGGGTATTCAAGTTTTACCCGTTAATAAACATTTTATGGCCCTCTGATTCCAAAAGACCCAGTTCCACAAAAAGGTATGTGTGTGTGTGTTTGTGGTAAGTTGAATAAAAAAAAATCATATTTAGTGATGTTACAGCAACTTTTTCACCAAAATCAGAGAACCAGAAGAGGCACTTTAGGCATTTTTTACTTTTTTATGATTTTCTCAAAAACGACTACAAAGAATTCGATTGAACTAGCTATATATATGGATGTAATAATTTATGCACCTAAATATCATGTATCTTTCATTCTGATTGAAATATTCTGACAGTGCTTAAATGCCTAGGTTTTCTTTTTCGAAAGTGCCTTTCCGTAGATTCCCCCTCCCCCTCGACAGAAACAATAATTACCATATCATCATTGATATGGCAGCATTGATAAAAACGGCTAAATATACTGGTCTAACGAATTTTAAAACCAGCTACAGGAGACAAGGAAAAAATATTTATTTGGCAATTTTTTTTTTCGACTATAAGAATAGTAATTATTAAATAAAAAATGTTATCTTGTTCTATATTTTGCCTATCTAGATTTTATTAGGATTGGGATCTTTAACGAGTAAATGACATCACACAGGCTCGGGAGAGTTGATCAACGTCCCATCCGAAATACAGCATAACTAAGGATTTTTTACTCCCATTAAAAAATCCTATGGCCATTTGCAGGTTTGAACCCGCGACCTTTGGCATAGTAATAAGCTGTTATGCTAGCTACTAAGCTATAGGTGACTCCATGTGAGGATCGTGTGTTGCCAATACCAGATTTCATATATATATATATACACATACATAATAATTTAATTTGTTTTCTCTTGATTGTAGAATGAATCTCGCTCAACTTTATAGTTTTACGAGCCAATAAATATTAAAATTTGATTTTTGTGGAGTAGTTTTCAACCAGATTAATTCAATGAGTAATTAAAGTCCAAGTTTTAAATAATATAAATACTTATGAAAAGAAAGTTTAACGTAACTAAGTATATATTAAATCATAATTTTAGAACAATACTCTAAATAATGAATACATTTTTGTAACCATATTAGTTTTTATTTATGATGCAGAACGATTATTGACATGCTTTAGCATTAATATATGTTACGTTTATAGGGAAGATGCTGAGACGACGACAGACGCTGTGAACCCCGAAGGGCGGGACGGAAGGTAGGCAAGCCCTAAGACGCGGAAGGACAGCGCCCTACTGACCTACCTGAGGGTCGTCACTGACCTCCACCAACGGTCACTCTGTCCTTATCCCTTTCTCCGCACTAACAGGTTGCCCTTACTCCGGCTATTTAAGGGATACCATTCTCAACCACTCCCTCTCATCCTCTGACCCTTCTCAATGGCCTCATACCTTATACGGTTTCACAATGGCAGATTTTACTTTATGACATTTTAAAAGTATTAGAAAAAATCCTTTAAAAAAAGTAAAAATTAAAAAAAAGTTGATGCGCCAAACACACGACTTTTACTTACCTTCGTTGTCAAAATCAATTTTAAAACTTTTATAAAGATAGACTTGAAATAAAGTTAAAGAATTATGTAAAGTTTCGAAGTTAACATTTGTTTCAGATTAAATAATGTAAAAATTGAAATTATTATCTATAAAAATCAGTAAAGTTTCTTTCCTTTAAGCATTACGCTTTATAGCTTTTTATATAAGATTTTCTTTTCTAAAATCTTTAGCTTTTCAACAATATATTATACATTGAACTATATCCTTGTGATCCAAAAAAAAAAAAAAAAAAATCACATAAAAATATGTTTGCCCTTTCTCCTTCAGTTGGTTATCAAATTCACTCAATTTGTATATTTAAACATATTTTATCAATCCTAATAAGGTGATATATTTTATTTTTACGAATTTGAAAAATCAAGGTCCTTTTGAAGAAGACAATCTGAAATATCGGCATTCAAGCCATGTCAGACTATTTCAATCAGAATGCTACATACATAATATTAAAGTCCTTTAGATTTTACATACGCTATTCTAAAATCCATCTTTTTTTTTTTTATCTCTCTTTTTAAATATTTATTGATATATATTACAAATTGTTTCAAAATGAACAATTGTATTAGTTATAGGAGACCACATTCATACAATATTTACAGAAAATAATGATAAAGTAAAATTAAATATATATATATATACAAAAAAATACTAATAACCTATAGTTTAAATAAATACATAGTTGATTAATAAATGAACATCATACACACAATCATGACTATATACAATAAATACAATCTGATAAAGGAACCCCAGATTCCAAGATCCCAGCGCCTCTCTCTCTGAGACATGTCACTGGTGTGAGCCCAGTGGAGGCCACAAACATACGTCATATGAGAGTAGGAAGGATATGACCAGTGTCAGAACTCCGGTATAAATGTTTACAAAACTTCTCGGAGCCTCTGCCGCTTCAATTTTCGAGGAGGATGAATTAGGTTCTAATGGAATTTGGAAAATTTGAATGATACAAGGTCTAAAATAAATGTAATATTAAGGTCGTGGTGTAAGTTTCAGTTTTTAACATAAAAAGGAGCGTTAACTATTGTTCAGAGGAATTCGGATTGAAATAATTGGATGCATTTGATGTTTATAATTATAATATTTAGCTGTCTCCCACAGTTCAAATCCGTAGGTCCTCATAGATTACGGTATTAACTTGTATATAAGTAATTTGTTGTCAACTGTAATCTGAGATTTTCTATTTAGTAGTCTGTATAACTGGCCGAATCTGCTGTTTAATTCTTTTCTTTAAAGTGTTGTGTGTGGGTTCCAAGTCAATTTTTTTTTTTTTTATAGAAATATGCCGGGCTGTGTCTGAGGAAGGAAACGATTTAGAATTGAAATTTAGCGGTGGAACAGTATTTACGTCGGAGGGTGAAGATGACGTGAGCGCATTTACGTTCACCTTAATACCTCAAACACTAAACCTGTCTGCAGCAAGGGAAACCTAACCTATGTAAGCAAAAACAATCTATCACTGTTTTGATTCGAAATAATGGATAAGTTTGGTTCTCTATTCGTTTTACTCCGCTTTATGCTGCTGTGACTGGTGCTGTAGGCAATGCTACAGGGAGTCCTAAATTTTGTCTATCTAGGTTTGATTAGGATAAGGATCTTTAGCGAGTATCTGATATCGTCAGAGCTAGGACCACTGCACCAGGGAGACCACCGTCACCTCCCAACAACGTCATAACTAAGGTTTTTTTTTTCCATTAAGAATTCCTAGAACTTTTGAATCCAGAACCTTAGGCATAGACAGCTTTTATCTTGACAATAGACCCCAAGTGACCTCATAAAAGATGTTCCTCCCGATCAAACTAATGCTTTCTAAATAAAACTCTTACTTTTATGAACGGTATTGGGATCCGTACTGTGTCCAGGCCAGCAGGCGCGCCGTTAGATGATTGGATCGAAATCACACTCAGCTGCCAGGTTTCTCCGCCCCCTTTTTTTGAATATCCACTTTATAGAGGCTAGGTGTACCCTAAAACCCATTCTTTACTCAGTCTATACAACTGATATCCCAACCCATCCTAACACTTTCCTTTCCACCTATGCTTATGACACCTGCGTTTTATCAGTAGATAATGATGCAGTTATTGCCTCTCACACTCTTCAATCCCACCTATAAGACCTAGAAATATGGTGGCAGAATTGGAGAATAAAAATTAATTCCAACAAATCTCACCAACTTTTACCCTTCGTCGTAAACCTATGGCATCCTGTCCTACAGTATCCTTTAATGAAACTCCGCTAGTTCCTGTTGAACATATCCGATACCTAGGACTCCATCTCGACAAACGTCTAACTTATAATCCTCATACAAGACTGAAACGACAAGAAACTGCCCGACGTTTTGGACTCCTTCAACACTTACTGGACAAAGGTTCAAACCTTCCGCTTAACTAAACATGGCTCATTTATATGACCATCTTAAGACCGATATGAACATACGGAGTAGAGCTGTAGGGCTCTACTAAACCATCGAACTCTTCTCGTATCCAGTCCTTATAATCCAAAATCCTTCGGAAAATCCTCAATGTTTTTTGATTTGTCACAAATAAACTCATCGATAAAGACCTTAAACTTCCATATGTTGCTGAATTAGACCGAATCAGATATCATCCCTTCCATGAGAAACTTTATTCACACTCTAACCTTCTAGTTTAAATCTTTGCTTCCTCCTCGATTCCTTATAATTCTCCCTGGCGTCTGAAAAGAAGATGGTCTCTAGACCTTCAAATTTATACTCTTAGAGTGCTGCCAATGGGTAGTGTCTCCACATGTATTTCATGTCATTTTCATCACATTTACTTGATGTATATCTTTATACAGTTGAAAACATCAATAAATATGTTTAAAAAAAAAAGAAAAAAAAATGTGTACCCTAGGGTCACCTCCGTCTGAAAAAACAGAAAATAATATTCAGCCACACCCGGTATTGAATCCGCTACCCGCTCCATCTATTAGAACACGCCGATCCCCACAAAGATATACATGAAATATCTCACCTACTTGCAATTAGTATAGAAATGAAATTATTATAATAAAATTATTAGAATGTCAAATAGATAATGTTTCAGCGTTGCACGTGATATAGATAGATGACTTCCTTAAAAATAGGTATAACACTCTTGGACGATTTCCGGTTGTAAAAGATGAGGATTGCCTCGGGATATAACTAAGATTTTTCTTCACGATCGTTAAGAATATAACTAATGACTAATTAATAACAACACGTTATAAAGAAGACGCGAATATCAGTCCTTTATTGATTACTGATTCTGCTAGTTTACAAGGTCATATTTTATTATGAAATATACGAGCTAAAATGAACTGTCACACGCGTGATAACGGACTGAATTAGAAAAACCACATCCGACAAACACACGTTCTGATTAAATCAGTGGGATATCAGGTTTATATTTTACCACAGTCAATTAAATGATTGTATTTCTATCATCTAAGCGAGAATCGATACCAAAAAAAGGCCTGTAAATTAAGTGTGGTCCATTAGCTTTTTTAATTTGATCATGTTAATGGATCATTTTTTAATATTTATAAAAAAAAAATTATTTTATCAAAAGGTCTGTCCTATAAGGGCGATGACTTAACATGTAGTAACATCTAACTTCTATAAAATCATAGGAAATAAGATGGTGCCATAGCGGGTACAATATAATCAGAATGGAAATGTTATAAGTAGCTACAAGTTTAAACAGTACAGATTAGAAATTATTGAAATAAAAATAATAATTAAAATTAGGATTAATCCAGTAATTGAGGTAACCCGAGTGAATAAGACGAATGGCGAAACTATGCTAAGAAACTGATGGATCTCTGAGTGGAGCCGGACAAAAGAAAAATTAGAAACAATTATAGGGGCTCCTGAGATCTGGAAAACTTCAGAAAGGGAAAATATTCGTGAAGAAGTAGTCCTGGCTAGACTAAGAAGCGGATACACGGTAACGACTCACACCTACCTTCTGAAGGACTCTACCCAACGACCTGCAGGACTGCGAGGAACCCCTGACCGTGCAGCATATCATCTCGCACTGCGAGGCCTTCAATGGTTCTCGAATAGAATTCGACATTGGAAGCAAGATGGAAATAGTTCTTAGTGATTGTGAAATTTGTGTGCCAAAGTTAAAATCAACTTTAACACGTTCACGCCGGGGCGAATAGATAAGGTTTTTTCGCGTGATTTTGGGCAACACTGTTGCAAGTTCGAATGTGTTCAATGCGAGATCACAACAGTTCCATGGTTCGAATGCTCTCCACACGATGGAGGAGTCAAGTGTGATCCACATGTGGGCCACCCCTGCGTGAACGTGTTAAGCTATGAATTTTGCAGAAAGTTGATTTTCAGATAATGGAAAAACACAAACTACATTTACTGAAATGGCATGGTTGGAAAAACAGATTAAATCAAGTAAAATTCAACACATTTCATTGAACACATTTACATCATTTTATATTAGAAATCATTCAGACGGATAGAGTACGTTATGTTGGAACCTATATTCAATTCAAGATGAAACACTATTTTAAGATTTATATAGAAGTAACACAATTTAAAGATTATTCCAAAAGCCATTATTGAAATTCATTTTTTTTTTCACATAAATAAAATATAAACCAAGGTTGGTTTTGTAGAAGGTTAGAATTTATAATGAAAAAAGTAAAAATATTTTATTAATATTTGAATATGGTAAAAGATAAAAAAAATATATTCACTTTTTGATTATTTAAATAATAATAATAATAATAGGCTTACCGAACCCGAAGGTTCGATGCCGGTACCACCAAATTCCGCCTACACATACTCCTCCAATGTTCACCGTTCAATTCCAAGCCCACGAGATCAGCCTTAACGCAATCCTCCCATCGAAGCTTCGGCCTACCTTTCGGACGCCTACCAGTCGGATCAGCGAATACCAAATTTCTCGGAATCCGCTCCTCACCGACCCCAACCACTTTACTCGCCCATTTGAGTCTCCGCGATGCTATCAACTCGATTATATTCAACGGATACAAGTAGAGGAATCCATGACTATTGGTGGTATTTTATGAACTAAAATATGTGAGTAGAGCGTTCGAACCTACGTCACACCCTCCAGCAATCCTGAAGGCCCCTCTCATTGTTGGTCAGCGAGTCCATCGGACTTAGCCGGGAGGAGCTTCCGAGGAAATTCCACCGACCATCCCCACATCCGCCATTTATTTAAATATTCGATTTTATATAAATATTCCTCTTTGGTTTTTACCGCGTAAAAATGTCCAAACCCTATTTCATTTTTCTGTGTAAACTAAAACCTTTTATTGAATTCAATTACGATGAATTTTATTATTAAACACAAACTGCAACTGGTCTAATAATTAAAATATGCTAAGACCTAATACTACAGTATAAGATAAGTAAATTATTGTTGGTTAATTATTATTGTTGTAAATTATTGTCCTGCATAATAGACTGAAACCTCTAGTTGAGCCGTTTATAGGAGAGGAGCAAGCTGGATTCAGACCAGGACGTCAGACGCAGGACCATATATTCACCCTTAGGAATATTATGCAAAAATCATGGGATCATGATAAAAATTTGTACCTTGCCTCCCTAGACCTTCAAGGTGCATTTGACTCGGTCCCAAGAAACGAAATATGGGAAACACTAAGAGCCAAGAATGTTCCAAGAAGCCTGGTGGAAGCTATAAAATCCATATACCAAGATCCAAATAGTATAGTGAGACTGAATGGGCACGAATCTGACCATTTTAGCATAGCTAGAGGGGTTAAACAAGAGGATAGCTTAAGCCCATTGCTATTCACATTATATATGGATGAAATAGCTGCAATCTGCAAAAGGCGAACAGAAAGGACTTTCCTAGGGCGAAGGATTCTGCTTCCAGTCGTGATACCGCTTCTCCTGTATGCGGACGATATTGTCCTGATTGCAGATTCTGTAGAGAAATTGCAGCAGGCAGTTGACGAATGGAATGAAGAGCTCCGCAGGAAGGGCATGACCATCAGTACCAGCAAGAGTAAGATCTTATAGGTTGGAAGGGTACAGGAAGATGTTTTGGTATACTGCAATGGAGAGGCGATGGAAGAGGTGTCAGATTTCACCTACCTCGGCACTGTTATTTATAAATCTGGGAAAGTAGACTCAGAAATAGTGAACAGGATAAGCAAGGCCAACGCTGTATACTACCAGATCTGCAATACAGTGATCGGGAAGATATATAATAAGTTATTAATTTGCCCTAATCAAATTGAATTCCACTGCGCTGTACAAAATGTCAAGGGATTATTTTATAGTTGAAGAATTTTTTGGCGGGTATTTTCCGTTTTAAAATCAAATTACTAAAAAAAATCGTATAATTAAGCTTAAAAGATTAATTATTACTATTTTTGTTTACAAATGTTCTGCGCTTGCGCTAGTTCATTAACATACGTCGTTATATCGTCTCTTCTTTATGAACAGTTTTTAGTGTGTAATAATTGTTTTTATTACATATAAACAATTAGTGATTGTGCAACAACATTCGTTGTCAACAATGGACTAATCCTACTGACTGTAAGTAGTAATATTTACGATTACTTAGTTGTCGTATGAAGTAGAGCTGAGAAGCTTTATCTTTTTCGCCATATTGCGATCCCCACTCAGCTTCCTCAGCTTGCCAGTCTTCCACTGACCCCTGGAGGGGCCACGTCGCGCTTCGGACAACAAGGTCAAGGTCGCGCGGACGTATTTTTTTTTGTTTTATTTTTTATTTATTTTTTTATTTTTATGTATCAATGAGATACTATCACCAAGTCATGGCGGGAAAGGCAAGCATTAAACGCTCCAGGTCAGCTGGCTCTTCTGCTTCCCCGGTCAAGCAAAGGCAAAGACGTAATAACAAACGCCCTACGCCCCCCTCATCAGCTGCTTCTAACGAACAGGAACCACAACCCGGGACTTCATCGCAAGGGATGACTGAGGAATCTCCCTTTTTTACTCCTAACCCCTACCAAGTACTCCATATCGAGAAAGAGGTCATGGAATCAGAATCTACACCGAGAGATCCCCGCCCTCCTCCCATATTTGTTAAAAATATAAGAAATTTTCAACTACTATGCACCCAATTAAATAAAATCATTGATAACAAAAGCTACACATGTCTTACGCGTATCAATGACACAAAAATATCACCCGATTCAGCTGATGTGTACCGCAAAATAGTAAAATATCTTACTGAAACAAAAGCTGATTTTCACACGTATCAGCTAAGAGAGGAGAGGGCATTAAGGGTGGTAATAAGAAATTTACACCCCTCTACACCAGCTGAGGAAATAAAGCAAGAACTGACGTCTCTTGGGTTCAAAGTGCGTCAGATAACTAATGTCATGAAAGATATTATAGAAGAATCAGGTGACAGGAGTAAAATTCCTTTACCTCTATTTTTTGTGGACTTAGAACCGTCTCCAGGAGTAGAAAAAATTTATGAAGTGGAAAAACTATATTACACGAGAGTAAAGATTGAAAAGCCCTATGTAAAAAGAGACATTATACAATGCCACAATTGTCAAGCATACGGCCACACGAAAACGTATTGCCACCACATACCGCGCTGTGTTAAATGTGGTGAACAGCACAAGTCTGAGCAGTGCAATAAATCTCGGATAATCCCAGCAGTTTGCGCTCTGTGCCACAAGGGACATCCGGCGAATTACAAAGGCTGCGAGATTTACAAAAATCTCAAGTCAAGATTTCTGAAGCCCCAGCGCCAAGAGGAGACTAGACCGAGGAGAAACCCATCAAAATTCGTCGACCCGACAGTTTCGTTCGCCCAACAACTTGGTGGTGGTGACCAGTCTACTCAGTGTGAGGCCACGCCGGTTCAACATACACTCAAGCATCCCGAACCTGAATCTCAACCACCTCAAAATTTTAATTCTAAAAAACTTCCCCAGCATCAAATTTCTCCTATCCCTCCTCCATCAAATGTCACAGACCTCACCAGTTTAATGACATCATTCATCTCAGAAATAAAATCAATAGTTATGCCTTTGATATCAGTCCTAACAAACCTAGTATCAAATTTAATTCCTGCCTTGAAAAAGCCCTAAATGATTCCATCCAACTCCATTTCCATTCTCCTCTGGAATGCGAATGGTGTTCGAAATCATATTAATGAACTAACTTTATTACTACACGACAAACGTATTGACGTAGCTCTTATCACTGAAACCCGACTAACTAACAAACGATCATTCAACATCCCAGACTACCAAATATACCGAACTGACCATCCCGATGGAACAGCTCATGCCGGCACTGCTGTCATCATCCATCGCTCCCTCTCCCATAATTTATTACCCTTACCAGTCCATAACTTCCTCCAAACCACTGCTGTAATTATACAAACCCGTCATTTTCCTATAACAGTAGTTGCAGCATACTCTCCTCCAAAAATACCTATTTCCGAAATCCAATTTAATTTATTCCTTAATTCCTTAGGGCATCATTTCCTCATAGGTGCGGACTTAAATGCCAAACACCAGCAATGGGGAGCCAGAACTACAAATTCTCGCGGGCGAACATTGCTGTCTGCACTCTATTCCACTCACTGTAATATCCTCTCCCCCGATTCCCCTACCTATTGGCCTACTGATCCTCACCGTAACCCCGACCTCCTTGATTATTTTATCCACAAAGGGCTAGGACCTTTAAATCATTCCGTTTCCCGGCTCGATGACCTTTCCTCCGATCATAGCCCTCTTACCCTGACTCTCTCATTATCTCCTATTCCGAAACTCCCTCCACCATCATTCCTAAGAGGCCCAGTTAATTGGAACCTCTTCCGCGAAATAATAACGGATGGAATAGACCTCAGAGTATCCCTCAAATCTCCACAAGATCTTGACGATGCAGTTGATTCCTTTACTACCCTTATCCAACAAGCAGCCTGGAATGCATCTTCACCTTCTCCTTCCCCAAAATACTACCAGAAGAATCCTATACCCCAAAACCTCCTAGATCTAATCCATACCAAACGACGCTCTAGAACCCTCTGGCAAAGAACCAGGCACCCAGACGATCGTAAATCCTACAATTATTACACCAAATTAGCTAAAAAGAAATTAGATACCTTCCGATCCCAATCCTACAATTCCTATCTTTCTTCACTATCTATCTGCGACAATTCCCTCTGGAAAGTAACCAAAAAAGTTCTTAAATACCAATTCATCTCCCATCCCATCCGACGTGAAGATGGATCCTGGGCTTCGTCGGATGAGACTAGAGCGGAAGAATTTGCCAAATACCTTTCTAAAGTTTTTATCCCACACCCCGAGCTCAATCCTGCCCATACAGCTAACGTAAAGGAATTCCTCTCCTCTCCAATTCCTCTCTCTCCACCCCTAAAGCTATTAACCCCTCTGAGGTCAAATTCCTTATAAAGAAACTAAAACCTCGAAAAGCTCCTGGCTATGACCTCCTCAATTCTAAGATCCTTCGTCAACTGCCCCAAAAAGCAATTATATTCCTTACCTACCTCTATAATAGTATCCTCCGTACAACCCACTTTCCTTTGGTGTGGAAACACTCCATCATTCTCCTTTTTCCCAAACCTGGTAAACCTCCCAACAACACCTCATCCTATAGGCCTATTAGTCTCCTTCCGATCCTTTCAAAAATCTTTGAAAAAATCCTTCTCAAGCGTATCCTACAGTTAATTGAAATTCCTTTCCACCAGTTCGGATTCCGCTCACAGCACTCCACTGTACAACAAGGCCTACGAGTGGTTGACCATATATCCTTTGCACTTGAAAACAAGCAATATTGCACTGGTGCCTTTCTGGACGTTGCTCAGGCATTCGACCGGGTCTGGCACGATGGCTTGCTTTTCAAACTAAAAACCCATTTACCCCAATCCTTATATCTAATCCTACAATCCTACCTTTCAAACCGTTCCTTCAGAGTCCGCTCTGGTTCAGAATTTTCCAATAGTTACCTGATCGAGGCTGGTGTACCTCAAGGCAGTGTCCTAGGTCCTGTCCTCTATCTCCTATTTACAGCTGACATACCTACGGATCCTGATACCTTCTTAGCAACCTTTGCCGACGATACTGCCATTTTATCAACCCAATCAGATCCCGAAATTGCATCTTCCTATCTACAAAGACATCTATCCTTGATTGAATTTTGGTGCGCTAATTGGCGTATCAAAATTAATGAATCCAAATGTAAGCACGTCACCTTTACCCTTCGCCGCAGATCCTGTCCACAAGTCAATTTCAACTCCATACCCCTTCCCTGCTCTGACACAGTCCGGTATCTGGGATTCTTACTAGACAAAAGACTAACGTGGAACCCACACACTCGACTTAAACGACAAGAACTCAACAGACGATACGGCCAACTATATAGACTACTAAACAGAACATCAAAACTTTCTGTTGCTAATAAACTATTAATTTACAAGACGATTCTAAAACCGATATGGACCTACGGACTCGAACTGTGGGGGACAACTAAATTTTCGAACATCAGGCGTATCCAATCCTTTCAGTCCAAAGTCCTTAGAACAATAGTCAATGCTCCCTATTATGTTACAAACAAGACCTTACACAATGATCTGAATATCCCATTTGTCCTCGATTTAATCCCATCTAAATTCCTAAACTTCCACCAGAGGCTAACTCACCTTCCTAATCCTTTATCCCAATCCCTATCTAGCTCCAGCCATCCCTATAACCCTCCTCGTAGGTTGAAACGGCAGTGGCCTAGAGATCTCTTATAACTAAGCAATGCTGAGTGTTGGCAATGGCCAGCTTCTCCACTCACGCCTGAGAGTCTGTGGCTCTAGCGCCCTCTCTCAGTCTCCACTGGCTTATTAGACCGGTGACGCGACTGACTGAGAGGCGCTGGGATCTCCTAGCCTTGGGCCCCAACACCCACTTGTGGGCGTCGGGGTTTAATTCGGAGTTCCCAGGGGCAGTATGTAAATATTGTATATATAAGTATGAATGTGACCAAGATTATTATTATTTATTTCTTTTATTTTCTTTTTATCTTTATTTACGGTTATTTATTCTTCTTTATATTTTATTTATTTTGTATTCATTTATTTTTATTTCTTTATTTTGTGTACATAAGGAATGAATGAACTCTAATATCACTAATACTATAATAAAGAAATAAAAATAAAATAAACTTTATTTACATTTTTACATATTGACAAAATATTTATAAATGATTACGGATGAGACATCCTTACAATCATCAAATGTTTGGTTCATTTGGTAGTTATAATCTAATCATCTAATCTATAATTAGTGGTAAAATTAAATTGTGATTATATAATGTTGTAGGAAAAATTATACAAAAACCTACTAATAAAAACAGATAACACAGTTGATAATATAAAATCAGAAATTAAAATAAACTAGCTTAAGTTAGTAACACATGTTTAGTTCTTTTATGAGTGTAGCGTTTTAGAGATGCTTTATTATAGTTACCGATTTCCTTTATTAATGGATTTTTGGAGACTGGTGTTTTACTGAAGTAAGAAGCTGTTTGATTATGGACAAAATGTTTAATTGTTGGAAGCTGTAAGTCCTGGAGCATGGATGATATTTTAGTGTAGCGGGGGTAATTATTAATTATCCGCATTGATAGATTTTGAATCCTTTCAAGTTTTTGGTAGTTAGTCAAGCAGGTTGAGCTCCAGACTGGCGAGGCGTATGTAATTAACGGGCGAATAACTGATTTGTATATTATTAATTTGTTATGAGAGCTCAAATGGGATTTTCTGTTGAAGTATGGAAACATTTTAAATATTAATTTTTTGGCTTTATCAGTTTTTCTATTGATATGATCTGTGAACGTAAGAGATTTGTCTAATGTTATGCCTAGGTACTGTACGGATTTTGACCAAGGGATGAGAGCTGAATTTATCTTGATTTGGTGGTTTATTTGTGGGCGACGTTTAGTGAAAAGAATTGCTTCAGATTTTGTGGGATTAATTTTCAATTTCCATTTTATGCAATATTTGTGAAATTTTTTAAAATATAGTTGAAGGCGATTCACTATTGTATCTATGCGATATGATGATGTATACAATGCTGTATCATCAGCGTATAATGACCTCGTCACAAATGGATGGGCTGGTAAATCAGAAATGAACAAATTAAATAGGATTGGAGATAGGCAAGAGCCTTGAGGAAGACCCGCTAAGATGGGGAGTGTGTCGGAAGTAGATGTCCCAACTTGAATATAGAACTGTCTATTTGTTAAATAGGAGTGAATGATGTGAATCAGGTATGGTGAGAAGTTGAATGCGATTAATTTGTATATGAGCCCGGAGTGCCAAATGGTATCAAATGCTTTTTCGAGGTCTAGAAGGAGCATGCCGGTATGTTTGCGTTCGTTAAAGGCTTTTGTGATGAAGTCAGTAAGTCGTGCTAATTGGTCAATAGTGCAGTGGTGATTCCTAAAACCAAATTGTTCATCTATTAGGAGGTTCTTTAGTCTAATATGCTTGTTAATTCTTTTGAGAATTAGTTTTTCCAGAATTTTAGAAAGTATATTAAGTAGACTTATAGGTCTGTAGTTCGAAACATTACTATGGTCTTTATTCGGTTTTTTTATTACTATAGTTTTGGAAGTTTTCCAGATGATAGGGAAGTAGCTATATCTAAATGTGCAATTAAATACTTTAGTTAAAAAATAAATCGATTTTCGGCTTAGATTTTTAATAACTAAGGAGGGGATGCTGTCATCACCTGGGGCTTTTTTTGGCTTCAGTTCTTTAATGATATTTGCGACTTCTTTCGGAGAAATGGAAGAGAAATTAACAATAAAAGGTGATTTTAAATAATCGCCGACGGATTTTAGAATTTTACGGTTGTGGTGATTTGAACCAAGGAGAGAGGTGATTGAGTGAGTTGACTGGAAATGCTTGACTAATAGCTGAGCTTTTTCCCTGTCTATATATGCGTAGCCGTCGTTATTTTTTAAAGGTGGGATTTTCGGGGACTGCTTAGTTAAATTTTTGTGAATTTTCCACATGTTATTGTCCCCTGGCTGACAAGATTTCAAAACCGTAGCCCAGTTTTCGTTTTTCCAGTCATGGAGACGTTTTTTAATGTAACTGTTTAGTTTATTATAGACTAATTTGGTTTTTGGAATTTTGTTACGCTGGAAAGATCTTTTTAATCTATTTTTTAAATATATTAATGCTCTGAGTCGATATGGTAAATTATTATGATAATACGGGTGGTAGTATTGTTGTGGAATGGATAAGGACATGGATAATTTTATATGTTCATAAAAATCGATTAGTGTGGTATCGATTTCTTTCGAATTATTTATGGTTGGGTTTATATTGATTCGGGAATCTAGCTCTTTCCTTAACTTTGGCCAGTCAGCGTCTTTGAGCGAAAATTTGAGTATTTTGGAAATTTTTGGTAAAGGAGATTGTATACGAAAAATCACGGGATTGTGGTCCGAATTTAAACATGGTAAAGCGATAAGAGGTGATAAGTTGTAAATATTTTTTGTAAGAGCCAAATCGATGATGCTAGGTTTGTAATTACGTTGAGTCGGTATATGGGTTGGTTCAGACGGACTGTGTAATTGAATATGTTTTTTTACGATAAAATTTAGAATTAATTTACCGTTTTTATTTGTTCTGTTACAGTTCCACTGTGTGTGTTTCGCGTTTAGATCGCCAAAAATGATAACTTGTTTATTTAAATTAAATAGTTTACTAATATCTGGAATATTTATTTTATTTGGTGGGATATATACAGATATTACAGTGGTCGATTTATTGTTAATAATTGTATTGATCGCCACGGCTTCGGTAGACATTAAGTCAGGAACGTGTATAAAATGATGCTGAATATCGGACCGCACTAAAAGCATGACTCCCCCTCCAGCTCTACTACGGTCACGTCTGTAAATGACATATCCTGGAAGAGAGAAACGATCAGTTTCAGAAAGACGAGTTTCACAAACAGAGACTAAATGGGGTTGATTATGATTTAAAAATAATTTAAATTCTACATCGTTTCCGCGAATAGTTTGTGCGTTCCACATCATAAGTTTAATTTTACTATTGTCACTAGTCATTAGAATTTTACGAATGAGTTGTAGCACCTATTGTAATGTATACGAGAAAGTATGTTGTAAAAGAGTACGGGATATAAAGATCGCTGATAATTATTATCGTGAAATTGAAGCTAAGGCTAAAGTTGTTTATACAGCAGCTTATACAATAGGAATTTAGCAAGACACTGTGTATAAACAATTTTACATCGCTAACACTCATAAGAGATTTGAATAAATAAATATTACGAGTATTTTTGCACAATGGAATGACCATTAATCCAACATAGAAAGTAATCCTTCTACGAGAATAAAGATTTTTGACATGCCATCTTCGGCGCTTTTTAGTTGTAATAAAATTTTTTTAAAGTTTGTAATTAATTTACTTACATTAAATAAATTGAATATATTTTTTATCTCTTTAAAACAATCAGACATGGTCGGTTCGTTAGAGTTGCTGTTGGCGGTTTTCGGAGAGAATGTATTTTGAGGCCACGGAGATTTCGGGGTTGGTAGAACTGGAAATTCTTGGTCAGTTTGTTCAAATGTTTTTCGTGGAATCGCTCGAAGTGCTGGTTTTTTTTTGCTTAACTGTAATTCGAGATTTCTTTGATATTTCGTACATTCCGTGGAATTTGAAAAATGTTCATCGGAGCAATTACAGCATTTGGGTTTGAACCCGTCGATTAATGTGTTTGGGCAGTCCTTTGAAAGATGGTCTTCGGCACATTTCAGACATTTTGGATTTTTAAAGCAATTACGTGCCACGTGGTTAAATTCTTGACATTTGTAACATTGAGTTAAAGTTTTGTTAGATCTGTATTTTTCCCATTTTATTACAATGTTACAACTATAGCGAATGTTATTTAATTTGGCTAGCTGTTCTTTATTATCTAAAATTACTATTAGTATCGGAAGCTTTATAGACCCGCTGGCAGATTTTTTCTCCATTTGGTAGATTTTATGAATGGCTAAACCTTGATTTTGTAGGTCAGTCGAAATTTCTTCAATGGGGAACTGAGGAGGCATACCTTTTAAAATAATTTTAGGTTTCGTTTCACTTTTTGGAGTGAACGTGTGAAAGCCGAGATTGATATCTTTTAAGAAATTTTTTACGAGTTCAAAGTCTTCACTGTTATGGACATATATTGTAGTTTTATTCATATTATATTTTATATTTAAGTCTTTCACTTTTGATTTTAAATTGTTAATAGCACCACTGATGTTGTTGTAAGATGAGTTTACTATTATGGGAGGATATTGACTTTTGTTCTGTTTCTGACTTACTATGTTTTTTAAGATTTCGGTATCTTCTTCATCTAAATCGGAAAGTATGTCATAACTATTGGAGGTTTCAATGTTGAACTCACCTCTTTTACGTTTTGTTGACGTGCTGGCTGTCTGTTCGGCCATAGTTCGTGCTTGGCCCCCGACCGGAGCACTCTTGCTTGTATTTGTTTGATTGGAGAACAATTTGAGTAACAAACAACTGATAAACACAAATAAAAGATTTTTCGAAAGAAAAAAGAATGACTGTAAATAAAATCACTGACTAAAGGAGAGACTGATTAGACCACTGAACTGTACCCTACGGCTGCTAGACGTGGACTGGTATCACTAATACTTATTTCCCAAGATTGTGGCAGATTGTATTATTTCTAAATAAATAAAAGTTAAATATAATTTTTGTTTACATAATGTTCAAACGGATAATTCAAAAAACTTGATAACTTAGTAACTTATTTTGTCAAATTTCCTTATTAGATCTATAGACTACATCAATTAATTATTATAGATATAGATAATAATAATTTAATAGATAATAATAATCTATATAGATTATTAGTCTTAAAAGTGCTGAAGGAGGTCTACACCCTGGTAACAAACGTTGACAATCATTTTCAACTTCTTTTTTTTTTTTTTATACTATAATTCATTATAATTCTTTCCTCCTCCGACCATGTTCTACTATATTTTAACTAAGCTAGGAAAATTTCTCAAAAGTTAGGAGTTTAAACCCTTGATTTTCCTGATTGGAAGAGAAAACCGAAATACTAGTAACAATATTGATTCCTGGAAGGGTTCCCATTGCACACCCTAAGCAATCAATATAATGCAAACATTTACCTCCCCCTTCTATTACATCTTGTTCATGAGCGGGTTTGAATTCGACTAGAAAAAGGCTTTTCATTTAAAAAAAAAAAAAAAAAAAATTTATTTATTTATTGAAATTTACAACTGTAATCTATATTACAACAAGTAAATATGCTAAAAGAAAAATCACATGAGACAGACTTGTAGAGGAACAACCCAACGGTAGCACTCCAGTAACTATTTTAAACTATAAGGTCTCGAGGCCATCTTCTTTTCAGACGCCTCGGAGGATTATCAGGAATCGAACAGAAAGGGTTGAAACTAATTGGTTGGGACGGGAAAGGAGTTTGTCATGGAAGGATTGATATCTGGTTCGGGCCAAATCAGCAACATATGGAACATTTAGGTCTTTATGGATGATATTATTTGTGACAAAGTAAGGAGCGTTGAGGATTTTACGAAGGATTTCGGATTGTAAAGATTGGATACGGGAAGAATTCGATGGTTTAGTAGAGTCCCAAAGCTCAACTCCGTAAGTCCATATAGGCCTTATGATGGTCATGTACAATAGATGAGCCTTTTGTAGTTAAGTGGAAGGTTTAAGCGTCTGTCTAGTAAGTGTTGTAGTAATCGAAAGCGGCGAGCAGTTTCTTGTCTTTTCAGTCTTGTGTGCGGATTCCATAAAAAAAAATTTTTTTTAAATTAAAATACTTAAAAAATAAAATGGTCGCTGAAGATGGGTTTTCTGGCATTTCTGCCTACTTCTAGTTAAGTTAAGATCCCACATGATAGAGAAAAGAAATGCCTGAATTCATTGATTCCATCCGTGGTTTGTTCAACTATAAATAAGTGATATGTTTAGCAATAAGGATTTAATGAGCCAGGTCAATTAAAACTGAACTCAATAAATATTATATGCTAAAACGTTCTATAATAGTTCTACAACCACTCACACTAATATCACATTATAAATAAATAAAGGGACTAGTCCCAGAATAAATAAAGATTTATTATTATTATTACAAATGTCAGCGAATAAAAAAATTCTGGTGTGCTCAACATGCGAACTACACATCATATCTCTGTTGTTAAAATAAATTTAATATTTTTCGAATACAGTTAGAGATGAAATATATAGGTATTTAGAGGAAAAAAGGTTAAAATTAATTAAATTATATTTTGATAGAAACGTGTTTTATTAAATAATAAATTATAATATTATCTACGAAATCAGTTACTTTTATTGTTTTTTTTTATCACTCCCCGTTAACGTTTACAATATTTAAGATGATGTTTTTTCTTATATCTTTAGCTTTCCAACGACATATACATCTTTATTAATGTTCTTATTATTTTTTTTAAATAAGAAAAATTGCATAAGAAATATATGTATTGCGATCGTGAAAATTTTCGAATTCCAGTTTTCAACGGAAATACACGTTTTAGGGTCCCTTGAGTCCAAATAACCAAGTCCCGTAAAAAGGTCTGTGTGTGTGTAGTCCCGAGCGGAAACGGTAAGTCATATGAAACTGAAATTTCATATTTAAGACAAATATACACCCGAGACATTACAAAAGCTTTTTCATCAAAATGAGCTTACCAGAAGAGCCACTTTATACCATGCATTTTGCACCTTTTTTCGATTTTTTCAAAAACGGTTCTGACGATTTCGATTAAACTCGCTATATTGATGTAAAATTTAATTTACTTTAATTTCATGTAGTTTTTATTCTGATTAAAATGGTCTGACAGGGCTCAAATGCCGATATTTTACATTCTTTCCTGTAAAGTACCTTTAATTTTGTAGATTTTATAAAAATAAATATATTATCTTGTTACCACCGATGAAAAACACTACTAATTCGATATCTAACTAAAGGAGAAAACTAAAAAAATATTTTTTTATTTTGAACATAGCAACAATAATATACACGTATAATAAACCATTGGAAAGCTAAGGCTTTTAGAATAAATATTATCTAATGGAAAAACTTGTAAAAGTTAATAAAGAGTGATGAAAAGGCGATAAATCTCATTATTTTAGATAATAACATAATAGATTTTTCAATAAAACACAAGTTTCTATATAAATTCAATTTAATTAATTATTTAATGGTTTCAAGTATTTCAATCTCTAACTGTATTAGAAAATCCTTTCATTGATTATGAAAATGGAGGTAAGTGAAAGTCGTGTGTTACCCGCACCAGATTTATTTTTTAAAATATATGAAATTAAAAGGTCTTTAGAGAAAAAAAAATTTAAAATATAGGCATTTAAGCCCTGACAGATTATTTCAATAAGAATATATTCCTATAATATATTAAATTTCACATCGGTAGAGCGAGTTTAATCAAAATAATTAGAGCCTTTTTTGGGTAAATACTAAAAAGGTTCAAAATGCAAGGTATAGAGTGGCTCTGGTTCGCAGGATTTCATGAAATAGCTGGGCTTAAAGTTGTATTTTGTTGCATTATATTGTATTATATTTCAGGTTCGTTTTCGTGCTAGACATATCACACACAGACTCAGTCCTTTGTACTTAGGGAACCCTAAAACATATATTTCGTTGAAAACTGGAATTAAAAAATGTTCACGATCCAATGCTTTCCTTCATTATAAATTTCATATGAAAGTAATCAAGTTAATTAATAAATAATATATAAAGCTATCATATAATTCATTTTATATTATGGTATATCCACATTTAACATAATAGTGCAGAGATATGGAGATATAAGCTTCCTTTGTGCATTAAAAAAATTATATACATGCTTTATATGGTCGAGTGCTCTATCGATTGAAAAAAAAATTATCAGTTCCATCACTCCCGGTAGTTATGCAGAGTCCAATGAAATTATGTTCCTAAAAATTTTTATTAGCACTAAAAATTCTAAATACCTATAACAATTCGAAACGCCTTCAGTTTTCGTGGTTATGCTAGTCTAGCAAACTCGGTGTCAGGCAGAGAGTTTCAAAATAACAGAAGGCGTTTAATCGAATTTAAAAACGGAGGTAAGTGAAAGTCGTGTGTTGCCCGCACCAGATTTTTTTTTTTTAGTTTTGCATAGAATTGGTCTATTTGAAAACCAATTTTGTAAAAGGTTTAAGAAATATATATTTTTCAAACATTTAAAGGACGAATTTATCCTAACCTAGCCTAATAGCACATTTAGATGGTAGACAAACCTTTAGTAAAAATTTCAGCTTCACGGCCAGTCATTTCAAGAAAATACGATGACCGTGTGATCGTAATGATAGTGAAATAGTACTTTAATTTATAAATATAGAAAATTTAATAAATTCATTAATAACGATATGATAATCACATATATATTAAATCTGGTCAAGTTTAGTTTTAAATAGGAGAAAAATATAAAACAGTCCAAGCGGGACAATGTCGGTCAACAGAGACCGGCCACTTGGTGACCTGTATGTCCAGAAAGTGACGGGACACAGTGACCTCCGAGCCCTACAAGAAGTGTACAAGGAGATGTAAGTTGTAAAGATATGGAGTGAGGGGGATGTATAATGTGTTGCTAGGCAACCAAATGACGTATCGATCTAGATCTACCCCCACCACTTACACATGTGTTAGCGCCCCATCTCACAAAATAGAAAGTGAATGGGTTTGCCTCAAAGCCAGCTTTACACTCTCCATGCTAACTCATCCGTCTCGTAATTGTATCTATATACTTGATTAAGTTGTAGATTAATATAATATTAACTATCCATAAACCCCTTTACGCCGTTTTCTTTTACATCTGACGAATATACCTTCATGAAATTATTTAAAAACACACTTATCGAGGTTGACAACTACACAAATAGCTATACTAAAACAGGCGTACTGATTAGTGAATGCTTAAATTCATATAAGTATGTATTACGAAAAGTGGCTCAACCAGCCCTGCAAAGAAAAAGGCACTACTCACACATCTCGTTACTTTAGTCAATACAAAAATGTGACTAGTTCGTTTACTCTCGCAACATATCCATTACGGAGTCACCTTTACCATAATAATCTTATATGCTTAAGGTCTCTGGTTCAATTCTGGCAGATGGCTCTAGGATTTTTTAATATGAGCAATCCTTAGTTGTGCCGTCCTTTCTAATCAGTAGAATTATTACCAAAATAAAGTAATTGAAGTACAAAAAAATATCTGGTACGCGCAACACACGACTTTCACTTACTTCTGTTATTTATATCAGTTTAAGAATTTTTAAATACATTTAGAGATGAAAATAAATTTTTAAAGAAGTAATTAAATTAAATTTCTACAGAAACACTTGATTTATTAAAAAATCGAATATAAAACAATCAGTTAGTTTTATTGGCTTTTTATCACTATTTATCAACTTTTACAATTTTCTGTATAAAATAATATTTGGTCTAAAATCTTTTGCTTTCCAACGATATATTATACATGTATATTACCGTTCATAAGTTCAAAAACAATATATTGCAATAAAAAAATGTTTTTTTTTTTATTTTTCTCCTTTAGATGGATATCGAATTCGTTCCATTTATATATTTACCTATTTTTTATCGTTGATAACAAGATTATATTATAATTATATTATAAAGGTACTTTAGGGGGGAGAAAAAAAAAAAATTGCATTAAAAAAATATTTTTTCAGTTTTCTCCTTTAGTTGGTTATCAGATTCGCTCAACTTGCATATTTAGCTGTTAATTATCAATGGTTACAAGATAACATAGTTATTTTTATAGAATCTACAAAATTAAAGGTACTTTACGGGAAGAAAATATCGGCATTTAAGCCCTGTCAGACTATTTTAATAGGAATGAAACATGCATCATATTAAAACCCATTAAATTTTACATCGATATATAATATAAAGAGTTTAATCAAAATCGTTAAAGCCGTTTTTGAGAAAATCGTAAAAAGGTGCAAAATGCATGGAATAAAGCACATCATCCGATCAGCTGGATTTTATGAAAACGATTTTGTAACATCTCGGACGTATGGTTACCTTAAATACGAAATTTTAGTTTCACAGGACTTTTCGTTTTTTCCCGAGAGTTAACACACACACACACACAGACCTTTTTGCGGGACTTGGTTATTTGGACCCAGGAGACCTTAAAATGTGTATTTCCGTTGAAAACTGGAATTCGAAATTTTTCACTATCGCAACACTTTCCCTTAATATATATTTCATAAGTGAAAGTGAAAATCATAGAAAATTGAAAATGTTTGTGACGGGCCTGATGTGTGTGATGGAGTGAGGTTACAAGCACATAGCTGGTGAGAGCAAAGAGGTTATGTGAAATGGGTTTGTCACTGCTTCAAACATGTTTATATTTTTGTTCTATTTATATTTAATTGAAGCTAAGTTTCATCTCTTATTTTATTTTCTGTATTTTATTATTGTAGAAAGATTATTTTATTTTACAGTGACAAACCCATTTTAAGCTATCGCCAGAGTAAAAAAAATCGTCTTTTATCTCTTTTGATTATTGTTTATGTGCGCTCCTCATTTGGTTTGTCTCTCCGCTTTTAATTTCTTTTATTCATCATTTTATTATTTAACTATTGGCTCTAAGTAAATAAAGAAAATTTTTATGGTCGACACCACAGTATTAGGCTGTTTATTTATGTCGCCTCCATCTCCTCTAAACATTTAAATGAACTAAAGGATAATAAATAAATTAAGTGGTATTCAAGTTACACAATTTTCATATTTATATCTAACTTATTCACTTCATATACTTCCATATTTATAGAGCCTGTATCAAATGGTGCAAAGGCGAACGTGACTATGGTGAGGGGCTCCTGTGGTGTAGCCACTAGCATAACAGCCTTCTATGTCCATCGTATCCCGATTAGAACCTGGCAGATGGACCTAATATCATTTAATATAAGTAAAAAGGAACAAAATAGGTTTTATCAGTACTTTATAAAGATTTGTTTGTAAATGATAATATGGATGTTTTTCGAGTAATTTCGAAAGAAGTCCATACCGTTGTTTCAGTTCTTTTCTTTTTCTTTTGCCCATGTCAGTCGTTTATCAAGGTAAAGGTCTAAATAACGTACTGTTTCGGAAACTGGTATTGGAATATTATTGAAAAAGACCTGTCGACAAAAGTCATGTTTTAGAGAAAAATGTGACGAACAGGCTCTTTGATTCGTTCATTTTTATTTTCTATTTTTTTGCACAGCAAGCTATGACATCGAGATGCTCTTGGAGTACCTAAAAAGCCTTGGAGGCATATTTGTTGGATTTGTTAGATAGCTGAATCGTTGGCAAAGATATCTGTAAGTGTTTCAGGCTGTTGTGGGATGTTAGGGCAATATATATTAATCAGTGTTGGACCTATTACGATGCCTTGAGGTATACCTAATTTATTTGTTTGTTAAATTCTGGAGAACTCTGAACCTAACCTCAAATGGAAAAACCTTATATTTCAAGTACGATTGTAAATTTTCCAAAGAAATACTTTATTCCGCTTCATATTCCTGATCATCATTGGTTCCATAATCTAACACCGAATTCGAATGATGTTCACTTTCTAAATATTGATCAAAGTCCTGGTCACTTCCAGAATCGCTCATAGCATCTTCCAGTCATTAAAGGGTATTGGGATCGTTGAAATTCATCGACTGTTGCTGTGAATATGCCATTTTTGAATGAAAAAAGAATATAAAATATTTAACGGTATAGTAGGGTCACACAGATCCCACACTAAACTAACAGCTGAATAAAATTCATAAATCATTTACCACAGAACAACCACTTCTGCCAACAGCTCAGAAGCGACTGTCTAAAAGGTACTGTAAACCATGGCTCCTAAAAGCTATGCTTTTGGAATTACAAATCAAAAAACGAAGGAGTAGAAGCAAAACAAAAATGATCGTAAAATAAATATAACTCCAAATTAAACATTACGAGTTTATTTAAAACTAATAATATAAATTTAATACCTAAATTCTAAAATTATATTTTATGATTTTACTAAAAATTAACCTAACATTAAATAAAACTAATTATTTTAATTAAGCATTGATTACATTATTTAACAGGCATAATGACTTTAAGGGTAAGGTAGACAATATTTTCCCTTGCACAGATCAATACCCCAAATAGGAGGGTTGAGTTTCAAACTATTCACTGTAGATTTTAATTGGCTCATTCCTAGCCTATGGTAACGTTCCTTTAAACTAGAGAACCAATTAGCGAATTGGCTTGGTTCACAGGGCAGTAGAAATATTTTCATAAAACTTTCTATTATCAAACGGTGTTTTTTTTTTACGACGAACGTGTGACGAACGTCAGCTCTCCAGAATTTTAAGCATATAAAATTTGCATTACAAATATTTGTAATTTAACATGGAACATGCGTTATGTGGATTACAAGCATTTGAAAAAGTTCGCCATCACCAGATCCCTTGAAATTAAATAAGAATTTAAGAATTTGAATTTTTCCATTTCTGAAATTTTCAAATTTCATGTCGTCAGCAATATTTTTATTTTTGGCAAGAGTAATAGGTCATTATAGACTAAGAATTTCTGTTAAACAAAAGATAAACCTTTTCAATAAAAACATTATTGTCCATATAAAAACAGGATAAAAATGTAGATGGTGTAATAATATTATCACATTAATCACTTATTATTGCACTATCCTGCGTTGAATACACATAGAAAAAGACTTCTAGGCAAATATATAAATCAAAACAGCAATTGCCTATCATTAGAAAATATTCTTGATATTGATAGCTTCTATAAATTAAATTAATTGTTTTTTAATTAAAAGTTTGTAATATTTAAGTTATATTTGAAGAATGTTTAGGAACTAAATTTAGAATATTTATTTTAATTATATTTTTATATTATGGAGTTTTAATGTTACAACAAAAAAAAAAAAAAATTAATAAACTTTTTACTTATTTAAAAATTGGCAAAGTGTTTACAAATGATTTCAGATGAATCATCCTTACAATAAGCAATTTTTTTTTTTTTTTTTTTTTTTTTTTTTTTTTTTGGGTAATTAAATTATAGACTATTAGCCTAAATGACTAACATATGATAGGATGAAATTTAGATTAAATTGCGATTGTAGGAAAAATTATATTAAACACCTACACATGAATGTTACATATGATATGATTTTATAAGTATATTTTGTTACTAATATTATCATGAATTTTTTTTTTTAAACATAATTTATTGAAATTTACAACTGTAAAGAAAAATACAACAAGTAAATATGATATAAGAAAAATGACATGAAAAAGACTTACAGAAGAACTACCCAATGGTAGCACTCCTGGAACTATTCTAAACTAAAAGGTCTCGGGGACATTTCCTTTTCAGAGGCCTCGGAGGATTGTCGGGATTGGAAGAGGAAGAAATGATTGAAACTAGAGGATTAGGGTGGGAATGGAGTTTGTCATGAAATGAATGGTATCTAGATCGGGCCAAATCAGCAACATACGGAATATTAAGGTCTTTGTGGATCAGTTTATTAGTTACAAAATAATTTCGTTATTGTATACGTTTATTTAGTTTGGTTTCATTTTATGTAATTTGACATTTCTTTTGTTTGTATTGTAAAAAAAAAGTTACAAAATAAGGAGCATTGAGGATTTTACGAAGGATTTTGGTTTGTAGGGATTGGATACGGGAAGAATTTGATGGTTTAGTAGAGCCCCAAAGCTCTACTGCGTAAGTCCATATAGGCCGTATGATAGTCATGTAGTTAAGTGGAAGATTAGAACGTTTGTCTAGTAAGTGTTGAAGTAGTCGAAAACATCGTGCAGTTTCTTGTCGTTTCAGTCTTGTATGAGGGTTCCAAGTAAGGCGTTTGTCAAGATGTAGTCCTAGATATCGGATCTGTTCAACAGGGACAAGAGAGTATTATGGAAGGAGACAGTAGGGCAGGATGTTATTGGTTTACGACGAAAGGTAAAGGTAATTTGGTTGGATTTGTTGGAATTTATTTTAATTCTCCAGTTCTGACACCATAATTCAAGGTCTCTGAGGTGGGATTGGAGAGTTAGAGATGCAATAGTTGGATCAGCATTGACTGATAACACACATCATCAGTGTCATCAGCATAGGTAGATAGGAAAGTGTTGGGATGGTATGGGATATCAGCTGTATAAACTGTGTAAAGGATGGGTCCTAGGATACTGCCTTGAGGAACACCAGCAAACTGACTAAAAACGGATGAATAGGAATTATTACGATTTACTTTGAAGGATCTGCCAGTGAGGTAGGACTGGATGATAAGGAAGTATGTTGGGGGGAGGAATTTGCGGATGTTTGTAAAGTAATCCCGAGTGCCAAACTATCACGAAATTAAATCAGTATTATTATTATTACTAAGATAATGTTTTGTAATAAGGAGGATTAAAAGTCCCTTCAGAATAATGTTACAGACAAATCAAATTAGAACTTCAGTATCTTAGAGTAATAAAAAAATAAATGAATAAAATAAACAAAACACAACAGAAATAACAAAGAAAAAGAATAATAGTAATAAATTAACAGGTAGCTTCTAATAATAATAATTTAGAAAAACAAATAAAACAAACTAGACAAAACATAAAATAAAATATTTACGTATTCATATATACAGGGCTAATTAAGAGAAATTTACAATGCTTGTGAAAAGTGTAACATAAAATAGATAAATGTTTGAATACGATGCATAATAAGATATAGTACATAATTTTTTTTCTCTGCTCTATTTACTGATTTTTATTGAAATCTGCTGATTAATTGGGGTTATTTGAGAATTGGATAGACAAAAAGTGTTTGAACAAACGGGATTTGAAGGCCGGAAGAGTATTGGAGTGACGGATATGAGAAGGAATAGAATTCCATAAGGACGAAAGCTGCGGTTCGATGAGGCGTTATATACAAGTCCGAAGGTCGCGAACGAGTGTTGCAGGTGTGGACGGAGGATTTAAATGAAAACATATCTGAAATGTAAGATGGACGTTGAGATCAGAGAACTTGGTAAAGAAAGGATGCCAGGAGGTACTTAAAACGGTAGGAAGGATAAAGTCACTTTAACTCATCGAAGAATCGGGTTACAGAGGTGTCCCTGGATATCCCAATATGAAACGTATCAGGCAGTTAAATAATCTTTTTAGTTTAGCTCCAAGATCTCCAGAGACACCCGCATACACCGCACAACAGTAGTCAAAGTGGGGGAATATTAATGAGCAAACCAAGAGCCTACGGGTTTCAAATGGGAGAAGGTGACGGTGGTAATTAAGGAGTTTCAGGATGGAAATTGTGCGTCGGGAAATTTCGGAAACATGGATTTTCCAGGAAAGAGATTGATCGACAGTTTCTCTAAGGTTTTTGACGGTTTGGTGGAACTTTATAGGTTGATTATTTAAAAATAGTGTTGGGATTAGGGAAAGGGTTTTAAGGAGTGGATTGGAACCTATTACTATCGCTTTAGTTCTATCAGCATTTAACTTTAGCTATTTTACTAGTGGACTCTTCCCTTCTTCGCATGGGTGCATTCGAATGTCATTGTGATAAAAGCACTGTTTCGCCAATCAAGTGTATATCGCTTTGGATTAGTTTTTCGCAACGAAAAGTTCACTTAGCAAGAAAATATGTTTATCTTATATATTATATTCCTTATTATATTTAATGAGAAACATGAATTGGCCAATAAATCAGACTTGATTCAGTTTCCTTTATTTTACCATCTAAAAAAAACTTTATTGCAATGTATGTCTTCAAAAACTATAAAAATACTTAAAGTTACTATCCTATTCGGTTTATTACTGTTTTTTCATTTAATATATTTTCAATATTTCAAATACATTTTAAAAAGTTTAAGTAAGGGAACCCCATTCATTTTACGTTGAAACTTCTGTTTTTATGAAACAATTAACATAAAAATGGTAATAGTGAGTCAATCTTACATTGACATAAATAGAAATATACTGCCGCGGACAATTTTTTACATCATTCAAAGAGGGACAAAAGCCCTCAAAAATGAATACTTTTCCCAGTTTATGCAAAATTTTTACTGATGCTTTGCTCTAATTGAAACAAAAAGAATTTTTCAATTCGAACCAGTATTTCCTGAGATTAGCGCGTTCAAAGAAACAAATTAACTGCATAGAGAAACAGATTTATAAATTAGTATAGATGATGATGAGCCCATTAACATCTACTAGCAACAAATGGGCCTCCGCTCCATTGCTACCTGATGTTTGGAGCCAAGACATTCTATTATATTCAAAAATTTAATTTTAGTACATATACAAAACACGTCTAAATTTAAACTTTTATCTTATAAACCACTTATAAATTTGAATTCAAGAAAAAACACTGTGGAAAAGAAGGGCAGCTCGTGGCTGAGTGGCTACGCGCTAGTCTCTCATGCTACAGGTTCTGAGTTCGAATCCAAGTCCCGGCGGGACTTTTATTAGGATTTTAAAAAATGTGGATTCGCTCACAACCTCACCCCGGGTATGTGAGACCCGTCAGCCAAAGGGTGGCCACTCACAAAATTAGTCGTAGGGAGTGATGACCCTACACTAAAAATATTGCATCGTGGTTACTAATATCGGGAGATAATATTTTGTAAAAAGGAGTGCGGAAACTTATACAAAAGTATTGTCCTTTAGTCAAATTTATGATCTTTCAGACCCTATTCCTGTAATGCGAAACATTTTATGGGTTATTAATTTAAATGTTAAGTATACATTGAAAATTACGGGTTCCTAATATCTGGATTATGCCTTGATAAGCTAAATGGTGCTCATTCAAAATTGTTTTTGTGAATAGGTTATCGCAGTGTACCTGTATTAGTTAGTATAAATATTAAACTTCTTTAACAAATAAGAATGATGTTAATTCAAGTGATGATTAGGCAAAAATTACGCTCATGTTTCATACTTTTGATCTTCCTCCAAAACTTAAATTATCAATCGTTGTGCCAAAAAAAAAAAATCTCTGGAAACAGTTTTCTCTTCTGTTTTTCTGTTTGATAATTTATTTTTCCAAACGAAAAGAACAAGATAAAAGGCTGCTGGATTAAAGTTTAAATCTAAAAAAAAATTTCAATATTTCCAAAATACTCCTTCTGATAAATAAAACCTTTGAGGCCCTTTGTAGGATGTAGAACCTTTCCAACGCGTTATAAATACATTACGTCATATTGAGTACATTTCCATGTCAAACCTTTGAATCGCTGACTTTTTTTTTCTCTCCCACTTTAATTTATTTTCGTTCCCTCCTCTCCACATTCCCACTAATATCAAACTTTTGGGCGATATTTCTCTAGCTTATATATCAGACTCGATTTGACTTTTTTTTTTCTCTCTTTCTATTGATCTTTCTTTATATCCTTATAATTTATAACTATATTACAGTTTATATTATTACATTTGTAATTCTTATTTAGGTTCGTAAAATATATATATATATATATATATATATATATATATATATATATATATATATATATATATATATATATATATATAATATATATATATATATATATATATATATGTGTGTGTGTGTGTGTGTGTCTGTGTGTATAAATATTCGTGAAGTACTGTATTAATTCTAGGCTTTCATTTAAATTGGAACATATTTATTTATTAATATTAATAAAATACATGTTTATTAACCTGGAAATATACAGTGTGTCCCAAAAATGTCTAATCAGTCAATCAGTACCATTGTAAAAATAAAATAAAAATAAATAAGTATATATCCGATTTTTCTAAAGAACGCACATATCCTGAAAAACGATTTTGAAAATTGCTGTTCTTTCTACTAGGTACTAACTTCATATTTAATTTCTTTCCATTGACTCATATGAGCATACTAAAAATTTCCTTATATAAGGAAAAACTCATTTTAAGACAGACAAAAAAACTAAAAAAAAAACTAGAGGAATTTAATGTGTCTATGCAATGCACGAGATATTCTTGCTACAAGCCATGGCGTTGGAATTATATTTTGCTCAGATAATTTAAAATAATTTCGGAAATCCTCTTGGGTTCGCGAACCTCTAATTTAGAACCACTGGTATAGTCGTGGGTCGTGGGAGCAAATATGAGACCTCAATTGGAACGAAAAAGTTCATATTAACCATAGTTTAATTCTCAACGGTTAAGCAGGAAAATCAAAGTTTGAGTTTTTCGCTGTTATGTTTAGCTTTTATCTGAAATAAGATCCATATAAATAGGAAAGGTTCTATATCAAGCAAACAATATTTACCTGGAAATCAGAAGTTTACTACTTACCTATCCTATTGGTATCCAATAATTCTGGTATAATATAAACAATAATTGGTATCAAATAAAATAAATCTGCATGAAGAACTCCACTCCCACTTTAACCCACTAGTTTCAATCCTTGCTTCCTTTTCCATTCCTGACAATCCTCCGAAGCGTCTGAAAAGAAGATGGTCTCAAAACCTTCTACAATAGTTAAGATTACCCAGTGAAGTGCTATCAATGGGTATTTTATCTGACATCTAATTTACTTGATGTATTAACGAATACAGTTGTAAATCAATTGCTTTTCTCTTAAAAGGGCTGAACCCCTTAACCTGAAAAATTTCCTTCCTCTCCTTTGATATGGTATCACTTATTTTTCTGTTCATGCACATCAAGTTGATATATTTGAGTTTTTCTGATGCAAATCATGGATAAGAGCAAACATTTCAAAATTTTATTTTTTCCTCTAACCTTCGAGAATTGGAATATAGGTCGCATAAACTTTATATTTATATTTTGTATCTGCTCCTACAATATGACTAGAAAGTTATAACACAACATTACACAACACAGAAAGGGCATTGTTTCAAACATTTTTCCAGTGAGTCTTTTCTAAGACTTAGTATTTAGACCGACCGATACATAGATAATATTTTATATGAAAAAGTCGTTGTTATTTACGTGTTTCTATGCAGTTACTATTCATTTTGGGTTTATTTAATAAATATGGTTATATGTAAATTTATTCTAATTTTCAAGACTCTTGGCATTATCCGAATATTGTCTATTGTTTTCAGATTATGTATTAAAACCATTTATGTCGAAGAATTGCCTTTAATTAAAAATAAATTAAAATTATACTTAACATATGAATTTAAGAAAATCATGATAATATTAAATTTTTGTTGAGTTGAATACTATTATGAAATGAAATCCAGGATGACAGACTACAGTATAGATCGTTCGGTCACTCACCCCAAGTTCTCCCTCTGTGTTTATATTTCATCTCTACTCAATGTATAAACTCCCTCAACCCTCATACGGTGGAAAATATATTCTATATTTTATTAGTCAAATATATAAAAAAATATCATATTTATAAATATTATTAATCTAGACTTTATAAGAACAGTGGTTTACCAAATTCTAAAATATAAACTAGGGAAAAATGCTTTATTTTATCAAAATTACAACAAAACAAAACAGTGCTGCCCAACTGTAATGGGTCGCTATCATACACAGCGTACTTATCAATCTTGATGAAATGTGATATTGACTTGAAAAGTTATAAATTTACCATACATTTACATTCTTCATTACATACCTTATAATATGTAATATAGTTTACAATCCAAAGCAAAATCCATATAAAAAAGAAAAAAAAAATTGAAAATGCACACCTAAAGGACCAGCGGTATCAAAGAATTAATGACAAAACTTAAACAAAAAAATAAGACGACTAAAGAAAAACAAAAATATAAGGTTATGTAGAAATCTAAACACGGCTTACATCCATACAGGTGATGACGAATAATCCCCAGACAGTATTGTATTATATTATCGACCATCATGGACAATTTACTATTACCAACACCGAGTTCTTCGGGAAGACTCTTTGTTCTGCTGGGGATAGTGACGCAAGATCCGAACCAGAGGCCTCTCACGGTGAACTCTCTCTCTCTCTCCGAAGGTCTCGCGGAACTTCTCTTTTATGAAAGGGATACAGTTAATGTAGATCCCTCTCTTTTCACTATCCACTTCATCTGCCTGATCGAGGTCGATTGTTTCATCGAGGATCAATGATGTTTTCCCGTTGTTGGGGAATGCTGCAATGTAAGCATACCTCGCAGAACCGCCCGTGTCCACGCAGTAGACCTCGTCAAAGCAGGTATATTCCTTTTCTCTAAGGAGTCTTGCTAACGCATGCTTGACTCGATGGTGCCGGCGAGTAAAGATAAGGTAGTTGTTGGGGCATTTTCCTAGCACGTGGGCTGGTGTTTCTGACTCTCTGCCAGAGGGGCCAAACATCTCTCACCTGTGCGCTGACTCCTGGGATCCCTCGCAGACGTGCATAGTTGATATTTAGCTTCAGGGCGTTGGACCATTCAGACCCCGAGAGAACTTGTTTTCCGCATATATATCTGTTGGCTTTCGGGGTCTCTTTAAAATGACGAACGCCAACGCCCTGCCACCTGCAAATGGCCCATTCTTCGAAGGCATCCTCTCTAAGCGACTTTCGTAGAGTTCTCATACCTCGGTGGCTCTGATCCACATTCAGTCTTTCCGCATATTCAGAAATTTCAGCTGTATAGTCAAATATAGACTGAAGCAGAACATGCGGTACATTTGACAGTCGCTGAGCAATAGACCAATGCTGTAAGGGAGCTTCCCATTATCAGTGCATATAGCATTGACAATGCGGTGCTGGTAGGGAGTCCGATGATGGCCTTAATACTTCATCTGATATTAATATTTACACCTTCCAATATCGCAGAACGTATTTCTGTAAGCGGTGTATTCCGGAGAGGATACGTTAGTCCGGGAAACGCATATTGATTGACCACGTTGAGCTTTTGTTCAGGCTTGACTAGGCAAGAGGTCACCAGTATATCAAGATTGGTGTTTAGTTTTGTCACGGGCCCTTCGTTAAATATGAACACTCCGCAGAACTTACATCTTAATTATTTAATGAATTCTCCATCTTTTGCTGTATGGATGAGTTCTTCGTTCTCCAAAGAGAGTGTAGTCGTCTGCAGCTCCCCATTGTTGACGATTACACCAACAATTCTCTGTGGATTTATAGACAGAGCAATCTCCGCAAGAACCCTCTGTACAACATTTATATTTTTTTCAAAATATTAATTATGAGAAAACCCAAATTGAATTCTGAAAGAAAGCAGTTGTAAAGAAAATTGGAAAATTCGGTATTTAATGAATCACTTAGAAATTATAGAGTATGCTATTGTATACATCAATCATTATTTTCATTTATTTATCATTTAAAATAAGTCATTATTTTTCACCCAATAACAATTTTCATATAAGAAACAAACGCAAAAAAGCCAGAAGCCATGATATTTATAAAGCGCTGACCAAACGTAAGTTATGGCATTTCATTAAACTGACACCGACATTCCCTAGTATAATTATTAAATTACATAGAAATAACTCAAGACAAATCATCCTTTGACATGCATGGAAAATATCAATAGGAAATCCGAAAGAACTAAATGATGTTTACAAAATGTTTCTATGAAAAATACAAATTAAGAATTTTATAAAGCAGTTATTCATACCCAGATCCGTATTGTCTCGCCCGTCATACTAATTACAAAAACGCTGCAAATAATTACACTCTGGTTTATTATTTCCAAATAACTGACTATATTAGGATATAACTGTTTATATAGCTGTTAACAGCCATTAACTAATATGAAAAGCAATAGATGATCTAGAGGATAATGACATATCACCACTGCTAATTTCAAAACTTTATATCTCTTTTAGTTCTGAACCAATTTCAGTGATTCATTTTGTAGGAATATATAAATCAATTATTTTTCTTTGTTCTATTTTTTCTGATTATTCTTGGTGTTTTGGTTAAAAGAAACAGATAGTTTTTTTCTCTATCTTCGAAAATAACGGAGTTACAAGCATATGTATAGGTAATATTTATTTATTTTTTTTTGTTTATTGCTTTACTGATTCAAAAACTCTCTATATATTTTTCTCTGACTTAAAATATAACTGAGTTATGGGCGTATTTATAGGTAAAATTTCAATTTTTTTTTTTTTAATTTTATAATTATTCGCGGTTTTTTAGTTAAATAAACACTAATCTTTTTTTTTCATATCTTCAAAAATAACAGAGTTATTGAATTAAATCACTTTTAAACGGCCACCATTTTAAAAATAACTAGCTAATATCAACGTCTAGGTGTTAGGATCATCGTTGCATGCCCAATTATTTTTGTGGCGAATTTAAATAAAAAAAAAAAAATGTTCCAGAACAGTAGTTTCAGAGAAATGCCGCGGACGGTGGACAAGCGGATTTTATTTTTATTCTGGTATTACATATCTTGAAACGTGAGCAATCAAATATTGAATTATTAATGACTACCCACGGTATACTAAAATTTCAAAAATACTCTACCAACTAAATCTTACCACATTAAAGCAGTTTATTTATGCAAAAAAAAAAAAAAATCAACACAAGGTCACACACTCTGAGAGCCTACCGAAACACGAAATTGGCAATTACAATACAATTTCTCTTAAGTGAAATATTCATAAAAGGACAAAAACATGTACATTTAAATTAAATTGCATTAGATATGGAGTTGTTTATTAAAATTTGTAGTAATTCCTGAAACTTTAGGGGTACTCACTACGTTTGCTATAGCGTATTTTTTGTGCTATAGCAAACGTAGTGAGTACCCCTATTATAAGTAAAAACATTTAACATTGTAATTTTTTGAAGAAAAAAAATAATTTAGCTCATCACACCTCATTGAGACATTAAAATCCGTCTCTCGTGGTGGTAATTATTTTTTAAAATTATCATCAATACCCTCCAAAGGGATAATGTGCAGTTAGGTTGATTGTTTTCCAGAGGAGAGATAAAGGGAGGCTGTTCAACTTAGTACACTCCATTAACAGTTAAATGGGTTTGGGCCCCTTCGTACGGGGAATGGGGAGAGTACATTTAAATCAATCTTCCGCTCTATCACGGCTCTGTTTGACTTATCTAATGCCTCTTCAATCTACTTCTAAATGGACAAGTATTTATTTTTTTAAGGGCGCGTAAAACGTTTTTTTTTTATTTATATTGAAATTTAAGACTGTATATTATGTATATAATACATCGTGTAAATATGCTGCTAAAATATAGCGTAGATGGAAAACGTGAAGAGAAACTGCCCATTGGCAGCACTCTAGTTGTCAACCTAAACAAGAAGATCACGAGGATATCTTCTCTTCAGACGCCTCTGAAGATAAAGCCGAGGAATTCGCCACACACCTCTCCAAAGTATTCACTCCTCACCCGGAATCCCACATCAATCATACCGCAACAGTGCAAGACTTTCTTATGTAACCCATTCCACTTTCCCCACCTCCTAAAGCTATTAATCCCTCTGAGGTCAAATATCTTCTCCGAAAACTGACCCTCCGTCAATCTCCTGGACACGATCTCCTTACTCCCCAGATCCTCCGACAACTTCCGCAAAAAGCTATTATATTTACAACTGCATCCTACGCACCACCCATTTTCCTCTGTTATGGAAACATTCCACTATCATTCTTTTTCTACAACCAGGCAAACCTTCCAACAACACTTCATCCTACAGGCCTATTAGTCTACTCCCCATCCTCTCAAAAATCTTCGAAAGGCTTCTTCTTAAACGTATCCTACCCATATTAGAATCTCAAAATCTCCCTTCCCATCAGTTTGGATTCCGTCCTCAGCATTTCACAGTTCAACAGGGGCTCCGAGTTGTAGATCATATTTCCTCAGCTCTTGAATGCAAAGAGTATTGTTCTGGTGCGTTTCTGGACATTGCGCAAGCTTTTGACCGGGTATGGCACACTGGATTACTCTTCAAGCTGAAAACCCATTTACCCCAGTCTCTATTCCTCATTCTCCGATCCTATCTCTCAAACCGTTCCTTCCAAATTCGCTGTGGTGTAGAATTTTCCAACTTTTATCCCGTTGAGGCTGCTGTTCCTCAAGGCAGCGTCTTGGGACCCTTCCTCTACATCCTTTACACTGCTGATATTCCTACACATCCTGATACCTTTCTGGCAACTTTTGCAGACGACACCGCAACTTTTGACACATCCTATCATCCAGTTCCAATCCTGAAACAGCATCCTTAAACCTTCAGAGACACCTTTTCCTTATCGAACACTGGTGTAATAACTGGCGTGTAAAGGTGAACGAAATATAAACACATAACCTTTACTCTTAGACGAAAATCCTGTCCGCCAGTTTATTTCAACTCATTACCAATTCCTCTCTCAGATACAGTCCGGTATCTGGCTTACTGTTAGACAAAAGATTGACTTGGAACCCACATACAAGACTTAAAAGACAAGAACTCAACCGACGATTCGGACAGTCATACCGACTACTCAACAGAAAATTTGAACTTACAGTTGACAACAAATTATTAATCTACAAGACAATACTGAAGCCCATCTGGACCTACGGACTTAAACTGTGAGGGACAGCTAAACATTCTGACATCAAACGCATTCAATACTTTCAATCCAAAGTCCTCCGTACAATAGTAAATGCTCCTTATTATGTCTCCAACTATACCTTGCACCACGACCTTAATGTTCCATCCATTTCAGACCTAATTCCATCCAAATTTTCCAAATTCCACCAGAACCTCATTCATCATCCTAATCCTCTAACTCAATCCCTATCCAGCTCCACTTATCCATACAACCCACCTAGAAGGTTGAAACGGCAGTGGCCCCGCGACCTTTTGTAAATATATTGGAGTTCTAGCACTGGCTAGATTCTCCACTCAATGTGATGTATGTCTGAGTGTGTGTATGTGTACATAGGTATAAGTGATTTCTTGACTTTATTGTATTGATTCATTATTGTGTATATATTTTATTGTAATTTTATGCTGTGTAAATATTGTATGAATGTAGTATGTATGATATCTTTCACCACTACTATTGATGTCCAAATGGGGACAGACTGTAATTTTACTCAATAAAATTGTTTTTGTTGTCAGACGCCTCGGTGGATTATCAGGAACTGTTTGTTTGTTTTTATGTTTAAGGCGAAAAACATCTAGGTCATTAGCGCCCGATTCAGAGAATAATTCTATGGCCATTTAATATTTTAAAAAAAATTGTAAATAAAATTATTTAATTAAAATAATAATAATAAAAGAAGAAAAGGAATAAATTAATAATAAGAATCAAAGATTATATAATAAATAAAATAAAATAAATTAAGATTAAACAATAAATAAAAAAGTAATGTTTCAATGCAAAATTTTATTTTATTTTCATTTTTATCTTATTTTATTTTCTCATTCATTTAAAAAAATTATTTTATTATTATTTTTTTTTATTCTTTTATCCATTTATTATTATTATCATTTTATTTTATTTATTTATTTTTTTAATTTATTTTTTTTTTTTTTATAAGAACGTTAGAAATATTTTAACAGCTTTACTATATTGAGAAAATGTATGACTTTGTCACCTCTTCTAGTATCAGGAACTGAAGAGGAAGTAAGGATTGAAACATGTGAATGGATTAGAGTGGGAATGGAGTTCGTCATGGAAAAAATGATATCTGGTACGAGCCAAATCAGCTACATATGGAACATGAAGGTCTTTATAAATGATTTAAAGTAAGGAGCGTTGAGGATTTTACGAAGGATTTTGGATTGTAAGGATTTGATGCGGGAAGAATTAGATGGTTTAGTAGAGCCCTAAATATCAACTCCGTAGGTCCAGATAGGCCTTATGATTGTCATGTAAATGAGTCTTTAGTAGTTAAGTGAAAGGTTAGAGAGTATGTCAAGTAAGTGTTGAAGTAATCGAAAGGGGCGAGTAGTTTCTTGTCGTTTCAGTCTAGTGTGCGGATTCCATGTGAGACGTTTGTCAAGCAGGAGACCTAGATAGCGGATCTGTTCGACCGGGACAGGTGGAATATTATTAAAGGAAACTATAGGACAGGTTGTCATTGGTTTACGGCGGAGGGTAATGGTTATTTGGTGGGATTGGTCTGAATTGATTTAAATTCTCCAATTCTGACACCATACCTGTAGGTATCTGATGTGCGATTATAGGGTTTGAGAGGCAATACCTAGATCGTTATTAACTGATAACACACAAGTGTTATCGGCATAGCGTAAAACTTAAAAAATAATTATGATTGAGCAACATGCGACATTCACTTACCACAGTTGTTAAAATTAATTTAAGAACAGCTAAATGAAGGTAGAGTTGAAAAAAAAAATTAAAGAATTATATATTCAGCTTCGTTGAAGACATATTTTTACATTAACATTCATATATGGGTCAATCCAATCGAAATCATCCAGCCATTGCCACTCGATCTTTTTAATTTTAATAATTTTTTAACCGATTATTCTCAACCCTTTCATTAATAAAAACCGAGGATAAATTATTTTTCTGGCAAATACTTTTAGCGTTGCAGTCATTTTAAGTCAATTTTGCGACTGAAACGTGTGTTAGGTCTCCTGAGTCCTAAATTGAATAATATGATAATAAATAAAATATTAATGTTCAATGGCATTGTTCGCATGTGCCATTGCGGAGCATACATTATTTCATTAATTCATTTATCCTTAAAACAAACAAAAAAAAAAAAAAAATATATATATAATATATATATATATATATTTTTTTTTTTTTTTTTTTTTCTACTATTCGCAACATTAGGTAAATATGAGTTTCAATTGGTTGTGTCGATAGTATTCAATGGTGCCTGTGTGCGTATCGGATGAGTGTCTGGTTCAGTGGGTTCATGTTGTTTGAGTGTCAGTTGTCAAAATGTTTTGGCCGTTGTTTGGACAATTCATTGGCCCATTGGAGTTTCTCAACATTTGATTCTATTCCAACCTTAAAATTCTGTATATTTACATACTATACTAACACTATGTATTTATTTATATTGCAGAAACATTTTATTGAAGTAAAACTTCTTTAAGTTCGACTACGGGGTAACTGAATGCTTTGGATGACGTCTTTGCAATGGAAACGCGTTTTGTATAGCATCCGCTTATTAAATATTATAACGACATATTTTACTAACAAATAAATAAAAAAAAACCCTGGAAATTAGTACACAATGGTTAATATTTCTAAACAGCTATATTATGGTATAACTGTTTATAGGCAATTAATTAATTAAAAAAACAATAAATAGTTCAAAGAAGAATGGTATATATCCACTATTAATTTAAAAACGCTATATCTCTACTTGTTTTGGACCAATTTCGATGATTTTTTTTTTCTTTGTTCATCGTGTTCAATCATGGATCAGATATGAATTATATAGGCTATAATAGAAATACACTTTTTAAGGTCCTCTGTCTCTGAATGACCAAGTCCAGCAAAATAGGTCAGATACGTACGTGTAATTGGTAAGATCAACTCATTGGTGTAAGATATTAAAAATAAAAAATAAAAGCATTTATTAATAAAACAGGATAGCATGCAAAAAACAATAAATATAAGATCTTGTCAATAAGTTGACCAGTGTCTGATTGCGAGATTAGAACCCCTCTATAGCCAATTCCGGCCCCGTACCTAAGGACTACGTGAGACGAATTCTACATCCAATTAAAACTATTATTCATTTCGGCCTCCTTTCCAAAACAAACATGGCCGTAGTTTGTGTCCATGTTAAAAGTTATCCCTTCCCCTTTAGTTTGAATTCGACCGCAAATAAAGCGTTCCAGGAAGGGTTTCCAGAAGATGGCAAACAGCTCCTGTCTATTATACTTCCGGCACATTAAAACTATTTATTTATTTTATATGCATCAATTTTAAGTCTTTTATCACTCCATAATGTGTACTCTAATAATGTTATATTCATATGATATATAATAAATAATTATACAGTAAGTAACCATTCAAATATGTGATCCTTATATAGAGTCAAATGATTAGAAATTTGAGATGAAAAAAACTAGATAAAAAATCTGTTGCGAACAAGACATGACTTTCACTTACCTAAATAAATAATTTAAAAAAAAAATAGTATAAAATTGTTAGGTACACTAATTACTTAAGTTTATGCCCAATACATCTATATTAATAGTGATTTATTATTTTCAGTGATGAACCTTTATATATATATATATATATATATATATATATATATATATATATATATATATATGTATATATACTCGTATATATGTGTGCGAGTGTGATTGTGTGTGTGTGTGTAATGTATATAAAAATCCGCCTGTCTGAAGAAAAAGAAAAAAGAAAAAGAGAAGAAAAAAAAAAAAAAAAAGGCAAAAGAATAGGAAAATTGAAATCTTGCATATTTATATGCTTATAACTCAGTTATTATAGAAGATAATAAAATAATTTTAAAGATTTTTAGTATTAGTACACCCCGATTAATTATTGAATTGAAATTTTATTTATATATACGCCCATAACTCCGTTGTTGTTTTTATAATCAGTAAAGAGCGATAAACAAAGAAAAAAATAATCGTCACAAATTATAAGAGATGTAATTCTACTGAAATTCGCCCATTACTGAAAATATAGAAACAGACAAAAGTGACCTAAAGAAATACTTTTGCTCATATCTTCTTTAGTCGGTTATGTAAAATTTTAAACTCATATATTTAGCAGTTATTTGCTAATGTTAATTAGATGATATGTTCAATTTTTGCAAATCTACAATAAAAAAGGTGATTCAAAAAAAGGAAATAAAAAAATTCTGAATTCAAGCCCTTTCAGACTATTTCGAACAGAATGTTATCTACATAGTATTTAATCCCATTTAATTCTACATCGATTTTAATAAGAATCTAACCTTTTTCAGAAAAAGGTAAAAGGGTGTAAAATGCATAGAATACAATGACACTTCCGGACATGGTTATTTGGACTCAGGGGGCCCTAAAACGAGTATTTCCGTTCAAACTAGAATTTAATCCCCAGACAAGACTGAAACGACAAGAAACTGCCCATTATTTTAGAATAGGTCAACACTTATTGGACAAACTCTCAAACCTTCCGCTTAGCTACAAAAGACTCATCTACATGGCTATCATAAGGCCGATATGGATTTACAGAGTAGAGCTTTGGGGTTCTACTAAACCATCTAATTCTTCCCGTATCCAATCCTTACAATCGAAAAATCCTTAATGCTTCTTATTTTGTCACGAATCAACTCATCCATAAAGACCTGAATGTTCCCGTTGTTGCTGACTTGGTCCGAACCAGGTACCACTTACTTTTATGACAAACTGCATTTCCACTCTAATCCACTAGATTCAAACCTTGCTACCACTACTATCCCTGATAATCCTCCGAGGCGTCTAAAAAGAAGATGGCCCCGAGACCTTCTGGTTTAGCATAGTTTTTGGAGATCTGCCAATGAGTAGTATCTCTACATGTGAATCATGACATTATAATCTAGCATCACATTTTCTAGATGAATTTTATTATACAGTAAATATATTTAAAAAAAAAAAAAAAAAAAACGAAGCTAGAATTCGAAAATGCTTAAGATTTTTTCTTACTGTATATTTCAAGTGAAAAACGTTGTAGTTAGTGAATGAATTTTTAAATAAATTATGAAAAATTTTGGAAATGGTAAGGTACGAAGGCTTTGAAATTGAAAGGCTATTTAGTAGCTGATAGATCCGATTAGAACAAGCAACTAATTTTAAAAGTGTTTTCAAACAAAGCAACAGTTGGTAAATATTTATATTAGGTGGGAAAGAGCCATAATGTATTGGGAATTTTCCAATCCAAATTCAGCTCAGTCTCTCAGGAGAAAAGCATGTTTAAAGGAAAAGCATATTGTCATATGTTGAGGATAAAGTAAATTGAGTGCTTTATGGAAGGGGTTCGCTAAGGCCTGAATAAAAACAGCTTCTTGGAAGCGCTTTACATAACAAAGGGACCATGATGGCTTGGTAGGCTGAGTTCTATCGTCGGTAATAGCCTTCTGTATGCACCGCGCTCTATTTCGGCTGTACAACACTATTATGTCTGCCACTATGTTATCACTGGAGCAATTACTTTAACCAATCAGATATTAACTACTAACAGCTAATTTTTACCTTCACTTACGTATTGACCCAGTACAATTAGATCATAAAAGGGGCTTGGCTTGAAAAAGGTGGGGTAATTTTGATTTTTAGGTATGATAGACTGATCCCCTATTTAAAAAACCCAAACTTATCACACTCGCAGATCTTATGAGTTTTTCGTCATCTTAAAAAGGCTATTTAGATATTTTAATACTTATCGGCTTATTGGGAAAACGAGCAAGCAGCTTTTCGCCCTGGACGCCAAACCCAAGACCATATCCTTGCTTTGAGGATGTTAATAGAGAAAGCCTGGGATCGAAATAAAAGCTTATACCTTGCTTTTCTGGACATTAAAGCTGCGTTTGATTCAGTACCTAGAGAGGAAATATGGAACGCCCTGAGAGTAAAGAACGTGCCTGAGGGTTTGCTACTCGCTATAAAATCAACATACCAGGCACCAAAGGGTGGAATTAGGACGGAAAGGTATGATTATTAATGCCAGAAAAATCAAGATCCTACAAGTGGGACGACAGCCCGAACAAATCCACATTATGTGCAACGACGAGGAGCTTGAAGTGGTAAATGATTTCTCCTACCTTGGAACTGTGATAAGCGGAAATGGAAAAATACAAACCGAAATATCCCACAGGATAGAAAAGGCAAATAATCTTTACTATTCCATCAGCAACACAGTAGTAGGAAAGAGAGAGGTTAAAAAAGATGTCAAGCTCCACATATTTAAGGCCGTATACATGCCTGTTCTACTATACGGAGCAGAGAGCTGGGTACTTCCGGACAACAAATGGAGCCGGATAACAGCGGCAGAAATGAAATACCTGCGCAGAGTGGCTTCCAAAACCCGCAGGGATAGGATCAGGAATGAAACAATTAGGGAAGAATTAAACATTCCTGCAATGAAGGAGACCCTGGAGAAGAGACAGTTGGGGTGGTACGGGCATGTATGTAGGATGAGCCAGGATTGTGACCCATGCAAATTTATGGAGGCAAAACCAGTTGGCACCAGACCTAGAGGAAGGCCTAGGCTTAGCTACGATGGCTACATTACCAAGTTGGGGCAAGCGAGAGGCAAGACACTGCAGGAGATGAAGACTCTTGCAGGAGACAGAGAGAGATGGAGATCCTGGGTTGGACTATCTCCACGCTGAAATGCACAAGGAGAGAGCTAAAGAAGAAGAAGAGAATACTTATTGGCTTACCATGTTAACAAAAACTGTAGAATTTATCGCTTGAAATTTCTTATATATTATTAAAATGTAATTTAAGCAATAATGTAATTTTATATTGTTAAAAAAAAAAAAAAAAAAAATATATATATATATATATATATATATATATATATATCATATATAGCAGTAGGCATATATAGCATATATAGAGGAGGTTGCATTGACCCAGCTAAAGATAGGACACTCCCGGCTGAAGCACTCTATACCTTTTCACTCGGCAGCCAGTGCCCCGGTGCCCCAGCATTGTGATGGAACCCTTAACGGGTAGTATTGGTAGATATTTTCTTTTCTTTTTTTTTCTTTATGTTATTTATTTTATTTTATTTTTTGTAAATATTGTATGAATGAATTAACTTATTGCAATTGGCCCGCATGGGTATATTACTAAATAAATATATAATGAGAAAAACATTATTCACATTTCTAATTACTACCTGTCATTAACCATACTCGACTACAGTAATTATACAACTATTTAATTTTACAATAATATTCAGTAAATTTCAGTTATATGATTTCAATTGGAACAGTATTAATCCTACTCCCAATAGTCCATATGGTTCAACTTTAGATTTTCAAACTTATTTATTTTTTTAATCATTCCTAAGAGTTGCAACAATTTCAAATTTACAATTATTTCTATTTACGTAACTTAAATCTGATATGAATAATTTAGGCTGCCAAGGATGGAGGTATATTTGATCCTAGGAAGAACCGTAGAAGTTAGTCGAGGATGCGGTTCACCGATATTAAGACTATTGATCTATTTTAATTTAACTTAGAGAAATAAAAACCAACGTATAGCAAAGTTAAAAAAATAAGGATCAAAAGATGAAAACAAAATTGAACGGGAATATACAAGACATAACAGTAAGTCTATAAATAAAAAGAACAAAGGTCTCTCCTTGAGGGATGCCTTACTATTGAGAACGTGCACCGAGGCGTGATTCGAACCACGGTTATTCGGGGCACACTTTGGGCTCTGCTGCCGATTAAATGTCTCGCAGCAACTCTAAATAAGAGGGGGGGGGGAAATCTTCCTTTTGTAGCTTTCCTTTCATTTGGGGAATGGTAGGCTTTTGTGATCCTTTGGTGCGAAAATGGCGAAAAATTAAGCTGGCATTTTGACTCCATGTTAAAAGCTTCCCTAAATAATTAATTTCTATTTAAATTTCTTCTTGTGAAAATCTTTTCATTTTACCCATTTAGTTAAATGAATGTTTCCTTTTTTGAAATATATAGAAACGTTTTAATATTTAAATTTGAATAAGATTCTCTACTTCGCAATTATGATTGATAATACTGAAAGCGAAATATAAATCAAAAGGCGCTGACCGTCATTTGTGTCAGTGAAAAATAAAATCTACCAGCTTACTTTCCCTAAAGTAAGAAAAATATTTCAATTTTTTTTTTCAAATAAGCTTCCAAAAACACTAGAAATTTATAATAATATTATGAACTAAGTAATTTTGATAAAGTTGGAGTTCGGAGTTAATAAACAGTTACAGCTTACTCATAAAAAGTATTTTTAGAGAAATGGGCGATTCTGTTTCTTAAGTAAGGAAAAAAGAAATTCTTAAAAACGAGGGCAAAGAAGTTCTTCGACTTAAAAGTGTCGTAAAAATATTCTTTTCAACAGTAGAGCGTTTGTCCCTTGCTTGTCCCTCATGTAAAATTTATTTAAACATGATAACAATTTACGTAGCTAAACAATAAGCTACTCTGATTTCTTCCTTAACCTTTTTTTGTACGCAATTAATAACCAACAAATAAATAAAAAGATGGGAAGAAAAAAAAAACACTTAAATAATTCCAAGACTATTAGGGATATGAAAAAGCAAAAAAATAAGCTAAAGACCAAATAGTCGAATTCATTATATGAATCTTACTTATCCATATTTATATTACTTTAATTTATTTCCTTAAGTTATATATATATTTAAAAAGAAGAAGCACAAAAAAGTTCATTCTGGGACCCTTAGAATAACAGCTAAGATAAGAATATAATATAAATACAAGGGCTGACCAATACTAAAATTAATTTTAAAAAAATAATAAAATGTAAATAAAAAATATCAAAAAATAATAAGAGACGAATACTTCTAATGACAATTAGTTGAAATAAAATATTAAACTAAAAGAGATTCACAAAAGAGAATTTGATATAGCACATATAAGTTATCTGTGAAAAACTATAAATATTTATTACGATTCAACTAAAACCTGACATATCTATTATTGTTAGGCAGCGTAATTATGATAGAATATATATATCACATTTAAATACAAATACAATCGAAAAGATACTTATATATCTATTCGATAGACGTAGTACCACCTTTGGTTCATTATTAATTATTTTTAACTATTTATTTTGGTTTACATTTTTTATATACTTTTTTTTTTTTTAAGTGATTGGTGTACCATGGATAAAGGGGTCACTTGTAGCTGGGTGGCTAGCGTAACAGCCTCCCATGCTAAAGGTCACGGGTTCGAACCCGCAGGTGGTCCTAGGATTTTTTAATAGTAGTAAAAATCCTTAGTTACGCCGTCCTTCGGAGGGGACGTTAAAAGGTGGTCCCGAGCCTATGCGATGTCAGGTACTCGTTAAAGATCCCTATCCCAACAAAACCTGGATAGGCAAAATTTAGGACTCCCACTCTAGCATCGTCCGATTAGCCATAGTAGCATAAAGTGACGTTAAATAAATAAACAAACAAAGAAACCATGGATAAATTATTTATTGGTTTCCATAATTTTTCTTTTTATATATATAATCTGAATTTATATATATATATATATATATATATATATATATATATATATATATATATATAGAGAGAGAGAGAGAGAGAGAGAGAGTCATTATATAATGTTGTTATTTTTCAAACAGTATGCAAAATAACAACATTATATAATGAAGCTAACTAGTCGGAAGAAATATATATTGATAATAAATGTATGTTCTTTTAATCGTTCTTATAAATTTATTCCCACATTAGCAACAATTAGTAGCCAACGTTTTCCTTCCTTTCCAAGGGCCTTCCCCATCTTCAGGTCTCACTAACAGCCTAAATATTTTAACTTAAATTTAGTCCATAATAAATTATATAAGTCATTAAAATTTATAAAAACGCTGCAAATTATAACACAATGATTCATTATTTCCAAATGACTATATTGAGGTATAACTGTATATATGGCTGTTAATAGACAAACAACTAAAATGAAAAGGAATAAATAATCATAAAGAAAATAACCTAAAATGGTTTATCACCACTGCTAATTTTAAATACCTCCGTTAGTTCCGTACCAATTTCAAAGATGTATGATTCAAGTGTGATAATTCGCTGTTTTTTTGTTTAAAAAAAATTAATCATTTTTTTTGTCCATTTGAAAATAAAGGAGTTACAAGAGTATATAAGGGAAAGGTTTCAATTTATTTTGTTTTGTTTTTTTTGGTATATCGCGCTTTACTGATTCTAATACTCCCTAAACGTTTTTCTTTATCTTCAAAATAACTGAGTTATGTGCTTACTTTTAGATAAAATTTCAATTTTTTTTTCTTTACTTTTACTCTTTTTATAATCATTTTATTTAAAAAACACAATTTGTTTTTCTCTATTTTCAAAAATAATCGAGTTACTGAATAAAATCACTTTTCATCAGCCACTATTTTAAAAATAACCAGCTGATATCAACGTCTAGGTTAAGATAATCGTTGCATGCCCTAGTATGTTTGTGGCCAATTAAAAAAAAAAAAAAAATTGGTCGAGTAATGTCGGAGAATTGCTGCGGACGGCGGACAAAAGGATTTTTTTTTATTCGTTTTCCACGTACCTTGAATCGTAAGCTCAATACCCGGCGTTAACAGTATCAATTCATTTTGTTCTTATCATTAAATATGTTTTTCTAATAATGTAAATAATTATGAAAATATACCAAAATTATTGCACAACTAACCCAAAACAGATTACTCATTTTCCTAAATTAAGCTGACAATCATCCCGGATGATTAACACTCTTGAAATCCGTCCATCTCCAAAGTCCTCAGGGGCTGAGCCACCCAGAAACTCCATTTAAGAGATAACAACAACTTTATTAGTTTATAAGGTAACAATAAACTGACGGAGGCACGTAAATAAGAGAAAGTTGATTCATTAGATGGTGGGGGTTGTATTTCTGGGAGAGGGGCGCAGTAAAAGATTCCAGATATGTAAATAATTTAATTAAAGTTGGAGTTTGATAAGCCGTCGTAGGATAAAGGACAATATCTCTCCCCGCCGTGCTTTATTTCCATCGTCGCCTGAGCGCAATAAATGTAACTTGCGCAATTAATTAGGGAATGTGTGGTGTATAACGATCGTGAGGGGTCGGGCCTGAACGTTTGTCTTTTTATCTGAACATTAGCTTCGGCTTAATAGTCGAATTAAATGCCTTAGTGGTTATAGCTATGTCTCAGGAGAACTTCCTATATTTTTCATCTTTCAAATCTGATACTTCACACTAACCTATGTAAGATATAAATATGTGTACTGTATCGTATTATGTGTCTAAGTTGGAATACAACGGTCCAGTCAAAGGTTCCCAAAAACCAAAACAACTCTATCCTGGACCATTTCATTCAATCACTTCAATGGCAAGAAAATCCCATAAATACTAAAAAAAAAAAAAAAAAAAAAAAAAAAAAAACCTGTACCACTACAACCCATGAAGGGTCTTGGGCTCAGTACATATAGAGATTCGTACTGTTTCTGGGCCCACGGCAGTGCAATGAGGTGATTAGGCCTTAATCACGCTCAGCCGCCAGGTTTTTCCCCAATTAATTTGGGTACCCATTTTATAGAGGCTGGGTCTGCCCCAGGAGGGTCTCCATACCCTAGGGTCGCCCCCCGACTGAATTAACAGAATAAATAATATTTCTGCCACAGCCGGGATTCGAACCCAGAACCCGGAGCACAGCAGACTAGTGCTCTATCCACTAGACCACGCCGCTCCCTCATAAATCCTAAAAATCAAGAATATATATATAAATATATTGAATATGTGACGGGCCTGATGTGTGATGAAGTGAGGTTACAAACACACAGCTGGTGGAATAAAAGAGTTTATGTGAAATGGATTTATCAGTGCTTTGATCATGTTTATATTTCTGTTCTCCTTATATTTAAATGAATAGGGAGCGGCGTGGGTAGAGCGCTAGTCTATTGTGCTCCGGGTCCTGGGTTCGAATCCTGGCTCTGGCAGATTATTATTTATTCTCTTATTTCAGCCGTAAAGCGATCGTGCAGTACAGAGACTCTCCTGGGGTTCAACCAGCCTCTATAAAGTGGGTAACCCAAAAATGGGGAAAAAATCTGACGGCTGAGAGTGATCTCGAACGAATCATCTAATTGCACGGCCGTTGGCAAAAATCGTTATAGCCATTTTTGAGAAAATCGTAAATAGGTGCAAAATACATGGTATAAAGTGGCTCTTCTGGTAAGCTGATTTTGATGAAAAAGTGGCTGTAACATCTCGGGCATATAGTTGTCTTAAATATGGAATTTGAGTTTCAAGGGACTTTTAGTTTTTGCCCGGGAGTTGCCACACACACACACACACACACACACACACAGATCTTTTTGCGGGACTTGGTCATTTGGACTCAGGGGACCCTAAAACGTGTATTGCCGTTGAAAACTGGAATTCGAAAATTTTTACGATTACTTTTTATTTCATATATAAGTGAAAGTGATAATGTGGGTCTAGGTTTGACTAACAGTCTGGCCATAATAGCACAATGTCTAAAAAGTGGGTTTTTCGTCCCAGTGTGCGGCGTTGAACTTCAGATTCGCTGATAGAATACCATCACCAGACGGATTAGGACATACGAAATTGAAAGTTCGGCATCCAAAAAATGTTTAAACTCTTATCTAATCTAATCGTAATGCCACAAAGACCACTTTTTTTCTTTCTTTCTTTTTCTTTTTTCAAAATATTACCGAATAGCTTTACTTGCCTTTATTTTTCTTGGTTCACACTAAACCACTTCTATTCTATTTCTAAAACTATTCCGAGCAGGTATGAAGGGTGAGATGATTCCGGTGGTGGTCCAAAATGATTATAAAATACTGTTAAAACTAGTTTTTCAACCATCCCAATCATCTTTTCCGTCATATTTATCACGATGAAGTTCACTATTTAATATTCGGATTAGGGTACCAAAAGTAAAGCTAGCCTCGCGACTTCTTGAAACAGTATTTCTAAGGGGATCATCGGTAGTGTAGTGGAAAGCATAAAAGTCTTCTATTCTAAAGGTCGCGATGTAAAATCTGATGTCCCTAAGATTAAGGGAATAAAAATTCCTGAGTTATGAGAGAACGTGAACTAATGGTCTTAAGTCTGTGCGATTTCACATACTTATTAAAAATCACTATCCTTATTAAACCTGAATAGTTAAAATCTATGACTCCCACTATAGCAGAATGAAAGTGGCGTTGATAAAATAAACCGAATTTCACGGAAATGCTACCAATGGCTATCTCATTTATCAGCTTCTCTCAAATGTTATTTTATGCACAGCTTTTTTAGTTGTATTATCTGATACATTAGTAAAATTAGAACACACTTTCTTCAATAAGCTCTAAATCCTTTATCGCCTAAGCAAAATCATTCGTGGGCTTGAGATCGATAAAGTGGCTATCCGCAAAAGATGCAAACACAACATTCCCTCTCCCCCGACTTTAGAGATGATTCTATATTTCCATATTGACGAATACATCGCCGCTTGTTCTTGAGCTAGAGGAACTGTAGAAGGGGGAAGGGAAATATAGAATTTATGTCATTTCCAAGTCAAAATAAGTTGGGAGGAAGGGGGGATGGGCTCTTCCCACTGAGGGACTCGAATAGACGGAAACAATTTTCTTACATTTTTCACAAGGAAAAGTCCTTTTCTTTTATTTCCCCACTAGGTATCCTTAGGGCGTCTTCATATAAAATAAATAAAAAAGCAATTTATTATTTATGTTTTTTTTCTTATTTTATATACCTTCTATATAGGGTTAGTATCTTTGGCTGTGAAAAATACAGAAACGTATGTCAAGTCCTGGAGAAATTCAGAAGAATCTATTAATGCTCCTAAGAAGCTTCTTTATACGGTATATTTAGTATTGATGGTGATTTGAATAATGGTGATAGGGATATAGTTATTAACAGAAGGAGGGAGGACGTACGTAGGTAAGGAAGGCCCTTATTTATTTATTTTTCAAAATTAAACGTTCATATTATTATACCTATTAATATATATACATATATATATATATATATATATATATATATATATATATATATATATATATATATATATATATATATATATATATATATACTACTTATAAATATTTTTTTAAATTATTCGGTGTGTTATATTTTCTTTTTAATTTTAAATCCGAGGGATTAATAATTTTAAATAAAATTAAAAGCAGACTGTCACATATTAAAAAACTAAGTTTAAATTTATAGACAATTTTGCCAAATGAAAGAGCTGTCAAGCTTGAAATTAATAAGATTTGTTTGCTCTATTTTAATAATAATAATAATAATAGGCTTACCGAACCCGAAGGTTCGATGCCGATACCACCAAACTTCGCCTGCATAGACTCGTCCAATGTTCAGCGGTCAAGCCCAAGCCCCCGAGATCAGCCTTAATGCAATCCTCCCATCGACGCTTCGGCCTACCTTTCGGACGCCTACCAGTCGGTTCAGCGAATACCAAATTTCTCGGAATCCGTTCCTCACTAAGCCCAACAACTTTACGCGCCCATTTGAGTCTCCGCGATGCTATCAACTCAATTATATTCACAGGGTACAAACTCCGCAATTCCGCGTTGTGCAACCTTCTAAACTCCCCAGTGGCCTCATCTCTCTCCGGACCAAATATTTTACGCAGTACCTTATTCTCGAAAACCTTAAGCCGTTGTTCATCCTTCAAAGTAAGCGGCTACGTTTCGCATCCGTAAAGAACCGTTGGAAGAATAATAGTTTTATAAATTCTAACCTTTAAGTTTTTAGACAAAGGCCGCGAGCTAAGTAATTTAGCAACTGAATAATAACATGCATTTCCCACCTTTAACCGGGACTTTATTTCTTCCTGGATTTTATTTTTTCATGTTATCATTGAACCTAAATACTTGAATTTCTCTACGTGTTCAAAAGTATGACCTGAAATATTAATATCATCAAGATCGCCACCATTTCTGCAACTAATCATATATTTCGTCTTATCGGTATTTAATTCGAGACCTATTTGTTTACCGGTTTTTATTAACACACTTGTATTTAGTTGTATGGCTTAATTTTACACAGCTTATTTTTTTTCATTTATGTTTAATTATACAACTTACTATATTGAAAAAAAGGGTGCTGAAACGGTAATTCCTCATGTGCCTGCTTAGAGTCCTGTGATCTGATGACTTCAATATATTGTTATTTATGAGTAACATTTTAATTATTAATGCATATACGAGTATAGTCATTAAATAAGTGATACAATTTATGACTTATATTTATGGCTTTATTTTTTTGTCATCACTATAACAGTATTAGTTGTCTCATTCATTATTGTTTAATTTCAGCAAAATGTTGAGTAAATAGTAGATAAACTATTGAATTGTTCAGAAAATAATACGTGATTTTTTTTTTTTTTTAAAGTAAGATTTACGACTATTACATTTAATCAATATTAGCCTCCACTACTATCGATACATTTTTGTCAACGTGCTCTGTCTACATTCTCTATTTTTTCAGAAATATAATTCCCTACTTTTAAGCCAAATGAAGCCCACCAAACAGTAATTATCACTATTTTTTTTTTTTTTTTTAATGAGTTAAGGACTTTGGAAAATTTTTCTACTTTTCCTTTTTAGGGCCACTGTCCAGAACGTCAACTTACATCATAAAGTATACAAGTTTCATCATAAAAGGGACATTATTGTTGCAGTAAAGAAGTGTAGCACTGACTTCATCATATTGTTTTTGTGGTCATATAATGTATGTGGAAACCATTATATGAATCTCAATAAGTACAAAAATATATCAATCTCAATATGAATCTCTAGATGTACTGGGCCTAAAACACTTCATGGGTTGGGTAAGTACAATTTTTTTTTTTTTTTTTGTTTTTTTTCCGCTATTTTGAAAAATACAAACTACTAAAGTAGCATTATTAAAGTTACAAACTTTTTTATCTTCAAGGCTGAAGTCTCCCTCCTGAAATTTTAGGAACCACCTTCGAACTGTGCACTCATTAGTGCTGCTCTCACATCGAACTTTATTGATGTTTCTGACCATCTGTGTCTTGTTCCGTTCGAGTTTAAACTCGTTAGAAAAATAATAAGAATATCACATCTTTGTAAAGACTTAATTATTTTTAAGTAGAGAAATAATACAGATGTAAATAAACATTATTGCTTGGAAGAGGATTATTAAGTGTTAGCCATCAAAAAAATTAATAATCCTGTTAACGCAAAAAGTTTCTTATATAGAACGGTATTTTAAAGAAAACTCAAAATGATGAAATATTTTCCAGACACATCAATATATCAGCTAGTTCACTTACACAAACATATACTTTTAATTAAATGATACTTGGTATAAATGAAAACTTTCCTTGAGTAATGTCGGTATCGAATTGAAGTGGCAGCAAATAGATCCAAGATTAGATAATATACAACATTTCAGTATCCACAATTTCAAAGAAGCACCGAATACAATTGAATATCGTAAGTAGAACATTTATTTTTTTTATTAAATTTTTTGACTCGAATTGATATGTAATTAATAACTATATTGTTTGAAAACATCGGATTAATAACTATACCTTAGGCACTAGTTTTGAAATGTATTAATTAGAATTATTTTATTAAATAGTTAAAACTGAAACTGCTTTAAATAAAATTTAATTTCATAAAAAAAAAAAAAAAAACTGGTTTTAAGCCAACAACAACATTATTTATTCTAGTGCGGAAAAAAAGTAAAATTTAATTAAGTTCTAAGCTGAAAGTGAAGGTGTAAAAATTATATAATGTTTATTATATTATTATTTCCAGAAACATTTTAATTAAATATATTAATACATGTTATAAATATTTATTTTGTAGGAAAATTTTTGTTTTATTACACAAAGAAGCTTGTCCTGTAATCCATATTTTGTTGAATAATTACATTTTATTTTATTTATTCTCTTTATACATTTTTGTTGAAGAACCTAATTCCACACAACGCCTTTTGGCAAAGTAATAGACCTAAAGAAATAAACCTCGAACACGACAATAATTAATACTATGTGAAAATAAAAGGTTTCCTAGAATTGGAAGAAAAATCTGAAACTAAAATAAAGACTAAGAAAACGATTAAAAAGTTAAAGGTCATTAAAAATGTACTAAAACCTTTCCCTATTGGACCGTCTGAGGACTCTTTTAAACTGGTTTTATTTAACCTAAAGTATAATTCTAAAAAAAAAAATCTTATTAAATTTACATTGGCGTAAGATCTTTAACGAATACCTGACACAGGGTCACTTTTAACATCCCCTCCAAAGGACGGTATAACTAAGGATTTTTTACTGAATAATCAGTTTGTTTTATCGCTTTTTCATCACATTAACTTTATAAGAGAATAATTTTTCTAAAATCTTAAGCTTTCCAGCGATATATTATACATCTACATATATTACTGTTTTCATCTTTTAAAAAAATGAAAATTGACTATAAAATTCGTTCAACTGGAATATTTAGCTATTTTTTAGCAATGCTGATCAGATAATATGGTCAATTTAATAAAATCTAAAAAATTAAAGGTACTTTAGAGGAAGCAATTTTAAAATATCGATGATTAAGCCCTGTCAGATTATTTCAATGAAGATGTAAGCTATATGGTATTAAAGCCCATCCAATTTCACATCGGGTCGGCGAGGTATCACTGGAAAATTAATTTAATGCAAAATATTTGTCTAGTCTAGGCTTTTTATTAGGATCGCACATGCTTTATACGAGTCGTACATTGCAAGACAAGCAAGTGCTATTTATTGACATCTCTTTATAAAAATGAAAGATTTAAAATAACGCATTAAAGTAATTAATCAGGCTTAGTCCTGGTTCTTTTTACTTTTGCTCACCCATATAATATATTTTTAACTATAATAACAAAATAATATTATATTATATATATATAGTATATATACATAATATTATAGTAATAAAATATAGTTAGTTAAGAAAGGGTGTATGTAATATTTAGATTGTGATCGTGAAAATTTTCGAATTCCAGTTTTCAACGGAAATACTCGTTTTTGGGTCCCCAGATTCCCCCAAAAAATCTGTATAAGATGTTACAGCAACTTTTTCATAAAATGAGCTATACAGAATCACTTTATACCATGCATTTTGTACCTTTTTAACAATTTTCTCTAAATCAGCTCTAACGATTTAGGTTAAACTTCCTATATCGATGTAAAATTTAATTAAGCTTTAATATCATCTAGGTTTCATTCTGATTGAAATAGTCTGACAAGTCTTAAATGTCCATATTTTAAGTTTCTTTCTCTAAGGTACTTTTAATTTTGTATCTTATATAAAAATATCTATATCATCTTTTTAACATTGACAAAAAGCTGATAAAAAATAAGTTGAACGAATTCGATATATAACTAAAGAAGAAAAGAGCATAAATATTTTTTTATGCAATTTTTTTTTTTTTTTCAAACATAAAAACAGTAATGTAGATGTATAATATACCATTTGTAATCTAAAAATTTCAAAAAAATTATTATCTTAACCGCAAAATAGGTAACGGAGAGTATGAAAGCCTAAACTAATTGTCATATAATAGATAATAAAATAATTTATCTGATGTCATTTAATAAAATGATATTACATTAATATATACAAACTCAATGTGATTAATTCTTTAAACATTTATATTCATCTCAAAATGATTTAGAAATTCTTAAATTTATTTTATCAACGGTGGTTATAAAAGTCGTGTGTTGCGCAGCTTCAGATTTTTTTATTTCGTTTCTGTTTTCTCCACCTGTTTTGGAGTACGAAATTTCGGTGAAGTGGTGCTACGCAATGTACGAGATAAGATACTGCTCAGAGAGTATTGATGAAAATACAGATAATCTGATCCACCTAGATTTTTTCTAAAGCTCGGGCTGAAGTTGGCTGATCTTCGACTCCCCTTTTAAAGCCTAAAGACTGCTGTTATTACACCTACTAGAATGCACAGACCGTATCCGTGGCTGTCATCTCTGTCTGGCCTTGTTCGAGAAAGGAAGATGCCTGTCTCAGTATTGACATTGCTATCATTAGTACTAATCTATATATTATCTCCTCCTGTGTTAATATAGAATGATATCTCCATTGTTTGTAATTTGAAGCACACTAACGAAATCTGTTATTACGGTTCAGTGTCCCCATTTTGTCTAAAGCCGAGAAATTATGTTTTCTGTCCTGACTCCTCCACCCTCTGTGGACATCAATTAAAACACGTTATAGTGATCACTTCTCCAATATGATTCCTCTCTGTTCTGACACTTTATGATACCGATTGTGAGCTCATATTTTTTTCGAATTACAACCTTTGCTTTTTCCGCTCTGCATCTTGACTTCGCTTATGATGCTCTTTCATTAGACCGTTAGTTTTGATTAATTCATACATTTTAGATTAAAATTATCATCGGATAGGGTATCACTTTGTACTCCTTATTTCTTACTTAATATTTCTAGATAGCAACTTCAAAAGTAACCGTTTTATTTTATTTTTCCTTTCAAAGGAATGATAGGTAATACTTTGACTGCTACAAAGTACTAACTACTATATATCTTAAATTGAATTTGTTTATTTGAATTGGGATTAACACTCATTAAGTAATATATGTTTCTTTTTTAGGTTGGATCTAATAGTTCTACAGGCCAGCTCAAGGATGTTACTGTTTTGTTACTGATGATTTCATTTCATATCATTACTAATGTAGGTATTAATATTCTTTAAGTTATTAGAGGTTTATTACAATCAATGACAATTTAAAGGTATTTCTGATTAATTGAACTTTCTGGTTCTTCATATATCAAACTTCTCTTCAACCCAAAAACCGATGTGCCAGTTTTTTTTCTATCATATTCTTGATTAATTAAAAAAGATTTATTAGAAGATTGTTATAATTTTGTTAAATAATAATTTACGTGCTATATTAACTAATTTCTATTTAAATTTAAATTCACGTCAGACCCATTGTTCTAATATTTCCCTAAATCAAAGAAAAACGCCTTTATACACTTTATGGAACCATCTTACGCTTTAAGACTGCAGTAATCCTTTCCTCCATTCTTCTTCTAATTATTTCCTGGCTAACTAAATAAGGAAAACATACATATTTCCTTAAGATTAAAATAGCGGAATCAGTAAAATATATATTTCATTATTTTGGTTGTGATTTATAATACTTTTTTACACCAGTTTCCTATCTTAGAGATTAATCTTATTTTCAAAAAATATCTTTTAATTTTCTTACAGGTGGGCTGCAATGACCAGGATTATCTTGATATTCTGAAATGCTACTTCAATGTAAGAGGACCTGTGACTAAGGATTTGCTTTTTGAGTTTGCTAACGAGGAAGGTAGTGACGGTCTTCTACCAATTCACCGATCATCTTACCAAGGAAAATTCGAGGTCGTGAAAGCTCTCATTTGGATCGGAGTTCCCCTTGACATCTTGGATAGTAAACTGAATAAGCCACCATTCATCTGGGCCGCAAGAGGTGGGAGCACCGATGTTTTGCAGTTACTAAAAGAGCAAGTACCAAACCAGATTCAGTGGTCAGACAAGGATGGGACAGCGTTAAACTGGGCCACCAAAGAACGGCAACAGAATGCCTTACGGTGGCTAATCATGCAGAACATCAGTCTAGAATCTAGAGACGGGTACCATATGTCTCCACTACAGACAGCTTCATACAACGGAGATTTCGGGGCAGCAAAACTGCTGCTCGATCACGGAGCAGATATAGAATCTTTCGATAACTATTGGTGGACGCCGATGTTCTGGTCCACAGCAAATGGTCATATCGATGTAGTCAAACTCTTGCTCAACCGATCAGCTATAGTCGAACGTGAGGATATGAGTGGGATGACACCACTCCAAGAAGCCGCGATGGGCCACAGCGTCAACTATACTGGCAACGGGACTGACATGCTGCAGCTGCTGCTTGATCACAATGCCAACATCCATCACAGGTCTATCAATGGCTATACAGCTCTCCACTATGCAGCAGAGAGTGACCGACTGCACGCGGCGGAATACCTCTTGAAGAGAGGCTCGAACATCAACAGCGCCGAGAACAACGGGATGACTCCTCTACACTTGGCATCCAGAAATGGTTACTTGATCATGGCGATGCTGCTTCTGGATAAGGGTGCCAATGTGAACGCCAAGGACCACGAAGGCAGGACGCCGTTATACGTGGCTAGGGGAAAGGAGATGGCTGATTTCATCAGATCGAGGGGAGGAATGTAATACTGACGATGCTAATAGAAATCTATTTTTGCTGGAGAGGAAAATTTTCTCAAACAAACTTAAACTTTCTTCCAAATTATGTCTTCAAGAAGCTGTCATCAAAATGCCACTAAAACTATTATGAAATTCTATTTGTCAAAAAACATTAATTTAAAATAATAAATACACAAGTCTCAGATATTATACAGCAATGAGATCTGTCGGTGACTGGAGAAAACTACCAACTCTCAGTGTGGCCGTTATACTGCACTGCAAGTCCTCTTGAGTCCTATTGAAAATTAAAGTAAATTGCTTGATTTAACAACTGTAATAAAATACTGTATTTTTTATAATATTAATTCATTAATGGCGATGTATGTAAATTACATTTTATTATTTTTAAATTTAACTCAAAGTAGAAAAATAAAATAGACGATTTAATTTAATTTTTTTTTTTTATAATAATGATTTTTTGAAGGTCTGAAATTTATTCGCACAATATCAACAAACAAATAATAATACATAAATAACAAGATATTTTTAAGAGGCGAATTATAGTGACACTAACAAAGATTATGTGAGTTTTAATGTGAGCTACCCTTCGTATTCGGAATCAACAGAACATTAAATTTCAAATTTTTAAGATTTAATTATGTTCTCCTTATAAATAGTGGGGAAGGTATAAGAAAAAAAACAAAAAAAAAACTAACAAACAGATTTTTTTATTTACACGTATGATAGCCTAGATTTTTCTACCTTTGGTAGAGATTTCATATCTCATTCTTGAGTTTGAAGTGAAATCTTTGATGAGACACTTTCCTGTTCGTATCTACTTTCGCGATTAATTTTCATATTATCAGTTTTAAAGTAACAAGAATATTTAAAATGCGATGTTTTAATACGAGAGAAAAATTATATTTGTTTTACACCTTTTTATTTAGTTTAAATTATTTGTTATATTTACAACTTTATATGAACACAGTATAACAATCATAACTGCGAAAGAATAATTATGGGCTTGATATAGTCTTGTGAAGTAGCTAACAAACAATCATTTCAGGCAGCTCGGTGAATTTTCGGAAAGAGATATAGATAAAGAGGTTTGTGTTTTTTTTTTACTTTTTAAGGACTGGTAGTTTAGAAATAAAGGAGGCTATCTGCAATTAATAAGATATCCAGTTCTTTATGGATAGTTTAACAGGTAAAAAAGCAGAGGATTGCAAGGATTGGATGCGAGAGAAATTGAATAGTTTGGTGGAGTCTAATCCTAATAATAGTCATATAAATAATTATTTTTATTTTATTTTTGTAGTCGATAGGAACTTTTTAGCTTTTGTCGTGTAAGTGTTGTAGTAATCGATATCTGAGAGCAGTTTCTTTTCTTTTCAGTCTATAGTGTGAATTCCAAGAAATACTTTTTTTTCTTTTAATCTCATTTATATTTGAAATTTCAAAGAGCCTAGCAGTAAATAGAATTTTTCTCGTTGAGCTATTGAGTAGAAGTTTCGTCGAAGAAAGGTTACTTGTATTACTAATAATGGTTTTTATAAAAAAAAATTACCTTTTCATCAAATTCATAATTCCAAAAAGAACGTAAATACTCATATTCAAGAATATCTTATTTAATAATTACTAATACTTAATAATCCTCTTTGACCTCTTCATAAAAAGCCTCAGATTAGTTATTTTTTCAAAGAAGGTACATGATAGTATCATACACATTTCTCGTAATTTTAAAGCATTACTAAAAAAAAAAAAATCAAAACTGCTGAAGAAACTCGCGAAATTATTAAATTTAAAGGTATCCTTGACCAGCGTACTTCGTGGTGTTGGTTTGAAAAATTTAGCAGTAGAGATACGACGTTGGAAAAGCAGATGGGCTCCGAGCGATAATTAATTTATATTGATGACGTTCTGCTGGAAGCTGTCGAGTCAAATCCTTTCCTCACGATAAACACCTCGAGTAAAATAGCTCACGATAAGTTAGGAAGTGTTGTGTATCGAAAGATACTATTAGTTGCCATCTATGGAAGGTGAAAAAGCGAAGTAGACTAGTCCCTCAAGAACTTACTTCTCGGCAGTTAGCTTGAAGGTTGGAATTTGTGAAAAAAAATTAAAAACCCTTCTGAAATAAGATTATAATTATATATACAAACCTTGTCACGTATAATGAAAAGTGCACTTAAGTGTGAAATCCGAACACCCGTGAGCGATGGCTAGAACGCGTTCATATTCGAAATCATTTCCGGTTGCTGCAAGAGTGCAATGAAAAGAATTCCATGCATTGCTTTTTTTTTGTTTTTAATTTTGTGGTGTTTATCATTACGAATTTTTTCCTAATAGTTCCTCTATGGATTTTAAAATCTACTGCGAACAACTGAAATAAATCTGTTGGCTCCTCCTTACACGTCCGTGGAACAATGGACAAGTTAAACGAGCTTCATGAGTTCGAACTCAGTCTCATTCACCTTATGATCCAAAACTCGCACCGTCGGATTACTTCTTTCGATCAATCATGGCCCATTTTCTACAATGGAAAAGAAAATATATTTTTGCGGCAGTTGAAATCGCAGTCCAAGAGTTCTTTGATAGCCATTACAAAGAATGGTGTAAGAAAATCAAGAAATTGGATATGAGATGTTTAATGAGGATAGACACGATTTATAAACACGATAGGACGATTTATTTTATATCAAAGAAATAATAATACTAGTTTTTGGTTGAAAAATTGTCAATTCTCTTTATGCATCCCATTAGTAATGTTTTTTTTTTTATTATAATGCGCATTGACGATCATTCTGAAGTCTGAGTTATACGTATTTCCCATGTGTTGCTGATATATTTATAACGTATATATATATATATATATATATATATATATATATATATATATATATATATATATATGATATATTGATAACGTATTTCCCATGTGTTGCTGATATATTTATAACATAAACTATTAAGGCATTTTCGTTTATCTCCTATTTAATATTATCCTAAAAGCCAGCCAATGTCTTTATCCATACCCAGATCGAAACCCCCGTCAAAGCAATCCCCGACGGTGCTCGTATGTTATCGAAGTGGCCAGGTGTTTGAGCGATAGCGGACGAAGACATCTCAACGAGCTATTTGGCAGAACAATAGCTTCCACCGGCATCTGTTCCTGCCATTGTGTCTGTCACTAACGACTCGATAGATTGACCTTTCACTGGATCATTGTCGATACAGTGGGCTGTGGCAACAACAAACACTTCAGAGTCGCCATTGTATGGCCCTAATGGAATAGTTATTGGCCCACTCTTAATGATACAGATCGAGGTACCTCTAGCCTAAGTCATTTGGATTCGCAATGAACATCTTGTTTCAATTGGGAACTTCTCAGGAACATTGTTATACAATAAATATATATAAAGTTAAGGATAGGAGTCGGGTAGTATTAGCCTTAATACCATCTTGGGATGTAAACAACATCCCAAACATATAAAAGGAGGATTACTTTCATGAATAAAGCAGTATTGTTTCTGGAACCGTGAGTGTTGTTTCTTCTTAACCTTTTCCTTTTTTTTAATTCATTTGTCTCGACCAAGCATAACTGGTGCCGAAACCCGGGAACTCAGAACGGGCAGGCTATCGCAGTAAGTGACTCGTTTTTTTTTTCCCGTATATTTCGAAGTTTTATTTTTATTTTTTCTCTTCCGTAATTTCTCCGAAAAACCAAGAAAAAAAACAATGGACGGCTTGATAAGACCAGCGGTTTTGAATATACAGGAAAACCCGCAAGTCCAGGAAGTTAAGCCACCGCCTGTGCCGGAACTCCCTCCGTTACCCAGGAATACTCTAGCGGAAGCACATGCTAATGCCATGGCATGGATGAGGATTAAAACGGCGACATGCCAAGATCTGAGGAAAGCGATTTCGGATCTGGAACGTTTCGGTGGCGAGGTAGGTGACTTAAACCACTTCCTTAAGGGCGGAGATCGTCTCATGGCAAGGATCGAGGCTAAGGTAGAAGAAGACCTACTACCCCAGGGGGACGCCGAATCTTTGAGGGCGGCCTTAGTTTGTCGCGTGAGACGTAACATCTTGAACCAGATCCAGGCGGACGAAGAAACACCATGGCCGATAGTCAAGGAAAGATTGAAGAAAGCCTTCGGCGGAGGACGCTGAACCCCGGAAGAGGATATCTTCCAGATGTTTCGGGAAAGATGTTCACCTCGCCAGACAGCCGGGCAATATGCGGGAATCCTACTTGCCAGATACAACAGGATAACCGAGAAGATGCGGGAGACAATGAGTGCGCCCGAGGTAGAAGGTCGGATGAATTTCCTATCGACGATTCTCAAGGTGCAGCTGGCCAAAGAAACTGGAAAGAGAGACTCCCTACCGCGGGATCGCACATTCATCGAGTGTGCCCAAGATATGGTAGATTCCAGCGCTAGAGAAGAAGAATCCAGGATGGAAATAGAGGAACCAGGATGGAGCACGATACCCGACAGACGTCCTCGGAACACGCAGACAACCTGGAGAAGGAAAGATCAGGCGTATGGAACCAGAGACAGACCTACGGCGGGAGGAGAAAGGAGGTCAGGACAACAGCGGACGAGGAATGGGTTTCGAAGAGACGATAGAAAGTGCCACGGTTGCGGAAAGCAGGGACATCTGGTGGCCCAGTGTCCCCGTACTAAATGTTTTGAATGCGGAACCGAGGGGCACATAGCCAGACAATGCCCGTATATGGTTAGAAGGCCAAATGCCTCGCGGGATGAACCGATGGAGGTAAATATGCAGAAGATAAAGAGAACTCGCATCCCATCTCGAAGAAGCGGACCTTCAGGAGAGGTCACCGAGGCTTCGGATACTTCGGAGACGGATGGTGAAGAACCAGGGAGCAGCGGCAGTGGAGGAGAGGGAGGCAGCAGGTGGAGCCACCCGCGCCGAGCAGCAGCCGGAAGGAGGCAGAGAGCTGGGATCTGAGGAGTGTGCTCGCAGAGAGGCGACCGCACAGCAATATGTAACAACATCCGAGGTAAGCAATGCTGGTTACCTATAATTAAAGTGTCTGGGGGAGTGAAGTGCTTAGTAGATACGGGGAGTTCTAGCACCATAATGACTCGGGAGGCGTTAGATAAGTTGTGCGATAGAGAGAGAGCAACTCAGATTCGAAAATGCGATTGCCAGCTAATTACATTGGGGGGACCGTGTAAGGTAGAGGGAGAAGCAGAGATCGATTTAGGTCGTTGGGTGGAAAAAGGGGGAACTTTAAAGGTACATATAGTGGGTAACTTGACCCGGGAATACCAGGTGATAGTGGGGTGCGACCTGCTAGGACGGGCAGGGGCAAGAGTCCGAAACAGCCAGGGGATCTGGAGCATTAGGCTCGGACAACAGACTTACAAATGTCGGGAACTCGTAAGTGGAAACAAGGCGCGGATAGGCGCGGTTAATAAAGTGGACTGGAGAGATCTAATCAGGGCGGAATTTGGCGACATTTTTTTTCGGGAAGGTGAGATCTTAGGCGTGACGGGAAGGACGGTCCACGAGATCCCGCTAAAACAAGAACGGATCACTTATGTTAAGGAACGACGGTATCCTCAGGCGCTCCGCAAGCACATTCGGGAGGAGTTGGACAGTCTGCTGGCACAGGGGATCATCGTTAACAGCACTTCGCCGTATAACAGCCCCTTATGGGCGGTGAAAAAGAAGGCGGTCCCAGGGGATAATACCGAACGGTACAGGGTGGTGATAGATTATCGGCTCCTAAACGATAACACTGTGGACGAACGTTATCCGATTCCGCGTTTTGAGGATATCTTAAACAGGCTGAGCGGAGCGGTGGTATTTAGCACGTTAGATCTTAAAGCCGGCTATCATCAGATCAAGATGCACCCCCGGGATCAACCCAAAACGGCTTTTACCTTTGAAAGGGGGCACTACGAATTTACTAGGATGCCGTTCGGACTCAAGAACGCTCCCATTACATTCCAGAGACTGATGGACGAATTTTTGAGGGGCCTTGACGAATCTGTCTGTCAGGACTATATGGACGACCTGTTAGTCTTTAGTAGATCAGTGGACGAACATGTGGTACACTTGCGCCGGGTTTTTCAGAGGGTACGGCAGTTCGGTCTCAAATTGTCCAAGGAAAAGTCGACACTGGGGCAGGAGCAGATCAATTTCCTAGGCCATACGATTTCTCGTGAGGGTGTCAAGCCGGACGCTACGAAAGTGGAAGCGATTCGACGTATGGCGATTCCCCGGGATGTAAAAGGGATCCGTCGCCTCCTCGGAACACTTAACTACTATCGCCGGTTCGTTCCGGATATGGCGGAATATCTGGTCCCTATTAATAATTTGCTGAAGAAGGGGGCTAAGCTTGTCGTGACGCCGGTAATGGAACATAACATCCGTAAGTGCATGGATCGTTTACAGGCGGAACCGGTACTGGCGTTTCCGGAATTTCTAGGCCGTTCACCATTACTACCGATGCTAGCGAATACGCGGTGGGGGCGGTCTTGTCACAAGATCATGACGGGGGCGATCTTCCCGTGGCGTATGCGAGCAGGCGCCTCACAGACGCGGAGACCCGGTATAGTGCTTTGGTGCGGGAGTAGCGGGTGGTGCGGAGTCGCCGGGAGACGGGAGCTCAGCGGACGATAGGCCAGTGGAAATGGAGGAAATTGATGAAATCATCAATGATAAGCGTCGCCAGGTCATCTGGAAAACGCGAACCGAAGGGACGGTTAAAATCGAATATCGCACATACGGTCGGTGCAAAATTAATATCATCTGGTCTCAACCGGGGGTTCGCGACGATCAAATTTGCAGGGCGTTGCTGGATGCATCGGAACCGGGGAAAGTGCACCACCTTTACGTGGGAAACGCTACGATTTGGGACAAGGTTCGACGTATATGGCGCTGCGAGAGGATCGGTGTCGATCGGTCGTTTATCCGGTGTAGGTACTCCGTGGAAACGCTTCAGGACGAGGAGCGGCAGAAGGAGGTCACACTCGCGTACCACCAGGGTAAAACCAACCACCGTGGGGTGAATGAAACATTACACGCGTTGCGTAGGAGGTATTTTTGGTGGGGGATGAAAAATACCATTCAAGACACGATCGGTGCGTGCGAAGTGTGTCTGCGCACAAAATACGACCGTCACCCCCCGCGGGGTATCCAGGAGGAGACGCCTACAGGGGACGCGCCTCTCCAAGACCTCCAAATCGACACTTTCACCTGGAGGGGTTACAAGTGGGTCACCATTATAGACCTCTTTAGCAAGGTGGCCATGGGGTATCAGGTGCTCGACAAGTCCGCAGAAGCAGTATTAGAGGCCCTTCACGTCTGGATGCAATTCTATGGCGTACCTGGGAGAATTTCCTCGGACGGGGGACGAGAATTCGATAACGTTGCGCTACGGGAAGAAGCGAAGCGTCTCGATATAGCGTGGCATTTCACAACGCCGGGTCATCCGAAAAGTAGGGGTAGCATTGAGAGGCTGCATAGCACTCTGAGCGATCACCTCCGTGTGTTTCAGGGCGAGAAGGGTTTGGAGCCGGACGTAGCTATGCGGAAGGCAATCGTGGCCTACAACCACTCCATCCACTCCGTCACTGGGTTCTCACCGAACGAGGTTTTATTCGGGTTGAATGGGCAGCGTCGCGACTGGATGGATACCACTGCGAACGAGCGTTGCGTCAGGGACATCGTGGCCAATAGGGTCGAGGTGCGTAAAGTATGGGGCAAGGTGCGGCACAAGATACAACGGGAGAAATGTAGGCGAGTGGAGCGGGAAAACCTCAAACTGCGTGATCAGATGGGCGACATCAAGATAGGTACTATCGTCTATCGCAAACTGACCACTAATGGGGGGAAGGAGTTGCTCCGGTACGAAGGTCCTTTCAGGGTGACCGCGATCAGGGAGCATAATCGCGTCACGATCGATAGTCTTCGGGAGCCTAAAAAGAGGCGCACAGTTCATATAGAACAGCTTAAGCTTCCAATGGTAGATCCGCGCTAGCCACCGCGACCTGTCTTACTCTCGCCTCTGCACGCCTCCTCGTTTCTCGTCGTGCAGTTCTGTACATTTTTTTTTATTACATATGTTTTTGTATTTCTGCCAGTTTTGGTGAGAATGTCAGTGCACCGTTTTTGATGAACTTTGTTCCTCATGTTATTTTTGTATCTTTTGATTTCGGTTAGTGTGTAGATATTGAGAAGTGTTATTGTGGTATATATATATTTTTTTTTCTTTTCTTTTTTTCTCTTTCTCTTTTCTTTTTGAGTTTCTATGCAAGTGTGTTTTTGTTTTTTTAGTGCTAGTCTGTTATTTTCCTTTTTTTTCAGTCATTTTAGCTTGTAAGGTTGTAATTACATAGTGATTGTAATTGTACAGTTAGTTTGTAAGGTGTCAAGGCTAAGGACTAATCTCTCCATTTTGGGTGTGAGTTTCCAAACATTGAGAGTATCTTTGTAAACTGGTGGGGGGGAGTTAAGGATAGGAGTCGGGTAGTATTAGCCTTAATACCATCTTGGGATGTAAAAGGAGGACATATAAAAGGAGGATTACTTTCATGAATAAAGCAGTATTGTTTCTGGAACCGTGAGTGTTGTTTCTTCTTAACCTTTTCCTTTTTTTTAATTCATTTGTCTCGACCAAGCATAACTATAGCATATATATATATATATATATTAGCTCTTATAAATCTTGAAAAAAAAAGAAGGTTTTGTTTCTCTCTCAAACCTATTAATTGATAAAAATAATCAGTATTCAGACAAAATGGTTGACAATTGACTTACGGCGTTTATGGAAAGGAAAGGGATATATGTTATACAAATTTATGAATTGTGTGTGAAATAAAATAGACAAAAGAAGCTCTATGCTTAAGACTTAAAAGAATTCAGCTTTTAATTTAACCTAAAATTATTTAATAGAGTACCATGTCTCTGATAAACTCATAAATTAAGACCTTGATTCATTTATATGTTGCTGACTTGCCCCGAACCAACTATTATTCCTATCATGAGAAACTTCGTCCCACTCTATCCCATAGCTTCAAACCGGTCTTCTCTATTCCTGATAATCCTCCGAGGCGTCTGAAACGAAAATGGCAGGGGGACCTTCAGATTTAGAATTCCTGTTGAAGTACTGCCATTGGGTAGTGTGGTACATGTATATCATGCCATTGTATTATATTTTCATCACATTTACTTGATAAAAACTTTTAAAAAATAAATACAATAAATGTGTTACTGAGCTATGGGTCCCGTATTCGTGTAAGAGTCTTGCAAAATATTTATTCATTATTCTAAATAAGCCGTAGGATCAAAATGGGTAGGGAGATCCCCTGGGCTAAACCTGCCTCTATAAAATAGAAAACCACAAAGTCGACGAAAATTCTCATACAATCTCATACAATCACCTTTTTTTTTTTTTTTCTGATTTGTTCTACAGAAAAATTAAATTAAAACGTTATTATGTGTTCTGTAATTGATATGTGTATCTATTGAGTATGTCAAACCAATTAACTTTCATTAATCAAATCAAAGTTTTTAAATTAAAAAGGAAAAAAAAAATAAATAAGTTGGCTTACTATAAAATAAGAAAAGGAATAATGTATTTTTAGAAAAGTACAAGCCTCCATGCCCTATTTTTATTGGAAAAACTTTCCTTATATAAACCCCCTTGTTCCAGGAGCCAGCTCCCGAGTTTCCCCTTCTTATAAAAATTTAATATTACTTTTCATGGAGGCGAAAACAGTTAGGTACAGTGTGTATCATATATCTTGTATAAATTTTGATGAGAAAATACTTTATCAATATTTTCCCCGAATAAATTGATTTAACAAAAAAATTCTTATTAGAAATGGTCTTATTTTATGGTTCATCCTTCAATTTTACTACAAAACAAACCATTTTTACGATGCAAAATAATAATAATTTGTTAATATTGAATTTTTTTATTCACAAAACTCTTTTAGAAGAGATTTTTTTTTTAATATAAATATTTATTTATTGAGAAATATTACAATTTGTTTCAGATTGAACAATAGTAATAGTAATATAAGACCACATTCATACAATATATGCAGAAAATAATGATAAAGTCAAATTACATAAAATAGAAACAAAATCTACATACACAATAAAATAATAAAAAAACAAAAAAACAAACAAACAACAACCTATAATTGAGATATTTTCTAATATAAAGTAATTAAAATATATTTATATATATATATATATAAATAAATTATTAGTTTTGTATACTTAATATTGTTTTTGTTTAGCGTAGCCTAGTATTTCTTACTGATAAATAATGCTGATTTTCATCAGCTAATTTCACCAATGTTTCATGGTCCTTTTTGATAGTATGGACTATTCAATTTTGAGTCCCATTATAGTTAAATGATAAATATTAATCTTATTTTTACACACACACACATATATATATGTAAAAGTTATTATCCTTATCAATAATGATACCAAGGTATCTATGAGGAATCGATTTCATGATCAGATGAAGTAATAAATGTATCATAATTATATGCTATTTTTATTTCTAATCATTTTATATTCATTTTTGGGCGTGGTCTAGTGGGTAGAGCGCTAGTCACTGTGCTCCGGGTCCTGGGTTCGAATCCTGGCTGTGACGGAATATTATTAATTCTGTTATTCCAGCCAGGGGGCGATCATGGGGCAAGGAGACCCTCATGGGGCACACTTAGCCTCTATAAAGTGGGTACACAAAAAAGGGGGAAAAACCTGGCAGCTGAGCGTGATCTTGGCTGAATCACGTCATTACACGGCCGTTGGCCCAGAAACTGTACGAATCTCTACATGTACTGAGCCCAAAACTCTTTATGGGTTGTAGTGGTACAGGTATTTTTATATTCATTTATTCAGATATATTACATATTGTCTTAATGTACAACAATAATAAATCTTTGAGAACACATTCATACAATATTTATAGTATAAACAGTAGAAAAGTAGAATTACAGTAAAATAAAATAAAATATATGGAGGTGTATATTAACAAAGATTTTATTGTTATATGTTGGTAAGCAAACATTTCGGAGATTAAAAATAAAAATTTATGACACTAATCTATTCGGCTAAAGGACTCTCGTACCCAAGAAATCGTAACTGCTTCAGATGTGATTTTAAAAAAAAACTTTTTTTACTATTTTTTACTAAAAGAAGGAAATGGTATCAACTTACAATAGAAGAAGAAGGGATTATTAACTTTTCTGTAACAAACAGAGCAACAAAAATGGTGGCCAAGATTTCTATAATAATATTGTAGAAATGTTCCTGTTGTAATCTGCGTAACATATCAAAAGCAGAGTTGGGCGATATTCGAATAATTCTTATAAGTATAACAAATAACATATATCAACTATAAAACCTAATAAAAGATTAATTTAATCACCTACTAAAAGAAAACCTCATAAAAGATACCTCCATCAATAACAACAATAAATGTGACCAAAACAAGAAACGCGCATGCGCGATTAAAAATTTAATAGCATGTTCCGAAATATGTTCCTTCAAAACCTTATAAAAGATACCTCCATCAATAACAACAATAAAAGTAATATGTAGGACGAAGTAAGACGGGTATTTTTATGTGCTCATGATTTTACAACTTGGCACACGTTTTCTGGAACAGTAATTTTCTTGTTTTCTGTACACCTTAAGTTGTTCTTTTGTTGTTTTTTTTACGATCAAAGAAGAATAAAAAAAAAAAGAATAAAAACGGTTATAAATACCAAATCCATCAAGATAATTTTGTAGTATAATGAATATGATTGAATGGATAAATAAATAATTAAAGCCAGGCAGCCCACTTAAAGATTTGTGAAGAATTAAAACCCACGTAGTTAAAACAATTAATAAATCACATTTCATAGAATAGTTTTCAGCTATATGAGAAAAAAAAATCTGGTGCGGGCAACACACGACTTTCACTTACCTCCATTTTTAAAATTAATGAAAGAATTTTCAAATACAGTTAGAGATAAAAATACGTGAAACTATCAAAGAATTAATTAAATTGAATTTATATAGAAACATGTGTTTTATTAAAAAATCTATTATATTATTATCTAAAATAATCAGTTAGTTTTATCTTCTTTTCACCACTCTCTATTAACTTTTAAAAGCTTGAGTATAAGATGATATTTTTTCTAAAATCTTTAGCTTTCCAGCGGTCTATCATAATGTATATTACTGCTCTTATGTTCAAAAACAAAAAAAAATCACTAATTTTTTTTTTCAGTTTTCTCCTTTAGTTGTTTATTAAATTCGCACAACTTACATATTTACCTGTTTTTTATCAGTGGTAACAAGATAATATAGTTATTTTTACAGAATCAACAAAACGAAAGGTACTTTAGAGGCAGAAAATTTAAAATATTGGCATTTAAGCCCTGTCAGACCATTTTAATCAGAATGAAACCTACATGATATTAAAGCCCATTAAATTTTACATCGATATAGCGAGTTTAATCAAAATCGTCGTGGCCGTTTTCGAGAAAATTTGTTTTAAATATGAAATTCCAGTTTCATAGGACTTACCGTTTCCGCCCGGGAGTTACCAGTTTTGCGGACTTGGTTATTTGGACTCAGGGGACCCTAAAATGTGTATTTCCGTTGAAATCTGGAATTCGAAAATTTTCACGATCGCAATACTTTCCCTTACTATATATAGAAACTGAAAGTAAAAATCACTTGGGGACAATACACGACTTTAACTTACCTCGGTTGGTACAATCAATTTAAGAACTATGAAATCATGTAAGAATTAAAAAAGGTTTAAAGAATTATATTCAGTTTCGTTTTAAATAAATGTTTTAGGACAAATAATATAGCAATATAAGATTGATACGTGCAGTAGTCAATTTAGTTTATGCCCTATTTGTTACTTTACACTACCATCCACAACTCTGTATATGATGTTACATTTTTCCTCATTTTTTTAGCTTACTAACGGTATATATTATTATATATCTATCATATACTATTATATATACGATTCTTATCTTCAGAAAAAAAAGGATTATGTAAAAAAAATAAGTTTGGTCTTTTTTCTGGTCATCAACTTCTTTTAACTTGTATATTTAGCGTTTTTGTATCAATACTAAGATGATGTGGTTACTTTTTTTGAATTAGCTTTAGAATAACAAAATTCAAAAATTCCGCATTTTAATCCTATCAGACTATTTCAATCAGAATAAAGCCTACATTTTCTTGAACCTTATTAAATTTTACATCAATATAGCGAGTTTAATTGAAATCCTTAGAGCCGTTTTTGAAGAAATCTGCAAAATGCATGGTGCAAAGTGGCGGCTCTTCTGGTAGGCAGATTTTGATGAAAAAGTTGATGTAATATCTCCGGCAAATACTATTTTAAAATATAAAATTTCATTTTTATAGAACTAACAGTTTTTGAGCTTGACTTAGCACACACAGAGACCTCTTTGCAGGACTTGGTCATTTGGACTCAGGGATCCTAAAAAGCTTATTTCCGATGAAAACTCGAATTCGAAAAATTTCATGATCTCAATACTTTAATTTAGTATATAAATATTTCATATACAGGCAAGCAACAACGTTTGTAATATTTTATTTACGTAATCACGGAGAGTTATTCTTGACGCCCTGGATATCCTCGGCGCCTATTTCCACACCGATTGCCTTCAAAAGCTGGGCCTGCTTCTGGAGGACTTCCTGCTTGTTCTTGGGTGGATCTTTCATCAGCCTGCGCTCTAAATTCTCCAAGTAGCAGTCCTTGAGCTGCGAAACAATCTTTTCAACTTCTTTTGGCTTGTCGTATCCTATCTTCGCCGCTAAACCTTTGCTGTCCATCAGCCCCTCCAGGAGATCCGGCCGCGTCTTCAAGACCTTTCTGGTGGCAGCGGCTTCTTCAGCAGAGAATTGTGGCATGGAGAAGAGCTTCAGGTAACTCCTACTGCTTATCATACCTTCCTTGTTGGGGCTCATGTTTTCTATCATTTTGTCCAAAGCTTCATCATTCATCATACTTCCCAGCAACATTTTCTTCATGTTCTTCTTCAGGGTGTCCTTGTGAATCTTGCCATTACCTTCTGGCTCTAGAGCTTGGAATAGGTTTTTAATCATACTCTTGTATTCGGCGGTTGCTTCCATGGTAATACTGTAACTAACTGATATAAACGTTATTTGGACAATTTATCAACTATATATGAAAAAATACTAGAATGAGTGTATTTTCATAACTATTAAATTAAGAAATAGTACATGTGTTCATTAATTTTAGCTGTTTCAAACAGTAATAAAATTAACATTTCCATATGTTCACGAAGAACGGTCACTTTTTAAGACTGCTATACAGTGTATAGTATACACGATGATAGAGGCAGGCAAGTAAAGAAAGTAAAAGTACTCTCAAGACAGTAGCAATAGAAGGAATAATTATTTTTAATAAAGACGAATAATAACATAAAACATTATTTTTAAAGAAATCCTATAATATCGCTATAAATAAAAAACAAAAAAACTAAACAAACTAAATAATAAAGTCACATCAAAACACACACTTGTAATATATACATCATTAAAACATGTTTTTTTTACTTTCACTTACTTATATATGAAATAAGTATCGTAAAAATTTTTGAATTATGGTTTATAACGGAAATACATGTTTTAGGGTCCCTTGAGTCCAAATGATCAAGGCCCGCAAAAAGATCTGTGTGTGTGTGTTAACTCCAGAGCGAAACTGAAATTTCATATTTAAGACAACTATACGCCCGAGATGTTACAGAAACGTTTTCATCAAAATCAGCGCACAAGAAGAGCCACTTTATACCAGGAATTTTGCACCTTTTTTGATTTTAGAATACCATTTTAAGAAATTAACCATTGCTATTAATAAAAGTAAAAAAAAAAAAAAAAAAAAAAATAATAATAATAAAGTTACTTGGGAAATGCGGCTATTGTGTATTCATTATAATACGTTGAAAGTAGGCGATTGTTAATTATCAGCTTTCCCTTGTATGTCTCTATTATCGTTTGGTGCGGCACTTTAATAAAGAAATATGTTCTCTTCCGAAAGCTAAATCAGCTAAGTTTATCTAAAAGCTAAGTTGAATCAGCAAATATTCAGGCCACTGTCTCAAAAGCCGTCTGTGAGGAATATTTGTATAGAAGATATAATTATCTTCTTTAATACACACTGTTTGTTTCATTCAGTTTTATTTTCACTTGTCTATATATGAAATTTATGGCGAGTATAAGTATTGCGATCGTAAACATTTTAGAATTCCAATTTTCAACGGAAATACATGTTTTAGTGAACTTGAGTCCAAATGACCAAGTCCCACGAATAGTGTGTGTGTGTTATAAGTCCAGCGCAAAAACAAAAAGTCGTTTGAAACTGAAATGTTATAACCATATACTTACGTCCCTGATTAAATAAATATGTAGGTTTCATTGTGATTGAAATAGTCTGACAGGGCTTAAATGTCGATATTTTAAATTCTCTTTCTCTAAAGTATCTTTAGTTTTGTAGATTATATAAAAATAACCATATCATCTTTTTAGCACGGATAAATATGTAAGTTAAACAAATTTGATAAGTAACCACAGGAGAAAAGAGCAAAAATATTTTTTTTATCTGACTTTTATTTTTTTTTTAACATTAAAACAGTAATATATCGTTGAAAGCTAAATATTTAAGAACAAATATTATCTTATACACAGAATTATTAATTATTAATTATTAAAAGTTAAGGGAGAGTGATGAAAATCCGATAAAAGTAATTGATTGTCATAGACATTAGAATAATAAATTATTTAAATTAACACATGATTCTATTGAAACTCAAAGCAATCAATTCTTTAACAATTTATTTTTATCTCTAACTGTATTTAAATTGATTTTAACAATGAAGGTAAGTGAAAATCGTGTGTTCAGCGCACCAGATTTTTCTTTACATCTTGTTGCCCAACTATATATATATATATATATATATATATATATATATATATATATATATATATATATATATATATATATATATTTATATATTTGAAATGGAAGCAGATAAATGAAAAGGGAGCTGTCGTCTGTAAAAGTGGCTAATAAAGTCTGATCATTCTGAAGTAATTATCGAAGAGCAATGGTCCTAACACACTGCCCAGTGGAGCTCCTGCTCGAGCATGTTTTACACTCGAAAAAGTGTCTCCTCTTTTTACAATAAAGTGTCTCTCTCAAGTATGAGAGAGAGGAGTATTAAATAGTTTGTTTGTTTATTTATTTCATCATTTTATGCCACTGAAGCTAATAGGAAGATACTAGAGTAAGATCCCTAAATTTAGTCTGTGTAGATTTAATTACAATAGGGATCTCCAATGAGTACCTAATATTTCACAGGCTGGGGTCCACTATTTTGCTTCCCCTCTAAAGAACGGCATAACCAAGGATTTTTTTTACTCCCATTAAAAAATCTTAGGGCTACCCGCTGGGTTTGAATCTGTGACCTTGGGCATAAAAGGCTGTTATGCTAGCCACTACACTACAGGTGACCTTAGTATTAAATAGTAAGTCGGAGGAAGCAAAATTTTGAGCTGGAAAAAATATTCATACCATGCCTTATCAAATGATGGACTATGAGGGAAAATACCAGGGTAAAAGACTCTAGGGTGTTTGAAATGGTAATCTAATAATCGATGGTATTGTTGAATAGTCGAGTGATGTTTTTTTAAGTTAAACTGATGATGTAGAATAGCTTTTAATATTTTGAGTGAATTCATATGGTGGAGAATAATTTTTAAAAGGAAGGAAGAAGGCTAGAGGCAAATACTAAAATTAGTTAATGTTTTTTGTATTTTTTATTTCTAATACCATGTCCCCTAAGGATAAAACATATGAACAAAAATAGAGGTTATAAAAGACCAAAGAAAAATAATATGAGTTGACATCAAGAGAAAAAATAAATTAGTAAAACAGAGCTATGTTTTTAATAAACTATTCAAACATAAGGAATTTCTAACATAGTAATTGCTATTAAAATATTTTATTTTAAAACTAATTCATAGCACTTGAAATTAACTGTGATTTAAGAATTGGGAATGTTATATATTCACTGTTGTGACTATTTATGACCAAATTATTAAAACACCATTTTTAAACATGTTAGCATGTATTTGAAAATAGCTTTTTAATTACTATTTGGGCAGTAAGTAGTCGTAATTACTAGTTACTTTCACTAGGATTTACATAAATAAAATCAAAATAACATGATATTTTGATTTCTGATAGTAACTGTTATTGCAGATCACAAAGAAATTTACAGAGTTTCAGCAGTAATCGCGCAGTAAGTGCGATGTCAGGTACTCTTTAAAGATCCCTATCCTAATAAAACCTGGATAGGCAAAATTTAGGATTCCCACTGTAGCATTGTTATGTTAAATAAATGAACAAATAAACAAACAAACTGGCATGGATAGCAAAAACTGATTAATAATAAATATTACAGTATGATAATAAAAAATAAATTAATAATAAGAAAGTTGATAATCTATCTTATTTTTTTATTTTATTTATTTTTATTATAGTAGCACATCTACAGTAAAATAAAGGTTACTTTCTATCTATATGTAAAATTTGACTTATTTGATAAACAGTCATATAGCAACACTAGAATAAGATTATGTGATCACAGTATCTAATCTAGTCTAATCAACAAAATCATAACAGATCATAATATCTGTCATCCAAATAGATGTACACAACTAATATTGCATATAAGCAACACTTGTTACATTTCCCCAGTAAACACAACTAGTTAATTAAACATAAGATAGGTATAGGCCGTATTAACATCCACATTGGAAATCACTTATTTGGTGTCAAATAAATTAGTTTTTACATATATATAGAGTGCAAGAGAACCGAGACTCAAAACAATAAAATACAATTTCAACCCACCGTTAAAATACCTACTATTTTGTAAAGGTGGACATTAAAAAAAAATATTTTTGTGAGGAGTAACAGTCCTGGGAATAGAGGCTCCTCTATATTGATTTTTTTCCAAAGCACAAAGTAAATATTTTACTGACAATAAAATAAGAAAAGAATAGTAGAATGGCCTGGTGCATCACCTATTGATAACAACAAATGACATATCTAGGTTAGACTAGATACATTTACACTTGCACTTGCAAGTGAGTACTTGATGATCAAGCGTCACTAATGTATTCCAACTGGGGTATCACTTAGTTAATATTTCTCTGACAATATTACTACTTTAAGTTTTATCACAATGGGTATAAATACATGAAAAGCTCATTAAGGTGTCAAGTTCACAAAATATTTTGCAGAACGAACTTAAATTACTTGATTGAAACATGTAAAATCTGATTTCCTCTTTAACACAATTAAAAATTAAATAGGTTTGTACTATAATGTATATAAATCTGAATATAACAGTTGCAAAAGAATTTCTTTTTTGTTTTACCTAAGTCAGAAAATAGCATCAAATATTATCCTTACAAAAATCTAACGATATTACTAAATATTAGTATGTTTTTGACCGACAGCTTTTCTAAGGTAGCGAGCGGTATCTTCAAAAACAGTATCAAATAATATATTTAATGTAGGTTTAGACTATATTTCCTTACATCCTAGGAGTTCCTTTCCATGGGTGTCATGTATAGCATTAGGTGAAGTTAAAATAACCAAAAGATTTTAATGAATTACATTATTATTAATATAAGCTAATACATATCCATTCTATTTACACAATGCCTAGAACTATGACTGAGAATACTGAGGAATTTATTTCTGTCAACTTTGCCCAACAATATTACAAAAAAGAGGTACCTTAAAAAACTTAGTTTAGGTGGAATTCGTCTTAGGCATCCCTTCTTATTCTCCTTCCCCAGCATCTGGCTTGACTCCACTCTAGTTACTCACCATACCCCGATGGACTTCCCTCCCTTCTTGTTTGGCCTCTGACTTGATTATTTACCTGGATGGACTTTGATTCCTTGTCTCTCTTGATCAACTTTGACTCCTTTGTGGATGGACTTCAGCTGACACTTTTCCGATTCAGATCCTCATCCTCATCACCTCTGATCTGATCTTTTCAAAAAAACTATTTTTTTTTAAACTACCAATCTCCTATTGGTGATCATGACAAAGAGGGGTGGACCTCGTATGGGAAGTGCCCGAGCTCGGTGGTTCAGCCTTTATAGATACTAGTTTTAAGGAATGGGTCAAGGATATTTCTAATATCTCAAAGCAGCGTCATAAAACTTTATGATGGTATGTTTATCCCGTGACCAGCCATGATACTCTTGTCGGCTGCTGGCTTGGATCCAGGAAGTTTTCTTTACAGCAGTTGGGCTAGACCGATGGGCAAGCCAAGAGTTTAGGTACTCTTCTAGACAAACCTTATGATTATTAGTTTCCATTAAAATTAAAATTATTTACTTTCCCTCAGTATCACTACGTAACAATATTATTGGCAGAAACAAACTAAATCGTAAAGTTACATCAAAACACACACTTGTAATATACAAATCATTGAAACATCTTTTTTTGAATTCATAAAAAATACTGAAAATAAAGTGTTCATCACTAATATATGATTAGACAATGATAGCGACAACCAAGTAAAGTAAATGAAAGCACTCTCAAGATAGTAACTGGAAAAAGCAGTTAAGGTATTATTATTTTTAATAAAGTCGGATCAATAAATATTATTTGCTTTGACCAGTATGGTGGAGTTCTAGGAGCCCCAGCCATTTTGTTTTTTCTGTAATTTCTATAGGCATAGCTTTTAGGAGCTGTGGCTTACAGTACCTTTCAGGCAGTAGCTTCTGTGCTGTGGGCAATAGTGGTTGTTCTGTGGTGAGTGCTTTATGAGTTTTGTTCAACTTTTAGTGGACTGTGTTGTCTGTGTGAAATCATACCATTAGAGTAACTTTTTTTATTAAAATTATTTCGTATTTTTTCAGTCAAAAATGGCATATTCACAGTGACAGTCAATGAATTTCAATAATCACATATATATACACATATACGTGTATATGTATATACACAAACACTATTTAGTCGTAGCAGCCACTGAGCTTTAGAAATAAAGAATGGTGTAGCTTCACCATTAAGTAGCACAGCAGCCCCATTGACTACACCGTATCACTAATGTCTCATGCTGTATACCACTGCAATTGAAAATCTGTATACCGGAAATGGCAAAGTCTCTATAGGTTTACTTAAATCCGCAAATTGAATTATTATTATTATTGAATTACTAACATTTAAGACAAATGCAAGATAGATATTTATTCAAATACTAACAAAGAAAGAAAATATTGTTCATTATATTATGGAAAGACACATCTATCCTTTAAGCTTATTCTTTTCAAATGTTATAAAATTCCATATTTTATGTTAAGGTAATTTAAAATTATTAATCATAGACCGATTGCAGAGCTCTAGACATTGTATGCAGACCCGCAAAAAGTCAAAGTTAAAGTAAGGATTAAAACTGATGGGTTAGAAATGGGAATGGATTTTTTTATAGAAGGCATAAAATATTAAAAGAACTGTTGTAAAAGTTCTATCAAATGATACAATGCACCAGGATAGTGTTTACCTACCTATTAAATAAAAGTGTTTCATATTTTAAAAAAAATATATTTTTTGATAGCTATAGTTGAATACTCTAATATAAGGAATTTAGTACAATAATTGTTAAAAAATCCTTAAAAAATAATCTATTGACAGAATTAATAAAATTCTTTTTACATTTGCTAAATTTATCACTAAAGCTGTGAATAAATTTTTACCTTCAAATATAATTATACATCAATTTTTTAATAAAAGGAATAATAATATTTTCCATGAAACTAAGGATAAGCCTGTGAATATTTATTACATATGTTAGAATCTGTCTTAGTAAATGAAGAATGTTTTAATTAATTGAGTCACTTTTCTAAATACAATTTGCAATTTCTGATTGCTTATTTTGTCCTAACCTATAATATTCTCTGATAATTCTGATTTCTTCGACAGAATAGATCTGATATCTTGGACTCCGTCCCAACAAAAGTCTAACTTGTCTGAATATATAGCGTACTAAAACATTGTATATATGTACGTACTTAACTTTAGTTATATCAAAATTACCATTAATATTTTATAAAAAATAAAATTCAACTTTCTGCAGTCGAGCAATACATAATAGGTTATTAGAGTCCTAAAAAAGAACAGATTAAATCATACAGAAGGAGTTAAATTCTTTAATAGCCATTTATGTTAAATGGTTCACCAAAATATATCAATTAACGTAAAAAAATATATAAAATATAATTACAAGCCATGAAAAATATGTAATTATGTGTATTGGTATCAATGTATGGGTAGTAAATGATTGATCAATGGCCCAATTAAAAACATTATCTCAAATGAAATATTGAAGAGAACTGTTTCATTTTTATATGGTAGAAATAAAGATGGTAATTTATCTAAAAGAAATGTTCACAATGTCACTGAGTCATAAGATTCTTCGTACGTTTTCCTGATGCTATATTAAAAGAAAATTAAGATTAATTCACAAAAGTACTTATTAAAATTAAATAAATGAATTCCATTAATACACAAGTGAAAAAACACCCAAATTATTGCAACTTATTACCTGTTCATCATTCAGAAAATGTTAAGATATTTCATGATACCCTTTTCATTATTTTTTGGACTATTTCAAAATAACAAAGTTTAAGTATAAATATTTTATTTTCATTGTTATATAAAATTTGTAAAATCAATAAATTTATATGCTAACATCTACACATCAAAGGAATGACAATAGTTGATGTTAAATAAAAAATAGAGTCTTTATTTCAATATTTGGTTAGTTAAAAGAATTTGTCTCTGATAACATCAAATTAAACAATACTAAATTATCTCCTAAAGTACACTGACATGAACATGAACAAATGATTTATTATAAAAAATATTTTGAACTTGAATGTAAAATATTTAAAAATTTCCATTGTTTCTATTAATAATTGTCATCATTTGGCATTAAAACCTGGCCATTCATTTAAAGATATATGGAGAATTAAAAATCACATAGTTAAACAAAAAATAGGTCAATTCACATTGAAAAATTAAATATTTTTCAGCTCTATAGTAAAAAAAAAAAATCAGGTGACGGCAGCACATGACTTTCAGTTACCTTGGTTGTTAAAATCTATTTTAGAACTATTGAATAAAGCTAGAGTTGAAAAAATATAAAGAATTATATCCAGCTTCATTGTAACACATATGTTTTAGAATAAATAATATAAAATTTTTTGTTCAATAATCACTTAAGTTTATGCCCTATTCGTCACTTTACATTACCTTCCACAACATTGTATGTAAGACAACATTTTTTTTCAAAAATCTATAGCTTTCCAATGGCATATCATACATCTATACTAATATTCTTACTATAAACTTAGTCTAAATCCAACGAAAACAAAGGCAATACTTGTTGGCTCAAAACTTTCCCTCCATTTACTTCCTTACAACCCGTTACTATTTTTTATTAAAACTTCTATCCGGTTCTAAAACTCAATAAAAAATTCAGGAGTTATGTTCAAAACTTACCATGGAGTAACCATATTTCCAAAATTACCAAAAAATCCATACATATCCTCATATAGCTCCTACTTTTCTGTGATACTTTTCTTAGAAGTATCCGTCATCTCTTAGTGTCATCACTCATACACCACCACTTTGAATATGGATGCCTAGTATAAGGGGAACTCAGTGGCGAAAACGAGATGAGACTAAAAATATTAATGAATAGGTTTAGAAGATTTATTATGTAAGGCTTCTCCAGACTGTCACATGTCTCACTGGTTTTTTGTTCAAAGGTGGCACTATCCCGAATCCTGCAGAAAATACCTTTTTGGCATCTTCCGATTCCAATCCTTGCGAGCCAGAAAACCTTCCTATATCTTTGACCTCCTTACTCTGCGCTCTTCCGTGCATACTCCCTAAATAGGTCTCAACTTACCAATCCATGCCTACCATCTCATAGAAAAGCATTCTTTGATAAGTCCATTATCATTCTTGCTACTGTACTTTGGAACTCTTTACCCGTCTCCCTTCATATAGTGTCATCCATAACCACTTTCAAACACCAATTATTTATCTACCTTCTCAAGAACCAATCTTCCGCACATATGAGATAAATATTGAACTTGATAGTATATAACTAAACTCATTCGAGGTTTTGTATCTTTTATTCATATTAACGTTAAAAATTTACTTTTTGACTAAATAATTATGTATCAAATGAAGCAAGACAATTGGTCTTCCTCTGCTGTATATTATTCTTATGGGATGAAATGTTCCAGAATACAAAAATTCATTCATTCATTTACTCCTTTGTTCAGAAAAATAAAATTTATCTAAAAAAAATATTTTTGCTCTTTTCTCTTTTAGTTTGATGCATTCATCTTATGTATTTAGCCATTTTTATAATTCGTAATAGATGATATGATAAATGTATTGGAATCCACAAAATTAAACTTACCCTGGAGGTAGGGATTTCAAAAAATCGGCATTTATTTACGGCCCCGTCAATCTATTTCAGCCAGAATGAAACCTAAATGAAAATAAACCTCAATAAATTTTAAATCAATTTAGTGAGTTTATTAAAATAATGCTGTTTTTGAGAACAGTAAAAAGGTGCAAAATGTATGACATACACTCATTAACTCACACACACGCATAAATTGACTTAGTTATTTTTACTCAAGGCACCCTAAAATGTGTTTCTAAAATTGGGAACTGCAATTTTAAAAAGTTTCATGTTCTCCTTGCTTTTCCTTACTTTATATTTTATACATAAATAAGTGAAAGAAGTAATTGCTTTAACATAATTTATTCAGAACTATATTAAATATGGTTTTAGTTTGAATAACTTTATTTATAAATGTTTTAGTATGAAAATGTAGAATTTTGGCTAAATTATAAAGTAGAAAAAAATATGATTTTTTTATGAGTAACACCTCTACATATTAATCATATTGTTTAAGTCATTTTCCAATTCTATATTTAACTCAATAGCTAAGTTAATAGCTTTCTAATGCATTTTTTAAAATTAAGTTAGTTGAAAAATGGACCTTTTGTTTTTTTAATCACCCATTCTGGTTCAGATATAAATGATTGCAATGCCTTATCTCATAACATTTTGATTTAAATAATTTTTTCGTCATTTAGTTGTTAATTTTTAAAAATTAATATAATTATTATTACAATTATGGATTAATTAATAATTGAAAAAAAATTGTTTTCTGATTTTACTACAAATCAGTAAATAGATTTTACTACAAAATATATTTAATCATGCAGTAATTTCCCTATAATAAGTAAAGTTGATGTATTGAAGTTTGTACTAAAAATTATCATAATTTGGAAACATATTTCTTGTCCACAAAATCTATCAATTAGTTTAGAGAACTCAACAGCAAAAACAGCAGACCACCATAAATTTCTTTAAAAACACTGAACAACCAACTATCTACTACATCCCAGAAGGTACTGCTATTTTTTCTTTAAAGGTCCAGGATAAGGTCAATAGATAATATGAAAAGTTTTATGGAAAAATAAGATGTAAAAGTGATTAAAAAAAATTAATGAAAAAATAACTATTTTCTCTATATAAATAATTGAACAAGTTGCAGTTTCATGACTTTGAACTTCACTATGATACTTACATTTAATACTGCTCCACGCTTACTTCATGTAAAAAAGAGAGATGAAAACAAATTTCCCTCCTAATAAATTTTTGAAATTAACTACTTTTATAGGTTTTCACCCTCAATTAAATCAGAAGTTCACTTCATTTTGTTCTATAGGTCACCCTCCAGATGTCCCCTGCCGACCATCGCCTCCTTTCAGCGGGTTCAGGGTCTTTCTGTCCTTCTTCTTCCTTGCTGCTCCCACAAAAGTATTCTCTTTGGTCATATACTCTCCAGTATCCACTGGCAATGTCCATACCACCACAACCAGATCAGATGTCAATAATGTGCAGCTTTTCAAACAGTTTGTAGAAACGAAAATGTAAAAATGTTTGAAGCAGTAAGTGTATAATCAGTTCAGATTATGAAAAAAATGCAGAACTGTACTGAATTTGAGAGGAGCCAGATGTTATGTTATTTAAAAGAATTCCTATATTGAGATAGTTTGAACATGTGACAAGGATGGAGGATGAAGTTCCTCAAAAGACTTCTTTTTAAGTATGTCAATATGAAAGGAATAGTGTATGTCTACAACTGATAGGCAGTCCAGGTTGAAAGAGATGCAGGTACCATCATTGGAACCAGAGCTTGGTGGAAGCTCAGGTTAGAAAAACAAAATGGAGGCAATGCCTTATGCAGTCAAGACTTTAGTGATTGGGATTGTTAAATATCGATTGTATATGTAAAGATAGTTGTGGCACTGAACTTCCACCTAGGTGTACAGCAGCCCAACAACAAACAGTCCAGTTGGTAGCATCCCCTGCGCATGTTGTTTGTATATATAGCAGTAATAAACAAGCTGTCTAGTACAAGGTTCTTTTATTCCACTGCCTAATACTCTATAACTTTAATAGGGATGACGATGGAAAGTTCAAAATAAAAACCATGAATATAAACCTAAATGCTTTTGGGTAATAACAAATTGTACTTTTTCAGGGACAGACAATTTGAAAGTTTTGGGGAGAACAATTTTTTTGTGGGAGGAAATATGAGAGAGTTAAACATCCTTACCAACTCCAATTAAGGCAAAGAGGTCACCAATTTATTCAAGTTGAATTATTGTTGTATATTACTAGTAGTTTTCTAGAACATTTACCAGCTTTTACAGAGGCAGCATTTAACTTTTTATTATTATTATTTTTTTTTTTTTTTGGTGTGACATATCTTATGAAGAAGAACATTCTCTCTTAAGTGAATCAACTGCTAAATATTTTTATGTTCAATTCAAATCATTGAGCAGAGTGAATGAATTAAAAGAGCTAAAAAAATTTATTGTTCGTGACTTGATAATGTTAAGTATAATAGTGGATATAATTAGTTGACCGCAGTTAGTATAATAACTTTTAGTTTCGTATGACTTAGTGATCCAATAATCGAATTTTGAAACAATCATGTATTGTGGTGACACAAAAATACGTAAAAGCCTCCTATGTGCAGATTGAAGTGAAACGGTCACTGAATGATGCTAAAACGAGTAAATAAGTAGCAGAAGAAGAGATTATGAATTAATTTTCTCCAATTTTTTTACCAAATAGTTTTAATACCTTTATAGCAACAATGCCTACAAAACTGGCACTAAATGATACCAGTGAACTGTAAAATATTGATAATAAACTGACTAGCCATCAAAGATAAATCCCAGAAGGGATTACTACAACCCATGAATCGCAATAAATAATCATATCGAACTGTCTTTAGCCTACGACTGGCTGTTTTGAGTACCAATAAAGTAGAATTATGTGGTTTTAGGAATTGGCTTACTACTGGTTACTGATTGCGAGAATGTCTTTTGCGATGATATTAACCGTTCCTCTAAACCTGCAGTTACCGGTTGAACTTTTCAACGCACTAATCGTGCGGTCCATCGCTTCCGACTCCGATTTGGGCTATGGAGTGGCGCTTTAAAAAGTGACACAATGGTAAACATGGATTATATGTTGGTGAAACACATATACTGACATTTGAATAACTACAGTAAAAACTGCTCCACTGTATGGTTTCTTTCCAAGGTGGGCATATTAATCAAGCATTCATTTACTTTATTTGTTTGTTTTGTTTTGCTATCGAAGGTTGATAGCCGCATCATTACCAGAGTGAAATATTTAATTATTTCTATTAGTTTAAGCAATTTTTAAATAGTAAGGATTCAATTTATATATTCCAACACGTCTGCATCTACCATTTTTTGTTACCTCCGTTTTAAGGAGTCGTCTTGGATTAGGGATCGTACTTACAAGGTAAGTCCCTATAAAGTAAATAATTTAATATTTTTTTTTTTAAGTTCGCTTAGAATGATCATTGAAAAACATTTATAAACAATGGGTAGATCAGAATTTATCTCCAACTAATTTTGCGATTATGTTAATATCGCTAAGTTAATGAGCTATAAATGTTTGATGGTTTTTTGTTAATAATGTGCCAGGAAACATTTTTATCCCTTAAGTAATATTTTCAATAAATATCCTTTTTTTTTTTCATATAACTTTTTTCATCGTTTCCACCGTCTTCCTCTACAACCCACTAATAGCTGTACATTGTAAAATTGTAATTGTACAGACTGAAGCGTTTCATGATTTTTTTTTTTTAATATTTGATTTTGAGCTTGTAGCAGCCTCTTGAGGTGAAGTAGTGGCTTCTTCACTCCTTATTTAGAAGATAATTCCTTGGATCATATATTTACAAAACCTAACAAAACCAAAATCTACAGCATTTTTCAATTAAAATTCCTAGTCCACTCCCTTGAAGCAAGATGAGGCCATTTGGATCTTTATTTGCACCCGACATTCCTTCTTACAGAGCTAAAACAGTTAATCGTTTTGCCCACTGGAATTTGTTTCCTTCCAGCACCACCAAGGTTCTTGGAAGGATAGGGATCCTTACTCGAATACTCTCCTTTTCCAACATTAAACAAGTGCGCTTGTGGAATTTTTATTCTAAATGAAACAAAACCTTTTTATAAACTTGATTTTTTAAATTAATAATATTGACTTCTGAGCAAATTTGTCGTTTTGTTTTAAGCGATTTTAACTATTTTAAGAGACCTAGTCCCAAAAATAAGCTATTATTTTATTTCTTGATTTACAATTTTCGTAGGAGGAAAGTTGGCAGATGCTTGGTTTGGGCAGACCACCTCGAACATACCTTTCTACTCTAATGATCCACTCTCCATGAAAATAGATCTTGTTTTATGCACATGACAGAAAAGTCCATTACCATTAGATTACATTACATTATTGTATGATCTGATATTGTTTGATCATTATGCTACTAAAGTTTTTTTTATTAATTACTTTGTAACGATATTACAATGTTTTAGATCACAGAAAGTCTTAAACTGAAGGACCTGCTATATGAACATACAATATTCCATCATCACTACTATCTTTTGGGGTTTATTTATTTATTTAGGCCTCCCTGCCTTGCCATATGGCAATACGGGCGTTGGTAGCCATGAGTGAGATGCTACCAGTAGTAATCTTGAGTTTCTGTTTTTCTTCTCTACCAAGCATTTTCAATCTGGTCTCTCCTCGATGATCATCCCTTCAGCTCCTGCTTCTTCTCTCGGAGGTGGTCTTCCTCGATCCCGTCCAGTTCCACCTCCGTTAAAAGCTGCCGGGCCTACTAATGTTTTCCACCCGTGAATAAATGATATAAATTGTTCATAATTTTGTTCGGATATATCTTTATATATATAATATCTTTTGGGGTTACCTGTAGCAGACCTGCCTCCTCCTGCAGCAGCACCGGCCATCGGTGGTGGCGCTGACCGACACTATACTACCCACCTCTGCTTCACTGTATTTTCAGGGGTATATTGCATACCGGGAGGCTTGTCAACCCGGGGCTAACGAGGCCGTAGTGATTCTGGTTCGAGGAGATATCCCATCGAGGTTGGTACCTAACCCAGTAGCTTCTACAGAGGGTACTCATATAGTCACAGTAGATGTTCGATTAAAACAACGTTTTACTTTCTGTTGTGTCTATAGGAGACCCAAGGCTATATTAACATCTATGAAGCTATTGCTGCAGCACGCCCAGGATAAGAGTCGGTTTGTCATCTTAGGGGACTTCAACGCCCGGCACACTGCCTGGCTGTGCGGTAGCAACAATCCGATGGGTACCTATATCACCAAGACCAGGATGGCTGTCTTCCACCCCGGAGTGCACACCTTTAGGCATGCGGCCCGACCTGACTGGACATCCACACTTGACCTACTCCTGACCAGGGACCTTCACACTGTTACTGAGTGCCTAGCGCTCCCATACGGACCGTCGGACCACCGGCCTGTGCTATATGCCTTTGAGGGAACTCCAGCAACACCACCCGCGAGCAAGTTCCTCTTCCACAAGGCCGACTGGAAAGGATATAGGGCTAGTGTGGATGATACCCTACCAAAGATACAGTACTTAAGAACTGTTAAAGAGGTGCAGAAGGCGATCTCGGATATCACCACCACCGTCCATGTATCAACCAATCTTACCATACCAAGGTTTAGTCCTCAGCCAAACGCCTTCAGGAAACCACCGAGTCACATTCTTGCTCTCATTGCACAAAGGAACAACCTGAGGAATATTTTCCACCGAACTTGTGACTACGGCTTGAAACCGGCCATCAATGCGATGACCCGGCAGATAGCCAGCCTCATGCGTGAATGGAAGACTTTCCTATGGCACGAGCAACTCCGTAGGACTCATGATGATCATCGTCAGTTCTGGAGACTTGTGAGGTCACACGTCACTAAGAGGAAGAGTGTACACCTTACATCAGGTGGCACCCTATTATCCCCTGAGGAACAGGCTGAACTCTTGGCCGATTCTTATAAGGCGAGGGAAGATGATCGGCTGTTAAATGCTCCCACACTTCCTGCGGGAAGACCAACGTCCCCTAATGAAAAGAGGATATTCTCCACCTTCGGACAGCTTGAGTCGGTACTACGACGCACCAAGGGTAACAAGGCTTCGGGACTGGATGATACTCATACTTCCCCGATGACTGGAAGCAAGCGATCATAGTGCCGCTACTTAAGCCTGGGAAGAATGGAGACTCACCAGAGCATTATCGGCCTATCAGTCTCCTTTCGCATATGAGCAAGGTGTTCGAGAGGCTGATCCATTACCATCTGCTAGAGCACTGCAGTGAGGAGTCCATCATTCCACCAGAACAGACCGGGTTCTCACGAGGCGTAGCCTGCGATCATCATTTAGTGAAACTTCAAAGGCACACAATAGAGCGTATGACGAAGAACAATGAAGCCACGGACTGCACACAGGCGTTTGATTGTGTATCCCACAAGTTGCTGCTTCGCCAGTTGGAAGACTATCGTTTTCCAGCTTCATTATGCCGATTGATCAGAAGCTACTTAAGCGGGAGATTCTTCGTCGTAAGGGTAGGCGATAAATTGTCAACTTCAAAGGACACCATTTGTGGGGTTCCTCAAGGTTCTGTATTGGGACCACTATTGTTTGTGATCTTTACAGCAAAAGTGATCTCAATGAAGCACCCAATGGCACTGGTAGCAGCCTACGCCGATGACATTGGCATCTATGCTTCTAGTATGAGCCCGAAAAGGGCTCTCACCCTGGCACAAGGAGCATCGACCACTATTGTAGATGAGCTGAAGGAGATTGGCATTAGGGTGAACCCGAAGAAGACAGATGCTATTGTCATGTCGTTCCAGAAGGGGAAGAGCGCTTTGCCCACTGATTTTAAAGTGAACGGAGAAACACTGCCAGTCTCTAATTCAATCCTCTACCTGGGCGTCACTCTAGATAGGCACCTCACCTTATCTAGTCACGTCCGGGAACGACTCAAACTGGCCAGGAGAAAGAGCTATAGACTTAATCATCTACTCACGTCACCTCAGCTCTCACTGAGGCTGAAACTACAGATCTACAAGGCTATAATACGTCCGACTATGCTCTATGGTGCGCCCTTGATGCGGCATCTGTTTAAGTCCACTCTCAAACAATTACAGACGTTCCAGAACTCCATCCTTCGGCGGATTGTCAGAGGTACCAACTTACAGAGGGCCAGAAACCATATCCTTCATCAGGAGTTAGTATTGCCAACAGTGCCTGAATATATCAGCCGGAGGCACATTAAATTTTTTGATGGGCTGAAGGCCTGTGCTAATCCATTATTTTCTGATATCACCCCACCACCCAAGCCTGGGGACGTTGACGTTGTCGCCGAGGGAAGGAGTTCGGACTATGTCTGAACTCAATTTATTGCCAAAACCCTGAAGAATGGTCCCTCCCATTTTGCAATGGATAAATAAAGACTTAGAAGAAGCCCTTGAAAGATTACTAGTGCATCCAGTGCATATAGCAATCCTCTTTAGAATACCTCCGGGTAACAGAAGGACAAATCTGACAGCTATACATATTACATTTGTATTTGTATTTTGTTCGAAAATAAAACCAGAGGGTAAGAAAAAAAAAAAAAAAAAAAAAAAAAGCAGACCTGCTGAGCTCTCCCTTTTAAATTTATACTTCATTATGTCTTCACGCAGGAGAAGGTCGAGAGGTACCCTCCCGCTAAGACTTGCATCGCCTCATGGGATGTAGTTCAATACGCCCGGGTGACTCGCAGCAAAGCCGTTCTCTGGATTGTTGCAATCTGCTTTTCTGTCGGTGCGAGAGGTTCTGATTCCATGAAGGAGACGCATACCTTATTACACCACTACACCCCAGTATATTGTCATGGTAGCTGGGTACCTAAGGCCCCAGAAAGCGCTTCCTGCACGACTAAGGCCGTTCAAGGCTAGGGCCACTCTATTCCTAAAATACTACAGGTGGGGGGTGACGTTAAAACCTCTTCCAAACCTTACGCCAAGGTATGTGACCTCCTCACTTGGTCGTATTCTTGAGCCCTGTATAACTACTACTTTTGCAGCTGCTGGAGCATGAGGGGCCACCAGACGCTGTCAAAGGCGGATGAAATATCAAAAAGCAGCAGCATTACACATTTCTCCGTTCTTCCATCACGTCTGCCTGTACTCATAGCAGAGCATCAGCGGTTCCTTTCTGGAGCTGTATTGCCGTGGGTGACTTGCTCTAGCAAAAACTGTTTCTAGACTGCTGAGGATGAGGTTCTCCAGGACTATGCTCATTACAGGCAAGAGACATATGGGTATATACGATTTAGGGAGCTGTTTTTTACCTGTTTCCTCCCTGGTAGAGGAGTCTCAAATCGGCGATTTTCCAAATTTTGGGAAAGTATCCCCTATCTAGGCAGTCTTTGTAAACACACAGTAATCTATCTTCAATATAGGACATACTATTCTTTTGAATCGCCGAGTCAATACCATCAAGTGAAGGAGGTCAGTTATGTCCCATGGTGGGTACAAATCAATACCAAGTGGGTGTACCGTGGTGCGCCTCACAAAATCTTCTTGGTTGTCCTGAGATGGGTCATCCCTGGCATAAGTAGCCTGAATAAAAATGCTGGCTGCCTCTTCCAGGGTTGTTGCCTGGACATCTTCATGCTTAAGAGCTGCTAACGTCTACAGCGGATGCAACTTTCTCAGAACAACCCTGTACAGAATACCCCAGGGATTCTTGGCCGATTCGTTCACTATGAATTCATCCCAAGACTTACGCTTTTGTGAATGCACCTCGTTTCGGTATGCCCTGGACTTAGTTTTGTATTCACTACGAAGTGCAGCGCGCCTCTCGTCACATCTGCAATTCCGGTATAACCGCCGGGCCTTGTAGAGGTCTCTCTTCATGTTAGACCATGGGACAGGTCGAACCCTCGCCTTCCGGTGCTGAAGGGAGTAATCCTTCGAACCCTATATTCTAAGTCGTCTGGGTTTTCTGAATCCACCTCTTTCTAGTCCTCGTCAGTAATTTCTCCCTCCAGCATACTTCGGAAGACGCTCCAGTCGTTTCTCCGTGTTATGAATCCCTTTTCAATGCCGTGGAAACAAGCATGTCCAAACAATCCAAAAGACACGTTTCAGATCTGAGGGTCCAATAACAATGCGTCCCAAGAGTGTCGGCGAGGCCAAAGTAACATCGATCCAGCTCACACCCCTTGGTCCAGAAAAAGTAGGAGGAGTGTAAAAAGTAAGGAGTGGTCCAGAAAAAGTAGGAGCATTTACTCCCAAAAAAAAAAAAAATATATATTTAGTGCATGTGAGAATTTACTACCGTTCTCCTAATTTAGCAATATTAATTTGAGACAATAATATTAATCGGGACTCGAAGGATTTTTTAAAATCAAATGATTTTTTTTATTTAACTTCAGAATTTAAAGAAAATAACTTAAATACAAATAATATTTTTCAGTAGCTTGTCACATCCTAAGCTGTGAAGCTTTCATAATTTTTCATTACGTTTTTAGAGCTATCTTTAAAAAGTCTATCTCAAAAATGATAAGCTGTATACAATTAAAATTTCATATTTTAGAAGCGTATATACCTGAAAACAAAATCAGCGAATCAGAAGAGCCACAATAAACAAAACATGTGGGCAGTAATATCATTATCATTCTAGTTTTTAGATCGTTCTAAAAAAATCAAAGTTGCAGATGTTAATAATTTTTAAAGAAAACTTTTTTTCTACAGTAAGGATAATTTTATACCTCAGGAACCAGCTGAGTATCTGTCACCAAATTTATGTCACTTACATTCCTCATTATATAGATGTGTAATTTCCGAAGTTTTTGTTTCATACTCTTTTTCTCTGTCCTTTTTGAGGTATTATACGAAAACCGAATATTTTTAACTACAATACTTTTGGATTATTATTTTCAATAATAATTTTTGGATTTCTCCAAAACCACTTGACAAATTTTTTTGAAGTTCGCCATAAAAATACAAGGGCATCCAAGGATGATCTTAACTCCTAGACGTTGATATCAGCTGGTAGTTGTTTTTAATTCAAAGTGATTTAATTCAATAACTCAGTTATTTTTGATGATAGAGAAAAAATTTAAAAATTTATTATTAAATATAAGTTATCATGACTTAATTTGCTTCACACGGAGAGAGTTTTAGTTATGAAGAGACTTTCTCGATAGTAGTATGATAATTGGATTATTATTCTATATAGCAGAGTAGACAATAAACTTTTCTTTTGAATTGGTATTAGATTTTTGTGAGGATATAAAGTAGCTAAAGAAACACTAACCAGCTAAACTGAAAATTTTATATTCAATGCACTATTTCCGATAATTTTTAACAGGTTTCCATAATTCTTGTGTTTTTGTTTATTAGAAACTTTCGTTCTTATTTGCTTGTCAGAATTCTGAATATCTTGAAATGTGAAATATGAAATATTGGGGAGAGATTTTTTGATATGGTTACGTCATTGGGCTGAGATATGTAATTATAATTATATAGCATTTCTTTCACCCTCAGTTTGACGCGCTGTTGGTGTTGCTTGAATCAAAATATAGACGGAAGTTTCACTGCAAGAAATTAAGTGGAAAATAATTTTTGTTATATAACTTTGTTTAGGAGGGAAGATGCCCGCAATGATATAATTTTATTTCATTGAAATATTGTACCGGGACGTGCTGCCCCCTGATAAGTTTTCGTGAAGCTCACTCATCCTTAAGAGTGCTAAGTAGAGTTCGATATAGATCCTGGCTGTGCTCCGATTGTCGGGAGCGATCGATAGTGCCACGCTTAAAAAAATTTGTTTGATTTATTTTTTATTTTTTTTTTTTTTTATATTATCGATTTAAGGATAATAAACTGTGATAGTCATTGATGCGGTTCACGATAGCAGGAAGTATTGGGATTGCTTCGAGACGATTGACGGTCCTGGGGTGGTTCCATCTTTCTATCGCCTTATCCTTTTGTTTTTTCTCTCGTCTTTAGGAGCCGAGATCAGAAAAGATGGAAGCTTGAGAGTCGAGAAGTGAGTTATTTTTTTAACTTAACTAATAATCCCATAATCCCAAACTCGTATGAATTTTTGTTGTTAGTAAAAATACAGTTCACTGCCTCTTACAAATTTTAATCACTAGAACCTACCGTTTATGAGCTATATTGATTATGAATCTATATTGATAACTCAATCAAACTCAATCTTCCCCTGACCGGGAAAATCAGTAGATTATAGATAGACATATCCAAGATCTATTGTTTTTCCAAGTCAATGAGAAATACCAAAACTACATTTTCCTTGGCCGATTAAAATAGTACATTATTGAAAATAATAAATCAAAAGCGTTGTTTTAAAATCTATATAGAAAGGCAATTAAAAAAAATAAATAAATAAAAAAAAAAAAAAAAAAAATATATATATATATATATATATATATATATATATATATATATATATATATATATATATATGTGTGATAAAGTTACATAAAAAAAATCTGGTGCGGGCAACACACGACTTTCACTTACCTCCATTTTTAAATCAATTAAAGAATTTTCAAATACAGTCAGAGATAAAAATAAGTGAAACTATTAAAGAATTAATTAAATTGAATTTATATAAAAACATGTGTTTTATTAAAAAATCTATTATATTATTATCTAAAATAATCAGTTAGATTAATCTTCTTTTCCACACTCTCTATTAACTTTTAAAAGCTTGAATATAAAATAATATTTTTTCTAAAATCTTTAGCTTTCCAACGGTATATCATACATGTATATTACTGCTCTCATGTTCAAAAACAAAAAATTGCATTAAAATTTTATTTTTCAGTTTTCTTCTTTAGTTGTTTTTTAAATTCGCACAACTCACATACTTATCTGTTTTTCGTCAGTGGTAACAAGATAATATAGTTATTTTTTATAGAATCAACAAAATTAAAGGTACTTTAAAGAAAGAAAATTTAAAATATCGGAATTTAAGTCCTGTCAGAACATTTTAATCAGAATGAAACCTAGATGATATTAAAGCCCATTACATTTTACATCGATATAGCGAGTTTAATCAAAATCGTCGGAATCGTTTTCGAGAAAATCGAAAAAAGGTGCAAAATGCATGGTATAAAGTGGCTCTTCTGGTAAGCTCATTTTGATGAAAAGGTTTTCATCATACGGCTCTGGCGTATTTGTCTTCAATATGAAATTTCAGTTTCATAGGACTTTTCGTTTCCGCCCGGGAGTTACCACACACACACAGACACACTCACCCACAGACCTTTTTGCGGGACTTGGTTATTTGGACTCAGGGGACCCTAGAATGTGTATTTCCGTTGAAAACTGGAATTCCAAAATTTTCACGATCGCAATACTTTCCCTTACTATATATAGTAAGTTAAAGTAATATTGGTAAATATGTTTACTATAAATCGATTGATAGTAGAGTATCATCACAATAGTATTGTATTGTAAATATTTCAATTGAATCCCCTATGTGGTTTTAAAATCATGTTTACTTGGTCAATAATGCTTACATATCCTAACATAAGATTAGTTAAGGTTTTATATGCATCAGTTTTTTTATCAACCGAGATTCCTTATCTTTAAGTGGTATTTTGCTTGTTCAAAATGAAGAGAAAAAAAAAATTTTTGTCATTTAATGTTTTTTTTTATTTCCGAAAAGAAAAATTCACTGTACTAATGGTTAACTGAATTTGCAGTACGTATGGCGATGATTTCATGAAAGAAAGAACCGTCATTAAGAGGTTTACTCGGTTCAGAACCGGAAATTATGACTCGGAAGAGGCAAAGCGCTCGAGTCGTCCTCCAACTATTGATGATGACCGAATTCAAGCATAATTGATAAAAAAATATTTAATTTTTGATTAAATAAACACATCATAAAATTGATTAAAAATATTCATAAGAATCTGATGTGTTTTTTTTTATTGGAATCGCCAGTGAAAAACGCTACTAACATACTTCACATCCCTATGAATTGTCACTGAATTTCAGCACAGAATTCTCTCGATATCATCTCATAACGCGTGACTAGTTCCTTTCTTTACTTTAAATACCCGATATCTTGACCTTGGTGAGTTAAGAATATATATATATTATATATTATTATATATATATATATATATTATATTAATATATATATATATATATATATATACTTATTAATTACAAATAACTCATTACATATCTATCAATTACGAGGTATCTATTTTTACATATAAATATCGTTATGGTTTCAAGTGACTGATATAGATTAGATGTAGTATTTTGCCTTGACCGTTGAGACACTGACTCACACAGAGACAGTATAGTTTCCCTCACTCAATAGTCAGATCACACTTCCCTTTACCGTTGCTTCCATAACGATCGCCACTGAAGGATGCTTATTTATGGATTCATATTATTCAAGAAATATTGTTATTACAGAGCTCGTACTCTCACATATTTTATATATACGCACGAATATACATGGATATGTGTATGAGGTTCTAAGTATGTGTATGTAGATGGTAGGGCAGAGGTGGAATGGCTGTATTAAGTATGACAAATTAAGAATCAATATGTATAAAGGTACATGTTAACATAATTTATTCTCTCAAATCATAATAGACAGACCGATCTAATAATAAAAAAAAAAATAAATAAAATAAATAAACTTTTTCAAATATTTACATTTGGAAAAAATGTTAACAATGATTTTGGATGAGTCATCCTTACAATCAGAAAATATTTTTGTTTTTTTGTGATTATAGTACATTAGCCTAAATGGCAAACATATGGTGAAATAAAATTGAGGTTATATTGCGATTTTAGGAAAAATTATACAAAAAACCTACGCATAAAAACTACACATAAAATAATTGAGAATACATAAAATATTTAAAGATGCTTAAAATAATTGAAAATACATAAAATAATTGAAAATATATGAAAAAATTGAAAATACGTGAAATAATTGAAAATACAAAAATTAATAGAAAATACATACATATATTTGATATTATTAAATTAAGAAATTTATAACATAAGAAAGTAAGTTAATTTAATAATACATGTTTTGTTCTCTTATGGGTATATCGTTTTAGTGAAAATTTATTGTAATTACTAATACTAATAATTAATTGCTTCATTGATATCTATGTATTGAAATAGATCTCTACCATAGGGAGGAATTTAATTTTTTCTTATTGGAATAATAATGTGTGGTAGAACAAAACAAAATAAGAACATACATAACTATACAGAATCCTTATAAGCATACACAAAATAAAAAAACTAAGTTTTTTTGTTTACCCGGTTTTATAGCACACCGATTAAATAATAGCTGTGTTTAAATTATTAATTAGGAACTAAATTCCTCCTTTTTCTCTACGTTTATTTTAGAATATCTAACCAATAACCTGAGAAATCTCGAATTCATTTAGATACACATCGGAATGTAGTTTATTTTCTTATAGAATTTTGAACTCATCGAAAGCATATTTCTTACTATAGGACTCCAAAATATTTATACTAGCTTCTTTCTTTGTAAGATAATTATTTTCAAGTGACTGTCCGTGCGAGTGAATTTCTTGTTTAATGTTTTCAATTCTCCTATACATACTAGATGTATTTATTTTAATGCAGTTATAAACTTCTATAGATTAATAAATAAATGTATACGGGTGAATCCATTAAAAATCGTCCCGGTAATGCCTCTCAACATTTTAGATTTACATGAAATATTTATTTGGTTATTCTTTATATTTTCCTGAATTAAAACTGGATAAAATTTCGATGAATTTCAGAACACTTTAGGTATCAAATTAAATACATTGACTTTTTAATCCATTTTAGGCCAGCTTTGGGGATAAAAACGTGTTGGGGAAGTCCTTCCAACTCTAGTAATTTTGAAGATATCATATCAAAATAAAAATTAACAATTTGATAAGGGTGTGCTTTAACATTTTTTCTTACTTCAAAATATCTAGGGATAGTGAAAGGGTGGTATTGCTACTGTTAAAAATATTCCAGAAATTAAAAATTTCGAGTGGAAAAGGTAATTAAAGTTGGACGATTTGAAATGGATTGACTCATACATAAATATTTGTAATATTTTATTAATTAATTAAGCCAGAAATTAAAAAAACAAACAAAAAAAACATTTAAGGAAGGAAAATAAATTATATTTCTCTAAAGGATCAGATGGTTCGGGTGACATTCATAAAATACTAAATAATTTTTTTTTTTTTTTTTTTTTTTTTTTATTGAGATATATTACAATTTGTTACAAAATGAACAATAATAATATTGATAAGAGACCACATTCATACTATATATACAGAAAATAATAATAATGGTCAAATTTCATAAAATATAACATAAATTCAAATATATACAATAAAATAATAATAATAAATAAAAATAAATATAGAAAATAAATTATTAAAGATGTTTTAGTTCTTAATGGTGCCTAAACAAAAACGGGATGCAATGTAGGTGTTTGATAATAAATGACCATAAAATATCATCAGAAATAAAAGACAATGGGTTAAAAAGAGAAAAAAAAAATCTGAATCCAAATGACCAACTCACACAAAAATGTGTGTGTTTGTATAAGTTGAGCTCCAAATAAGTTGTATTAAACTGAAATTTCATATTTTTGGAATTCATATTCATGAGATGTTACAGTATTTTGTAACTTTTTACGATTTTCTGAAAAATGGTTTCAACCTTTTTGAATAAATTTTTGTTATTATTTAGGTTTCATCCAGATTGACATAATCAGACAGGACTTTTATTTTTTATTTTATTTTATTTGTTTTTATTTTAGCCCTCCTTCAATTTTGTAGATTCCAACAACCATAAAATCTGGTCAGCATTGCTAAAAGATGAGTAAATATATAAGTTGAACGAGTTTGATAACCAAATCAAGGAGAATGGGCAAAAACATTTTTTTAGGAAAGTTAGTTGTTTATTCTGTATAATAATATATATTATTAGATGTGATATTAATCTTAAACACCAGGCTTCATCGAACTCGGTGCAAAACTTGAATATTTTTTCACCTCAACTTTATTTAAAAGTTCTTAAATTGATTTTAACAACGGAGGTTAGTGAAAGTCGTGTGTTCGTGCACCATATTTTTTTCTCTTTTATTGCATTAAAATTAATAAATATTGTTATTTTCCAATAATCTAAAAATAGAATAAAAATAAACTAATTGTAATTTAATTCATAAATTTTTAGTCTCCAAATTGCAGAACTCAGCTGTTAGAAAAAAAAAATCTTGTTAAAAAACTTTCACATAACACTGATAATTTCAAGCTGAGATTTTTATTAATATATAAAAAAAACAAAAAACATGTCGAATTCTTAACAGTTTTTCGAACCTAAATGCACGCGTTTTTAGAGTAAATATTCAAAAATTAATAAAAAAAAAAAAAAATTAGATTCCAGATTAAAAATAAGTTATTATGGATACAACAGGTTCCTGGCTAGCGAAAAGTGAAATAAGGAAAAAACCACAGCATAGCCAAGGAACCGGTCCAGAAAAACCTAAGAAAAGCCGCCCCCAAAAACAAAAGGACCAAGACTGAGAGGGGAGATCTGAGGGCGCCTGCGCAGATGGGAGGTAGTCCCTCAGTGACAGTCGAGTATCGTCCGCCAGGGACCCACTTAGTTACCACCGCTTGGATACGCATCCAAAATATACGCAAGTAAGTAAACATCAATAGATAATAATTATTCACTAAGTTCTTCCACTTCTTAGAGAATAAAACAAAATAAAATTAGGAAAAAAAAAAAAAAAAAAAAGTTTTCGAAAAAGTATTTCCCACAAAAAAAGAATGCACCTAATACTAATTTTTCAGTGATAAAGGAACCAAAACGAAAAAAGAAGATCATTCTACATTATTCAGCAGCAAAATGATTAATATTATTTAAATTTTACCATCTTAAAAATTACTTTTTTACTTTCACTTAACAACAAGGGAAAGTACTGCGATCCTGAAAATTTTCAAATTCCAGTTTTTCAGACTTTCTTAAAATACGGCTTGAAAGATTTTGATTAAACTCGCTAAATCAATGTAAAATTAAATACGATTTAATATCCTGTTGTTTCGTCCTGATTAGAATAGCCTGACCGGGCTGAATTGCAGATATTTCAAATTTTGTACATCTAAAGTACCTTCGATTTTGAAGATTCTAAAAAATTAAGCATATAATTTTGTTAATGTTATTAAAAAGCGCCTGAATATACGATATGGACGAATTTGATGACCAACGAAAGGATTAACATATATTTTTATGTTTTTGTTTTTTATGAGAATAGTAATATCGAGGGAAAATATACCGTAGGAAATCTAAAGATTTTATTAATAATTTTATTTTATATACAAAGTTGTATAAGGTAATGGAGAGCGATGATACTAAAACTATGAGATTGTTGTAGATAATAATTTATAATGCTGGAATATTTAATCTGAAACCCAAGTTTTTGTATAATTCTTTGACCTTTTCAACTCAAACATTATTTAAAAGTTCTTAAATTGATTTTAACAACGGAGACGTGTGAATGTCATGAGTAGTACACAATAATTTAAATTTCGTTTTGTAGAGGCTATGCCAAAAATATATACATATTTACTTTATATGTATTGTAATTATCATTTATCTTACTTAGAAAACACTAAGGGCTGGTCATTAAGGACTGAGAAATCAAATTTATAATATGAAAGTATTTGTAAAAAAAAAATCAGTTTAAAAAAAAAAATTAGATAAATTTTCTGTCTTATTCGCTATACGCGTTGTTATTATTTTAACATAATAACAGGGATCACTTGTAGCTGGGTGGCTAGCGTAACAGCCTCCCATGCTAAAGGTCACGGGTTCAAACCCGCAGGTGGTCCTAGGATTTTTTAATGGGAGTAAAAAATCCTTAGTTACGCCGTCCTTCGGAGGGGACGTTAAAAGGTGGTCCCGAGCCTGTGCGATGTCAGGAACTCGTTAAAGATCCCTATCCTAACAAAACCTGGCTAGGCAAAATTTAGGACTCCCACTGTAGCATCGTCCGATTAGCCATAGTAGCATAAAGTGACGTTAAATAAATAAATAAATAAAAAAAAAAATAACATAATTAGTGTATATTAAAAAAAAAAATTTATCGAATAGTGAGGTAAATCGATAAGAGGAAAGGAGTTGGCGATCAAGAATAAAATAAAATAGTTTTGCCTGCGTACTAATAGCGGAACTATTTTTATGTTTATTAATAAAACTATCGATAAATATCTCAGTTTCTTTGGAAGTTTTATTAACACACCCTCAGATCTTTTTTTTTTTTTTTTTTTTTTTTGCCATATCTATTCTTGTTTCACATTCATTCATAGCATTTAAGAAAGCTTGAATTATTAAAAATTTATCTACGTTCATATCATTTTTGAAAAGATTAATTCAAAAGAAAATTAAACTGCAACTTGCTAAAAGTTAAAATTAAATAACAATAAGTGTACCAATTAAGGTTAAGTTTCATGAAAGCATATTATATGAAACGAAAACGACATTAAAACTAAATATTTACCCAAAAAAATATTAACGTGAATTTTTTTAATTAACTAAAACACAAATAGTGTATATTTCATTTTTAGGAGAAATATTCCACACGATTTTCCAATCAGTGATGTTCCGACATTTCTGAACCCTTTCGCTACATTTCATGGCGTACAGTGTTGGCACCTCATGGCACTTTTAGAATGAAAGTGCATTTCGTTGTCCTGCCTTGCATCATAATTAGACTGATTAATCCATTATATTCTGAAATTTAACTTCTTACGTAATTTTAGACAATTATAACCAATGTGATATGCTATATTAAATACAGCCCAATAGTGATTTAATTATTGTTTATTTTGTATTTCAGCCTTTGAGCTCTGAAAGCTATAAAAACCTTTCTGAAGTTCATGAATTTTTTCAAATTCTTTTTTTGTTTTTTCTATCTCTTTTTTTTCCTTTACATAGTTAATTTTATAAATATAAATGTGTCTCTATATATGTACACATTTTTTAATGATAAATTGTTTAATGTTTCATTATTTGTAACATTGTTGTTTTTGTTATTTTCTTTGTTTGTTTTGTTTAAAATGTGTTGTTCTGTCTTGCATTATTGTATCAGTGTTTTACTAGTATGAATTTCAATTATTATTATTTCAATAAGTTATGTGATTATTCATAATTTATCAGGTTTTGGCCTGTTGGTTGATTCTGTAAAATAAAGTATTAAATGGGTACCTGAAAATTGAGTGAATAATTTGGTGGCCGATTGTGATCTCGGCGTGATCACCTCCTTGCACAGCCGTTCGCTTGAAAATTAACCTTTATTACTGTACCCATGACCAATCATAAGTTATAGAGTTACTGATTTTTTATTACGTGATACAATAAGAGAAAAAAATATTATAAATAATTATCCCATAAAGCATGTTGATTGCTTCCATTCTAAGTAATCTATCATTAATTGAAAGAATTTGAAATTTATTATAGACAATTAAGTCAGTTTTTTTAATCCTAAAAAGTGATGTGTATTCTTGTTATAACGTAATACTATTTACGTTATTGATATCGATATAAAAAAAACATATTATGAGATTAATCAATAATTAACGATAAATGTTTAAATATATATGATTTATGTAAAGAAACATATATAGTTTTAGTCAGAGAGAAATGCTTCATCTCCTGGCAATGCTGCCCAAATACATCAGGCTGCTTGTCACATAGCATACTCATCAATCAATATTGGAAATATTGTTTATACATTTTTCTTTTATCGTTCTTACTTACTTATTCTTGTTATTTAATTTCTATAATTTATAATCATTTCCTTTTAATTGTATTTATTTCTCTCACAAATATCATTCTTAAGAAATACAATTTAAATAAGGACGACTTGGGAATCGGTAAGGTGTGAATTATCCAGAAGATTCCCCGAAACGTAGAGTAATATAGATTCTCTTGCATGTAGATTAGAGTTGGCAAGTTCTTAGGAGATTGAGGAAGGCTGTTGAGTCTATGACAATTCTACTAAGTATTAATTTACTTGGAAAATTTTATTATTATTTTCTTTACAAGCAATAATGTGGAAAAATGTACAACTGTCTACAGAATTGTCGGGTCATTGATATGTAAACATAAAAATAGGAAAAATCAAACGAAAAAAAAAAATTAAAACTAAAAATTAAATCATTGATTAACAGAAAGTGAGGGTCTTAGTAACGGAAGTTTTGTAAGAATTCCGTTATTTTTCTACTTTAGCTAGTGTAACAGTTCGCGCATTATTATAAACCGATCTCTGGACAACAAATAAATTAGAGAAGATATAATTCGTGTTAATGACTTCGAAAGCCACTTCCCAAGGTCGGAATATTTCTGTTTAAGATTGCGCATTAAATATTATAGGTGTGTATGGATAAATAATTACTAAAAGTGTTTCAAACTATAAATTTATTTGCTAAAATAGGGAATTACAACTTACGAAAAATGAGATATTGACTTTTCTTTTCCTATATGTCACCCTTCAATCTTATTGCAACTTGAAATTTTCGAATTAGAGTTTTCACCCGAAAATACACGTTTTACAGTCTCCTGAATCCAAATGAACAAGGTGTGTGTGAGTGTTTTTATATGTATGTGGTCTAACTCGATAACAATATAACAACAAAAAGTTGTATAAAAACTATAAATTTATATTTTAAAAGCGTATAATCTTTTTAACAAAATCAATAAACCAGAAGAGCCACTTTATACCATGCATTTTGTACTTTTTTACGATTTTCTCAAAAACGGCTCTAACTATATTGATTAAAGTAGCTATATCATCAGAAAATTCAATGAGATTTAGTATCATGTAGGTTTCATTCATATTGAAATAGCCTGACAGGGTTTTAATACAGATGTTTTAAAATAAAAAAGTACATTTAATTTTGTAAATTAAAAAACAAAAATAACCATGTTGTTAGCATCGATAAAAAGTAAATAAATATATAAGTTGGACAAATTTCATACCTAACTAAAGGAGAAAATATCAAAAATATTTTTAATGTAATTTTTGTTTTTTTGCTATCTGAATAACACTAACATCGACATATCGACCTACAATACAGCTTTGGAAAGTTGAACATTTTAGAGCAAATATGATTTCATTCTTTTTTTTTTTTTTTTTTTTTTTATATGATGTTATACACAAAGTTGTAATGAAGATATATAAAAAGCGGTCAAAACTTACTGATTTTTGGAGAGAATGAGACAATAACGTATTTAATTTTCTATCGTCACCAAATGTAATTAACATATAATTTTTTTGTATTTCTAACATTATTCAAAATTTCTTAAAGTGATTTTAACAACAGAAGTGAATAAAAGTCGTGTGTTATCCCACTAGATTTTTTTTTAGAGGCAATCCAACCAATGACGTGTAATTATTTGTTATAATTATTAGATCCACTTGTTCTTGCTGCATTAGGTATAAGCTTAAATTTACAGAGCGCATACCTTTCAATGCTTGTAATACACTAGCTTTACGGTTGCAATATTTTCTGAGAATTGTAATTTACGAAACTACAGGTTAATATAAGATGCAATTCTTTTCTATATCAAAATTATTTTATTTTTTAATTTATTATGATTAAATATTTTTAAAACGCTGGAAATTATTATTATCATTATTATATTATATTATAACCATTGTTTATTATTTTCAAATAACAATATTACGGTACAACTGTTTATAAAGCTGTTGATAGGCAATTAAGTAACATGAAAAGCAATAATTAATTCAAAGGAAAATGCCATATCACGTCTGCTAAATTCAAAACGCTATATTTCTACTAGTTCCTAACCAGTTTAAATGATTCTTTTTTCATTTTGTAGGGAATTTAATTCTCTATGAAACGATACTTTGTATAAGGTATTCATATATTTGGGTTCTACACATCTTGAAGCTCTCAAATTTTGAAGAGGGCTATTTTTTTTTTTTTTTAAGATCGATTATAAAGGTTCATTATTGAAAATAATTATGGATATCATTAGTAGTGAGTGAACGTTGATAAATTTTAATAAGAACGATATGATATTGATATTATAATGTACTAATTATTCCAAGTTTATTTTTAATTCTACCAGTAGGTTAAGGAAATTAAGTGAACAGGCATAAAAAATTGCACCGTAATTTCCTTGACAGGTGGTATTCCATCAATTTAATTCACATACATCGATGATTTTTAATAATTAAGATTATAAATGGAAAGTAAAACGATTTTTTTCATTTAAATATTTAATTACTACTATTAGGGGTAAAAGGATGTAGGTAGTACTACGTGGCTCAGCATATTTTTATAGAGTAGATTTCGGTTTATTTTATTTTAAGATTTTTTCTTTTAGTTTGGTCAATTTCTATCGTTTTGCAGGATTCTTTTTTTGTCATCTGCTATTTTTATTTTAGCTCAGACCTTGTGTGTAAGTATTGATTTCCTAACATTTTGTGAATGTATAAATTATTCTTTTTTTATATTTTTACGCTAATATTTCATATACATATTTTTTTTGTCTGACATTTTACGTCGTATTCATTTTATAACATGCTCGAATTTACATTTAACAAATGATAACTATTATTTATAGCTATAAACGGAAGCTTGAGGACTTTTATTTAAATAAAACTTCCAGTGAGAGTTTCTTAAAAAAAAATTAGTAATAAAATTAAAAATATAAACCGATTTATTCACTTAGCCTAACCATCCCTACGATATAAAATGACCCAATAAATAAAATAATATATATCCTCAAAAATCTCAAACAAATGATTATAAAGACAATATAATTTAACTGTTGAGGTAAAATGTAAGGGAAATCAGTTAATCTAGTCTTTAACTACATACTACTAATAAGGATAATGAAATTATTGACTATCGATTTATATAAATAAATTTTAATATTTTAACCATATCGAAAAGTTCTATGAAATTAAAATTTCATATTTAAGACAACTAACTAACTTACGTAATTTTATACAATTATAAACAATGTCATATGCTATATTGAATACAGTCCAATAGTGATTTAATTATTATTTATTTTGTATTTGTATTGCCTTTGAGCTCAGAAAGCTAGAAAAACCTTTCTGAAGTTCAAGAATTTTTTAAAACTCTTTTTTTCCTTTACATAGTTAATTTTATAAATATAAATATGTCTATATATAGGTACACATTTTTTAATGATGAATTGTTTAATGTTTCATTATTTGTAGTATTATTGTTTTTGTTATTTTCTTTGTTTGTTTTGTGAAAAATTTGTTGTTCTGTCTTGCATCATTGCATTATATTGTATCAGTGTATCACTAGTATGAATTTCAATTATTATTATTTCAATTAGTTATGTGATTATTCATAATTTATCAGGCTTTGGCCTGTTGGTGGATTCTGTAAAATAAAGTATAAAATGGGTACCTGAAAATTGAGTGAATAATTTGGTGTCTGATTGTGATCTCGGCGTGATCACCTCCTTGCACAGCCGTTCGCTTGAAAATTAACCTTTATTATTGTACACTTGACCAATCATAAGTTGGAGAGTTCTTGTTTTTTTATTACGTGATTAAATAAGAGAAAAAAATACTATAAATAATTATCCCATAAAGCATGTTGATTGCTTACATTCTAAATAATCTATCATTAATTAAAATAATTTGAAATTTATTATAGACGATTTAGTCAGTTTTTAATTCTATAAAGTGATGTGTATTCTTGTTATAACGTAATACTATTTACGTTATTGATTTCGATATAAAAAAATCATATTATGAGATTAATCAATAATTAACGATAACTATTTAAATATATATGATTTATGTTAAGAACATCTATAGTTTTAGTCAGAGAGAAATGCTTCATTTCCTGGCAATGCTGCCCAAATACATACAGGCTGTTTGTCACATAGCATACTCATCAATCAATATTGGAAACATTGTTTATACATTTTCCTTTTATCGTTTTTACTTATTCTAGTTATTTAATTTCTATAATTTAAAATCGTTTCCTTTTAATTGTATTTATTTCTCTCACAAATATCATTCTTAAGAAATACAATTTAAATAAGGATGACTTGGGAATAGGTAATGTGTGAATTATCCAGAAGATTCCCCGAAACGTAGGATAATATAGATTCTCTTGCATGTAGATTAGAGTTTGCAAGTTCTTAGGAGATTGAGGAAGGCTGTTGAGTCTATGACAATTCTACTAAACATTAATTTACTTGGAAAATAGTATTATTTTCTTTACACGCAATAATGTGGAAAAATGTAGAACTGTCTATGGAATTGTCGAGTCATTGATATGGAAACATAACAGTAGGAAAAATCAAAAGAAAAAAAAAAAAAAAAATAAAACTAAAAATTAAATCATTGATTAACAGAAAGTGAGGGTCTTAGTAACGGAAGTTTTGTAAGAATTCCGTTATTTTTCTACTTTAGCTAGTGTAACAGTTCGCGCATTATTATAAACCGATCTCTGGACAACAAATAAATTAGAGAAGATATAATTCGTGTTAATGACTTCGAAAGCCACTTCCCAAGGTCGGAATATTTCTGTTTAAGATTGCGCATTAAATATTATAGGTGTGTATGGATAAATAATTACTAAAAGTGTTTCAAACTATAAATTTATTTGCTAAAATAGGGAATTACAACTTACGAAAAATGAGATATTGACTTTTCTTTTCCTATATGTCACCCTTCAATCTTATTGCAACTTGAAATTTTCGAATTAGAGTTTTCACCCGAAAATACACGTTTTACAGTCTCCTGAATCCAAATGAACAAGGTGTGTGTGAGTGTTTTTATATGTATGTGGTCTAACTCGATAACAATATAACAACAAAAAGTTGTATAAAAACTATAAATTTATATTTTAAAAGCGTATAATCTTTTTAACAAAATCAATAAACCAGAAGAGCCACTTTATACCATGCATTTTGTACTTTTTTACGATTTTCTCAAAAACGGCTCTAACTATATTGATTAAAGTAGCTATATCATCAGAAAATTCAATGAGATTTAGTATCATGTAGGTTTCATTCATATTGAAATAGCCTGACAGGGTTTTAATACAGATGTTTTAAAATAAAAAAGTACATTTAATTTTGTAAATTAAAAAACAAAAATAACCATGTTGTTAGCATCGATAAAAAGTAAATAAATATATAAGTTGGACAAATTTCATACCTAACTAAAGGAGAAAATATCAAAAATATTTTTAATGTAATTTTTGTTTTTTTGCTATCTGAATAACACTAACATCGACATATCGACCTACAATACAGCTTTGGAAAGTTGAACATTTTAGAGCAAATATGATTTCATTCTTTTTTTTTTTTTTTTTTTTTTATATGATGTTATACACAAAGTTGTAATGAAGATATATAAAAAGCGGTCAAAACTTACTGATTTTTGGAGAGAATGAGACAATAACATATTTAATTTTCTATCGTCACCAAATGTAATTAACATATAATTTTTTTGTATTTCTAACATTATTCAAAATTTCTTAAAGTGATTTTAACAACAGAAGTGAATAAAAGTCGTGTGTTATCCCACTAGATTTTTTTTTAGAGGCAATCCAACCAATGACGTGTAATTATTTGTTATAATTATTAGATCCACTTGTTCTTGCTGCATTAGGTATAAGCTTAAATTTACAGAGCGCATACCTTTCAATGCTTGTAATACACTAGCTTTACGGTTGCAATATTTTCTGAGAATTGTAATTTACGAAACTACAGGTTAATATAAGATGCAATTCTTTTCTATATCAAAATTATTTTATTTTTTAATTTATTATGATTAAATATTTTTAAAACGCTGGAAATTATTATTATCATTATTATATTATATTATAACCATTGTTTATTATTTTCAAATAACAATATTACGGTACAACTGTTTATAAAGCTGTTGATAGGCAATTAAGTAACATGAAAAGCAATAATTAATTCAAAGGAAAATGCCATATCACGTCTGCTAAATTCAAAACGCTATATTTCTACTAGTTCCTAACCAGTTTAAATGATTCTTTTTTCATTTTGTAGGGAATTTAATTCTCTATGAAACGATACTTTGTATAAGGTATTCATATATTTGGGTTCTACACATCTTGAAGCTCTCAAATTTTGAAGAGGACTATTTTTTTTTTTTAAGATCGATTATAAAGGTTCATTATTGAAAATAATTATGGAACATTAGTAGTGAGGGAACGTTGATAAATTTTAATAAAAGCGATATGATATTGATATTATAATGTACTAATTATTCCAAGTTTATTTTTAATTCTACCAGTAGGTTTAGGAAATTAAGTGAACGGGCATAAAAAATTGCACCGTAATTTCCTTGACAGGTGGTATTCCATAATTTAATTCACTACATCGATGATTTTTAATAATTAAGATTATAAATGGGAAAGTAAAACGATTTTTTAATTTAAATATTTAATTACTATTATTAGGGGTAAAAGTATGTAGGTAGTACTACGTGACTCAGCATATTTTTATAGAGTAGATTTCGGTTTATTTTATTTTAAGATTTTTTCTTTTAGTTTGGTCAATTCTATCGTTTTGCAGGTTCTTTTTTTGTCATCTGCTATTTTTATTTTAGCTCAGACCTTGTGTGTAAGTATTGATTTCCTCACATTTTGTGAATGTATAATTATTCTTTTTTTATATTTTTACACTAATATTTCATATGCATATTTTTTTTGTCTGACATTTTACGTCGTATTCATTTTATAACATGCTCGAATTTCCAATTAACAAATGATAACTATCATTTATAGCTATAAAAGGAAGCTTGAGGACTTTTATTCAAATAAAACTTCCAGTGAGAGTTTCTTAAAAAAAAAATCAGTAATAAAATTAAAAATATAAACCGATTTATTCACTTAGCCTAACCATCCCTACGATATAAAATGACCCAATAAATAAAATAATATATATCCTCAAAAATCTCAAACAAATGATTATAAAGACAATATAATTTAACTGTTGAGGTAAAATGTAAGGGAAATTAGTAATCAAGTCCTTAACTACATACTACTAATAAGGATAATGAAATTATTGACTATCGATTTATATAAATAATTTTAATATTTTCAACCATATCGAAAAGTTCTATGAAATTTAAATTTCATATTTAAGACAACTAACTAAAAGTCCGAGATGATACAGCAACTTTTTTTTTTATCAAAATCAGCTAACCAGAAGAGCCACTTTATACCATGGATTTTGCACCTATTTACGATTTTCTCAAAAACGGCTGTAACAATTTTGATTAAACTCGCTTTATCAATGTAAAAATAAACGAGTTTAATATCGTGTAAGTTTAATTCTGATTGAAATACTTCGACAGGGCTTAAATGTCGATATTTCGAAATTTCTTCCTCTAAAGTCCTTTAATTTTGTAATTTTTATAAAATTGACCATATCATCTGATTAGAAAATCTAAAAAACAGCTAAATATATAAGTGGAACGAATTCGATAACAATATAGGAGATACTGCAAAATATTTTTTAATGCAATTTTTTGTTTTGTAATTTAAGAACAGTAATAATATATACCGTATGTATAATATACCGTTATGTATAATATATCGGATGGAATGCCTAAATATTTTAGAAAAAAAAATATTATCTATACATACTATTTAAACGTTAACGGTGGAGTGATAAAAAGCTTGACTTAAAAACTAACTGATTGTCGTAGAAGAAAATAATAAATTTATTTAATTAAAACACATGTTACTTTTAAAACGAAATGTAAATAATTCTTTAAAAAATTATTTTCGTTTCTAAATATGTTTAATTCTTAAATCGATATAACTAACGGAGGTAAGTGAAAGTCGTGTGTTGCCCGCACCATATCTTTCTTTATTTTTTATACTAACTAAAATATTAAGACTCTAGCATCTAAAATCATTAATATAAAAATCACATTTATAAACTATTTAAGAAAATATGATGATTTAAACATACATTTATATGAGATGTATGTATTTTATTTTATTGTAAAGTGAGAATGGTTGACTGTTTATATATGGGGGAGAAGATAGTTGAGGGAGCAGTCAAATTAATAAACTTTTAAGTAGAAACGTAATTTAATTGTGACCACGTTTTGGCCTAAATTTTATGCATTCTTCGGGGCGATTGAAGGAGTGAGAACCCAACAATGAAATTGTTGGTATCATAAATAACCATTTTCTCATTATAGTCTTTAACAAATAAGCGATGAGATGTACAGCAGTGTAAGTGCACTTCCTTGAACTAGAAATAAGGGAACTCCTTTAAGGGTCGGCTATCTCTGAAACAAGTTACATAAATAGAATTTCCTGCTGGTGAGCCAGTGAGCCTTGGGGCTGACATTAACTTTTCGGCACCTGGGCAGTGACATATGGAAGTCCGTTTCGGATATCGACTGTTGTTTAAATTTTCGGATTATTATTTTTAATTTATCTTTTTTATCAACCAAAACAATATTACCCCTTTCCTTTGTAATTTCAGGACTTACGTTTCGAGATATGTAGAACCAAAATAACGAACAACAATAAAAACCGTTTCTCTCGCCGTCCGCCGTCCTCGGAAATTTCTCCGAAACTACTTGACCATTTTTTTAAAATTCGCAACATAAATGCTAGGGTATGCAACGATGATCCAAATCCCTTGATGTTAATATTAGATGGTTGTTTATAAAATGGCTGCTGATTAAAAATGATTTAATTCCATAACACTAAAATAACCCCAATCAATCAATATGTGTACCCTATCACATAGAACTGCATCCTTTCACAAATCCTTTCTCGTTCGCTCCTCATTATTTTGGAATTCCTTGCTTATCTCTATCCGTAAAACCGTCTTTCTCTCTTTTTTCAAACAACTCTTCCCATCCCTCCTTGAATCTCAATCTTCCGTTCTATTGTAAATATAGGTACTCTGTAGTATAAATATGTGTATATATAAGTGTGTGCTGCAAGTGTATATAAGTATGCAAAGATATATAGATGTATCAAATCTGTCGTTGTTTTTTATTTTAAAGTAACTGGACAATAGGCAATTTTTTGTTTTCATTGTTCTTGTTCTAAGGGGATATGGTCCCAAAGTAAAGATTTTTTTTTCGTTGCAATTCATTTCATTTCAAAATAACAGAAAAAAGTAAGTAGCGTTTTTTAACCGAAAAAGCACGAATAATTATAAAAGAGAGAACAAAGAAAAATATTGAAATTTAACACATAAATACGACCATAACTCAGTTATTTTTAAAGATAGAGAAAAAAACATGTATAGTTTTTTATTAACCAATAAAACTGTGAATAAATCGGGATCACTTGTAGCTGGGTGGCTAGCGTAACAGCCTACCATGCCAAAGGTCACGGGTTCAAATCTGCAGGTGGTCCTAGGATTTTTTAATGGGAGTAAAAAATCCTTAGTTACGCCATCCTTCGGAGGGGACGTTAAAAGGTGGTCCCGAGCCTGTGCGATGTCTGGTACTCGTTAAAGATCCCTATCCTAATAAAACCTGGATAGGCAAAATTTAGGACTCCCACTGTAGCATCGTCCGATTAGCCATAGTAGCATAAAGTGACGTTAAATAAAAAAAAAAAAAAAAATGTGAATAAAAAAAAAATTGATAAAATTCTATTCGATTTTTGAGTCACTACACTCCTATTATAAATACAAATAAATTAGTTAGTCCTGATTAATAAATAAACAAATACCAGAAAAGCTCTTAGTGCAATTTCAGAGAGAATTAAATTTCCTAAAAATCGAAAAAAAAAGAACCTTTGTAATTGGTTTAGAACTAGCGTTATTAAAATTAATAGTGGTGATATGCCATTTTCCTTTGAATTGTTTATAATAGATAATTTCCTATTAACAGCTATTTAAACAGTTATACTCTGATATAGTTCTTTGGAATTACTTAATTTTTCAGTTCCCTCATTACATTACCCTTTATGGACAATAAGTTAGCTTAAGCTAACAAAATATTTATAATGATCATTACTTTTTGAATAGCTTATCGTTTTCGAAATCGAGTGTGACATGACATGAATCAGGGGTATTTTATTTAATTTAAATATCACCAATCTCAAAGTATGTGGGTGCCGATCCTGTTCTAGGTTTTTTCATTCTTGATCAGTGTCACCGAAGGTCACATGTCGAATTTATTATCCGGGTTCTGAAATAAATCATCTAAAGAATGATATATTAAGTTTGTTAAATTATTATTATTTTTTTTTTTTTTGAGTGAGAAGGGAAATTAAAAGAGAATTGACAGAGAATGAGAAAATATTGTAAAAATAATAATTTTAACATTGAGTATTTACATTAAAATAAAAAATAAATGAAGTAAAACTCCATAATGGAGTCACCTGTAGTGTAGTGGCAACTATAACAGCCGCCTATGTCAAATTTCGCTGGTTCCAACCAGGAAGATGGTCCTATGATTTTTTAAATGCAGTGGAAAATCCTTGTTCATGAAGTCCTTCGGTGGCTCCAAGTCTTTGTGATCTTAGGTACTCGTTAAAAACCTTTATTATTATTAATTATTATTATTATTATTAAACTTGGAAAGCAACAATCTCAGACTTTAGCATCTTCTGATTAGCTAAGAGTAGTATAATGTGACATTAAATAAATAAGGAGGCAAATATACTCCATAATTGTTTCTGAAAATTCACTTCTGTTTCGTTTTGGCCCAAATGCCTATACAAAAGTTATGTTATTTTGGGATGAATTATGTAAAAATAGGTAAATATCATTGATTACAAAGGTATTCAAATCATTAATTATTCAATACCTCCTTTATATTTCTATTATAATAATATAGCAGACAAAAATGTAAATCTAATACATCTTTGTAAAGAAATAAAAGAAACAATGTCGTTTAAAACGTTGTAATTAAATATGTGAATACAGAAAAGTTGAATGGAGAGGTAAAAAAAAAAAAAAAAAAAAAATCGTTACATGGAAGTATCAAACAAGCTCTTTCAATGGTAAAATCGAGGTAAATAGGATTGCATGGCGAGGGCTTAAAATTAGTACAAACATAAGTTGTACTTTATTCTGCTATACAAGTAGGTACATATGTCACTCTTATCAATTTCGAATCAGAAATATTTTTTCATTATTATTGTATATATTGTATCCTTAAGATTTGAATTTTTAATTGTCCTCGACGAAGTAACATTGTAAATTAATGATAAACAAAGCACTGCAAACTATGAATCAGTATTTCAGTAATATTAATTTACAGAAGTATGAGAAGTGTTTCGTGATAAGAATTGATGTATTTATACTGAAATAAAAATTCTTATCAATAATTTAAAATGTAATACGACAAAAAAGCAATATATATATATATATATATATATATATATATAATATATATATATATATATATATATTCTTCTGTGTCCTTCCTCTCTACCACTACAGCAGTGAGGATGTAGATGCTGATCCAGGTATTCTCTTGCACTATTCTTGCTGAATTCATTTCAATATAGCTTTTCCTGCAGCCCCTCGAGATTCCTATCCCCTAAGTCTTGCTATGTCCATCTCATGGTCTCCTTCCCTTCACTACCACCTCATACGTCGCTCTTGCTACGCTACCCCCCCAACATTCTTGAGATATGGCCGAACTATCTTAACTGATTTTTTTCAATAGTATCCTCGGCTGATCTTACTTCGAGGAAAGATCTTATTGCGGCATTGCTTATTCTGTCTCGCCTCGTCTTGCCCTCTACTTTCCTCAAGTAGCGCATCGGCAAAGCCTGGAGTTTGCTTTTATGCTTAGAAGTGAGGGCCCAATATTCAGTATAGGTATGAAGGTTGTCTTGGATATAATGATTTTTGTGTACTAGAATCTACGTAGAATCCTTTCTTTAGAGATAGGAAACATCTTCCTTCATTCGTTTTCCTTTCTTTTAAGTCTTCATTCTCCCAGCCCTGCACATTTAAATGTGTACCCAGATATTTAAGATGCTGAACTTGTTCAATCTGTTCTTCCCCTAGCCTGCTTACTAGTACAAGTCGATCTCTCTTCTTTCCATCTTCGTGATTTTTGTTTTGCTAACATTTATTTCCATGTTTATTGGTTCAAGTGCTTCCTGGGGGACACGAAGATTAAACTGATGACCCATCCCATTATTGGATAATACGACGATATTATCGGCATATGAAGCATAGTGAAGTGGGTAGGCGAACAATTCGAGTTTTCTAGTTTCCTGTATGTATTCATAAATAAATTTTTACAATAAGGAAAGAATATCATAATTAAAATAAATATTTTGCGAATTTTTCTTTTTAACATCATGTTAATTTTTTTTTTTCATTGTTCAATATTTTAAATCAGAACTCAGAAACAGAATTTACTCTGTTTATTTATTTATTTTTTTTTCTTAGGCGTAAACCACTTGGGTCATTTTCGCCTTTAATCTCTTTCATAAACGGATTAAATATTATAGTCTATTGTACAAGTCGGTCTGTCGTAGGAAGTCAAAAAGTTTTGCAGTTGTCTTGTAAAACGGTTGGTAAGTTAGTGTCAATGCAATATGTGCTCTGTGAGTATCATAAGCCCTACACTCTGTCAAAATGTGTTTAACAGTAATCGGGCAACCGCATGTTGGGCAGTCCGCAGGAGGTTGCCGTGCCATGAGATGTCAGTGAGTTAGTCGAGTGTGTCCAATACCCAGGCGCGCAAGAATAACCTCTTCTCTTCGCTTTTGTCGTAGTGACGAATGCCAATGGGAGAAGTCCCTTCTTATTTTCCATAATTTGTTGTCAGTAGTGTCATGCCAAATCTATCCCCACTTCGACCGAATCCGCTGCTTGATGATAGAAACATAGTCGCTAACTGGCACCAAAGGGAATGCCATCTGTTATTACTTCTTTGCCTGCACGATCTGCGAGTTCATTGCCAACTATACCGCAGTGGCTCGGTACCCAGACGAAAAAAACTGAATTATTGGAAACTATTGTGGACTGGAATAATAATAGAATATTTTGAATAAGAGAGTCGGTAGAGAAAAGGCGCTTCAAGCTGAGCAGGGCCGATAAGGAGTCTGTGCAAATAATCCTGGTTGTTTTAGTAGGGTGAATAACATTTAAACTTTTATAAATTCCAACTAGTTCTGCGGTATAGTTGCTACTGAGTGGAGAAAGGGAAAATAGATGTTGTCTGCCCTCACACACGACCGATGCTCCCACACCTGAGGAACTCATAGAGCCATCAGTATATACGTAATCAGCAACACCGAGTCTATCTTGAAGTTTTTGAAATTCCTGCATATATATGTATGGAAATGTATTTTGTTTTAGTAATTTGGTAAGGGAAAGACAGATGTTCGGAGAGGGAAATTGCCAAGGATAAATTGGAGATGTTTCTATTGTAAGGAATGAAGGAAATTCGAGGTTAAGCTCGACCAGAAATTTAGAAATGCGGACTATAAAGGATGGTCTTTTGGATAAGGAGATCTGTTGTTGGGTGAGAAATTGTCTATTTGAGAATAAATGAAGGAGAGGAGGGTTGGGAGTGGACCCTATCATTTGTTTTGCAAAGGCTACAGATTAAAATTTCTTGATCGTACAGAAAACGAAGAATGATGCCAAAGACATTGGCCTCAATACTACACTGGCATTGTACGGATCACCGCGAAAATTGTTCAATGTTTCCGGTAAGCATCGCTAAGAGACTACTAAGAAAAAACAAAAATGACATAAAAGAACTAAAAAAAAAAAAGTGTCCTAATTATTTATACTACTTAAAAGACAAAAGGAGGGCTCAAAGTATACAAAATTTTCATACGCGTGGTATGTTCGGGTTTAGCCTACACTTTGCATATCAACGCATCTCGAATTCAATTTTTTTTTTCCGAATTCCACATGTTATAAAACTATTTCAGTGCGTCCTAATGAGTGTTCCCTTCGATAACATTTAGTGATTTTGAAGCTTTATAGTGTATATATATACATGGTAAATTAAAAAAATACGTCAAAAGAGGTAATTGCGAATAGTAAGTATTAATGACACTAATAATAGAAGTTTTAAAAAATTTATAATACATTTTATAATTCATAATTAAGGGAAAATGACGCAATCTTCCTAAAAAGGTCTCAGTTTCAAAACTTCTTTTTAAAAAAATATTTTTCAACCTACTTCTTCATTCAGTGTTTCTTTCACACTTTGAAATGACAAAAACAGTATCAAGCCAAAAAAAAATCCTTAAGGTTTTTATTTTACCCAGAAAACATCTACAACTTACATATTATTTAAAAAAAGAGAAAGATCCCTGATCATTGAGGAGAACTCCGAAATGTTCACTGAAAACAATTTTCTTTTAATCTATTATTTGGAATTTACGACTGTATTATAGAATATAACAAGTAAATTTGAGTAAAATAAAAAAGGCTTGAAACACTTTTAGAGAAGCTTTACTTTAAAAATATTCTAAACTAAAAGGTTTTGGGGCCATCTCATTTTTAGACGCCTCGGAGGATTATCTGGAATTGGAGGGAAAGAAAGGGTTTAAACTAGTGGATTGGTGTGGGAATAAAGTTTGTCATGATATATGGTTCGGGCCAAATCAGCGACATAGGGAACATTAAGGTCTTTATGGATCTGTTTCTTCGTTACAAAGTAAGGAGCATTGAGGATTTTCAGAAGGATTTTGGGTTGAATGGATTGGATACCGGAAGAGTTCTATGGTTTAGTAGAGCCCCAAAGCTGAACTCCGTAAGTCCATATAGGCCTTATGATAGTCATGTAGACTAGACTTTTGTAGAGTGGAAGATTAGAACATTTGTCTAGTAAGTGTTATATTGAAATAGTTGAAAACGTCTTTTCTTGTCGATTCAGTCTTGTATGAGGGTTCCAAGTAAGTTATTTTTCAAGGTGGAGTCCTAGATATCGGATCTGTTCAACAGAAACAAGCGACATGTTATTGAAGGGTACTGTAAGGCAGGAAGTCATAGGTTTACGACGTAGGGGAAAGGTTGATACACCAAGGTATCTGGTAGAAAAAATTTAATTTTTTTTTTGTTGAGAGAATTATTTGGAAGATTACGTCTTTAAACTTTATATTAAATTTCTTCCTAGAATTCTATTTTCTCATATATACATTCCCGCGTCTATAAACTTGGTGTAGTAGTTGAGTCAGTATTTTAGTAATAAAGTTAAAATCAGGCAAATAGAGTTCCAGCTATCATATACAGTAGTTTCTTCAATAAAGAAAAGTGACTCACAGCAGCATACTGTAGGTGAGCGCATTTATAAACACACTACTGTTCAACTGAAGACTTTCGAGACTATGCATCAAATACCTCATGGAGCCGTTGAAGAGGATCGTCCGGAAACTTCGAGGACGACCTAGGACGACCATCAAGAACTGGAACTGTCGCAGATCCGAACCTTGACCCACCCCTGGCGGACTGGTTCCCTGACCTACTGCTATTACGAAACAGATCCTGGCTAGTTAACATTCTAGAACGGTGGGGTGTCTTCCACATGTAGTGTGGTCTACCGAAACTCAGGACATCTTCCATTTAAATGAGTTTCCCACGGAATTCCTCAAAAAAGCTTCATTGAAATATATCAGTACACATGCATACATATCCCGCATGCTTTAGGATTTGGTTTCGGTTTTAGGTGGGATTATAAAATGAGTTTACTATTTATCTAATAGAATTTGATATATACATTTATGTTTATATACACGCTTTTTTTCAGTTAACAATGGTCTATCATTTCCAACTGATTATATTACGCTTTAGCAATTTATATAGCTATGTATGCAATTAATTTTTATGTATAGCAATAAATTAATCTAGAAGCTTAAGAAAGACGAACCAAGAAAACTATCAACAATAATTATATTCAAGGAAAATGACCAATAAAAATTGCTTAGTTTAAAACGCTATACTCCGATTTCAATAATTATTGTATTATTATTTGTTTTGTATAGTTCAATCCATATCGATTAAATTAAACGTAAAATAATCTACCAGGCAAACCTTTTTTTCTTTTTTTTCTTTTCGTTATATGGGTTCTACGCATTTTTCTTTATAATAATCAGGAAAAACTTTTCAATTTTTTGCTATCTTCAATTATAACCGAGTGAGAGGTGTATAGCTCTACTCCATCAACGGTATAAATATTATGAATAATTAAAAAAAAAAACAATTATTGTTTACTGATCCTGAAACTCCTTAAATATTCTTTTTATCTTCAAAAATAACTCAGTTATAGGCGTATATGTGGGGATGATTTTTTTTTCTTTGCTTTTTTATAATGAATCGGGGTGCCATGACTAGAAAACTATATATTTTATTTCCATTTCCTTCACAAATAACTTTAAAAAAAATTAATCATTGTTTAATGATCTTAAAACTCCTTAAATATTCTTTTTCATCTTTATATTAAACTCAGTCTTAGGCGTATATGTGGTTAAAATTTCCTTCATTTTATTTTTTATAATTAATCGCGATGCCATGACTAGAAATTATAATTATTATTTATTCGATTATACCATTATGATGAGGATGGTAGACTAATTTGAAGCACATTTAAATTTCTTATTTGTTCGTCTTTCCCAAGAAGCCTTCATCTCTTCAGAAAACCGTTTTCAGGAAAAAAAAGTTTTCTGTCTACTTGGTTTCCGTTTTTACCTTCCTGTATTTGATATGGAAACAACCCTACATGACTTTTTCTCCAAATTGCGGGTGTAACCAAGTCCTTCCAACCCGACGCCATGACTAGAAAACTGTATATATATATATTTTTTTTTTTTTACTTCGCAAATAACTGATTTATTGGAATAAAACATTCTTAATCGGTCATTTTACAACTAATTAGCTGATAAATGTTTGTCAAATTTAAAAAAAAAAAATAGTTAACACAGATGGATACTTTTTCGATTACAAGGGTCATTATTGAAAATAATCAACCAAAAATCAATAAATACTAAATATAACTAAAAGCAAGAAAAATGGCTTACTTCTGTCGCTAATTCAAAACAACTAGCTTATGTGGCCAAAGAATTAATAGCGATATTCCGGGTTAAGTCAGCAACGAACTGTATATTAAGGTATTTATGTAAGGTTTTATTAATTTCTTAGCGGAGGATTACCTCTCGACCTTCCCCTGTGTGAAGACGTCAAAAAGACGAAATATAAATTTAAATGGGAGGGCTCAGCAGGTCAGCTGGAAGATCTTCAGCTGAGGATTGGCGAGAACCAATGCGAATGGAAAGCAATCATCCGGGAGGATACAATAGAAGAGTGGAACCGGAGGTGGGTGACCAGTCCGAAAGGTTCAACTCTAAAGAAATACTTCCCCACTGTCCGGTCATGACTAGAAGCAAAGATGGCCCTCACTCACATGGCATGGAGGGTTCCGAGCTAAGCTTAATCACCAAGGGCTAGACAATCACATTGACCCTCTATGCCCTAGCTGCAAAGTCCAAGTGCCTGTGCTTTCGATACATTAAGGGCCTAGTAATCGAGGGACACAGGTCTCTAACGTCTTATAGAAAACGATTTCCCCTGGCTAGTCAATAAGCATAGCTACCCGTACTACAAATATTTTGTGTACGGGTGGAAAACCGCTATTGGGCCAGCCCACTTCAATATTTGCCGAAGACCTGCCCTGCGAGGACCTCTGGACAGGCGAGGAAGAGAAGGCGGAGCAAATACTCACGTGACCGGAGGAAGAGAGAGGAAGGCCCAGTTCCTGACAGGTGCCGGTCAGAGGAGGAGCAGATTAAGACGATGGCCGATTTGAAGTCTGATGTAACTTGTGTGCACAGGATAACATTGTTATCCTTTTAAGCAGCTGTGGGTTGTTATGCAGTTATGCATACCATCCCCCTGATGCTAAACCCGTATTGCGTAACAGGCAGGGTAGGGAGGAAAATTAAATTAAATACAATTTTATTAATTACTGAATAGATATGATTCAGGGTTTTTAAAAAGATTTTAATTGTATGGATTTGATGTTACTGAGACCAAAAATCTCAATCCAGAAATATACTTAATAATGACGATATAAATGTAGTAGATTGAAAGTTTAGTCAAATCAATATTGTAGTCAACTGTTGCAACGAAGAGTTTCTTGTCATACAGTGTTATATGTGGACGCTGGTAGAACTGGAATCACCGAATCCCTCAACAGAAACTAGTCGAGTATTATTAAAGGATGCATTGAGACATGTATAGGTTTATCACAAAGAGGAAATGCGATTTGTCAGGATTTGTTTTTATTCTCTAGTTTTCACTAATAATTCAATATTGATTGAAATAGTTAAGTTTTAATCCCTTTAAAAACTTAAATAAATATGAGACATGTCACTACAGAGTCAATGAAATAAGTAAGAAGAAGATCGAGGAAAGTACCACTTGGATTTATCTGCTAATAATAGGCGTATGGAGAATTCGGCACCCGGAAACTGATTTAAAGCAATAACATCCAGGCACCTGGACCATAAAGAAGTCAGATAGGATAACAAACGATTCAATTAGAGCTAAATCGGATTAAGGTTCGACCGAAAGTGGCCTTGAAGATTCGGATTTTGACAAATCCTAGTAGAAGGAGTTTTATTATTTTTTATTTTTTTAAGATAAATATATTTAGTGTTATGACTTCAGTGCCAGATTTACTATCTAAGAAATGGTGGCAACTCCTTATGAGCCACAAGCCCAGTAGAAAATAATGAGCTAAATTTGTATCGATTCGCATTACAAAGGTTTTTTATTCCTTTACTAAACTAGAGAAACAAAATTACGGTTTTTAGGCACAAATCTATTGGGATTGATTGAGAAACCTCAAAAATTATTTTTAAGTTTTCTTTATTATAAGTCGGTAGGATTATATTCAGTCTGGGATTCTTTATATAACGCCTTAATTAATGAATGATCAGCTAAATTTAATTTTTAACATACTTTAAGACAGAGATGTATGACGTCTATAGTTTTTCGTTTGATTAAATTGGCTCAGTGTATTATGTTTACATCTAAGTCGATAGTGGATTTCTTAGTAGAATCAATTTTAGACTCGGTAGGGATAGCAACCGGGTAAATAATACCTTTTGTATTCTAATTTACAATAACAATCTAGCTGACGCACCTCCAATAAATAAAACGTCGATAACTTGGGGAAAATGAAACAATAAAAGGCAACTGAATTTCAGTATGTGTTTGAGAACATTAGGAAATTTAGTTGAAGATTTAATTATATACACTATATACACTTAATAATTTCTAAGAATTTTTTTTTTTTTTTTTTTTTTTTTTTTTTTTATGTATCACATATTTTTATATGTTTTCTTCTTTTTTACCTTTTTTTTCAATGTATCGCGTAATTATTTTATTTTTCTTTATTTAGTTACTGTGTTTTATTATATTTTGTGATCGATCATGTATATCTGTAAGTTCATACTATTATAATGTAAATGTAAATAAGGTAAATATGAACCTCTCATACCTGGGCAATTCCTCTATTAGTGAGCTATATTTATAAAAAAATAAATAAACCTATGTTCTCTCAAAAATAAAATTCAAATACTCTGACAAGAACGGATAATTGTCCAGATAATTAATGGTTCAGTATTACTTGGAGGTATTTAGGGTCCATAAACAAAGCCACCTAAGTGTTAAAATATATTTTGGGAGTTACCAAAAGAGTTTAAACTCAATAAAAAAATACAACAGCCGATAAATATATGTTATCTTATAAGGCAAAAATACATAAGTTTGTTGTACTGTCTATCGAAATGTTTTAACATTTCGTTTTTAAATAATAAATATTATATAAAATATTGACAAAATGATGAAACTAGGAAAGTAATCCTCAAAAAAGTAGAAATCCAATATGCTTTAAGTGAATATACCACTAAACAAATAGTGTTGTCTAATAATAATAATAACACTTTGAATGATTAGAAGGCTAGTAATATACCACTCAAAAAATTACAAAACATTAAACAGATACCTTCAATACATTAAATGTTTAAATAAATTTGGCCTATCTGACCTCCCAACTAAAGTTCATCTATTACTTTTTGGAAATCTGTTGTGATGTGAACAAGGTTAGTGAGGTGGATTCCATAACAAATTATATATTTACTCCATCGTGCCTTTATTTATGTTGTATAACATTCTGCCTGAAAAATAAAGAGCAAATTAAATTGAATTGCCTGGGGATATATTTATACACATGCATACAGGTGAACGAACGTTTGATGAATTATATATTCTACTAATTCCCATATCGAAAAGCGCTTTGAGCGAATACCCAGTCTATCTGTCTACTTTTTTTTTTTTTAATTGCTTTCAATAGAAGGACAATTAAAAAATAAACAAGAAACTACCGAAAATGGGCAAACGGGCGAAACCTAAATCCGAATTAACTATTTTCTTAATAACCAAGAATAAATTGACATTCAAAAGCTATTTCCAGAAGACTTGTATGTATTAGATTGTTTAATTATTGCCCATAAAAGGAATCAATCAACACGACTGGTTCTCAGCCATCAGCTCGTGCCATTAACACAGTCAAGAGCAAATTCGTACAACCTTCTATATAATAGCTCAATAATGAAATTTTCAAAAAAAGTTTCATTGATAAATAAAATGTATAAGTTGAGCTCAATCTTATAATATTTAAATGCTTGATTTTTCAATTAATAAATTAAATAGTCTTTGAAATAATTTTGTATTTATTCCTAACTTTTATTTTTATCTATATTTATAAAAAAAAATTCGTGGATGGCTCAGTAGTTAACAATGAAATTATTTCTAAAATCTTTACAATTTTTTTTATTTAAATAACTCTAAAACTATACATCTCCTTGGATCATAAGTACTGATTTAGAAGATAAACACATTTCTAGCAATATTAAAGCAAAATAATCGATCCAACCATTATTAATAAAGATGCTAATTATATAGCAAATATATTTAGGCATTCTTGGCTTCGCATCCATCTTTTGTGTGTAGGTTGTGTAATTTTAAGAACATAATAAAATTTTATAAAGTTTTGAGTTGTTATGAGCAATCGTACTTCTAGTGGTGTGCGATTCTTAATTTGACCGAATGAAATTTAGAACTCACATTAAATATTAAAATATTGTTCGTTATCCGTAAAAGGAGTAACTGATTGACTATTAAAAAACTGTTATGTATTATAGCCTCACTCACCATGTAGTTTTTATTATATATATATATACAAAGTAGAATCGATATTTTTTTCCAAGATTCCATATTTTAATAAATATATAGCAGGTCAAAAAACTAAGTCATAAATATAATATTTAAAAATAAAATTAACGATGTTTTGGATTCACAAAAGAAACAACTCCATAGTTAACTGCAGCTCATTCTTCCCTCTGTCAAAGAAGTTGTCACGTGAAGTTTGCCGGGTCTACTGTAACTGGATCAGAGTAGAGTTGCAAGAGTTGCAGTAGACCCGGCAAACTTCACGTGACAACTTCTTTGACAGAGGGAAGAATGAGCTGCAGTTAACTATGGAGTTGTTTCTTTTGTGAATCCAAAACATCGTTAATTTTATTTTTAAATATTATATTTATGTTTTAGTTTTTTGACCTGCTATATATTTATTAAAATATGGAATCTTGGAAAAAAATATCGATTCTACTTTGCATTTTTGGAATATTCAAGGAATTCCGACCTGCTGAACCTTACATTACTATATATATATATATATTATATTAAACAAAACTGAAATATTTGCGAGAAAAGCCTGGGATTACGGCAAATATTAATATAATTCATAATTAATTGTATATTGTACCAACCATACATCTTCTTACATCATAAATAATTATTTAAAAGAAAAAACATTTATAATAATATTAAAGCAAATTAATCCTTATCTGACCATTATTTGGAAAGATTCTAAATTTATGGCAAATATATTTAGACATTTTTGGTTTCGTATTCATGTTTTGTGTACAGGATCCCATGGAAAAATGTCCAATAACGTTTAGTTTTAACAAAATAATAAAACTTATTTCTGGAAACTCCCTCAACCTATCAAACAAATTAGAATAAATAAATAAAGTATTGAGTAATCATGCAAGGTGCTTATACATAGATTATATACTCTATATGTAAACACCTAGGTTTTTATGGGCACACCGGGCGTGCTTCGTAAATTTGACAGAATGAAATGAATATGTGACGAAAAAAAAAATCTTCGTTATGCGTAAAATGAGTAACTGATTGACTATTAAAAAAGTGATATGTATTACAGTCACTCTTACCATCTAGTTTTTATTATATGCATTAATAAAAAATGAAATATTTGCAAGCAAAGCCTGGAGTTACTGTTAATATCAATATTAATCTATTCATTTTCCATCACATAATGTTATGAATAATTTTTGCTACTCTCTAAACTTTGAAAAGAAAATAATTCCAGCAATCAGGCGTGAACCAAGGCATAAGTTTAAATTTGTTAAAATAGTGGAACGTTAGTAGAATATTTTCTATATTTTTTTTTATAAATGAGAGTCTTTCTGCTGGATTGTCCATTCGTTTATGTTAAGAGAAGGTTTTTTTTTTTTTTTTTTTTTGATGGTTGAATTTTTTACTGATAAACTGATAGAAAAAAACAACACTTAGAATATCACAAACTCTCATTTTTAGAAAAATAGCAGAATATGGTAGGTAGAATATTTCCTACCTTGACATTTAAAAAGATCTAAATACCCAATGATCACTTCACAACGCCCTTAATCTACATGATGAATAAAACTGATAATTTTGGGAGATGATGTGGAAAGGACACGTTAAAGAAATCCATTTTGGGCTGATAAAGACAATTTAGGACAAAAACAAATTAAGCTAGAATCACGTATTCTGACATTTATAGTTTCCATTTGGATTAAAACCGATTTGCATTGAGTGAACCCATTAAATTTTGATAATACCATCGATTTGTATAACATTATGCTTAGACTTTCTGATAATTCATATCTTTAACAATCTCCTCAACATGAAATAACAGTTCTAAGAAACATAATATTTCAGAACCTGTGTACCTGAGTGTAATTTTATATATTTCTGTAATAGATCAAAGATTTATTTTAATATAACGGTAATAATTTCATCTATTAAATACTTGGAACGGTTAATTAATATTATATTTTTGGTGAATATATGTGAAGAAAGGATTTGAGCTTATTTAGATGAGAATTTTTCAAAGATAGCCAATTTATGGTAGATACAAATTTGAATTTTTTATTAATTTGCAAAACAAAAGTAAAACTTTTTAATTATTTCATTGACCCTTTTCGTTCTAAGAGATCATCTAAAATTTGCATGAAAAGCTAATTTTGATGAAAATGTTTTCTTTAAGTTTTTTTTTTTTTTTTAGTATTGATATTTACAACTGTATTACATAACACAACTAGTTAATATGAAACTTAATTATGCGATTACTAAAAACTTAACGTAGTACACGGCACCTAAATGTAAAATAAACAAATAAAAATATGACTAGGTCTGCAACTCTGTATTTCCTATATTCAGAAACAGACCAGAAACATAAATATATGAGATTTTGCGCTAGAAATGTTTTCTGTTTCTATAACAACAGAAAACGAATTTAACAACTTCTAATAATTTTATTACTTTCATAAAAAAATAAAAAAATAAAAATAAATAAAATAAAATAAACATGCACCACTACAACCCATGAAGAGTTTTCAGCTCGTACTGTTTATAGGCCTACGGCCGTGCAATGAGCTGATTCGGCCGAGATTGCGCTCAGCCGCCAGGTTTTTTTTCCCTATTGTAGGTACCCACATTAAAGAGGCTGGGCCTGCCCCAGGAAGGTCTCCATACCCCAAGATCGCTCCCCTCCCCCCCGGCTAAAATAACAGAATAAATAATATACCGCCACAGCCGGGATTCGAACCTAGGACCCGGAGCACAGTAGACTAGCGCTCTACACACTAGACCACGCCGCTCCTTCTTATTACTTTCATAAATAAAAATAAAATATTGATTCAATTTTACAGCACTACTATCCGCTTACAGCTCTTGGCCTCATCCAGCTGTTTCCGCCAATCGTCACAGAAAAAATATTACAAATTATATAATAAAAATTAATTTTCAATACACAAAATCTTGAATTTAAAGAAAATGAAATATAAGAGTAGGCCAAGAAAAGATCTTGTCTTCCATAACGAAGTTGTCTTTCATAATTTTCCAGATTTCTCTTACTTTAGTTTTCTTAAACAAAATAAATTTTGTTTTACTTTTACATAACAATAAATTGTGATTGTGATGATTAGTAAAAATGGTATGGAAATAAATCGATAGAGACTCCAATACAGTGTTGATGAAAATCAAATTTGTGTGTCTACTGGATATTTATAGTTTTTATTAATCGCCTTTTTTCCCGCAAACATCCCAAATATCAAGATAGAGAAAATATGTATTGAGTTTTGGAGTCAGTGAAGTGCGATAAAGAAATAAATTACAAAAAAAGAGAAAAAAATGAAATCTTGCCTTTATAACTTCGCCCATAATATCGCCTAATATGATTACAATATTACCCATAATTCCGTTCTCTTGAAGAGTCTTGGGCTCAAAGCGTCTAGAGATTCCTAGGAGGGTCTCCATACCCCAGGGTCGTAAAGCTGCTGAAATAACAGAATCAATAATATTCTGTCACATCCGGGATTCGAACCCGAGACCCAAAGATCAGTAGACTAGTGCTCTTGACTACAATGCTTCTCTAATAAATAACACAACATTAAATTAAAAAATAAAATTTAAAAATGTGTATTCATGGTAACTCAAAACCAAAATAAGATATTTTGAGCAACCATTTTGAAACATGCAGACTTTCTGTATAGTATTCCTGACCTCTCTATAAATTTCCTTCTCTCCTTCAGAATTCGAGTTCATTAAACAAACGATGAGCTCTTATCTGAACGTCCTTCCACTTGGGGCTAGAACAGGTCCTGGGGCAATCGCTTAGGCTTTGGCACAGGCCAACAGGTTTCGGAGAGGCTTGTCGTATTTAAATATGGTCGTGCCGATAGATAATTATTGATAAGAAAGTATACTGATCCTCGTTATATATAGCATTATGTATCAATAATTTTTAAAAATTGTGTCCTTTTAACAAATTTTGATAAGTAATGTAGGCCTTATCTGTTCTGAGATTATATTGGATGTTATCTAATTGGAATGTGTGGTTCATCCACACTTTAGGTGGGAATACAGGTAATCAATTTTATATATTATGTATTTTATTAAAATTATATTGATAATTTAGCAGATAATATTTTTGAATACTAAAATATTATTTTGTGAAACATTTAAGACACTTGTATGTAGAAGGAATTACTTTAAGGATTTTTAAATATAATAAAGTGTTTGTTAAATTATGCTAAAAGATCCTAAACTACTAGACCAATTTTTTTGAAGTTCGCCACAAAAAATACTAAGGCGTGCAATGATGATCCTAACGCCCAGGCGTTGATATCAGGTGTTTATGTTTAAAATAGCGGCCGATTAAAAGTGATTTAATTTAATAACTCAGTTGGTTTTTTTTAGAGAAAAAATATATTAGTGTTAAAAAAAAAAAAAAAAAAAAAAACTAACGCGAATAATTATAAAAAAGAGAAAAAGAAAAGAAAATTGTTTGAAATTTAACCCATAAATACGCTCATTGCTCAGTTTTTGTGGAGATATACAAAAATATGTATTGAGTTTTAAAACCAGTAAAGCGCTAGAAACAGAGAAAAAGTTCTATATATTCTGTAGATGTAATTTCAACAGAACTCGGTTATTATTAAAGATAAAGAATAATCGAAATTATTGGACAGTTGTACTCTAATTTAGTTATTAAAAAATAATAAATTATTTTGTAATAATTTGCAGCCTTTTTATTATTAAATTTAATCATTAAATAAAAGTTAATATAAAAATAGAAATGTGAGGATCAGGTCTCTAAATCATCAGTTATAATCACTAAAATAAAAATAGTGGTGTTGGAAAAATGAAAATTTTGTTTTTCTAAAAGTACTTCTGTAACATAAACTTATTTTTAACCATCTTAACTTTATTTGAGGGGAGCCGGTGGCTGAGTGGCTAGCGCGCTAGTCTCTCACGCCAGAGTTGTGAGTTCGAGTCCCAGTCCCAGCGGGACTTTTATAAGAATATAATTAAATGGGGACTCACTCAAAGCCTTTCCCCCGGGTAGTGAGACTCGTCAGCCTACTGGTGGCAACTCGAAAAAATAGGCGTAAGGAGTGATGACCCTACCCTAAACATTTCATCGAGAAACGTGAGTATATTCTCCCAGGAGTCTATACCACGCGGCCAAGGGCCTACACGGCCTGTCACGCCAGAGAAAAATACAAAAAACTTTATTTGAAGAAGCTACAAGAGTGCGCAAATCAAAATCTTACCATCACCAATTTATATTAGATTTGTTTGACTGATTTGCAAAAAAACGGCCCATATTTGACTGATTTATTCACGCTAAGTTTCTTCATCGGGGTTTCAGTTAGTGAAAAAGTTACAGAACTAAGTTTATGTTGGGCATTTCGAATTGGGGTATTAGCAGAAGGCGATGGTGTTTAAATTGGAGTCAGACAGTGAACCAGACTAGTAGCTAGATGAGATTGAAGTCAACGGCTTCGAATTTGTGTGCTATTGCGAAGTTGAGATGGGTTTGTATCATTGCTGTTGTTAGCCCCGTGTTGTTTAAATTATATTAAAGATTAAATAGTTGACTGTGTGTTGAATATGAAGGATGGGATGATTCAGGTGACGGTTATAAAATATTAAAAAATAGTAAACAACTGTTTAGTGACCAAAGTTTCGGTTCTTTGACAGTGCTTCAGTTAATGACTAAGTTAGATTCTTTCCATACTTCATTCTGTAACTCTTTCCTTAGCTGAAGCCCTGATGAAGACCGGCAACGTGGGTCGGAACGTTGGTTAAAAAATATATTTTTACTGTTTTCTAATATTTTAGGACCGTCACCCGAATCATCTCATCCTTTACATATGACTAGCGAAATTTAAACGTGATGTGATTTAAGTTTGAAAAAAAGTTCATCTTGACCAATTAAAAGTTTATCACTTTAGGATTGGTTCATTGTAACGAAAAGTGCACTTAGCTAAGATATATTATGGTTATTATATAATATATATTTATTGATATATTTAAGCAACGCCAGAAATTAGAAACATAAATTGGTTCAGTTTATTTGTTTGTTAAATCAATTAAACGGTATTTTATTCGATTTATTGTTGTTTTATATTTAATATATTTAACTTTTTTTAAATGCATTTTAAAAGTTACATACATTTAATTTTGTTTCTAAAAAGAATCCTATTAAGTTTACAGTGGAACATATGTTTTCATGATTTTATCTATAATTAGAAATAATAAATATGTTAGTTTTTGGATTTATTACAACTTTTCATTTATTTTAACAACTTAAGTACGATTTAGAACATGATTCTTTTATTTTTCAACTGTACGATACTGTACGACGGTGGAAACATTGAACTATCACAATCTTCCTCTTTACCTATTTAATATGTGTTCATAACATGCTCTTATAACAACTTTCTACATTATTAAGTTATACGACTTATTTTATTCCATATTTACTTTTATGAAATCTTGATCTTTCCAACGGGCTCTACTACTTATCTATATTACTACTCATATTTCAGGAATGAGTCTTTGATGACTTAATTACAGAAAAGCTGATATCCCAACCCATTCTAACACATTCCTTTCCACCTATGCCGATGACACTAGCGTGCTATCAGTTAATAACGATTCTAGTATTGCCTCTCAAACCCTCCAATCCCACATCAGAGACCTTGAGGTATGGTGTCAGAATTGGAGAATTAAAATAAAATCCAATAATTCCCATCAGATTACCTTTACCCTTCGTCGTAAACCTATGACATCCTGCCCTACAGTGTCCTTCAATGATATCCCGCTTGTCCCTGTTGAACAGATCCGTTATTTAGGCCTCCTGCTTGACAAACGTCTTACATGGAATCCGCATACAAGACTGAAAAGACAAGAAACTGCTCGCCGATTTCGGTTACTTCAACATTTACTTGACAGAAGCTCTAACCTTTCACTTAAGTACAAAAGACTCAATTACATGACAATCATAAGGCCTATCTGGACTTACGGAGTTGAGTTTTGGGGCTCTACTAAACCATCAAACTGTTCTTGTATCCAATCCTTACAATCCAAAATCCTTCGCAAAATCCTTAACGCTCCTTACTTTGCCACCAATAAAATCATCCTCAAAGACCTTAATGTTCCTGATTTGGCCTGTACCAGGCCTTACTCCTCTCATGAAAAACTCCACTCCCACTCTAATTCACTAGTTTCAATCCTTGCTTCCACTTCAATTCCAGATAATCCGCCGAGGCGTCTGAAAAGAAGATGGTCTCGAGACCTTCTTGTGTAGATTTACTACTAGAGTGCTGCCAATGGGCAGTTTCTTTTTTCTATGTTTTTTTTCCGTGCGTTTTATCATTGTATATTTACTTGATGTATGAACATACAGTTGTAAATTTCAATAAATAATTTTTTTTTTTTAATTACAGAAAATTTATTTTTTCCGTTTAAAGAAATCTAAATTGCAATGTATTTTACTTATAGACCTTCAGGAAAGGATGCCCTAAATTATGGTGAAAACCGTATCGAAATTCGTCATGTGGTTTAGAAGAAGTTTACAGAAATCAAAATCGAACTAATGGGACCGCTCCTACTTCGCACGGGTGAAATTCGAAGGAGGTTTAATTTTTATTTAAATAATCTAGGTCTGAACCGATTTAGAGTTTAAGCTTTGGGAGTTTTATTATATCGTAACGAATGAATAATTAGCAAACAAATATGTCTATTCATTATTATATATTATCATTGGCAGAAATGAAAAACATAAACCAAAATTCGTCAATTTTATTTGTTAGCTATTTTAATGTGGAACACATATAACGGAAAATTTAAGTTTTCCATATAATAAAAAATTGATTCCTATGTATTTATTTAAAAACTAACGAAATAAGAACGGTTCCTATTTTCTTAGGTTTATTTCTATATTAAATTTCATTTTAATGTATTATTATTATTCGGTGGGTAATATTGTTTACTAAATGGAAGTATGTATATAAATAACATATGCTCATATTTTTATGACTTTTACGACTTTTTTTGCTGAATTTAACTTTTCTTACATCTTACTCTTCCCAAAGGTATATTATAAGTCTATATCACTACTTATATTTCAGGAATAATTTTTTTGATGACTTGGTTACAGAAAAATTTATTTTTATATAAAGAAAAGCTAAATTACAATGTATTTTACTCTTAAGCATTCACTGAAGAATGCCCTAAATGATGATGAAAATCATATCAAAATCCGTCTTGTAGTTTTGAAGGAATTCGCGAAAACCAAAATCTCGTTACTGTATATATGGAGAGAAAGAAAAGATAGAGATTATTTTCACCCATATGAGCTAAATAATATATTCTTCTTCTTCTTTCTTCCAGTGGCGCAACAGGCCGTGTAGGCCATGGGCCTCGCGGTGTAAACTCCTGCGAGTTTACACTCACGTTCACGATGCAGTTGTTTTAGTGAAGGGTCATCACTTTCTACGACTAATTTTGTGAGTGGCCACCCTTTGGCTGACGGGTCTCACATACCCGGGGGAGAGGTTGTGAGTGAATCCACATTTTTAAATCCTTATAAAAGCCCCGCCGGGACTTGGATTCGAACTTACAACCTGTAGCTTGAGAGACAAGCGCGCTAGCCACTCAGCCACGGGCTCCCCTACAAATCATATATTCATTGAACACATTATACATATAATAGAATTTAATTTAGTTGAGGCTATCCCAAGAGATCTGATCCCAAGAGTCCCTAAAAGACATGGTAACGATAGAATTCAATATTGGTCACAAATCTTGCGAGCTAATAGTTTATGCTGATTTAGTGAATGAAGGGGTTTGTTTGCACATCAGCACAAATAAGAGAGGCAAATCGTTCCTAATATATTGTTCATGTAAAACATGGCTACGGTCTTTAGAGGAAGATGGATGTTATTAATGAACACCTTGTAGGGACAGCCCTAACACTAGGCACCTTAGGACCTCGCCCAAGGAGAGCGAGAAACAAAAAGAAAACTGACCACATCATTTCAGGGCCGAACCAGAGGCGGAGTCCGACCCTCCTGTCCGTTTATTTATATTTAGTAATTCGGTTTGTATCAAATTACTATAGAATATTAATTATTCTCTTCTTTTCTTATTTCATCTTGCCTCCGAAGTTTCTTTTTCCTTTTGCCGTTCTAGGCTAAATTACAGAGTCCGAACGCAAATCTGATCTCGTTAAGGTTGAAATGTTTCCAAAAAGTATTATTATCTCGGAGGAATCTCATTCCATTTTGGCTACTATATAACTATAGTCTTGTTAATTATATTAATAAGAAATTAAACCTGTTTTAGCGGTAATCGAACATGATTACTAATTTTTGCAATCATTATGACCATTCATTTCTAAATAGCTCATATCTTGATCATACCATTCATCATGACACGGAAAATAATATAGCAAAGGTGTGCATTTCCAAATTTTTTTTTACTAAACGACTCTACCGCATAAAAATCTTTAACATCTACAACTTGAAAATGTATGGGGAAATAAAATAAGTAATCTTAGAAATAAATAAACTAATAAATTTAATTGCTTACATCTACCAATTGAGTTAAAAAAACACATCTTCCACTGGCGATAGTTTTAATTCTTATTTTTAAAATTTTAAAATTATATTAGAATTCTTCAGGCAGTGTTAACAAATATACTTAACAACTTTAAATGTGTCAGTACAGTGATTTTATTGATGAGATTAAGGTAATATTTTATATTCGCTCCCATATAAGTATGTCTATTAATTTTTAAATATTATTGAAGATGTACAATCGGCTGTTAAAATTACCGTAGGTAAAAATAATCGAGAGTATTTTTTTTTAAATATTTTAATTTTGCCGACGTGTCGGCCCAATCTTGTGAGCCATCATCAGGGCATTACTGAGCCATGTCAAGCATACACACTAGTGTTGGATGAAGGCTCACAAGTTTGTGTCAAAACGTCAGCGAAATCATAATATTAAAAATAAAAACGACTGACTCCCGATTATTTCTTCCTACGATTTTTAAATATTATTATTAATCTGGGGAGTGACGTGGTCTAGTGGATAGAGCACCGATCTACTTTTCTGCATGTCCCGGATTCGAATTCCGTATGTGAAAAGTATTATTCATTCTGTTATTTTAGCCGTAGGGTGACACTGGAGTGTTAAGACACACCTGGGGCATACCCATCCTCTATAAAGTGGGTTCCTAAGAACAGGGGGAAACACCTAGCTGAATGTTATCTCGGCCGAATCACCTCATTGCACTGCAGTTGGCATAGAAACAGCACGAATCTCTATTTTTACTGAGCTTAAGACCCTTCAGGTGTTGTATAGGTACAGGTTTATTTCATTTTTTCTTATAATGAATCACGAAATGTTAATACAGTCAATGTATTGTATTTTATGTATATATTTTAGTAGTGTAGCATCCATAATTTAACCGAAAAAAAAATGGATTATTTTAGTTTGTACCTATCTATTATAGCCTTTATTTAGTGTGTAATACTCATTTGTCGGATTTGCCATGAAATAAATTCAAACTCGTCTAGATTGAATCAAAAGTCAGTGTCCTAACATCTGAGATTACCTACATTATTTCCTCTTTACCCTTCATTTCGGAATAAAAAGGATTTAACGAGACTTTTAATTATTATTATTTTACTATTTTATTTTTTATTTTTGACAATTTGACGATAGATTTCTTGTTAGAAATTTATAGGAGAATACTTTTTTGTCATATAACATTTTTCTAATGGAAAAAGCCACGTTTTCTAAACTCATTAAGAGTTGGAGCTTTACCGTGACGCTCTGAGCCAATAAAGCTGTTTTGTGGTGCTCGCTTTGAAAATTTCAAGTTTTTACCATATATAACATTTGTCGCTAGGACCTACTATTTAGGAGATATATTATTTTAAATGAATTGACGTTTTTTCTACATTCTTTAAATTTAATTTTGGCACAATTTTACAACTAATCAACTAACCATCAAAAACCTAATACTGAATACGAGGCCTATTTTCAGCGAAAAGAAAGAAGACTTCGTTTACTCTTGGAGCTGCCTCACCCACATGCAAATATTCATAAGATACTGTTATCAGAGTTTGAATATTCAAGGAAGACAACGTACCCCGGCCTGGAAGGAACTCGAAGTAGAGGACTCATTAGGAATGCTAGCAACGAAGGTATAGCGGAGTTACCGAGTAGGAGCTAATTCACACCTTGCCCAGTTCGGCTTCTTAGTCTGTTCTTCCAGAGATCGTATCGAGAGGATGTCACATGTTCTTAATTCTTAAATACCTTTCTCGAGATATCATCTGTTTTTCTTGCGATTCGGAAAAAAGAATGTCCCTTATTTAAAACGTGAGCTGAATAAATAATCAAATTACATAATACACATGATTAATTTTATTTATATTTTTTGGGTATTGACAGATAACCTTGTAGATTATATCTAGTCTTTTCTATTACGTAGATACAATCTTATTATCTACATAGAACTTACAGCTCGTGTCTTACAGGACACTGTTAATGCGGATTGATTCTGTCAACTAAATTTATTTTTTTAATATTAATATATATACCTATGTATTTATTTTTTGCACTGAATTATTATAACTAAAACTCCATCCCATCCAACCAAATAACTTTAGCCTCCGTCGCAAACCAAAGACATCCTGTCCTACAGAATCTTTTTATAATATTCCACTTGTCCCGGTTGAACAGATCCGCACACTAGACTGAAACGACAAGAAACTCCTCGCCGCTTTTAATTACTTTAACACTTAGTTGGCAAACGCTCTAAATTCCCACTTCACTGCAAAATTCTTCTCTACATGACTATCATAAGGCCTATATAGACTTACGGAGTTGAGCTTTGGCTCGACTAAGCCATCAAATTCTCCCCGTATCCAATCCTTACAATCCAAAATCCTAACCGCTCCTTACTCTGTCACAAATAAATTCATCCATAAAGAACGTTTGTCAAGTAAGTGATGTAGTAATCTGTATATGTAGTTTTAATAATTCAGATTTAATTAGGATAGGGATCTTTAAAGAGTACCTGACATCAAACAGGCTCGGGACCACCTTTTAACGTTCCCTCCAAAGGAAGGCATAATTAAGGATTTTTTACTCCCATTAAAAGATCCTAGGGCAACCCGCAGGTTTAAATTTGAATTTAAAAATTAACGTATTATCAATTGAAGTAGACGTTAGTCAATATCGCATTTTAGGAAACCTAGAATCAGACTGAGGTTGGATTTTTCAAACTGAATGCTTTTGAGTAAAATTTTATCGTATTTAGTTTTACTTAAGTACTCTTCTGTTGGATAAAGCTAACAATTTATACAATTGTATGCAATAAGAGAGATGACGGACCAAAAGTACGCTTTCTTATTGAGCCAGGAAGTCTGGTATGCGATTGACACTAGCAGGTGCAGGTAACTGGAAGCCTCAAAAGAAACTGATCGCAAATAAAGCCTCAAGGATGGTCAGCCGCACCCAACAAAAAGATAACAAAAACAGGACCTGGATTTATCATTTGGTCGCTTTGAGCAGACTTTGGTATGTCGAATATTCACTTCTTGAATGAATAATGGCTACTCAGCTAAATACAGAACTCTACAGGTTGCATTAGGTTCAAAAATATAAATGTAAATGGGTTGAAGAACCCAAATTTTCGTTGCGCGAGGTTTCAATCTCTGTTGATTTCACGAGTCCTTTGACACTCGTCAATATTACAGTATTTACAAAATCTACTTACATTTCGGTTTCATCCATGAATGTATAACAATTAGATTCACGCTGGATAACTTTACAGAAATTGAAACATGCAAAACATCTTCATATTCATCGTGAAATTATTGTTTCGATATTATATTAATATTTATCAATAAATTCTCCAATCACCCTCCTTTGCTTGAATCAAACGCTCAACATAATGCTTTATTTTCAATAATCTTCAATATATAGCTCAGAAAGGATATATTAGAGTAGGCAATTTTTTTTTTTTTAAATTTTTAGTTTAGTTGTAGTGTACAGTGTCTCTAAAATCTTTTATATACTTCTATTCTTTCTCCCTCTAATATTTAGCTGCTAGTTGTTAGACTTCTTTGATTTCTTGTAGATTATCTTGTTCTTTTTGCAGGTCTCAAGACCCATTACTTTTCTGGATTCTTGGTCTTTGTTACAAAATACAAGTAGCTAACCAACCGGTTCACTGTAGAACTTTTTAGGGCTGAATCAAATCAAATCTCCTTAACCTTAGTAGCCATTTATCCTATGCTTGATTCGTACTCAAATCCACGCTCCATTTATGTTATTATCTCATTCTATTCAGCTTACATTTCTCTTTAAATGTTAAGATAATAGCAAAGAATCGATGTATTGTATTGTTTCCAAACCTATTGCTTTGTACGACCTCTAATCTGTGGATTAATTCTGAAATTCAAGACCTGCTGAATGAAAGATATGTTATTCCGTGGCTAGTAAGCGTTTTAGGCCCACCCAAGATCTTAACGATTGTTCGTTTTTGTTTATTGGTTTAAAAATAACTCGGTCATCAACGCCATTTTACGTCTGAGTTATTCCACCTTTACTTTCCTCTGAAATCTCACCCGATCCTCCGTGTTCTAAGGACTCGTCAGAATTAACACAAGGATATTATAATACACTCTTTGGTATTATTAGGTGAGATTTTTTTTCCCCCCCGTTCATCTGAGAAATCGACGCATTCTTCACCATTCACAAAGAAAAACAAGGAGGGAAAGACTAATACTAAAATATTACTGGCTGTCATGACATTACTTTTTTGTCCAAACATAAGAGATAACTCGGACATGTGGGCGCCATTGTCTATTGTGTATTGAGCATTCCTAGTAAGGAGGCTGAATCATTGTCTAAGAGTCGTTGCACTGGCTAAGGAACAGTTAATTTTTTGTTTATTTCTCTAACCTAATTGTGTATGCATATTCTTGGCACGTTTCATTTGCAAACGTAAATAGCATCTTCGTAACTATTTTTAGTAGTAATTTCTGCTAGTTATGGAATGTGACCAATGTTTATGGATTGTACTTATGTAATTATCAAACTGGATTTGCAAAAATTTGAAAAAAGTTGTATGCTTTTCTTTTTCTTTTCTTTTTTTTTTTTTTGAAAGAAAAGATTTTGTTTTCCAATTTAAATATCTAATAACGATGAAAGGATTGTTTATATCAGATATTATGAAATAGTAGTTAGTCAATGAAATGTAACAAACGGAAAAATAAATAAGAAAGGCTAAATTTAATGTGTGCCTACGTTTCGGCCGAAATTTCATATCTTTATCAGAGCTAAGTAAATAATAACTACAAGTAAAAATTCGATCTGTAAGGAAAATAAAGAGATAAAAGTAATAAAATTAATTATTACTCTCTTTTCTCTTATCTAATTTTATTATTTATATTTTTAATTTAGTAACAATACATTCCGTCTCAGTGAGGACATTTTAATAGTGAAATCCACACACACACACACACTATATATATATATATATATATATATATATATATATATATATATATATATATATATATATAAATAAATAAGCACAAAAAAAAAGTAAAATCTTAGTTGTATAAAATAAAAATTGAACTACGGAATAAAGTAAGGTAACTAACAGTAATGAACACAAGTAAAAAGGAAAAAAAAAACTAAGGATTTCGAGGTAATTGCGTTAAAAATAAATGTTAAAAAGTAATACTCAAAAAAAGAGAGAGAAAATTGTAAACATAGTAATTATTTATACAGTAACATTAAAAGTAAAGATAAAATTAATTAAGTAAGGTAAAATTGGTCGATAACGTTCTTGCTTATTACTGTTTATCATCATAACCTATTACTCCCTTATTTCTTTTTTATGCGATTTTTTTATGAAGTGCTACCTTGTTTTATTCATAGTCCTAATAATAAGTACCTAAGAATATGTCCGAAAAGTCCGAACACATTAAGCTAAGTCTTGTATTGTGTATTCTATTAATATTCACTCCTTAAAATTTAAAATAACCTGTTTAATATCGACTAAAGTTACATTGAAGGTCAATTAAAGAGGAAATACAGCAATTTAAATGATTATAATTCAAACGATAAATGCTCTACAACTATAGCACAAATAAAAAATTATAAATAAAAATAAAAAAAATAAATAATAAATAAAAATTAAATTAAGATTTTTTTTTTTAAATTATGAAAAATCCAGGAAGATGTATTTTTATTATTTCTGGATTGGCACTCTAAACTCACAAGAATAAGGCAAACGAGTTGTTTTTTTCAGTGTTTGCTTGTAAAAAAATCAACATTGAATTTACTGTTGCTGTTAGCATAAAAAAGTTATATTTACGTTATACAGATAAAGTTAATACAATTGGAAACATGTTCCTCTTTTTTATTTTTAATATAGAATTTCGTTAAAGGAAAATTGTTGCGATCGGAAACGATTATAACTTGAATTAAGGACGAAAACACATGTTTTAAGTATTAAAGCATATTCCCCTAGTCAAAATACCCAAACAAAACAGTTCCGGAATAAAGAAAAAAAATACGTTATTTTGATTAAATTTATATTCTTATAGAATACATTGTTAATAATTTTATTGCACGTTTAAAAAACCGTCTCAATATTAACTTATTAAGCACTACAATATACAATTTATACAAACCATAAATTAAAATAATAATAATGCAGTGATATTTGGATTAGCTGAAAAAAAATGTAGTGAAATAGCGTATAATGTGAAAATAAAGTAGATCTTAATAATGTCTATATGATAACGTACAGGTTTAGAAAAACATTTTGTCTAACATATAATGTCGTATAAAATAATAGAGAATAGAACGATAAAGAATTGGTAAACATGAATAAGTGTTGTATTTATTAATTGATATCTTTATATTATTTGATGAAAAGAAACTGGTTTCCACGGATAATTGATGAAATTTTTGTGAAAAAAAATGTAATTTTTTTTTTCTTATTTAACCAAACATATCGTTTTATTGACTAAACATATTAGTCTGAACATTGATTTCTTAGAAGAACGGGCATTTTTGTTGTTTATTAATAAAAAATGAATAAGAATAACACAAATTATTATTTATCTTAAATATTTACAGATTCTATTATTCATTGTCTTTTACATAACCTATTTAATACGTCAATAATTATATAATAATAGATATCACGGCAAATAACTAATTAATTATATTATAAAGTTATATTGGTATTATCATAATGTATGTAAATTTTATAGACGGACATTGTATTCGGTCTCATCTACCGGTATTTTTATAGAAACCTGTTCAGGCCTTGAGTCCATTTTAAAACCTTTATAAGCCCAAGTTTACACCAGGTATTTTGAAGAATTATATTTCATTTATGTGTTTTTAAGGAGATGCGTTCTCGGATAAATTGTAAATACGGTCTACTTGCATTTAAATCAGTTCTATTTATAACAATTTTAGGAATAATATTACGATAAGTTGAGGTAAAAGGAAATTTACTGCCATTCTTTAAACTAAATTTAAGTATTAAATTATTAATTTGGATCATTACACATTATGAACTTTTTCTTGTTTTCAAAATTAACTTTCTCTTAACTTATGAAACAATAAAAAATTGAGAAAATATTCCACCCCTACTGAAGTGCCACCCGGAAAAAGTGCTATCAGGAATAATAGACGCTTGAGGGATTGACGTACTCCCGTAATTCCTTGGACGATCGAAAATTACATTCATGATATCTTGTTTCAGGATCTATGGAATTGAGATATGGAGTTGGGCTAAACTAATTTTCCGCAGTTCCCTTCGTCAAATCATTAAAATGGAAAGGAATCTCTAAGTCCTAAACATTGTAATTAAATGTATATGTGAATTTGTTGAACAAAATCGCCGCTAATGCACTCCACCACTTTATTAAAACTCTTTCAAAGAACTTAGTTTCTGCTACAATGTCATCTACTTGTAACAATTATATCTAAAAGATCAAAATAGTATTTTTATTAATAACAGTTACCATATTTGATTTTACAGACTTTTTTGTTTACTACAGAAATGACCTATATAAGTTCTTCTATGAACTTATTCCATTTCTCTAAACACGCATACTTACAAATAAATTAACCATATATTCCCATGGATGACTCACGAAGCCGATCTGGAAATGAAGAAATATATAAAAACGCTCATCAACTACTCATTTCAACGCTAATATTTCAACCGCAAATGTTCAATCTATTTATGTAATACCTGTGTGATTCTTATTACAAATCGCGAATTTACAAAAAGAGGCTAGTTAAGGAAATTGGAAATTATTTTACTATGATCCCTCTCGGACACATTTTTGGAAGCCACTGAACCAAAACATCAAATTCCTACTGTACCACGCTATTCTAAATTTCTCAAATTGTCCTAAATGTCCCTTTATTTGTAAATAATAAAATTATTTTTGAGGGCCACCTGTGGTGTAGTAGCAAGTATAACAGCTTTATATGCCCGACAGACATCAGACATCTGACTGACAGACAGTCAGACAGCCCTAAGAATTTGTAAATCCTTAGTTATGCCTTGCTTTGGAGGTGACGTTAAACGGCAGTCCCGAGTCAGTGCGATGCCAGCCAGGTACCCGTTAAAGATTCTTATCCTAAGTAAACATGCATTGGTTAAATTTAGGACACCCGCTGTAGTATAGTCTGATTAGTCGCAGTAACATCAAAACAAACAAATTATCCGTAAAGAATATCCAATTAAATGAATACTCAGTCCGAAATAGTTTAACCCTCGTTTCATAGACTGTCCTCTCTCAGTGTAGATGAGTGTGAGTTCAAATATATCTTCGTTGATGATACTGGGTGCCAATTTATTTTTATATAAATAACCAAAACATAAATTAAACGAAAATAATATGAGCCCCTAGACTTTCTTTGAAAATATAAAAAGTAAATTGGATTTTAGATATACCTTTACAAATATACCAAAAAATAAAACAAATACAATAACATTTAATTAACAATAATCTTTTAAAATAGTGAATAATACATTTTTCTCTTCAATTAAATGAGAAAATAAATTCACACATCCTCTATTAATCTATAAACACCGTGTTTATTTCAATCGTCAGTGGGATTAGTAAAACAATACAGTGCGGCTGGTTATTTGTGCTCTCCCAGTTACCAAAAGTCTTCGGGTGACACTACCCTGTACGTCAATGTTCTTTCGGAAAACCTTCCTCGCGAAGTCTACAGGACGAATATATGGAGAAAAGAGTTTCAGCACAGCTTGGCGATGCGCATGCAACTTCTGCACTTCCTCACAACTAATTAACGATATACATCTGCTAAGGCCAGAATATCGTAATCCTTAAGGCAACAATACTGCAAACGTTACCATAGATATATATATTTGAATTCTCAATTTCGTTGTTCATCCCAAATCCCCTAGCTCACACCTGTCCGTAACTTCTCATCCATATATACCCAACTATTGACGAAGGTGATTGGAAAGGAGATGGCTAAGTTACCTCCTACCTTGAATTAGACATTAGAGTGTTACCAACAGGAAATTTCTTAACAGGACTATTATGTGTTTTAAGAATTCGCCAATCCATTATGATATTGTTTAACATGCGTAAAAATCGATACATGCTAAATTACGTTTTATAATTTATCATGAAGGTGAATATTTTAACTGAAATTAATCACCGGGGTTGTAAGCTACTTCTCAAAATAATTACTTAACATAATTCATGAGGATGATACTTAATTTCTTCGCCGAAATCCGATCCTATCTCAAGAATCATCCTGCTCGCAAAGTATCAAATGTTCCTGGAACGTGGAGATTACAGCCATCTATCAGGCAACACTTTTGTTTGTGTATACCTTAAGTAGTTTCCAAACTGCCCATCATTCTTCATGCTCCTGACAGCCCATAAGTCCTGCTGCGGCTGCAGGCATTACCTCCGAAATGTCAGGAAGCCCCTCCCAGTGCCGGAGGAGTTCTTTTCAAGAGGACCATGTATCCATGTTTCAATCGTTATCTCCAATAAGACAATTTGGCCATGATCTTTTCATTGCGTAATTACTTAAGGGTAGGATCCAATGCTAACGGTTGTATAATCCAATATACATTTCGGAAGGTCCGAACAACAAATTATAGGAATGAATTGATGGGCCAAATTATAGGCGTATTCTGTTTTCAACATATCCTTCTGACCTATCAATAAAATATGAATTTTCCATAAATGGTCTTAAGGTCGATAGGAATCTTTTATTAGTATTCACAGGATGTTGTAAACGAACATTTTTAGGCAATTTTACTTCATTTTCTTTATATAGATAGTTCTGTTAATGTTATATAGTAATAGTAATTTTCCTCGAAGTACATAAATGAATTGGTTCAGTACTCGTAATAGTAGAATTGAAATTGAAATCTCCTGCATTTGGTACAACAAAAAAGAATTTGCGACCACATCACACGAATCAGCGATATTTTCTTACACATTTTTAAACCTTTATGACTTGGTAGTAGTAATATTTATATTTGTATTTAGTACTAGGGGTGGGAATAATGGAATGACGATTTTCGGATCATTTGATTATTTTAATCATTCAAATTAATCGATTATCGGATTAATCGGTTTAGATGAACGAATGATCATTCGAACTGAATTTTTTAACGATAGCTCGGATAATCGAACGACATTTTTACAGCCATCATAGAGACGGGAATTGTGGCATATTGTCTCTCAGAATGCATATTAATCATTCGATCATTCAATTATGGAATCATTCGATTATTTAAAACATCGAAGTCCGATCATCCGATTATGAGGATCATTCAATTATGCCCACCCCTATTTGGTACTCCGAGGCAAACACGCGGAAGCTATACAATATCATACAAATACGCTAACTAGAACCGGCGAAGAGATAGAGCTTTAAATAAAATCGGATAAGGAGAAATTAAAGATGAGTTGAAGAAACGGTTACGATCTTCTTTAAATTGATTTATCAGGATATACGTTTGAACGCTAAAAAAAATTTAAGGATTTAGGTAAAAAAAAAAAAAAAAAGATTACACTCACCCCTCGAAATACGAGTGCTTATGTTTCAATATATTTAGAATCCGAAAAACAAATTTAAAAAATCCATTTGTCCGCCGTACCGGTTTTTCTCCGAAAATACTGAACCAATATTTTTAACTCAGCACAGAAATACTAGGCGTCCAACAATGATCCTAACACCTTGACGTTGATAGCAGCCAATTATTTTTAAAATGGCTCAGATCTTTTTTAAGACAGAGGAAAAATGTGTTAGAGTTTTTCAACAAAAAAAACAAAAAAAAACAGCGAATAGTTATTAAAAAGAGAAAAAATAAAATAAAATACTAGGGCATGCAACGATGATCCTAACACTTAGACATTGATATCAACTGGTTAAAAGTGATTTAATTCAATAACAGTTATCTTTGAAGATAGAGAAAATAAGTTTTTAACCAGAAAAACGCGAGTAATTATATAAAATAAAAAGAAAAGAAAAAAAAATTGAAATTTTACTCATAAATATGCCCATAATTCAGTTATTTCGGAAGATAGAGAAACCATGAATAGAGTTTTAGAATCAGTAAAGCGCATTGAACTAGGAAAACAAAAACCAAAAAAAGAAAAAGGAAAATAATTGAAATGTTTCCAACATATACGCTTGTAACACCATTATTTTCGAAGATAGGGAATAGATTTATTAGTGGTTTTTCATAAAATAAAATAAAAAACATGAATAATTTTTTTTTTTAAGTGAAAAAAAAGAAAGAAATTAATTAAAACTTCATACATAAATACGTCCATAATTCAGTTATTTTTGAAGATAGAGGAATATGTGTCTAGATTCAGAAAAGCGCGATAAACATAAAAAAAAAAATGATCTATATATTCAGGTAAAAAATTATAGACGTATGCCACTAAAACTCGGTTATTCATGAATATAGAGAAAAATCGAAAATATTAGCAGCTGTAAGCAGTTATACCCTAATATAGTTATTTGGAAATAATAAACCAATGTATGATAATTTGCTGCATTTTTATATTAGATCTTAGTCTAAGATCCGAACTTGAAACGGTCTACACCGAGCTGATAATAGAATGAAACATATTTTATAAAAAATTTAGTATATTAGAAAATACGTTAAGAATGGGTTGCCTAATCTTTTCCTGGACAAACTATCGGTGGTCAGGTAGAAGCGGGTATGTCGATATCAGTTATCTGCACCGGCTTGATAATAGAAAAAAATTATACCAATATAAGCGTTGTTTTATTGCAAACACATTGACATAGGGTTGCCTGCAAAAAACTTGGTCCTAATCTGGGTTGCCGAATTTTAAATATTAAATTTTAACGCGAGTGCAAATGCGTGACAGAGACATCCGAATTTTATCACGATCTTAGACTATCTGTTTTATATTTACAATCAGTCATGAGGGAGACTTGAAATAGTTCAACTTATCAACTTGAGATTTGAAATATTTCAATGAATATGTCAATAATTTATTCTTATTCTTTCTGAATGTAGATTGCTGTTTAGCAAACTATTAGATATTAACTAGGCCTGAAAGATTTGAGCATAAATGAAAAATAATCATACTACCCTGCATATTATAATACCTACTTAAATATCAATATTTGTACAACCGTTGATGCCAGTTCCTTTTCGAATGATATTTACACTTCGTGATTATTTAGGTCCATGTATAATACATGAGCTCACGAGGACTCAAGTGAAACCAGTTCTCTTTGAATTTATGTTCAGGTAATTAACTTTTTTGGGGGTGCTACATCAAACATTGTTTACGTCATAAAGGTTATCTACTGTTTTTGCAAACTGCCAATCGGTCAGAGCTTGTAATCCACGATTCATGCAACATTTAGAATACAGAATATTATTGATGAAGTAGGTATTACAATAATTTAAGACAATGAAAATTTTAAAAAGTATGACTCCATAAGCAATTTCATTGTTTATTATTACGTAGATTATGCAATTAGGCAAATATTGTACATGTTAATGGCATGCTGTACAGTCTTGTTAATTATTCAGTATGTTTTTGTTTTTTTATTGCTCTGAGTGCTGCACTTCGAAAATGAATTAAAAATATTTCAAATTTAAAGGTTACATTAAAAATAAGTTTTCAATTGTTCTTCAGAACAGATCCTTACTTCCTCGTAAATTATAAACTTCTTATGAATTTAAAGCATTCTATAATCAGCGTACATAGGCTGAAATATATTCTCATCAACTAATCCACAAAAATGTGTATACATTAAATATTAGCTTAGATTATATATTAAAGAAAATACTCGATTATTTATCCGGAAAGTATAAAATAGCTCCTCACAGAAACGCGAATAACCATAATGAATCATATGTCCTAAATAGCATTAAAACAGAGTTCTGGATAAATAAGAAAAATAAAAATCTTTAACTAAACATTAATAGTTTTTTTTTCACAAAAATCTAAAAAATAGTGTATTTTCTCTTAAACGATAGCCTAACAAATTACCAAAACGGTTTTTAGTAAAATAATCGTAGGAGACTTTAACGCATATGCCATGGTTAACGGTGATTGCAACGGTAGGTAAGTACAGTCTTCGATAGTAGAATATTTCAAGATAGCTCTTGTTTATATATTTAACACCACTTTATTCTACTATGGCTAATCGGAGGATGCTACAGCGGGCGTCTTAAATTTTGCCTCTCCAGGTTTTATTAGGATAGGGATCTTTAACGAGTACCTGACATTGCATTGGCTCGCGACCACCTTTTAACGTCCCCTCCGAAGGACGGCATAACTAAGTATTTTTTATCCCCATTGAAAAATACGAGGACCACTTGTGAGTTTGAACCCGTAACCTTTGGCATTGGAGGCTGTTATGCTAGCCACCCAGCTACAAGTGATCTCAAGATATCAGTTTGTGGTTGAAGTCTTCATTTGTAAAACATTAAACCTACTCCTAATAAAATAAATTATTCACAATGGACAAAGATAATTTTATCAGCCTGAAACATTTTTCGCAAATTATGAACATTCTAAAATGGCCAATTTGAAATTTGGTTTATATAGTATACTATCTAAAATATTAAAACCTATACCAATTAAATGTACCAGTTGTATCCACCGCTAAAGGTGTCATGTGGTCAGAACATTGCTCATTAAGCAAGTTTTTCGAAGAGATTGTCTGGATAGAAAAGAAAAGTGTAATTTATTTATTTGTTTAAATAAACATTTATTGAACTAAATATTTCTTATCACTTGTCTTGATAATATCCTAAAAAATATCCTATTTTTCTCATCGCTTTAATGAAAAATCATAAAACATACTCCGACTTAACGGCTGAAATAACCAATAAATCCAGATAAACAGTGAAACGTTTAGAGTCAAATTTAGACGTGTATCACAACAATCTATCAATTGATTTTTTTTTTACTTATTGGAATTTACAACTAAATTATGAAAAATTAATACATGAACAGGATAGCTGTCAGGGTTTGAAGCTGTTACTAACGCAAGAAAATAAAAAAGTGCTAAATCATATAAATTTGGTCTCTATTTATAACTATGGGTACTATTTATCAATGTTTCTGTTATGGGATTACAGTTTTAATGAAGAAATAATTGCAACATTATTCACAGATATTTATAAAAGCTTCATCTGCATATTTGGTGACGATAGTGCTAATAAGTTTTAGGATGTAGGTATACCAGATGAACCATAGACGCTTTCTTGAAGAACGCCATCTGGCTGAGAAGAAAACAATTTCATAACTTCGCTATATTGTTAACATAATAAGGAGATCATTATAAAACTGATTTATGTTATCTCTAGGGAGATATATAAAATCGAAATGATCAACAAATTATTTATTATTTCCATACCTAATGAAAGGACTATTTTTAATACATAATTGCCAATTCGTTCGTAGATATATCTAATATACTCATTTGAGGCCAGTATATTATATACTTTAAAAACATATATAAAGGTGAAACCGTTAAGTTGTAATCCTTTTGTAACAAGGAGTTGAAGAGTAGCCTATTCTTATATTGTAGTTATGTACATTAAGATTTTTTTTGTCTTCATATTTTTTTTTCGTAGAAACTATTTGACAATCGGCAAATGTGTTCTATACAACTTCAGTAGCAGATATGATAGGCATGAAGAAAGAAAGTGCCCAGCAACACCCCTTTCTAGGCTTAAATTTAGCAAAGGGGGTCTCTCATCCAGCTTCTCTTCAGCTTTCTTATTAAAGACATTTCAGCTATTGACATGCCGTTTATTAGTCTATTGACGTCTCGGTGCAGCTTGTTATAAAAATGCAAATCGAAAGTTCGTATGAGTTGATCAACTGTTAGTTGTATTGTTTACTTACCAAGGATCTGTAGTTATGAGCCTCAAAATTATCGATTAAAATGATTCCTATTTTTTTGTGTAAGTATTTTTTGCTTAGCCATAAATCTGTGAGACTTAAGTCATACAAGACATACTGGTTTAAGTATGTAAGTGTATGAATCCACTATCTTTCTATTTTTTAGGTTTGATGATTTAAATATAAGAGAGAATAGTACTTTCAGTCGTTTGTCAGTGGTTCCGGGTGGCTTAAGCCTCTCAGCATTAATCCCCGCACCCCTGGCCCGAAAAACCCAGAAACAAAGGAAGAAGTAGGCGTGGGAAAAAAAAATACGTCGTTGGTTGAGAGTATTTATTTTCATCTTAATATGGGGGCCCCAATCCATCTTAAGATCGAGTGTTACTTCTTGCTAATGTACAGAGCTGGTCAGAGTAATTCGGTTCGTCGCCAATAAACATTGTTCGCCAAGTGTTTTGCAGCGTGAATATGCCATTGTTTGGACTTGTCAGAATAAAATAACAATTTCAAAATTATAATTTATTATCACACAATCTAAATTCTTGAATGAAATATAATTTATCAAATTAATGCGGATTCATTAATTAAATTAGTGTGTATAATATTCAAGGTCTACATAATTCATTATATCAAACCTTTTGTCATTATTATCATATTTATTAGTATTGATCAACAAAATAAAAAAAAATAAAAATTAACCAAACCATCTGTTTTAATAGACTAATTCAAACGACTTCGATTATTTTTTTTTTAATTAATGAATTCCAATCATTAAATAAAGCGTATCTGCTAAGTGAATGGAGAAGCAAATGGTTACAAAATGTCAAGCTTTCATTGTCCTTATTACAACGAAGAACATATTATGAAGGCAATGATATTAATTTAACCAAGAATAGAGATTCATATCAGAAAGGGATCTGAATTCATAAGAGAGTTAGCAGAGGCAGAATAAACAAGGAGATGCAGAGGTTAAAGAGATTCACTACTTCAGTACCTAATAGTGATTGGGTAAGTACATTCATATCATAAAAAATAATTCCTTTAACCAGTTTCAATGGAATGGTACAATAGAATAATAAAAATTAGAAATTCAATACAAATTAAATGTAAAATACTCGAAAGAAAATGAAAGTAAAACAGTTGTAATGTACATTGTTATAAATTAAACAACTAAATTTATTGAATTGAAATCCTAAATGTCAGAGAAAAGTGAAGAACCAAAAAAAAGAAGTAAAAAAGAAAATGATTCAAATAAGTCTAAAAACAAACATTCATCTAAAGATCAAGGTTCACCTCTAACCCAAGGAAGTTCCCCTACATTTCAAATAGAAAATCCCAAGGGTCCATCCCAATCTGAAAAGAAGCCAAGTTCAGTCCTATCTCAGGGGAGTTCAACTCCACCTACAGCACAGAAAAAATCAAATTTATCTCAGGGGAGTACAACTCCATCTGCAGCACGGAAAAATTCAAATGTGTCTCAGGGGAGCTCAACTTCATCTACAGCACGAAAAGATTCAAATGTGTCTCAGGGGAGTTCAACTTCATCTACAGCACAGAAAAAATCAAATGTGTCTCAGGGGAATTCAACTCCATCTACAGCACAGAAAACATCAACTTCGTCTCAGCTGAGTCCAACTCTATCAACAGCACAGAAAAAATCAAATGTATCTCAGGGGAGTACAGCTCCATCTGCAGCACAGAAAAGTTCAACTTTGTCTCAGCTGAGTCCAACTCCACCAACCGCACAGAAAAAATCAACTGTGTCTCAGGTGAGTTCAACTCCCTCTACAGCACAGAAAAGTTCAACTTTGTCTCAGCTGAGTCCAACTCCACCAACAGCACAGAAAAAATCAACTGTGCCTCAGGTGAGTTCAACTCCCTCTACAGAACAGAAAAGTTCAAATCTGTCTCAAGGGAGTTCAACTTCATCTACAGTACAGAAAAGTTCGGCTCTATCTCAAAAGAGTCCATCTCCATCCCAAGACCAGGAAAGTTCAGATATTTCAGAACAAGAATTGGAAACTTTTATAAATTCATTTAATGAACCATTACAAGCTTCCGACGATGATCTAATGGAAGTTGACGATAGTGAATTCTCTAAAACTTCCTTTATGGTAACGCCTATACCAGAAAAGCCGGACGACGATGAGGAAATGGATTTGGAGGAAGAAGAGTTAGAAATTCAACAGCTTGAAGGAGAGATAAATGACAAGACATATACAGTCACCATTGAAGCCGTTGAATCAAATGAAGAAGAAGAAAATTATTGTAATGACTAGAGTATATTGGCTTAGGCGAGAGTAAATAATAAACCCTTCTTATAATAAAGCGTTTTCTACGAGATTATATTTTTTTTCTTAGCCTCCATATTAAGAATGTTGTACAGAGATTTAAATATTTGACTAAAATTATATGCCTTCTAAAAAAAACAAACTGGCATTAACTGTTTATTTAAAATATAACGTAAAACAATCTGGTGCGCACAACACAAGACTTTCACTTACTACCGTTGTTAAAATCAATTCTCAACTACTGTTAGGGATGAAAATAAATTACTTTAAGTTTCAATAGAAGGGTGTGTTTTATTTAAAAATCTATTTTATTATTTATTATCTACAACAATCAGTTAGTTTTATCGGCTTTTCATCACTCTCCGGTGATTTTTACAACTTTTTATATAAGATAATTTGTTTTCTAAAACCGTTAACGCTTCAACCGTATGTTACATATCTATATTACTGTTTCTACGTTCAAAAATACAAAAATTGCATAAACAAATATTTTTGCTCTCTCTTTTATTTGTTTATCATATTCGTTAACTTGTCTATTTGTAAGTTTTTGGTTTATTATTTTCAACAAACAACCTTTGTAATCAACGAAAAAAAAAAAAAAAAAAAAAAAAAATTACCCCTGCTTAAAATTTGAAAGGTTACGTTTCTAGATGCGTAGAACCCGAATAACGAATAAAAAAAAATCCGTTTGTCCGCCGTCCGCCTTCCACACGGCATTTCACCGAAACTACTGAACCAATTTTTTTGGAATTCGCCCCAAAAATACTACTCCATTCATCGATGATCCTAACACCTAGACGTTGATATCAGCTGCTTACTTTTAATATGGCGGCCGATTAAAAGTATTTATTCAATAACTCAGTTATTTCTGAAGATAGAAAAAAATGTATTGGTGTTTTTAAAAAACCGTGAATAATTAGATATAAGAGAAAAGGAAAAAATAGAAATATTTCACATAATTACGCTCATTACAAGTATGAAAGGTATATTTTAGAATCAGCGCGATAAAAAAAAAGAAAGAAAAAAAAAAGGAAAAATGATAAATATCGAAAAATTAACCGGGTATGGCACACTGGATTACTCTTCAAGCTGAAAACCGATTTACCCCAGTCTCTATACCTCATTCTCCGATCCTATCTCTCAAATCGTTCCTTCCGCGTTCGCTGTGGTGTAGAATTTTCTAACCTTTATCCCGTTGAGGCCGGTGTTCCTCAAGGCAGCGTCTTGGGACCCGTCCTCTACACTTTACACTGCTGATATTCCTACACATCCTGATACCTTTCTGGCAACTTTTGCAGACGACACCGCCATCCTATCATCCAGTTCCAATCCTGAAACAGCATCCTTAAAGCTGCAAAGACACCTTTCTCTTATCAAAGACTGGTGTAATACTTGGCGCATAAAGGTGAACGAAGCCAAATGCAAAACACGTAACCTTCACTCTTCGACGAAACTCCTGTCCGCCAGTTTACTTCAATTCCATTCCGCTTCCTCCTTCAGATACAGTCCGGTATCTTGTCTTACTGTTAGACAAAAGATTGACTTGGAACCCACATACAAGACTTAAAAGACAAGAACTCAACCGACGATTCGGACAGTTATACCGACTACTCAACAGAAAATCAGAACTTACAGTTGACAACAAATTATTAATCTACAGGACAATACTGAAGCCCATCTGGACCTACGGACTTGAGCTGTGGGGGACAGCTAAACGTTCTAACATCAAACGCATTCAATCCTTTCAATCCAAAGTCCTTCGTACAATAGTAAATGTTCCTTATTATGTTTCCAACTACACCTTGTACCACGACCTTAATGTTCCTTTTATTTCAGACCTAATTCCATCCAAATTTTCCAAATTCCACCAGAATCTCATTCATCATCCTAATCCTCTAGCTCAATCCCTATCCAGCTCCACTCATCCATACAACCCACCTAGAAGGTTGAAACGGCAGTGGCCCCGCGACCTTTTGTAAATATATTGGAGTTCTAGCACTGGCTAGATTCTCCACTCAATGTGATGTATGTATGAGTGTGTGTATGTGTATATAGGTATGAGTGAATTCTTGACTTTATTGTATTGATTCATTATTGTGTATATATTTTATTTTAATTTTATGCCGTGTAAATATTGTATGAATGTAGTATGTATGATATCTTTCAGCACTACTATTGATGTCCAAATTGGGACAGATTGTAATTTTACTCAATAAAAAATTGTTGTTGTTGATAAAAAAAAAAAAAAAAAAATGAAATCTTGATTATATATATGCTTGTAACTACGTTATTTTCGAAGATAGAAAAAAAATCATTATTGTTTTTTAACGAAAAAAAACGCCAATAATATACAAAAGAGAAAAAAGAAAAGGAAAGAAAAAACAAAAATTGAAATTTTTCACATAAATACGCTTATAACTAAGTTATTTTTGAAGATAGAGAAAAGTGTGTAGAGTGTTTTAGAGTCAGTAAAGCGCCATAAACAAAAATGAAAAAAGGAAAAATAAAAAAAATTGAAATCTCGCTTATATATACGCTTGTAGAATCCGAATATCGAATAACAAAATAATCCTTTTCTCTTAACAAATAAATGAATAAATACCAAATTGCTATTAGTTTCATTTAACAGAGAATTAAATGTTGGACCAAATGCAAAAAGAATCATTGAATTTCGTTTACAACTACCTTAGATATTGCGTTTTGAAATTTAGTGGTAATGTGATGATATGATGCTTTGAATTAGTGCTTTTCATATAACTTAATTGCCTATCAACAGCCTTATAAACAGTTTTACCCTAATATTGTTATTTGGAAATAATAAACCATTGTGTAATAATTTGCAACACTTTTAACAATGCTAAAGAGATGATATGATTATTTTAATAGAAACTACAAAATTAAATATACTTCAGAGGAAGAAAATTTAAAATATCGGTATTTAGCTCTGGTCTGGCATGATGCTTTCATGGTGCTACTTCAATCAGAATGAAATCCACATCATATTAAAGCCCATCAAATTTTACGTCGATACAGTGAGCTTAATCATATTCGTTAGTGCCGTTTTTGAGCAAATCTTAAAAAATGTCCAAAAGCACGGTATTAAGTGACTCCTCCGCTCAGCGCATTTTAGTGAAACAGTTGCTGTAACATCTTGGACGTATATTTGTATTTGATATGAAATTTCAGTTTCGTAAGACTTTTTGTATTGGCGCTAGACTTACTACACACACATGGACACACAGAGGCACATACACAGTTTTCAACAGAAATTCAAACATTTTCACGATCGCAATACTATACATTTCATATATAGGTAAGAGAAAGTAAAATGCATATTGTGTGTTTTTTTTAAAACTTTTGTAGATAAATATTTCATTATAATTAATTTAAATATGATTTTAACCAATTAAGCAACTTTAACGCCATCACTTGATACTGCTGACTTTTGTCATCCACTGCTATATGGCATGAAACATTTTCCTTTACTAGCTGTAACCCGCGGCTTTGCCCGCGAATATTTTATTTTTTCTTTATTTAAATTTGCATAAATACGTTTATGAGTAGTTTTCTTAGTGGCTGCACCCTCAACCAACTTCCCCACCATATAGTCAAAACGGCCAACAACTACTCCATTATTATAAGACGTATAAATTTTCAAGAATATAAATATTATAATTTTAATGATTACATTTATCAAAGTTGTTTTCAAGTAAAAATATTCCCATTCGTTGGATCAATATATATATATATATATATATATATCAAATTTATGCTGCAAACGTTACTATATCCCACTATTACGTTACAGCTAAAATATATTGAGTAATTTTGGGTATGCCTACTTCTACTGGATCGCTATTGTATATTTAACAGTATAAAATGGGAACTTATTAGACTAAAGTTAGAATTATAGTTGATGAGGAAAGTGATTTCAAAACAACTTAGCCTATTATTATAATTAATCTAATATAACTATGAATATCTTGTCTCTAATATCGAGACACATTGAAAAAATAGAACAAAAACTACACGTAATTATCTTTGTTTGCGGTTCGGAGAAGTCAATTTGATAAATAAAATAATTTAAATTAAAATTGCTACAAATTACGAAAGATGTTGATAGTGACTCTGTTGAATGAGGTTATATAAAAGAAATACTTGTGAATAGCAATGTGCTACTCTGTTTATGATAAATAAAAGATTATCACTTCATTTCAGATATCAATTTTATTTACTCTATGTAACAATAACATACCAGTACCAAGTAGCCACATCCAAATTATTCCATAACATCGTTTAATCTTTTAAATATAACCGTTGTACATCATCATAACTCCTTTGCAACTTGGATCCGTACTTTCTTTAATTGTGAGAGGAGACTTCCTCCAGAAAAAAACGTGTTTTTTAGGATCCAGAAATAAGCCCTTTTATGTTCCTTTTTTTTAACGAAAGATTAACAATTTTAATTATTTGTAAAAACTAAGAATAATTGAACATATGCCTACGAGAACCTACACACAAAACATAGAACGATGCTCAATATGCTTGAATATATTTCTTATAAATTGGAATAGTATCTTTGCTAATTAATTTAATTCAGATGACTTTGCAAAGTGATTAAAAAATTGTCATTTCACTCATAAATAAAAATATGTAGAGTTTTAGAATCAGTAAAGCGCAATAAACAGGAGGAAAAAAATAATATAAAAAAATTAATTAACATATATTCACGGTACAAATTGGGATACGATTTCTCCGAAACTTGGTTATTATTAAAGATATAGAAAAATCGATAAGATTTTTGAGATGAAGACACTGCGATGAACAAAGAGAAAATAAATTAATAATCTTATATGATCAAGCAACAACTTATTGGAGATGTGATTCCCTCATAACCCGGTTATTATTGATAAAAGAGAAAAAATGTATGGTGTTCTGGAATCAGGAAATTTTATATGAATTATTTGAATGAAAATCGAAAGAAAAGAAAATGAAATAGTAACGCAGTCTAGTAGAAATTCAGACTAAAAAAAAATAAAATAAAAAATTACCCCTATCCTAAAAATTCAGGGATTGCGTTTCAAAATGCATAGAACCCGATTAACGAATTTTTAAAAAATCCGTTTTTCCTAATTAATAAATAAATACCAAACTAATTTCGTTCTTAGCGCTACGTCAAAGAAAATTGAATTTTCTACAAAATGGGAATGAATCATTGAAATTGGTTTTGTACTAGTTGAGATCTTGCGTTTTGAAATGAACAGTGGTGATAAACCATTTTTCTTTTGATTATTTATTCCTTTCCATTTTACCTAAGGGAGCGGCGTGGTCTAGTGGATAGAGCACTAGTCTGCTGTGCTCCGGGTCCTGGGTTCGAATCCCGGCTGTGGCAGAAATATTATTTATTCTGTTAATTCAGTCGGGGGGCGACCCTAGGGTATGGAGACCCTCCTGGGACAGACCTAGCCTCTATAAAGTGGGTACCGAAATTAATTGGGGAAAAACCTGGCGGCTGAGCGTGATTAAGGCCTAATCACCTCATTGCACTGCCGTTGGCCTAGAAACAGTACGAATCTCTTATGTACTGAGCCCAAGACCCTTCATGGGTTGTAGTGGTACAGGTTTTTTTTTTTTTTTTTTCCATTTTACCTAATTGCCTATTACCAACAATATGAACAGTTAACAGTTATACTTTCATATAGTTATTTGGAAATAATAAACCATTGTGTAATAATTTGCCGCGTTTTTATTTTTGGAATAATATGAATAGAGAATAATATAAATGTACATATGCATGTAAATAAGTTTACTTCTGGCTATAAAATTATTATAATACTATGTTCACGTTTTATGAGCAATGCATAATATGAACTTCTAAACATACACACACACACACACACACACACACACACACACACACACACACACGTCCTTATGTATATATATACTATACAGATTCAAACACCTATGTACAAGTAGAAATTATACCCTTTGGTCTATTACTCATTTTAAGAATTATAATATTAGAGAGTTTTAAGTAAATCAACTTCATCAAATTATTCAAACAACACATGATTGATTGACAGTTCTCCGAAACACAAAACAACAACTAGTTACTAATTTATTTTTTCGGAGGGCACTCCAATCATATATGGTTTTATTTATTTTTTTATACTTGCATAAATCACAAGTTAGATGTTTTATACCACCCACTTGACAGTATAACCTATCTTTTTCTTTACCAGGGAAGGGTAAATTATTAACTGTAGCAATAAATAACAGGTCAAATAAATCTACAACCTTCGAATTAAGCGGCTTCTGTGTTCTGAAAATAACTTCATTCTGCACGGTTTCCGAAAAGCGGACACGAAAATCATCCTGTAGTTAGCAGCCATTAATAACTAAAAATAATATGTTCAGGAAGGTCGTTTGTTTGAATATTATATTTTATTTATTATCTCGATTCCTGATACTGCCAAAAAGAGAAAAGTGATTAATTTCACAGCGGAATATTTGGTTAATGATTAATTTGAGAATACTTTAAGGGTGATTGGACGTTCTCTTTGACAATTCAAATATAATTAATCAAGTCTCCATATTTTGATAGTCTGTGATTAGACATTTCTTGAAAGGGAAAAGACCATCGCTACTCATCATTGACAGGTGCTTAAATATTGTCTCAATATCTTTCTCCCGCAAGATCATCGAGACTGCTATTCAGACATATCCTCCAGAGTATTTAAAAATACGATATTTATACTACTACATTCTCATCTAAAATGAGTTGATTTCCAAAAGATACTATAACCATTCTAGGAAATTTTACAGGAGGCTCGAAAATCACTAATTACTATATTATTAAATTAGCTAATTTGATTCTTTTCGCATTAAATTGTTTTTTTAGTATATTAATAACATCATATTAAAGATATGAAATGAGATGTTTTAGTATAATTTGGAACGAAATTAAATGTTTATTTATTTCCTTTAGAAAATAATTATATCTCTAAATTGAGTTTTTAAAGGGTTTGTGTGTTCATTAGATAAAATCAAATAAGAGATTTAGATATAACTAATTGATGAGAATACAAATGTGTAAGAAAATCAATTTTGTAAAAAATGTCCTTTAGTACTTTTTGGAAATCAACGTCTCAATTATAGAATACAGTTAGAAATAAAAATAAGTAAAACCATTAAATAATAAATTAAATTGAATTAATATAGAAATATGTGTTTTATTAAAAACTCTATTATATTGTTATCTAAAATAATCACTTAGTTTTATCAGCTTTTTATCAATCCTTATTCACTTTTTACAAGCTTGTGTATAAGATAATATTTTTTCTAAAATCTTTCTTTCCAACGGTATATTATACTTGTATATTACTGTCCTTATGTTCAAAAACAAAAAATTGCATTAAAAAAATATTTTTTCAGTTTTCTCCTTTAGTTGTTTATCAGATTCGCTCAACTTGCATATTTAGCTGTTAATTATCAATGGTTACAAGATAACATAGTTATTTTCATAGAATCTACAATATTAAAGGTACTTTAGGGGAAGAAAATATCGGCATTTAACCCTGTCAAACCATATTAATCAGAATGAAACCTACATGACATTTAAGCCTATTAGATTTTACATCGATATAGCGAGTTTAATCAAAATCGTTGGAACCGTTTTCGAGAAAATCGAAAAAAGGTGCAAAATGCATAGTATAAAGTGGCTCTTCTGGTAAGCTCATTTTGATGAAAATGGGTTTGTAACGTCTCGGGCGTATAGTTGTCTTAAAAATGAAATTTCAGTTTCATAGGACTTACCGTTTCCGTCCGGGAGTGACCACACACAGACACACACACACAGACCTTTTTGCGGGACTTGGTTATTTGGACTCAGGGGACCCTAAAATGTCTATTTCCGTTGAAAACTGGAATTCGAAAATTTTCACGATTACAATACTTTCCCTTACTATATATAGTAAGTGAAAGTAATACTATATATAGTAAGTGAAAATAATAATGTTGATATCCGTTTTTCATCTTATCCTTGTCACTACTGATCCTTATAGGCCTATAGATATGTTGAGGGAACAACAGGCCAGCATCCACCACTTCCTTCTAACAATACTAGAGAGAGATTCTTCGTTTAGTTGCTTGCCTGATAATTTCTAGTATCTCGAGATTTAGTAAACTGCACTTGTACAATGTGTAAGATGTCCAACAGAATGTCGACGACACTGCACTCCAGTTGCGTAACGCAAAAGAGGTCGACCTTGGATGATATCCAACGGTACTCTTCGACAATTCAACGATCTTTGGACCGTCTGGTATTTTCAGTGGGAGTCGTCTTCTCCGTTGAGTGAGAACGTCATCAAGTTTGCCCCCCAAGGCATCTCCACACCACGAAAGATAGCTAACAAAAAATGATATTTAAGAAGAAATAAAAATCGAAAAAAGGGTCTAAATAATGAGTTACATTGAAACCACTCAACCTTATAGTAAAGAATGTATCGCGAGAGAAGATAGTTCAGGGTGCAGTCAAAAGAACACAAAATTAAGAAATAAACTGGTACCGACGTTTCGGCCTAAATTATAGGCCTTCTTCAGGGCTGTAAAAAACAAAAGATAACAACCAGATATAGAATACAAAGTAAAGAGATAAATAAAAGAAATATACAGCTAATAAAAACAAAGTGAAATGAAGGTAATGACAAAAGAAAAACATAAAAAAAAATAGGAACAAAAGATAGTAGAAAGATTATAGAAGATAGTATAAAATAGAAAGATAATTGAAAATAAAATAAAAAAAGATGTGAGAAATATTAAATCAGATATGAGTACGTACTATTTGAAGGAGAGAGTCAAAACAATGAAGCAATAATGGCGCCCAGATTGGGGAATATTGAACGAAAAATGGCGTTAACAATGGTATAAACGTAAAAAGTAAACAAATGAATATTAAAAAATATCAGAAACGTCGACACTAGTTTATTTCTTAATTGTGTGTTCTTTTGACTGCATCCTGAAATAACTTCTCTCACACAGTCAACCATTCTCACTTCACTAAATAAGTTATCCTTTAAGGACATAAGTCTGTGTTTTAGGGACAATTTTATCAAATGTATAAACCACTCTTATTGGTAGCACGTAAATAATAATTTGGTAATATCAGGTTTTCACTTAGATCGCGTTTATACTGTACGTGTTTTGGGGCTGTAGCAGTGGCGGGTTCTATTTAATTCTAGGAACCAACTACCGCTTCAGTCTTCAAAAGGCGTGGGCTATAAACGTACCCTTACTTCTTATAAATATTCGATCTACATGTTTAAAACATTATAATATCGTTTGTTTATTTATTTAACGTCACTTTATGCTACTGTGGCTAGTCGGACGATGTTACAGTAGGATGCCTAAATTTTGCCTATCCAGGCTTTATTAGGATAGGGATCGTTAACGAGTAGCTGACATCGCACAGGCTCGGTACCACCTTTTAACGTTCTTACCGAAGGACTACATGACTAAGGATTTTTTATTCCCATTAAAAAATCATAGGTAATGATTAAATCTATCGCTTATTAGTAGTAAACATAGCTCAAAAGCCAAAGATAGTGCGAAAATGAAATTTGATATATAATTATTTGTATTTGAATTCTGCCAAATATAACTGTTATCTTACACGCAAAGCTGTGAAACATAAAGACTGAGAAAAAAAAACCGCCTAAACTCAAATGATTGTTATTGTTAATAATTTCAATTCTTTGATATAATCATTTTTTTTTATTATTTATTTAAAGTCGCTTAATCCTAGTAACTAATAGGACGATGAAAGATTGGGGGTCCTAAATTTTGCCTATTCAGGGTCATATATGATAAAGATCTTTAACGAGTACCTGAAATCGCACAGGCGTGGGACCACTATCGTATTTTACGTCCCCTCTGAAGGACGCTATAATCAAGGCTTTTTTTAACCCTTTAAAAATCCTAGGGCCATCTGGTGGGTTTGAAACCGTAACCTTGGAAAAATAAAGCTATTATGTTAGACACTACACCTCAGGTGACCCCCTAAATGATATGTTTGCATTAAACTATTAAAGTACATTTTTTTAAATTTAATAAAATTATATATAAGTGGATGTTACCTGTTTGTCTCATTCCATTCTGAAATATCAATCTATATATAAAATATTGTTTGATGTATCAAATTTGTTTAACGTATTGTAATTTGTAATAAGAATGGTGCATCTAACCTTACGTTGTGCTGCATGGCACCAATCTATATAATAAATAAACAAAATAAAATGCAGTTAATTTGATCTATATCTCATAAATTTCTTTTGATAAATAAATTTATAAAAGTATAAAAATAATTAAAGTTCCTTCAAAATTCTGTGGGAAACGCCTTGAGATTTCGCATGTCATTGGTATTAGATTTCATTAACATGTATTATAATTAATTATCACAGCTTGGGCTCAGTCGAAGGCACAACATAATGGAGAGATCATCGCATGTTCGTTCATCGAAGCCGGTAGATTCGGATGTTTCTGTGAGGCTTGCAAGCACTTCACCGGACCCTTCGGAATTCAAGTCTTCAAGCGTCTTCAAGAGGTTGGACGACGCCCTCAAAGATGACACAGAAAACTCTGCCGAGAAGGCACCAGGGATCTTCTCTTTCAAAATACACAATAAGGAAGGAAAAGAGGCCTTTTGGGTCGTAAACACTTCTGGTGATAAAGGAAATGTAACCTTTAATGGTAAGGAAAATCCGGACGTTACCTTCATAATTTCTGATGAAGATGCCTTCGAAATTCTTTCCGGTAAACTCTATCCACCGAGAGCCTACTTTCTAGGGAAGATGCAAATCACAGGAAATCTGAGCATGGCCATGAAAACTATGAAATTTTTGAAGAACGCAATTAAAAAAATGGAAGATAGCAAGCTGTGAACACATCAGTTAAGACTGCATGCACTTTATTAATAAGTGTGTTAATAAGTTAGTTATTAGTGAGTGAGGTACATAGATAAGTATGTATGTAAACAAATTTTTTGATTTTGTTTCTGGTTTACTTGGATTTTATTACTTCTTTTGTTGCTAATTCAAATAAAAAATAATTGATGTTCGTTGTAAATTTAGATGAGTTCCTTTTAATAGAAATTTTAATCATTTAAGATCAATTAATATAAACATGTAAATCATTTTTTTTATTTCAACAAACCTTGTTCAAGCACAACAACATATGAGCGATGTAATTTCCCAATATCTCGGCAATTATTGAAGATAGAGAATAAATTGAAAGTGTTCTAGAACCAGGAATTTTTATTAAATTATTTAAATGAAAAAGAAAAGGAAATAGTAAACAAGTCTAGTATGAATGCTTTCGGTTCATTATTTTCTCTAAAAAACATTTGTAATCGACGAAAAAAAAAAATCTTAAATTCCAAGATACTTTGAACTTGAATAACATGTTTTTTTTAATCCATCTTTTATTTTTTCAAAAAGTTTTTTTTCGATAGAGAATAAAATTCCCTACAAAACAAAAAAGGTATATTGATGAAAAATAGCACAGATATAGGGTTTTAAAAGTAGCTGTTGTGATGGACCATTTTTCTTTGATTGAATTTATCGCTTTTCATCTTAATTAAATACCTGTAAATAACTATATAAACTGTTATACATTAATATAGTTCTTTGCTATATAAATATATAATATTAAACCATTCTGTAATAAATTTCAGCGTTTTTAATTTAATTTTATATATTTATTTTTTTAATACAACAAACTTACAAGTGTTTTCTAATATTGTTTTCGCAATTTTTTAATAAGCTTTAATATTTCTTGAATAAACTGAGTTTTCTGTTAATATTATTTTTTCTAGTTGACATATATTTTTTTGTTTGACACATAAACTAGTATTTTTAAAAAGATACTTCAGAAAATATTTCGCGAAACCTACTTAAAAATATAATTGATAATAAAAAACGGTTTTTCAATTTAAAGCTCATGTGGCATAATTAAGTTAAGATTTTATAAATATTTAATAATTTTTCATAGAAGTAACTTAATTGTTTAGGGAAATATATAGCTTTTGAAATAAATAAATAAAATATTAGAAAGTATCTCATTTAGGCTCTGAAACGGAAACTTCTGTTGAAAAATGTTTTTTGTTCAACAGATCAGATAGATGGATTTTTTTATTTGTTATTAATATATTGAAGTGATATCATTGGGTAGTTCTTTGACAAAGAAGGCTTTATCATTCCCATAATTCTATGTCATCACATTTACTAATTGTACTTGGCATATACAGTTGTAAATTAAAAAAAAAAAATTAATACATATATTATAAAAATATTTTTATTCATTTAAGACCATAATATGAAAAATATATGTACCGATAAAATTTTGTTTACATGAAAACATAATTAGCTATACAAATTATTATAAATTAAAAGTTAAATATAGATATTGATAATGTCATTATTAAAAAAAAATAAATAAATAAAATAAAATAATGCAGACTCCGAAACATCGTTTGTATGAATATATAATTAAAAACATTTCATTAATAATAAATAAATATTAGAGTAAAGTCGATATTTTCTCTAAAATTAACATTCTATGAAGACTAAAATGTTTATAATTTTCAGAATATGGACATGATCGGCTGCAGTTTTTTTTTATTAGTAGAAAATATTTTAATATTGGAAAGTTTAATGTTTAGAGGAGATAAATACATTGATCATTAGGAGGATATTTTTTTCTATTTCGCAGAAATAATTTTTTATTGATGAGGGAAAAGTCATATTTTGCTATTTGTTATAGCATCTAGGTATTTCTGTTAAACATACAGCCAATTAAAAGCCAAACATACGGTCAATTCTTAATAATTTAAAATATCAACTGCTTTAAAAATAGAGATTTGTTTTATTCAGATCAAATGTCAAATATATTTGGAAACAATAGCCTTGTGAATGCTCCTGCTTAATTTTAATATAAATTAAGATAGCTATGAATTATATTGCAACATTTACAAACATGCCCATCATAATAGTTTAAATCATGGGTTTTCTATTGGGAGGATGGTATGGGTCCCTCCCGATTTAGGTTTCCCACTTTATAGAGGCTAGGAAAGCTCTGCCCTCGGATCGCTCCTCGTTTGAAATCAGGATAACAATTGAATGTTTGACTTACTGAGTTGGTTTTTCTGAACATTGAGGATATTAGATGTTAATGTTACGTTAAAAATGGTCAAATATATACATTATTTATCTAATGGCTATAAAGTCACAGCTTTTGGTGAAGCGAAAATGTATTATTGTATTTTTTACATTTTTGTATATGAGATTTACCATTGATTGAAAATATTGAAGACATTACATTTTAAAAATAAATTTTTATGGCTTATATGGAAATAAATAGTTATGTAAAGTAATTCTAGTAATCCAAGGAAGAGTTTGATTGTATTAATCGGCAGATATGAGCTGTGTATTTCCCCATGCGTTAGTCACTCACAAAGCCTTGGCATATTGATGATGTGTTGATTTTAAGAATCAATTCTGTAGTTAGGGGTTGTATGGGTCTACTGCGAATGGAAGATGGGTCGGAAATACCAAAGGAATGATGCCTGGATAGCGAAGGCAGAAGAATTTCTTAAGTGAGTTCTTTGGAGATGAGATGCTATAATTTTATTTTTATATCTTATAAGATTATCAGAACAGACAAAAGATAAAATAAATAAACAATAATAAATAAATAAAACTAATTGTTTATCAGCACATATCTAGATATAAATAATAATTAAACAAGATTTTCTAATTTCAGTGGAAATCAACCAATAAAACAGAAGAATTCTCTAATAAATTTATTTTATTCAGCAAATAGAACAAATATTTGGAATTACCAAGCGTTAAAAGCCGTAACATTAACTGATATATCATTTTATATAAAATTCAGAGGTATTGTAAATTTCTTTATTTATCCAAAATGTATATTTAAAAAAAAATGTATTTCTTTAATTTAATAAATTTTATTTTTAAATCGTTTAGAGGTATTGAAAATTTATTTTTATATCCTAACTGTACATTTTTATTTTTTTAAATTTAGAGGTATTGTAAATTTTGTTTTGCATACAAACTGTATATTGCAACAATTCTTTTTCTTTTATGTATTTTATGTTAAAAAGATTAGAGGTTTTGTAAATTTCTGTTTATATTCAAACTGTATATTGTTTCAATATATTTAAATTTTTAGTTCAGTGGTATTGTGAATTTCATGTATTTTTTATATCGTATTTTATTTTTAAAATGCTCGGAGGTGTTTTAATTTTTTGTTTATTTTGGCCGTAAAATCCACCCTTTTATCTACTGTAATATTATTCTAAAGGGTCTTGTCCTGGAATAAATAAATATTTATTATTATAAAAAAAATAAATTTATAAATCCTAATTTTCTCTCTCATTTTCCGCCACTTTAGTGATGACTGCCTCGTTTATGGTTCTCGTGTGATTAAGTATGACATAGAACTTAAGAAACAAATGAATTGTTTCATTAGGTTGCTCTGTGGAATTTCCACATACTCATTGCTATGCCTCCAGTTGGTATCTCTTGATAAAAATGACACTTCCCTGTTTTTTCGTCGGCAACTCATCTTAGCTCTTCTGGTTAATTAGAACCAAAAGCCTTTTAACATTTTTTTACAAAAAAAAAAAAATCTAATGATTTATTCTCACAAATGCCTTATTGATGCTGTATTTATTATAAAATTAATGAAATATAGTTACAGATACGTTATAATAGTAAGGAAATTCCAGACGTCTTATAAGCTAGTACTATCATATAATCATCTAAACAACATCGATGTTTTTTAGGAACTTCACCAAAATACTTAGGAGTTGAAATGCACGCAAGATACGTAAGAATAATAGAGTATAAGGAATCCAAAAAAAGTTTTAGGACGGTCGTAAAATGGAGACTGGGAGAAACTATTGAGATCATTTTATGTAGCTGGTAGAAGCTCCTGCTGGGCGAAGATACATTTAGAATAAATTGTTGTAACTGAGACTGAAAATAAAATTATTAAAAAACGAAACCTGATGGTGAGCAAAGAATAATTTTCACTATTAAAGAAAACTGTAGGACTATTCATAATTCAAATAATTCACAAATCAGTTCAAACAATCAAAGACTTTCAAAAAGTTTTATTTTTATAATTATTTCACGAACGGATTTTACTAATTTAAGGAAATTAGTAAAATTAAACATCCACTTTTAGTAAAATTTAATTTTCACAATTTAATTTTCGCTAAAGAAAACTGTAGGACTATATTTTTGTATAAGAGTGCAAATCTTTGCTTTACTTCTTAAGGTCAGTTCAAACGATTAAAGACTTTCAAAAAGTTTTATTTTTATAAGTTTTTTTTTGTTTTTTTTAAGAACGGATCTTACAAATTTAAGAAAATTTGTAAAGATTGACATTCACTTTTAATACTATCGAACTCCCCTAAACAGTTCTGATGGTCTCATTTCTTGATAAAGGTCGATTAATAATGTTGATTAGTTTTATTTTCGCAAAAATTCGATTTTCTTTGTTCATGCTTTTTTTCTGACTAAAAAAGGCACAACATTCCATTTCTGGAAATTTTTAGCATTTTTAATATATGTATTTTTTAATTTATATAATTACAGAAGTAATTAATACAGTCCTACTTTATAAAAAAAAAATGAAACAATAGAATGAGAAAATGGCAATATAAAAAAAATCTCATTAAAAATTTATTTATTTAAAGTATGCACAGTGTTGCAAAAACGTTGCAAATTATTACACAAAGGTTTATTTTTTCCTTTTTTTTTCTTTTAAATAATTCAAATAAAATTTCCTTGTTCCAGAACACCTTACATTGTTTTCTTTATTATCGATAATAACCGTGTTGTCAGAGAACACATCTCTTATAAGTTGTGACGACCATGTAAGATGATTTTTTTTGCTCTTTGTTAATCGCGTTATCTTGATCACGAAAATCTTTTCGATTTTTCTCTATCTTTAATATATTAATTTAATAATCAATTTTATTCATCACTTTACTGATTCTAAAACTCTATACATACTTTTCTCTATCGTCGAAAATAACTGAGTTATGAGCGTGTTTATAGATAAAATTTCAATTTTTTTCTTTTCTTTTATATAATTATTCGCATTTTATTTTTTTTCTTTAATACTACCATTATGAACATACGGGATAGAGCTATGGGGATCTGCCAAATATTCTAACATCCAAATAATTCAGACCCTTCAATCGAAAATATTACGAAAAATCGTGGATGCACCGTTTTATGTAACCAACGAATTACTTCACTAGGACTTGGACATACTCACAGTTTCAGACACAGCCACAGAATATTATAAAAGATTTTATGGCAGACTGACTTACAACATGGACCCATCGGCCCTAACACTTAAATTGTACACGAACCCGTACAACCCACCCCTACTACTTTTGAGGCGGTGGCCTAGAGATGCCTTACTTTAACCGACTTTCGGAAGTCATCATATTTGCTTATTGCAAAATTTTTCTTTTTTGGCATATTGCAAATAACAATAAAAGCTCAAACAAAAACGATTGTAAATAAATAAAAATAAATCTTTAATACTAACCGATTTTATTCATCACTTTACTGATTCTAAAACTCTATACATACTTTTCTCTATCGTCGAAAATAACTGAGTTATGAGCGTGTTTATAGATAAAATTTCAATTTTTTAGTTTTCTTTTATATAATTATTCGCTTTATTTTTTTTTTGTTTTTGTTAAAAACACTAATAAATGTTTTCTCTATCTTCAAAAATAACTGAGTTCTTGAATTAAATCACCTTTAATCTGCCGCCATCTTAAAAATAGCCAGCTGATATCAACGTCTAGGTGATGGGATCATCCTAGAATGGACTAGTATTTTAGTGACGAATTAAAAAAAAAAAAAAATGGTCCAGTTGGTTCGGAGAAATGCCGCGGACGGCGGATGAACAGATTTTTTTAAATTGTTATTCGGATTTCAAAAAATATTTTGAGGGGGGTAATTTTTTTTTGTGTCCATCACAATGCTTCATTGTTGAAAATAATAAACTAATATTTTTTAAATTGCAATACTATCCATATAAGGCTAATTATTACTAAAATAAAGAGCGACGGTTTCTCCAAATTTTAATAACTGAGAGTATTTTAAAATGATTAAACTACAGTTTAATGATATAACAATTTTTAAAAAAAGTTAATGCCTTGATGAAAACCGGTGATTGAGCGTATTAAACATTAATATGCAAATCCCAAGTGGTCGATAAATCATGAATCAAACAGCGACGTATTATGATAATTTTTCCCCTTATCTGACACGAATGTTTCCAAATTATAAATGCTATTCGGCAGGCCGAATCGGAATCCACATGACTGATAATGGTTCGTTTTATTTCTTCTGGTCACACCCTAAATTTCTCGTAAGTTTTGACTGCGTGGCTAACAAAATTAGCTTAGGTTCTTATTACTGTATTAAAGGTATTATATGTATTAAATTAATGATTTTAATAATGGAGTTAAAATTGATCCAATTAGTTTGGCATGATTTTTGGGTTATTATTTTCAATGAACATTTGTAATTGATAAAATAAAAAAAAATAAAAAATACACCCCTCAAAATTTAAGAGCTTACGTAATGAGATATGTAGAACCCGAAAAAAAAATCTGTTTGTCCGCTATAAACCGTCCGCGGCTTGTCTCTGAAACTACTTGACTAATGTTTTTGGATTTTGACACAAAATGATCCTAACACCTAGACGTTGATATAAGCCGTTTAGTTTTAAAATGGTTAAAATGATTTAATTCAATGATTCATGAGTATAGCGGTCATCTTTCAAATCGGCTCTTGGATTTCATGCTTTTTCAGTTTGAATTCTCTTCAGTGCAATCTTGAAAACATCACCAGACTACAGGATAACAACAGCAGTAAATATTGGAGCAAACAACAGTAAGTTTTGTTACAATTTACGGTGTAAAGTGAATGCTGGGTAACCTCTTCACATCAGCTGATTGCCAATAGCTCGGCAAGGCCGGGATTGGTTTTCTTTTCTTTAGTTATTGTTGTATTACCAACATCTAGTTATTTTCTTATTATCTTCTTCACATGAAATGCGATATTTTCACCAAGTGATGTCCTCCAAAGCATCAACTAAAAGATCTAGATCTAGTGGTTCAATCACGTCTCCCATAAAACAAAGACCCCGCCGTGATACTAATAAAAAATTAAATCAACAAGCAACCCCTTCAGGTTCTAATACAGAATCTGAACCACAGCCTGGCACATCGTCACAGGGGATGACTGACGAATCTCCGTTTTTCACCCCAAATCCTTTTCAAATCCTACATAATGAAAAAGAAAACATGGAATCTGCTCCTACACCCAGTGAACCACGGCCTCCACCGATATTTGTCAAAAATATTAAAAATTTCCAGTTGTTATGTGCGCAATTAAACAAGATTACCGAATCCACCAGCTACTACTGTATGAGTAGAATCAATGACACCAAAATATCACCGACCACCGCCGAGGCATATAGAAAAATTGTGAAATACCTAACTGAAACTAAAGCGGATTTTCACACTTATCAGCTACGGCAAGAGAGAGCTCTTAGAGTTGTGATCAGAAATCTACACCCTTCAACACCAGTTGACGCTATCAAAGAAGAACTCATGGAGATGGGTTACAAAGTGCGACAAGTCACTAATGTCATAAAAGATATAGTTCAACTGCCTCTATTCTTCGCTGACTTGGAACCATTAGCAGGAGTAGAAAAAATTTATGATCTAAAAAGACTGTATTATACAAGTGTAAGAGTCGAAAAACCTTATACAAAGAGAGAAATTGTTCAGTGTTACAATTGTCAGGCGTATGGTCATACCAGAAGTTACTGTCACCACATACCACGCTGCGTGAAATGCGGTGAACAGCACAAGTCTGTGGAATGTACAAAACCGAAGTCAACACCCGCTGTATGTGCTCATTGCCTCAAGGACCACCCGGCGAACTACAAAGGATGCCAAATCTATAAGGAGCTAAGGACCAGGTATCAAAAACCCCAAGTACTGGATGAAACAACAAGACAGGCTAGAACTAGAAGAGAACCCTCAAAATTAATCGATGCCAATGTATCATTTGCCCACTTACTTGGAGGTGGGAACCAATGTACTGAAGCCGAGGCCCTGCCGGAACTACAAAATGTACCTCAATATCCTCAATCCATTCCACAAATACCTCTTCCTCAAAACGTAATCAGTCCTAAAAATCCTCATCCACAACAAATATCTCATATTCCCCCTCCTTCAAATGCCACAGATCTTACCAGTTTGATGACATTCTTCATTTCCGAAACCAAATCCCTTGTCATGCCCCTAATAACAATCCTCACGAATCTTGTATCAAATCTTATTCCTAACTTAAAAAATCCATAAATGACCTCACCTAACTCCTTATCTATTCTCCTATGGAATGCGAATGGTGTTAGAACTCACACTGACGAACTTACAGCCTTACTTCAAGACAAAAAAGTTGACGTTGCACTCATTACTGAAACTAGACTAACCACTAAACAGTACTTCAAAATACCTGAATACACAACATACCGGACAGACCATCCAGACGGCAAAGCCCATGCCGGTACTGCTGTCATTGTCAACCGATCCCTCTCCCATCACTTACACCCACTTCCCGCCCACGATTTCCTACAAGCCACCTCTATTATAATCAAGACCTTTTCCTTTCCGCTAGTCATCGCATCAGCATATTGCCCTCCTAAAAATTCTATTTCTATTACCCAATTTGGTTCCTTTCTCAACTCATTGGGGAATCACTTTATTCTGGGTGCAGACTTAAACGCGAAGCACCAACAATGGGGTTGCAGAACCACAAATACTCGTGGACGGACATTGCAGTCTGCACTCAACTCCAGACGCCTTAATCTCCTACCTCCCGATTCCCCTACCTACTGGCCAACAGATCCTAACCGTAATCCAGACATCCTCGACTTCTTCATCCACAGCGGATTAGGCTCCCTGAACTATTCCGTAACTCGCCTTGATGAACTATCCTCTGATCATAGTCCATTAATCCTAAATGTATCCATGACTCCTATTCCGAAACCTTTCCCACCGTCATTCATCAGAGGCCCCATCAACTGGAACCTCTTCCGCGAAATCCTCACCAATGATATCGACCTCAGAGTAACTCTCAAAACCCCTTCTGACCTTGATGATGCCGTATATTCCTTTACAACCTTGATTCAACAAGCTGCCTGGACTGCCTCCTTTCCTAAACAATCCCAAATTATTCCTTACAAATGCCATTTACCACAACACCTGACAGACCTCATCAACACCAAACGCCGAGCCAGAGCATTATGGCAACGCACCCGCCACCCAGAAGATCGCCGCTCTTATAACTTTTATTGTAGAAAATTAAAGCGGGAGTTGGCGACCTTTCGTTCCCAATCCTACAATTCCTACCTCTCCTCTCTCTCGACTCGTGACAATTCCCTGTGGAATGTCACGAAGAGAATCCTGAATACTCACACGATTTCCCATCCTCTCCTGCGCGGTGATAGTTCCTGGGCTGCTTCTGACAAGGATAAGGCCCAGGAATTTGCACAGCACCTTTCCAAAGTTTTCACTCCTCATCCTGAGTTGAATCCAAACCATACTTCAACAGTTGAACAGTTCCTTACTTCGCCAATACCACTCTCCTTACCTCCTAAAGCAGTTAATCCCTCTGAGGTCAAATATCTTCTTAAAAAGCTTCCTCTCCGTAAATCCCCTGGATATGATCTCCTCACGCCTCAGATCTTAAGACAACTTCCACAGAAAGCCATTACATTCCTTACATATCTTTATAACAGTATCCCACGCACTACCTATTTCCCTCTCTTATGGAAACATTCAACTATCATCCTTTTCCTGAAACCAGGCAAACCTTCCAACAGCACATCATCTTACAGACCTATTAGCCTACTTCCGATCCTCTCAAAAATTTTCGAAAAGCTCCTACTAAAACGAATCCTAGATAAATTTAAAAAGTTTCCTTCGCATCAGTTTGGATTTCGTTCTCAACATTCCACAGTTCAGCAAGGACTCCGAGTTGTGGATCACATTTCCTCTGCCCTTGAGTGCAAGGAGTATTGTTCGGGTGCCTTTCTGGACATAGCTCAAGCTTTTGACCGGGTGTGGCACCCGGGATTGCTCTTTAAGCTCAAAACCCATTTACCTCAATCCTTATACCTAATCCTCCGATCCTATTTATCAAACCGCTCCTTCCGAGTTCGCTGTGGTTCCGAATTTTCCAAACATTATACTGTTGAGGCCGGTGTTCCTCAAGGCAGCGTCTTAGGACCCGTCCTCTACATCCTCTACACCGCGGATATCCCTACCGATCCCGATACCTTTCTGGCAACATTTGCTGACGACACAGCCATTTTATCATCCAATTCCGATCCTGAAGTAGCATCTCTAAATCTCCAAAGGCACCTTTCCCTTGTCGAAGACTGGTGTAAGGCTTGGCGAATTAAGGTGAACGAAAGCAAATGTACACACGTCACCTTCACCCTTCGACGTAAATCCTGTCCAACAGTTAAATTCAATTCCATACCGCTTCCTTCCTCAGACACAGTCCGGTACCTTGGCTTTTTACTAGACAAAAGACTGACGTGGAACCCACATACGAGACTTAAAAGGATAGAACTCAACCGCAGATTCGGCCGGTTATACAAATTACTAAACAGAAAATCTCATCTTACAGTCGACAACAAATTACTAATATATAAGACAGTACTGAAACCTATATGGACCTACGGACTTGAACTATGGGGGACAAGTAAACATTCTAACATCAAACGTATCCAATCCTTCCAATCCAAAGTCCTCCGAACAATAGTTAATGCTCCTTATTACGTTACCAACTGTACCCTACACCATGACCTTAATATTCCATTTATTTTAGATCTGGTACCATCCAAATTCTCCAAATTCCATCAGAACCTTCTTCATCATCCTAATCCTCTTGCTCAATCGCTTTCCAGCTTCACCCATCCCTACAATCCTCCTCGAAGATTGAAACGGCAGTGGCCCCGCGACGTTTTGTAAACATTTATCTGGAGTTCTGACACTGGTCAGATCCTCCACTCATGTACTGTATGTTTGTGGCTATTCCGCTCTGGCTCGGCCTCCACTGGCATACACTAGTGAAGCGCTGAGTGGGAGGCGCTGGGATCCCTTGGATTCCGCTTCTCCCCCCACTTGTGGGGGGAGCAGCCGAGTCTAGGGTTCCTTTGGCTGATTGTATATATTGTATATAGTTAAGTATGCTTGTATGATTTTTATTTATTTCCCAACTTGTATTTATCTCTACTACAGGTTGTTGTTTTGATTTGTTTCTTGTTGCTTTTTTTTTGTATATATTTGAATTTATTTATTTCCGATTTTATGTAAATTGACTTTATCATTATTGGCTGTATATATTGTATGAATGTGTACTACATCTCTATTACTACTGTTCATTATGCAACAAATTGTAATATTTCTCAATAAAAAAAAAAAAAAAAAAAAAAAAAAAAATTCAATGATTCAAATATTTTTGAAGATTGGAAAAAAAATTGTAAAATAAAAAGTTCTACTATAGTTTTCTAATTAAGAAACCGCGATTAATTATAACAATAAAAAATAAAACAGGAAGAGAAAGTAAAATACCCATGAATGCGCTCATAACAGTTATTTTCGAAAATAGTGAACACTTTGTATTGAGTTGTAGGATGAAGACAACGCGACGAATAAGAAAATTGAATTCTTGCCTATTTATGCGATGGTCACTCCGTTGTTTTCGAAGATGGAGAAAAAATTCTAAATCGTTTTAGAATCAGTACACTGCGATTGATTATAAATAAGAAAAAAATTGAAATTTTACGAAAATTATGCGCCCATAACTCAGTTATTTTTAAAGATAGCCGTAGAACACACAGAGAGTTTTAGAATCAGTAAAGCCCGATAAACAGAAAAAAAAATTAAGTCGTATAAGTTGAATTTGGTACAAGTGAATACACAAACAGACAAAATACATGAAGTATAATTGTAGAGAAACCACCCATTATCAGCAATCTAGTAACTATTCTTTACCTTCTGAGACCTTCTTCTGGTTAGACGTACGCAGGATTATCATGAATCAAAGAGGAAGCAAGGTTTGAAAACAGTGGCGTGGACTGGAAATAGAGTTTGTCATGGGAGGAATATTCTTTTATTTTGAGAAAACGAGAAAAAATTTGATAGTTCAGTAGAGCCCTAAAGCACAGCTCTGTAAGTCCAGATTAAATGGTCCTTATGATGATAAGTCCTTAATGAACGCTGCATATTATTACACAATAATTTATTGTTTCCAAATAGCTACATAAAAGGGTATAATTGTTTAAAGGGAATTTACTGATATGAAAAACAATAAATAATTCAAATGAAAATGGTCAAACACCACTGCTAATTTCAAAACAATATATCTCTGTTATTTCTAACCGATTTCAATGATTATTTTTTTCGTTTTGTGGAAAATAAATAAACAAGTGTACGGATAGGCAAGATTTTCAATTTTTTATTTTTTTTAATTCGCCACGGTGTCCTGATCCTTAAACTCGTACATTTTTTTCTCTAACTTAAATAAGATGAAATCTTAAAGTTATAGGCGTATTTATGGGTAAAATTTCATTTTGTTGTCTTTTCTTTTTATAATTATACGCGTTTTCTTGGATAAAAACGCCAAAAAAAATTTTCTGCTTTGAAATCCATCTTCAAAAATGACTTGAGTTATTGAATTAAATCTTATTTAGTCGACAGATGTCAACGTATAGATGTTAGGATCATCTTTGGATGCGCCAAGTTTTAAAAGAATCTGATTCTTCGTATCTTGAAGCATGAGCCCTCAAATTTTAAAGAAGGGTAATTTTTTCGTTCGATTCAAATGGTTCATTATTTAGAATAATAAACCAAAATTTGAGTCTTCATGATAGTCATGTAAATGATTTCTAATTTATTTGTGAGGCTGGAGCGTCTGTCTAGTAAGTGTCGCAGTGACCGAAAGCGGTGAAAATGAAATAATCATTTAATTTGATGATTAAATGATTTAATTTAATAATCAAAATCATTTAATTTAAAATGAAAGAATGGTGGTAAATAAAATGATTTTCGTAATATTTTAAGGAAACGTGTAAAGTGAGTATGCTAACTAATGTAGGAAAATTTCTATTTATCTCATCCTGACACATATCACTTTCTTTTATAGTAAAATTTAGAACCAAATAATGAATAAAATTTCAGGCTACAAGTTACTTCGAGAACGTTTTAATCGACTACTCTTTTCATCTGATTTTCCAGTTAATATCGGTTTAGTTTTCTCCAGCTGAGTGGATACAATTTTTACCAATGTTTCACTAAAATTCTGGTTTTTTTTGTTAGAAAAAAAACTTTATTCTGGGACAAGGTCCCTTGAGAATAACAATTATGAACAAAATAATAAATTATAACTGGCCAAAAACAATATACAACTACAATTAAAAAATACAATAATGAAAAAAAGAAAAAAGGGTCGGAGTACCATCTCTATTTACAATTTCAAGAAATAAATAAATAAGAATAAACATAAAATGTAACTTTTACATCTCATTAAAGTAAGTGCATTAAAATCTGATTCACCTTACACAAGTTGGTTCTATGAAGGATTTAAGATAAATTTTTCTGTTCCTTATTTTTAGTTATAATTATATTACGTCTTATAAAATGTCCTTTTGATTGTAATCCCAGATAAGAATTTCAATAAATTCCTTTCAGTGTGTTTCTCACACTTTGATTTAGAATTAATTTCCACAAAATATAATATTTTTTTAAATTACTATCTTAAAGTAATTAAAAACACAAGGGCTTCATCTAAAGTATAATATAATTCCTACCTAACACTGACCTTAACAAACATTATAATATATTTTATAGAAGAATAGGGAATTAAGATAGATAAGAACCTTTAAAAAAATAATAGACATTGATAGTATAATTGCCCTGTCCTGGTGTCAATGTTACAATTACATCAACCAGAAACAGCTCAATGCATCTCAATTAGTGATTATTGTCGATTGTAGGTTCTTCTTCTCATGAGATACCGTTTCTGTCAGGCAATCAACACATTTCCCTGCTGAGTCGTGTTTTTTATTTTGTTGTTTTGTACACAATACAGCATATTTAATGTTTATTAGATTATACTAAAATACCTCTAAGTATTATGTATGATTACGAAATGGTTTCTAATTACTAACCTCTTGTGTATGAAAATATACTCTATATTAAACTAGTCGATTCAATCTTGTATGAGGATTCCAAGTAAGGAGGTTAGATTCATTATTTAAAATTAAAAAAATATTAGTATGGGTAATTCATGATATTATAAATATAAAATATTTGCATTAAATAAATTAATGCTAATTTTTTTTTTTAGGTGAACAGATCCCATTTCAGCCCCATGGACGCTGAGCACAGTACCATGAGAGGTTAGTTCTTTAAAACTATAAAAATAAACTATAATATATAAGTTTGACTTAATCGATAAAATCATCAATAAGTTTGTTCCAAAAAAGTTTTGGAAGGAAAGAGCATAAATATTACATTTTTTCGTTCAAAAAACGGAGGCATCAAAGTATCAGACATTTGATTAAACACAACTTCCAAACTGATAGCTGCCAAAAAAAACTAAAAAGTTCCTTAACACACCCTTCAAAATAAAATTATACTAACCAATCTAAGTGTCTAATTGAGCCACCTACAAAACTATTAAAGGATTTCACCGAGAATAAGAGAGTAGAGTTGAAACAAATAAATAAATTAGTTATACAATAGTTAAACACTAGCTATAATAGCTGATAGATTAAGCTAAAAACTATTTGAATTAGTCAGAAAAAAGCAGATGAAAAATAATACTAGAAAAAAAAATACGGATCTCATAAAGGCTATTAAACAAACAAAATAAAATAAAACCTCTACCACTATAACCCATGAAGGGTCTTGGGCTCAGTACATACGGATTCGTGCTGTTTCTAGGCCAACAGCAGTGCGATGAGGTGATTAGGCCTTAATCACGCTGGCGGTTGAGTTTTCTCGCAATTATTTTGGGTACCCACTTTAAAGTGGCTGGGTCTGCCTCAGGAGGATCTCCATACCCAAGGGTCGCCTCCCGACTGCATTAATAGAATAAATAATATTCTGCCACAGCTGAGATTCGAATCCAGGACCCGGAGTGCAATAGACTAGTGCTCTATCCACTAGACCACGCCGCTTTCTTAAAAAAGGCTATTAGTTGAGAGAAAACGTGGACGGGAAAAAAGATGGGGACTCGAAATCTAGTCATGGATACGTCATAGAAATATTCCCACGGGACGTTGGATAAATATTTACTCCATTTTATAAAATGCTAACGGATCTGGTTAGCCGTGATAAAATTAGTAAGAAGTGTATGAATATTGACTCAGAAAGCATTTCATGACTGATTTAATTTGAAAAAAGATGGGGACTCGAAATCTAGTCATGGATACGTCATAGAAATATTCCCACGGGACGTTGGATAAATATTTACTCCATTTTATAAAATGCTAACGGATCTGGTTAGCTATGATAAAATTAGTAAGAAGTGTATGAATATTGACTCAGAAAGCATTTCATGACTGATTTAATTTGAAAAAGATGGGGACTCGAAATCTAGTCATGGATACGTCATAGAAATATTCCCACGGGACGTTGGATAAATATTTACTCCATTTTATAAAATGCTAACGGATCTGGTTAGCTATGATAAAATTAGTAAGAAGTGTATGAATATTGACTCAGAAAGCATTTCATGACATTTAATTTGAAAAAAAAAAAAAATATATATATATATATATTATATAATATATATATATATATATATATATTGTTTCTAAACTTTAAAAATCATTTGTGAAAATAGCAATGGTAATATCATAGTATAACATTGAGTTGGAAAGCAGAAGATTCCATCAAAAAATTATGTAACAAATTAATTTTTATAATCTAGTGAAGTGAAGTAAACCATAAAAATCCATGGGAGTCACCAGATAGTGACAGCCTCCTTTGCCCAAGGTCATAGATGTCCATTAGGTCCCTTAAAGGCAGTGAAAAATCCTTGGTTATGCCGCCATTCGGGAAGGGCATAAAGGGCGTGACCGAGTTTGTCAAATGTCAAGTATTCGTCAAAGATCCTTATCCTAATTAGATCTGAATATGCAAAATTTAGGACTCCTACAGTTGCATCGTCAGATTATCCTTCTGGTGGGAACACCGGTCTGAAAGATCATTATAGATCATAAATAAGCCTGTATCCAAGCTCCTAATGGCATGATTTATTTAACAGACTGATAGTCTACACAAGGCAAATATATAATATTTATTTTAATTATGAAATATTATTTTTGTCGTTCCTTTGTTAATTATATCTTATTTATTTGTTAAAATATTCTCTTTCATTATTAACAAATACACCTAAATGTTGTAGTGGTCTGAGAGACCGATGTCCCCAGATCGCGTGTTAAAAATATATTGCCATCATAACGTTAATCACATAAGAATAGAGTGATGGTGTGTGAATAAAAAACTTTTAATACTCCTACTTTACGCGTTTGACCTTAAGTAAGTAAGCCCTAATTTAAACTACAGTTAAAATTTGTCCCAAGAAGGGAGGTAATGAAAATATAAAATTTCAATGATGGGCGCAGCGAATTTAGTTTTCAAAATACTACATGCATACCACTGTCATCGATAGGTATTCTGTACATCCCCACTGACCTCGCAGCCAGACCAGACAGCCATCCATCAGCCTACACGGGACAACGTCCCAGACAAAGGGCTGAGGGTGTGACCACATCAGGAACCCTGGACCAAATCCTTGACTTTTGTCAGGAGTGATTATTAAATAACGGGGATATCTAACGCGTGCTGAGGCTGGGTTTGGTGCAAAATAAAAAGAGAGCCGAATTCCTTAACTTTATGGAGCTCCACCCAGCGGCGTAACCAGGCTCAAGAATTCACTGATATAACGGAATATGAAGCTGACAGAGAGACTATTTAATTACGTCGGCTAGTATATATATATATATATATATATATATATATATATATATATATATATATATATATATATATATATATATATAATGTATATAAAGAAAATTTAGCGTGGGCTATTGTATGGACTGTTTTTTTAGTCTGGTCAGGTTAAAAAAAAAAAAAATGTTCATACTCGGCAATATAAAGTCATTTCATAATTACTGGCTATAGTTACAAAACTGTACTGACAACATCTAAAATAACTCAAAGCTGTTACAGACAATTTCCATTTTTCCGTGTCGCACTTTAAAATAACAAACAAAAAACTTAACCACTGTTGATTTAAAGACCAATTTATGTTCATCGTATCTGCAAATGATTAAATATACTAATCAATAAAAGTTATAAAACAAACATAACATTTTCTACCTAATTGTAGGTTAACTTATCTTAATGAAAGCGATGAAGTGGTGGAACAGTGCTTTCTTAAACATAAAAGACACCACCTTTTAAATTGCAAGCGTGTCAAGCAGGGGAGATTTAAAAGTAAAAGTGTTTTTGATCCAAGTATGTAAAAAGATATATATATATATATATATATATATATATATATATATATATATATATATATATATATATATATATACACACACATACATATATTGAAGAGATGTTCATATGTTTATGGGCTTATAACAACTTTCTATTAAGGAGTACGACTTCTTCTGTTGCATATTAACATTTCGAAAATCTCGAGATTTCAATCGGCATATTATGAGTCTATTACTAATTCTTATATTTCACGAAGGAGTTTCTCATGCCTCCATTACAGAAAATTTACATTTTCTTACAAGGAAAAACGTAATTGCATTGCATTGAAATTTTCTAAACAATAGAGAAAAACGTTTCAAAGGTTTAGAAGCTGTTAGCTGAAAACAAAAAAAGCGATATCGGTTTCATCACTTCATTAAATAAAATGACCTTTACATTCGTTCCCATTTATAGAAAAAAATAAACGCAGACGTCTTTTCAGACATCTCGGAGGATTATCAGGAATCGAAGAGGAAGCAAGGGTTGAAAAAGCGGATCTGTTCAACAGGGACAAGTGGAATATTATAAAGGATACTGTAGGATAGGATGTCATTGGCTTACGAAGAAGGGTAAAGGTTATTTGGTGGGAAACAAATTAAATTAACAGTTTTAACTAAACAACAATTTTTTTTTCATATATAGACCATTATGGAGGATTTACTGTCTTCACCAATTTGTCTTACAAAGGGTTATTCAGAAGTTGTCTCGTTAAAGTATGAGACAGTGTTGGTTAGGAATAATTGAGACGTTGATTTCCAAAAGGTACTGTGTCCATTCTAGGATATTTTACAGGAAGCGCGAAAATCTCTCATTACTATATTATTAAACTAGCTAATTTGGATCCTTTCGCATTAAATTCTAGATTTTTTTTTCACTATATCAATAACACTATATAAAAGTTATGGAATGAAATGTTTTAGTATGTATGTGTAATTAGTACCTTTAGAAAAACATTACATTTCTAAATCGTCATTTCAAAGGACTTGAGTACTCATCAGATAAAATCAAATAGAACATTTAGATAAAACTAAATGATGAGAATACAAAAATTTCAAAATATATCAATTTCGTAAAAAAATATCCTTTTGTAAATAAAGTAGCTTTAGAAAAACAACGTTCCTGTTGAATTGCAAAATTTGTAATTCTTTATGATTTGAGAATTTGTTTTTTTTTTAGTGTGTGTGTTTTGAGCTTCTAAAGTGTGAGTCACACGTGATCTGAGCACGGAATACTGATTTAAATATGATAAATTTGTTTTAGCGGCTTAAGGAGGATTTTCGGTAACATGAGAAAAATGTTTGACACTTGCTGTAAGCATGTGAGATTCGTCGAGCAAAGGTATGAACAAAATAAATGGAACCCAAATTTATTACAGTTTCGGGTGTTTTTATTAATTTATTCTAAAACTAAGTCACAATAATGATATGTACAGAAGAATAGGTTCTTTTCTGTTTACAGAAATAATTAAAAATATGTAATAGTTATAATATAATTTTTTTTATCGTTTTTAATATCAAATGGATTAGATAAATGTCTAAAATAACAACAAATATATGGAACAAGTAACCTGGAATTCACAGTATTTTTTTTTTATTCTTTTACGTAGCTTAAGTTTAGTGAAATTTATATAACAGAGGCTTTTGGTTTTATACAGGGAAACTTTTTTGGAGGAAAAAACCTTCATTAACTCCAAATAAACCAAAAATAATTGGTTATCAACATATTCTAGCTGAAGTCACGGGTTGAAACTTAAAAACCAGTTCATACGAGGTTGGACCATTACATAAAATAAAGAAAATTTTTTATTTTATTTTTTTCTCCCGATTGCTGTTTCATGTATGATTCGCAAGAACAGCAAAAAAAAAAGATATAATTTTAAGATACGTAAAGTAATCTATACTAATATTATAAAGCTGACGATTTTGTTTGTTTGAACGCGCTAATCTCAGAAATTACTGGTTCGAATTGAAAAATTCTTTTTGCGTTGGATAGTCCATTTATTGAGGAAGGTATAGGCTATATAACATCACGCTGCGACTAATAGGAGCGAAGAATCAGTTGAAAATATGGAAAAAACGGATGAAATTAACCTCGCATCCCAATAATTCCAAATTATTTACATTTTAATTTTAAAATAATTCAATTTCCCGTTAAGATTTTTTTTGTCGTAACAATTAATAAATCACAGGGGCCAACATTTAAACACGTAAGAATCGATTTACGTCAAAATCGGGTTGCCGAGAAAATCAACATGTTCTTCTGCCACAAGAAAATAAAACCAAAAATATCATTTACGCAGAAGTACTTTAAAATATATGCTTTTAAAAATTTCTTATTAGCGATCGTAAAAACAGAAATGGACAGAGACGAAGTCGCGGGCAACAGATGGTCTATACTGATATTATAAAGCTGAAGAGTTTGTTTGTTAGAACGCGCTAATCTCAGAAACTACCGGCTCGAATTGGAAAATTATTTTTGTGTTGGATAGTCCAGTTATCAAGGAAGGCTTTAAGTTGCATAGCATCACGTTGCAAACCTGAAGCATTAGTGGAAAATGGAGTTAATAACCTGGCATCCCAATGATTCCATATGATTTACCTTTTAATTTTAAAATAATTCAATTTTTCGTAAATTTATCTCTTGCCGTAACAATTAATAAATCACAGGAGTAACATTTAAGCACGTAGAAATCGATTTACGTCAAGACTGTTTTTCACACGGTCAACAAAATCAGTATGTTTTTATGCCAGAAGAAAATAAAACTAAAAATACCATTTACGCAGAAGTACTTTAAAATATACTTTTTTAAAAACTTCTTAATGGCGATCATAATAACAGAAATTGACGCAGACGAAGTCGCGGGCAACAGATGGTCTTCACTAATATTATAAAGCTGAAGAGTTCTTCTCCATCAGTCTGAGTTTTAAGCACATATTAATAATTCGCATAAACATTTTAACCTTTTTTTTTTTTTTTTTTTCTTATCCTCTGACTTTATTTACAATAATTACATGCATACTTAACCTAGTTATAAACATATTAACCTATGCACCACCTTGTTTTATCAGATTCACTTGTGGAATCCCCAGACGCTCCCATGTTTCTAGAAGGTATACCGAGTTGAATTGGCTTTATCCCTCTTTCCGTAGGCAGTACCTCCTAGGTGTATGTCTCTTCCGATTTTTCAAAACTAAAAACCTCCTTATATTCTTGATATGCTTACCGCTTGTTCCTCTGTCCATTCAGTAAACACTAGATCCCAACCCATTAACTTGTATATACCTTCACACAGATCCGTCTCCTTCAAAAAATCTTTTGCTATTCGTGCTACCCTATTTTGGAATTCCTTGCCTGTATCCATTCGTAAATCCTTATCATGGTCCACTTTTCAATACCAACTATTTCTCCATCTCCTAAAGTACTTTTAATATTCCCAACATATGTAATATTTAAAATCTATAGATGATACTATTCATTATCACAAAATCCATCTTTTATTGTTAAACTGAAGTCTTAAACGACCAGACAATTATCATGTATATTGTACTTCTCTTGTTATTCTTAGGGGACTACTCGTCCCAGAAGAAAATTACTTTTTATTTCATTTCGTTTATGCACTAAATTATATTTCAAGAGTATAAATACAGTATCGATGTCGTGGGAAGGACTGGTGAAATATATGCAATAGCAAGCCCATAACACTTTGTATTTTAGTGTTTAAGCTTTACGATAGTAAATCATGTTGTTAATGCACTCTGAACACTGAATAATTTTATCTCCCTGTTATATATAATATAAGGTAATTTATTCAGTACAAAAGGAAGCACCCAGGTCAGAGAACAGGCTAAGAGATTTATTAGGCATTATTCTACGTTTAACAACAGAGATGACATAAAAAAAAAAATGAGCTAGTTGGACAAGGTGTGAGATGTCGGCTACCGTATGGCACATTAATTTATATAAAGGGGTCAAAATTAGATTAGATATTAATGTTTCACTATCCATTAATAAATCATATTACTTTCACTTACCTCTACATAAAATATATAGTAAGTTTTTACCAGAAATACACGTTTTAGGGTCTCCTGTGTCCAAATGACCGAGTCCCACAAAAACGCCTGTGTGTGTGGTAGTTCTAGCACGTAAACAAAAAGTCGTAAAAAAATTAAATTTAATATTTAAGACAACTACACGCCCGAGATATTACAATTTTTTTTCACTAAAATCAACTGACTGGAAGTACTTTATACTATTCATTTTGCACCTTTTTAAGATTTTCTCAAAAATGCCTCTAACGATTTTGATCAAACTCACTACACTATAAGTGTAAAATTTAATGGGCTTCAATTTGATGTAGGTTTAATTCTAATTGAAATAGCCTGACAGGGCTTAATTGCCGATATTTTAAAGTTTCTTCATCTAAAGTACCTTTAATTTTACAGATTACAAAAAATTAAGCATATCATCTTGTTAGTATTGATATATAACGACTAAATATAAAATTTGAGTATATTTTACAACTGAAGAAGAAAAGTATAAACATAATTTTGTATACAATTTTCGGACATAAGAATAGTAATTTACCATAGATGTATTTATTTACTTTTTGTTTTCTATGCTGTTTTTCAGTTTGCTATACTTTATATTTACTCTTCATTTTCGATTTTATTATTCTGTTTGGTTCTACTCATCTCTTTTTACTCCGTCCGCTGGTGTCCCCCAAGGCAGTATCCTAGGACCCATTCTCTACACAGTATATACAGCTGATATCCCAACCAATCCTAACACTTTCTTTTCCACTTATGCTGATGACACTTGTGTGTTATCAGTCAATAACGATCCAACTGTTGCCTCTCAAACCCTTCAATCCCACATCAGAGACCTTGAGATATGGTGTCAGAATTGGAGAATTAAAATAAATTCCAACAAATCCCATCAAATAACCTTTACCCTTCGTCGTAAGCCAATGACATCCTGTCCCACAGTATCCTTTAATAATATTCCACTTGTCCCTGTTGAACAGATCCGCTACCTAGGACTGCTCCTTGACAAACGTCTCACATGGAATCCACACACAAGACTGAAACGACAAGAAACTGCTCGCCGCTTTCGATTACTTCAACACTTACTAGACAGACGCTCAAACCTTCCACTTAACTACAAAAGGCTCATCTACATGACCATCATAAGGCCTATATGGACATACGGAGTTGAGCTTTGGGGCTCTACTAAACCATCGAATTCTTCCCGTATCCAATCCTTACAATCCAAAATCCTTCGTAAAATCCTCAACGCTCCTTACTTTGTCACAAATAAAATCATCCATAAAGACCTAAATGTTCCATATGTTGCTGATTTGGCCCGAACTAGATATCAATCCTTCTATGACAAACTCCATTCCCACTCCAACCCACTAGTTTCAACCCTTGCTTCCTCTTCGATTCCTGATAATCCTCGGAGGCGTCTGAAAAGAAGATGGCCTCGAGACCTTCTTGTTTAAAATAGTTACTGGAGTGCTTCCATTGGGTTGCTCCTCAACAAGTCTGTCTCATGTGATTTTTCTTTTAGCATATTTACTTGTTGTAATATAAATTACAGTTGTAAATTTCAATAAATAAATATAAAAAAAAAAAAAAAAAAATTATTCTGTTTGACATCTGGCATTGGCCACACTTCATATTACCTTACATACTTTAGTTATATACATTTATTTTTCATTTCTCTATTTACTTATTTCTATTTATTTTCATTGTTTATTATTACTTTGTTTTTTAAAATAATAAAAAGATGGTTTCTTTATCAACCTTATAAGTTTATTATTAGATAAACAACAATCGAGAATCAACGTTTCGAGGCCTTTCCCATCTCCACGACTCACTGACTGCCATGTATTTTAAGGCCATCTTTCACTGAAATTTACACCATTTCAATTAAAATTTAGTCTATAATAAACTATGTAAGTGATTAAAGATTTATAAACACACTAATTAGGAGTGGTTAAGGGTCAAATAATATGTTAGTTAAGATGGGTGGTTTCTTGATTGTTTAATTTTTATAACTTTTTAATGACTTAAATAATTTATTATAGAACACATTTTAATTAAAATGGATTCAATTTTAACTTATACATGGCTGTCAGTGAGTTCTGAAGATGAAGAAGGCCTCCGAAACGTTGACTCTTGATTGTTGTTTATGTAATAATATACTTATAAGGAAAATCAAGGAACCATCCATTTATTATTAATATATGTTTCTAACAATTACTTAATTATATTATATACTTTAATTTTGCTGTTCTTATGATCTCAATTTTACTTCTTGTTTAAAAATGTATTTTCTGTTATTATTAAAAACCTACACTGTATCATGAGTTTTAGTCTGATGAAGAACCAGAGCGTGGGTCTAAATGTTTGATGATAAATATTTCTTTTTACTAACCATTTTTTTTTTTTTTACGAATAGAACATTTCACGCGTATAGAAATCATCCAGCCACCCGCATTAGCTCATCCTTCATAAAAATGCTTAAATTAGCTTTTAACACAACTTGTTTTAGCCTAATTGTTATTTAAATTCCTGGATTTTGTCATTACGTTGGACTTTAAAGCATGATTTTTATTTTTGTGGGTATTTCCTGTTTCATTTCGCCTATTAAGTTACTTTTACCACTCCACGATGTTGACAGCATGACTGGTCTATTTAAACTCAGCAAATTAGTTTATTATTAGGTTTTCATTAAGAATGGTTTTAAACCAGACGAAGATAGATATATAAATAGATGACAATAAACAGACATTTGAGCATTGTTTTGCAGGGATTTACGAGCAGATAAAAAAATAAGAATCTGTTGAAGACGAAGACCCTCTTAAGCAAACATTCCGCTATAATGGCTGACCTGAGCCGCCAGTGTTGGTATTTCTAGAACGAAGCGTATCTTAATGCAACAACTTGATCCGATTTACGATCGTCTTAAAACTGCCCAAGGACGGACATACCTTCTGCTGTAACATTGAACTCCAGTTCGATCCTATTTTTTTTCTTGTTCTCTTAAATTACCTCAATATTTATTTATATTCAACTGCGATAAAATATAATAATAAATATGACTTATTTACTTCAATTTTAGTTGCAATTATGATACAATCAAAATATGTTGGCCTGGGGTCCTTGTTTAAATTCATAAATACTATTATGGGCCAATATTATTTAATTAGTTTGATGTGACCTCTTCTTCGCTTCTTTTTCATAGTTTACCATAATTTTGGATCATATATAATATTGTTTTGTTTGTTTATTTATTTAACATCACTTTTATGTTACAATGGCTAATCGGATTTTGCCAATTAAGGTTTAAGTAGGATAAGGATCTTTAACGAATACCTTCCATCACACAGGCTTAAGACCACATTTTTACGTGTCCTTCCAAGAAAGGAATTTTTACCCAAAACAATGTAAGGTCATCTGCCAGGTTTGAACTCGCGATCTTGGGCCTAGAAGGTTGTTCTAATGCTACCACAACACAGGTGACCCCGTATATGATATTATTACAAGTTTAATAATATATATCAGTATGCCTATCAATTTAACATCCAATTATTCCATTTCTTCCTGGCTTTACGAAGAGCCTTTGCATTGGTATATAAATTTTAGCAGAATGCATGAAAAACGAGATCCAAGAAAAATAGTTCAACCTACTAGCGGAAAATCCGTAGTTAGACTTAGAATGCAATTTAATTATTTATCAAATATTTACAAATGATCTTCAATTTGAAAAAAGGAACGAAAACTCTCAGAGAAATGGAGTCGCTTGAAATAATTACAGAGGATTTGCTGTGGTAGACGCTCCTCCACGCCAAGAAAAATGAAAAGGAACGAAAAAAAAAGTAGACGTGATGTTGGATACTATTAAAACATCATTATTTTAAATATTAATTACAGTAACGATATTGACTGAGTTAAAATAGAAAAGAAAGAAAAATAAATTAATATATACCTAAAAAACCATACGATATTTCAACCTGAACTGAATTGATTTCTTACACTCAGTGGTACACCATTTGTAAATGAGTAATTAACTTTTAATTTTATTGTAAATCTCTTTTCTGGATTATTGATTTTATTTAGCCCGTATTGAGAAAAACAGTCAGGTATGTAAAGTTGTAACGATTACTGATATTTTTGTACAGTAGAAAAAAATGGACTCGTTTATATTCTTTCAAAAATCATTTTTATTAACATTAAAATCAGTGATCGACGTTTCCGGATGTCACCCATCTTCAGGATCCTGTGAACATTTTCAACAAATCACTACAAACTCATTAAACAAATTAATTCTTATATAAAAAGTTATTAAAAATAGATATCTTAATCAAAAATGTTATATAACCAAAACAAACATATAACATTTCTCTAATTAATACTGACTATCGAAAAATTTCCTTGTGTTCCAATCCATTTTTATTCAATTTTGTTATTTGTTACTAAAAATAAAATAAAAATATTAAGAACGTTAAAATAATGTTAGAGAAGGCAGTGCAAATAACAGCATGGTATTTTCTTTCTTTTTTACATTACGGTCATTTCAATTTTTTATACTTTCCTTGAAATTAATTTATTTTTGAAAGGATTTTTTTATATATGTGTTTCTCTATCAGAATATTTAAGTGGTCAGTTTCATGATTTGTCCTCACTTCGCCTTTTTCAGATATGCCTGGATAACTTCCATTTTACTGGAATCACGATTCGCCCTAATGGCAATCGAGAATAAAGCTTGAGACCATCAAGGATATCACGTCTGTTATTCTCTGTCACTTGGGAATTGCATTAATACTTATTTATTTTATTTTTAGCCAAATGAAATTATATAACTGACAATAAATCCTTTTAAGCGTCGGAAGGCACACAATGTCCTCGACCACGCCTGAATTCCGAGGCATTGTTTTGGAAAATAAACATTTTTTCTGGCGGGTAACAGTTAAAGCAATGATTAAGAGCTTGGCCATTTCCTCATTATTGTTTGTTTCTTTGGGTTCCATTTTCAGTTAAAACATGGAACAGATTAAATCGGAAATCAACATTACTTGTATGGTTACTTCATATAATGGTCCTTCACATGACAACAGTGAGCAGAAATATATGGACCTAATACAGACAATACAGTAAAATATCAAAAGGTTAGCCCAGTGTACTTGTAAAGGATATTGCCACAATACTCATGCCAATATGAAACATTTAGTTTTTTTTTAATGATGGAATTTATTTGACCGTTGAGAATATTAGATTACGAAAATGGGTGAGGGTCCGGACAAAAAAACAAAAAAAAATTAAGAAGCAGTACTTATTTTAACTGTTTGCCGACGTTTCAGCCTTGACTTCTTCTTTTTGATGACTTCTTGAGACACCTCCTCCGAGTCATCCTGCTGAAGAACCACAATGTAGGCCGAAACGTTGGCACACAAATTACATACGTACTATTAGTTTTTTTTTATGTTATAGAGTATTATGTACTAAAATGCCATGATGAAATTTGATCTATCAAAGGCGATCGATTAAATATATCAATATATAAAAACAATATATTGATTTAAAGATCTGAAGCCGTATTTTTTAACATTATTTTAAGCAAAACCCTAAAATATGCCTCATATTTTGTCATATTCTTGTCAGATATTTCATTTCTTTGTTCCACTAGAATAAAAAAAAAGATATATTTACTGGTTAAGTATCAAAATATAATTTTTTTCGATTTTTTCCATTTAATTAATAATTCCTTATAAATCCTGTATACGTGATAAATTCCTGAGTAAGGCAATTAGAAAGGCAGAACCTTCTATAAAAGCAGATAATAGGCCATTTCTTTCAATTTGAATGTTCCTATATACAATAGAATAAATTAGTCATATACAAAAAATGTTCTAAATCAGTAACTTCGAAAAATATTTAAAGATGTAATGGGAGTAATTTTGTTCACTATCACTAATAATGGGCATCCTATATCTATAAAAGAAATAATAATTATTAATTTATCTTTATTAGACCAAGAAATATAGAATTTTGGTCACTAAATCGTGAATTTTTTCACCACTAAGAACATTGAGTCTGATGAGTGGCCTGTCTGATCGATCTGCCAAATCCTAGTTAATGATGATCCGACATAAATTCAGCCCACATACTTTGGTTACTATAATACGATCACCAGAATTGTGTTTAGTGACTCAATTAATCAATGTAGTAATTCAACAAGGTTAGAACAGTGACTTGAGGTAAAACCTTGAATTGGGAGCGCGTAATGACCGTAGAGATATTAGCGTCGTTCAGAGCAACTCTTAAAAGTTCTTCAATTTTTTTTTTTTCTCTTTCAGGATTTTTTTTTATCGAAAAAAATTAATAAGGGGAGTGGTAAAAACGACTTTTCAGGCAGTTTCTCAAGGCTGTACATGAATATCAAGAAACAAGAAGAAATTTTTGTACACTATCGACATGGAAGAAAACTTTGATTATTTATTTTAACTTGCTAAAATACAAAATATACAGTAAAGAAAAATATTACGGCCCTGAAAATTTTTTAATGAGTTTATCAACTGAAATACCGTATTAAGGTTTCCTAATTTCAAATAAAAATATCTAGCTTAGTAAGCACTTGTCTGTATACAACCTGTCTCATAAAAAATCTGGCGCGCGCTACACATGCCTTTCACTTACCTCCGTTACTTAAAGTAATATTGAAAAACGTTTAAAGAATTACATTGAGTTTCGATGAAAATATGTTTCAGATATAATAATATAATATTAGAAATTATTATCTACAACAATTACTGAAGATATTATAAAAAATTGTATCTATTAAGAAAGCTGCAAAGGTTATGGTAAGTGATGAAAAGTGGATAAAACTAAGAGTCATTCCATGAAAATTTATCCAGAAATCTTATGATCTCAGATATTCATGAAATTCGGCACGATTTATCTTTTCATATAGTTAGGAAGAGATAAACAATTTTATTATCCTACCTTGAATAGTTCCAATTTAGAGCCACTTAAACCTTGGCTTTTTCTAACCTCGGAGCACTCCACTCTGATTGTACTATTGTTATTTTTAAATCAAACAGTATCCTCACACAAGACTGAAACGACAAGGAACTGCTCGAAGATATAGATTACTACAACACTTACTAGACAAACGTTTAAAACTTCCAGTATATAACAAAAGACTCATTTACATCACTATTATCAGACCTATTTGGACATATGGAATCGAGCTTTGGGGCTCTACGAAAATATCTAGTTCCTCCCGCATCCAGTCCTTACAATCCAAAATCCTGAATGCCCCTTATTTTGTTACAAATCAACTCATTCATAATGACCTTAACATCCCATTTGTTGCAGACATAGCCCGTGATAGATACTCCTCTTTTCATTCTAAACTCCCTGCCCATACAAACCCACTTATCCGTAATTTATCTTCCTTAGATATCCCTGATAACTCTCCAAGGCGACTGAAAAGAAGGTGGCCTCGGGACCTACTGAGTTAAAATATTTAGTGAAGTGCTAACACTGGGTAGTTCTTTCTCAAGACATTTTCATGCCTTTTTTTTTCATTCCTCATATTTACTTATTGTGTTCTTTAATACAGTTGTAAATTACTAAAAATAAATAAAAAGTATGAAAAATGCACATTATATGAAGAAAACTTTGGTTATTTTTGGAATCATTAAATAATTATTCTATGATACAACAATAATTTTAAAAAATAACGCAAAACGAATAGTTTAAAAAAAAAAGTATTATAAACCAAACAATCGAAAAAACAAAACAAATTTTATAATCCGTACCATTAAATTAGCTGGATAAAGGCCATGGGATTTCACCTGATTAATATATAAAAAAATATTTGTTTTAAATGATCAATAATTATTTAGCAAATAATAATGATTTTCTCATAGAACTGATGATGGTACTTGCTACAATATATAATAATAAAAATAACGGATAATGCCAGCTTAATATTCTAAAAATATATATTATTATTTTATTAGGAAATCATGGGATTTCACAAGGTTAATATTAAAAAAGTGATTTGTTTCAAATTAACTAACATTTAACTTATTCAAGAGTGTTCATGGAAAAACAAATATGAACCAAAAGCAATAATTTAAGGGAAAATTTTCTTTAGTATTTAAGATGGTACTAACTACAATATATAATAGTAAAAATTATGATATTTCATCCGGTCGTTGTATTTTATATTTACAAATTTATTATACAAAACAAAATATACATTATTCATTTATATTTACACATGCATAAATGACCTTTTATCACCCGAATATATCGTGATGTTTTTAAGATTTAATTTCAAACTATTATATATAAATGTAATAAATATCTTCTCAAGTCGGTAATAAGGTCTTTTTTTTACAAATAAATAATTTAATTATATATATAAATCATATATATATATATATATATATATATATATATATATATATATATATATATTTATTTATTTATTTATAGAACTCAGGAGTAAGAAAAAAAAAATGCATAGTGATTTGACACGACACTGATGACCAAGTATATTAGATACATTTTTTTTTTGTGGTGAAAGGCGAGAACGGCTTAGTGTTTTTTTTTTTTTTTTACGTGAAAATGTCGTATCGGATTTCTTGCCAAAATTTAAATTGATCTATGTCCGCCCATTCAAGGACGATTGTTAAGCGACCACTATACATGAAAATTCTTTATATAATATTTCATTTATTCCTAAAATGTCGAGTAGAGTGTGAAATAAAAAAATGCATTTTGACTTTAATTCATGACGGGTGATGGAAGATTATGAGATTAACAATAGTCTGAGGATATTTTATATTTAAATTGAGTAAAATAACATGATTTTGAAAATTGATCATGTTAAAGAGAATTGAGAATTGATTGAAAATAAATAGAAAGAGTATAAAGAAGCGAGATGTGTAAGGCATATTCCATTCCATTATCTCTCAGGTGTCAGGAATGATTGATTGTTGAGAAGAAGGGGTAATTTCAATTGTTCTTTGACAACTAGTAATCATTCAATTTGCCCCGCCTCTGCACCGTAATTGTCAACTTATCCAGCAAAAGAACTCCCGCGGCTTTTGCCTTATTTATGACTTCACTGAAAAACTTTTTAAAAATAATCATAAAATAATTTAAATATAAGTAAAAGAAATATCTGGTGCGCGCACGCACTACCTTCACTTACCTAAAATAAATGTCAGAATTTCTAAATAGAGATGAAAAGTTTAAAGAATAATTTTAATTAATCTTCGATAGAAACATGTGTTTTATTAAATAATCTATTATATTATAAAATAAAATAAAACTTTATTTACATTTTGACAAAATGATTTTGGATGAGTCATCCTTACAATCAGAAAATATTTTTGTTTTTTTGTGATTATAGTACATTAGCCTAAATGGCAAAAATATGGTGAAATAAAATTATACAAAAAAACTACGCATAGTCTATTATATTATTATCTTAAACAATTAGTTATGTTTATCGGCTTTTCATCACACTCCATTACATTTTAAAACTGTGTATAGTAGATATTATTTTTTTCTAAATTTTTTTAGCTTTCCAACGGTATACATATATAGTATGGTTCTCATATTAAAAAAAAAATAATAATAAAAATACTTTTGTACTTGTGTGAAGAAGATATATTTTTTCTAAAATGTTTAGCTTTCCTACGGTATCTTATACGTATATATTATGGTCCTTATCTTAAAAAAAAAAAAAAAAAATTACATTAAAAAATACTTTTGCAATTCCTCTTTTAATTGACTTTCAAATTCGTTCGACTTGTATATAGAGTCGTTTTTTGTCAACACTAACAACATGAAATTGTTAATGTTTTGAGTCTACAAAATTGAAGATAGTTTAGGGGAAGAAATTTAAAACTATCAGCATTTAAGCCATACCAGGTTATCAAATTCGATGGGCTAACGTTTCAGGATACGTAGAAACCGAATAAAGAATAATAAAAATCCGTTTTTCAACCGTCCGTCGTACGCCGTCCGCTGAATTTCTTCGAAACTACTGCACCATTTTTATTCGCTACTAGGGTATACTACTATAGTACCCTACTAATATTATCATACCCTACTAAATACTAGGATACCCAAGGATGATCCTAACAACTAGACTTTCGATATCAAGACACTGCGATGTACAAAGATAAAAAATAATCTTACATGGTGGACGACTTATAAGAGATGAGATTCCCTGATAACTCGATTGTTATAGATGATAGAGAAAAAATGTAAGATGTTCTAGAATCAGGAAATTTTATTTAAGTTATTCGCATGAAAATCAAAAGAAAATAAAATAATAGGAAATAGTAACGCAGTTGAGTATAAATGTTTTTGGCTTATTTTGTTTAAATAATGAAACTTTGTAATCGACAAAAAAAAATAAAATAAATAAGTGCTATGTCATAGAAAATTAAATTTACTACAAAATTAAAAAAAGAATCATTAAAATTAGTTCAGAACTATCAGAGATACAGGGTATTGAAATTAGCAGAATAGATATACTATTTTCCTTTGGATTATTCATTGATTTCCATATTAGTTAATTGCCTATCAATAGGTATATAAACAGTTATACTCTGATATAGTTATTTTGAATTAATAAACCATCGTGTAATAATTTGTAGCGTTTTTTATTAGCATCCAAAAAGTAACACTTGACTTGGCTATGAAGTCACTCTGAAAATATTATTCAACTGGCAGAACTGACCGTCAAAGGTTGTAGAGTTAATCTGTATAAGGTGTATCTTTGCATTCTTTGAACCTTAGGAGCAACTAAGACGTTCCTCAGCGGGGCGTCGGGACTCCCGAATTCCTCTTTGATTATGATTCTGAATCATTAAAGAAGAGATAAAACAAAAGCAAAGAATTCTAAACTCCCTGATGCGAGAACATTAGGAGCCAGTCCTTCGTATCAAGGTTGTCGACTTCCTTAGCGCGAAGAGCCTGCTACCATTTGCTATGTCATACCTCCTGTCCTTTATTTCTCCCTCTTCCTTTGTTGATCTGCCATTTGCATCTTGTTGAGTAGCTATTCAAACACACTTCAAGCCGGGGATCAATGCCCCCATCGGGTACCACCAAAGATAGTTCGCACGATGACATAGAACTTTCAAGAGATCATTTTTTTTATTTTTTTATTAAGGTATATTACAATTTGTTACAAAATGAACAATAATAATATTGATAAGAGACCACATTCATACTATATATACAGAAAATAATAATAATGGTCAAATTACATAAAATAGAACATAAATAAATTCATATATATACAATAAAATAATAATAATAAATAAAAAACAAAACAAATCGAAACAAAAACCTATTATTGAGATAAATAAAAAGTTTGCAAATAAATAAACATCTCACACACAATCATAACTATATACAATATATACAATTGCTAAAGGGACCCCAGCAAGCGGAACCCAAGAGATCCCAGCGCCTCTATCTCAGTCGCATCACGGGTCTGAGCCAGTGGAGGCTGAGTTAGGGCGCTGTAGCCACAAACATACCGTACATGAGTGGAGGATCTGACCATTGTCAGAACTCCAGTTTAAATGTTTACATTAGGTCTCGTGGCCACTGCCGTTTCAATCTTCGAGGAGGATTGTAGGGATGGGTGGTGCTGGATAGGGATTGCGCTAGAGGGTTAGGATGATGACTAAGGTTCTGATGAAATTTGGAAAATTTGGATGTTACCAGGTCTAAAACAAACGGAATATTAAGGTCATGGTGTAGGGTACAGTTGGTAACGTAATAAGGAGCATTAACTATTGTTCGGAGGACTTTGGATTGGAAAGATTGGATGCGTTTGATGTTAGAATGTTTAGCTGTCCCCCACAGTTCAAGTCCGTAGGTCCATATAGGTTTAAGTACTGTCTTGTATATTAGTAATTTGTTGTCAACTGTAAGATGAGATTTTCTGTTTAGTAGTCTGTATAACTGGCCGAATCTGCGGTTGAGTTTTCTTTTTAGTCTTGTATGTGGGTTCCACGTCAGTCTTTTGTCTAGTAAAAAGCCAAAATACCGGACTGTGTCTGAGGAAGGAAGCGGTACGGAATTGAAATTAACCGTTGGACAGGATTTGCGTCGAAGGGTGAATGTGACATGAGTGCATTTGCTTTCGTTCACCTTAATGCGCCAAGCATTGCACCAGTCTTCGACAAGTGAAAGGTGCTTTTGGAGATTTAGCGATACTGCTTCAGGATCGGAATTGGATGACAAAATGGCGGTATCATCAGCAAATGTTGCCAGAAATGTATCGGGATCGGTAGGGCTATCGGCGGTGTAGAGGATGTAGAGGACGGGTCCTAAGACGCTGCATTCAAGAGATCAAAATTACTTTATTGAACGTTAATCATTTGTTGACAATCATCCCACCTGTTTCATTCATTATTAAAAGGCTATTTTCAATGTATTTCTTATATTAGTAATGATACCAATACGAATTTTTGGTTTATTATTTTAAATAATAAACCTTTCGATACGTAGAATCTTAATAACGAATAATAATAAATCCGTTTGTCCGCCGTACTCCGTCCGCGGCTTTTATCCAATAATGCTGGACCAATTTTTTGAATTCGGCACAAAAGTACAAGGGCGTCCAAAGATGATGCTAACACCTAGACGTTGATATCAGCCAATTTTTTTTTTTTTTTTTTTTTTAAATGGCTCAGTTATTTTTGAAGATAGAGAAAACATTTATTAGAGTTTTTCAACCAAAAACCAGTGAATAATTATTAAAAAGAGAAAAAAAATTGAAGTTGAAGTTTTATCCATAAATACGCCTATATTTCTTATTAATTAATACCAATATTTAGAAATAGCAGAGATATAGAGTTTCTAAATTAGCAATAATTCTAGTATATTTTCCTTTTAATTATTTTTTGCTTTTCATACTAGTTAACTGTCTATAAATAGCTTTATAAACAGAGACCCTAATATAGTTATTTGTAAACAATAAATTATTGTGTAATACTTTACAGCCGTTTTTTAAAAATTATAATTAATGATTATAGAAAATAATTATGTAATTATATAAAATACAGGAGGCCTATCTAATATGAGGAAAGAATATATTCAATTAAAAATAACAAATTTGTTTCTAAATAGAAATTTTCTGCATGTAATCCATTATTAATCTTTTCTTTTAATATATATTAATAAGTATTAATTATTAACAAATATTAAAAGATATTTCTTCTAAGGATTCTTCGATAATTCTATCGGTGAAAATCCTTCTTTCGCAGTTTTACAGAGTTAAAATGGCTTGATCCTTCTTTACGACGAAGATTTTTTCCCATGGCTCTTAAATATTTCAAACACTAGAACAATAGTAAACCTTCTCATATAATTATACTCACTCTCCGCTCCAAAACCTATTGATAAAACACATGAGCCAAACCATTCAATATTAATAATATATATATTTTTTTTCCGCCTCAACTTTTTAGGTTCGTTCCTAATTCATTTGGAATTCGTTTCCTATCTGTAATGCCGCTTCCCTGTCTTCATTCTATTACGAATCTTTAATTAACCTACTTGAATCTCGATATTTCAATCAATTCAGAAATATGTAGGTATATGTGTGAGCATCTGTTTCGTACATATGAAAAAAAAAAAGAATTTGTACGCAAATATGTATATTAATATGTTTAGAAATTTAAGAAAGTTTTAGCTAGAATATGAGCACCTTTTCTATTATATAGAGAGCATTTACTGATTTACAGGATTTGATCGAAAAAATAAAGACCTCTTTTTTATTTCATTTCATCACTGAATTCTTCTAAAGCTGATTCTAACCAGATTCACTTTTTCTCCCCGTTTGAATAGTTTTTTTTTACAATATAAATTATTATATAAAATATTTTTACCATAAATTAGTGTAAGCAGTTCTTGACAATTTAGTTTTTCTATTCCTTCCTCTATTTCCGATTTCCAACCCCAACTCCATGAGGCTTAGGAAAAAAAAAAAAAAATTACCATAAATTCGAAACAGAAAGAATAAAAACTTAAATATGCATTATATCAATATATTCTAAACAAGAAAGAGCTCATTTAATTATTAAGGTTGATTTTGGGCTGAATAATTCTTCCATCAATACTCATTTTTTTTATTTCATCAGTATGACGTTTAGGAATATTCTCCCATGAGAGTTGAGGACAAAGATCTGAGCGATACTCTTGCTCAGATCTGATGTATTTAATTATTGACTTCATTTAACTATTTTACCTAACTCAAGGTGTGATTAGTGAAAATGTTGGGATTACTGAATATATAACAAGACTTCTGAAGATGGGAGAATATCCCGAAACGTCATACTGATGAAATAAAAAAATGAGTATTAATGGAAGAATTATTGAGTCCAAAATCAACCTTAATAATTAAATATGCATTTTTCAAAACCACTAGAAAACCATATATGTATTTTTTTATTTCAAGTGTAAGCTGTAATATTTCATTTAATGTTGCAGGTCCTAAGATGATAAGACAAAACACATGTTTCCTCACAGTTTTTGCTGTTGTACTTCTTCAGGTAAAAAAATAATATTCCCTATCAAACTATTATGTATCCGATATATTAAGCAAGTCTTGAATTATCAAAAATTGAAAATGTTTATATAAATAATAATTATTGTTGGATTAACTATTTTGTTTATCCAACAATACAAATTTGAGTTTAAAATCTTAATGTACACTAATGGAGTAGACAAACCATTATCAAACTAGTACTCACCAATGCCTAGGTAATCTGATCCTATAAAAACTGTAGTTTGAAACATTAAAGTTTTAAGAGATGTGTCAAAACTCAGAAATCCCTACTATTACACCAGCCTTAGCAGGAGTATCTCAAGGGTCAATTCTCGCTGTACCATTTTACATAATATCCACACACGTCAAGCCAATGAACTCTGAAACTCTGACAGCGACGTTTGCAGATATCATAACAAAACATCTCAATCTTATGCAAGCCTCATTAAAACATTAACACTTGCAACCTTTGGATTTAACCATTCAATTTAACCAAGAAAATCCCAAAATATTACTTTCATTCTTCGACCTACCCTGTTGTCTATCTTGATAATAACCAGATTCTACAGAGAGACACAATAAGATATCTCGGCTTGACATTCGCCGAAGAATGAGAGGGGCCTACACATCAGGAACAGACAGATAACGCTTAAAAAAATACTAAAACTTTCAACTCACTACCCTCAGGACGTTAAAAATTAAGACTTAAACATAAATTGAACACTTCCACTTAGTTACTGAAGCCCTTTTGGACGTACGCGTCACAGATATATGGGATAGCGTAAAAGACAAACATACGTAAAATTCAAACTTTTCAAACCAAAACTTTCAGAAAGATAACTCATCCTCCATGGTATGTTAGCAACATTACTCCAAGTACAGACCTTCACATTCCAACAGTCAACATACAGACTCGGATCCACTACAAACGTTTTCACGAAAACTTACACGGACTTAAATACAAAACATGGCCACTGCCACCATGCCTCAGAACACTCGCAGAAGGCTGAATAGAAGTTGGATGGGAGACCTCCTTACATAAATCCGTAGTAGGAGTCAGGCCCAGGAAGAGGTGCCGCTGGGCATCCTCTCTTCTTCATGCCTGTCACACCACCACATCAAATCTTATCCCATGATAGTGACTGATTGTCAACGCATATGAATACAAAAGTATTAAAATAAAACAAACAAAAAATATCATATATATATATATATATATATATATATATTATAAAATGTTGAGAATATTTAGGTTCCATCTTGGGATCTATCAGATAAACGTGAAAATGGACAAAGAAAGGCTTAAACGAAAATCTCCGATCTTCCTATTTTGGGATAATTCAGAGATTCAAATGGCTGCTTCTAGTGAATCAGATGGTCGTATGAATCAGAGAAGATAGTCCAGTAGACTATGGAATTCAATATGCGAATCAGACCATGTGGAAGATATAAGAACTCGGTTCATAAGACTTGAGGATGTTTGGAGTGTCTTTTAGACTTGCCGCTCAGTTAAGATGGCTTGGACAGCTCCTGGAGGCCAGTAATGCCGAGAGTTAATTGATTTATTTAGATATAAAGTTAATAGATAATTGATTTATTTAGAGGACATAGCCTTTGAAGATGATCATTGCAATAAGACCAACAACTTTATCGGATCCAAAAATAAAAGGTAAAGAAAGAATTTTAAATAGATAGATGTGTCAGAAAAGACTTAGGTTATTGCTCATTGTTTCTCACAGTAGAGACGTAATGTACTTCATTCGAAGTAATAAGACTTAGAATACTTTTCTTCTTTTTTTTAATACATCATCAATCGATCAAGTGACAAAACACAGTGTCCACAATAGATCGATCAGCGATTACAATGTATACAATGCCCAGTGACCGATGAGGCGTAGGCTTTGAGCCTCTGATTGCATCAATGCAGCCACAGAGGGTCAATCACAGGCTCCGTTAGTGATTGTGCCTCACTATTGATATTATTGATAAATTAAGGGAGACAATGCGGGTTATCTTCGCAGGGGTGGTCCCCTCTTCCAATGAGAGATGGAGTAGGCGTTCTGTGTCTTATCTTTCTCATGCCATCTTCGCCAATTCTCCAGATCAGCTGACTTTCCAATAGACCATTTCATATTTCGAGATGCAGGATTTTTACATAATGAAAGTTTACTCTCCTTTACAAAAAACACAAAAAGTCTTATTTAACAAGCCCAATAAACGTGTTTAGATATGGCCATAAATTAATAGTTTTATGATGAATCATAGTTCTCTAGTGACTTCGATATCGGTTGTATCAAAATATTTTATTGAACTAAAAAATAAGAATTTATTTTTACTTTCACTCGCCTATATATGAAATATATTATAATAAGTATTGCGTTCGTGAAAATTTTCGAATTCCAGTGTTCACCGGAAATACACGTTTTAGTAAAAATGACCAAGGTCTGTGTTTCTCTGTGTGTGGTAGGTCTAGGACGAAAACGAAAAGTCTTACAATACTGAAATTAAATATTTAAGACAACAATACGCCCGAGACGTTACAGCAACTTTTTCATCAAAATCAGCTTAGAATAAAAGCTACTTTATACATTTATACATGCATTTAGCACTTTTTTACGATTTTCTCAAAAACGGCTCTAACGATTTAGATTAAACTCGCTATATCGATGTAACATTTAATGGGCTTTAATATCATGTAGGTTTTATTACGATTGAAATGGTCTAACAGGGCTTAAATGCCGATAAATTAAATTTTCTTCCTCTTAGGTACCTTAAATTTTGTAGAATCTATAACAACAACTACATCATCTATTTAGTACAGAAAAAAAAAGATAAATATATAATTTAAACGTATACGATATCCAACTAGAAGATAAAATAATAAATTTTGGTGTTTATGAATATGTAAACAATAATATTACGTTGGAAAGTTAAAGATTTTAGAAAAGTTATTATCTTACACAAAAAATTGTAAATCGTTAATAAAGAGTGATGAAAAGTCGATAGACGTAAATGCTTACCGTAGAGAATAAATAAATAGATTATTTAATAAAACACATGTTTCTATTGAAATTCAATGCAATTAATTCTTTGACAATTTATTTTTCTCTTTAAGTGTATTTAAAAATTCTAAAACTATTTATATTGATTTTAATAAACAAGGTAAGCAAAAGTTGTGTGTTTCCTCACTAGATTAGTATATAGGGAGTTTGTTTTATTCATTTAACGTCACATAATGTTAATGTGAGTAATCTGACGATGCTACAGTGTGAGTCCTAATTTTTTTTCTATCCAGGTTTTATAAGGATATTATATAAGGTTATTTATATTTATAAGGTTTTATAGGAACCTTTAACGATTACCAAACATCGCTTTCCTTATACATTTTTTGTGCTGTCTACATTTGATACGACCCGGCGCAAATTTATGTCTCTCAATCTGTCCTCTAGCTCCTTGGTCAAGGAAGCACGCCTAGAGATGGGCAAATACTCCCAAAAAATTACGAGTACTGTACTCAAATAATCAACCAGCTAAAGTACAAAGTATACTTTCTACTAATTTTGTAGCAGTCGCAGGGTGGCTAGCATAACAGCCTTCTATGCCAAAGGTCACGGGTTTTCAAGTGATCCTAGGATTTTTTAATGGGAGTAAAAAATTCTTAGTTATGCCGTCCTTCGGAGGAGACGTAAAAAGGTCTGTGCGATGTCAGGTACTCGTTTAAAATCCCTATCATAATTAAACCTTGACAGGCAAAATTTAGGAGCGGGAGTATTCTAGCAACTTCCGATCAGCCACAGTGACATAAAGTGATATTAAATAAACAAACAACCTAATTTTCAGGTCTGATAATAATTTGTTTAGGCCTTTTTTTTCCCCTTATTTTTCAAATTACCACATTTGTGCAACTGCAGGGTGTCGTAAATTTTGCCTATTTAGGCTTAATTAGGATAGGGTTCTTTAAATAGAGTCAGAAATCTCACAGGATCGGGTCTAACATTTTACGTTCCCTCCGAAGGTCGGTAAAACCAAGGATTTTTTACTCCCATTAAAAAATACCAGAGCCATCTCTGGTGTTCGCTAAGCATTACACCACAGGCGGCCCCCATATAGGGAGATCCTCCCGATTAAACTAATATTTTCCATAACGGAGCAGGGTGGTTTAATTTGTTTATTCATTTAACACTCCTGTGGCTAATCAGAAGATGCTACAGTGTGAGTTATAAATTCTTCCTATTGTGGGTTTATCAATGTAGGGATCTTTAACGCGTACCTGACATCACAAAGGCTTGGAAAAATCTTTTTAACGTCCCCTCGGAAGAACGTAGATACCAAGGGTTTTTTGCTACTAAAAATCCTAAGACCACCTGTCAGGTTTGAACCCGCGACCTTAGATTTGAAGGCTGCTATGCTAGCCTTTATACCACTTGGCCACTTGTGATATGACCTTGAAGTGGTCTAGTGGATAGAGCACTAGACAATTGTTCTTCGGGTCCCGTGTTCGATCCCGGCTTAGCAGAATTATTTATTCTGTTATTTTATCCTGGAGGAACCGTAGGGTAGAGATAGACTAAGATTTTTTCGAAGGAGTCGAGTGGTACTAAACAACCAAGAGAATTCTCTGAAGGGGTTATTATATATTGGTAAGTATCAAATAGGATTAAAACATTTACAGTTCGTTTAAATCTTGAATTTGATAACACTTTTTTTTTTTCTTTTTATACCCTATTATTTTTTACACTATGAAAAGAGATATGTGGAAATAAACGAAAAATGAAAAATCCTTCAGCAAAGCCAAGGGGCACTATTAGTTTCAAGCTTTAGTAGTGTTAACTTACTGCTTCAACAATAAGATTAAAGATCTGCAGCGATAAGTTTCCGGAAGGTGTGCGTCCTTGACCAAAGACCTAGCGGACCCATTGAGAGTCATAAATTGCCGCAAGGTGGTATCAAATGCAGACACCACGAAAAAGGAATAACGATGGCCTTTGATTGGGCCTAAACCAGAGCTCCCTATTACGGCCACACCCTCCGCGGATTCTCTGTTATCAAGCACGCAACAATTTAAGAACGTCCTTCCTCAAACCGAATGAAGAAAGCGCGGGTAGGCCCTGCCCAGTCACGAAGGATGAATTGACCTCTTCATTCTTGTCTGGCCGCCCTGATGAGCGATGATGAAGGACACTGTCTGAAGGATATCATCCAGATGTTGTACAGGCATTATATCAGGAAGCCGATTGGGGGTGTGGAGTTGCATGTGATGACCTTAAACGGAACATGATCATTGCTTATATTAATCTAGCAAAAAACACTGATTCTTCATCAAGTCCATACTTGGTAGATACATCAAATATTATCAGGAAATAAATCCTAATCATGATATACACATTTCATAAAGATGAAAACTGTTGATCCACTTGTCTCTCTTTGATTTCATTCGTAACGACTTGTTCAGCCGAGGTTTCATTCACAGAACTGTTTTATTAAGTCATCTATAGATTTAGGAAAAAAAAAAAATTAATAAAAGACTTAATAATAAAACTCTGGTGCGGGAAACGTACGATTTTCATTTACCTACATTATTATAATTAATTTAACAACTTTTAAATAAAGTTAGAGTTGAAAAAAGGTTAAAGAATTACATTAAGATTCGGAAACATGCGTTTCAGATTAAATATTCTAATATCTACAACAATCACTTAGATATTACAGCTTTCATTTTACACCTTTTCACCATTTTCTCAAATACGGCTCTAACGATTTTTATTAAACTAGCTGTATCGATTTAAACTTAAATGGGCATTAATCCATGCAGATTTTATTCTGATTGAAATAGTCTAAATGGGCTTATATGCCGATATTTTGAAGTTTTTACCTCTTTAGTACCTTTAATTTTGTAGATTCGAAAAAAAAAAAGTCGATATCATCTTGTTTGCATTGATAAACATACAGGTTGAACGAAATGAATTATCAAATAAAGAAGAAAAGAACAAAACTAATTTCTAGGTTTTTTTTTTTTAAATAATAGTAGGATATAGTAGTAGTAGCAAGATTATATATGTATAATACACTGTTTTTTTTAAATGCTTCCTCATAAATGTAATCTAATACAGGAAAACCCTATGAGAGAGATGGGACAATGAAGCGAAGATCTTAAACTACTTAGGAAACAGTTGAAAAAAAAAAAGATATTATAAATGCAAGTTAGATGCTTAAGTATGACGTTAGAGGCCAAGGATTAAACTGAATAAGGATAAATGAAAAATGATTATTTATATCTTTAATAAATCTTAGGACCTTTCCGAGAAATACCTCAACAACTTCATTGAGTTTCGAAATTATTTAAATAAAACAGCCCTGTCTCGCAATTCATCACGAAATTACTTCACTAAATGGACCTAAGTAATGTTTTAAGGTTGTGACCTTTCATAAGTAATACATTAAATGCAGTTAAATTAACCGGGAACTGGGCAGTTTTCGGTAGCCCACGTAACAAAATGCCAAGGCTGGGTCAGAACCTCATCCATTGCGTGCGGCCAAATGTTTTGATTTGGAACTTTTTCTAATTTACAAGTCCAATTATAATAAGGAGATAACATTTATGGACTAATGACTGTTATTCTGATTGCATTTCTTAAAACGATGGAAAGGTTAGGTAGATATATGAATAATTTCTGAGAAGCTTTCAAAAATGTTAAAATATATTTGATTCCTTTATGAGTTTTAAAATAGTGCCATGATGCAATAACTGATGGATTCGGGACCGATTAATTATTATAATTTATACGACCAAAGGTTACCTGGACCAAAAATATTTAATATTTTTTTTATCAACTTCATACAGTGGTAAAAGTGGCTGATTATGTGAACTGAAGGCAATCTCCCAATTTCCATTGAATAATGGTTGCTATCTATGGGACATTAGGTTAGTTCAAAAAATGATGTGATGGGCTATTTTTAAGTAATCTGTAAACATCATTGACCTTTAAAGTTATGATAAAACAAATTTGTATATTTACTACTTAACTATTGCATTAATTTTTAAGACCCTTTTTGCTTGTCAAAGAAGAATTACAAGCTGAGCAAGTTAGAAGCCTACAGATAGAGTAAATAATGCCATTATTAGGCTAAAAGGTTAAATTTTAAAGAAATTGACTATTTATTTTCATTATTCTTGGAAGAATGGGAAACATTTAGTAAATTTTATAAGAAAATTTTATTTAATTTCTGAATATGTAATTTTTTGTTGAGTATGCTTAATGAACACAAATTTAAGAAGAACAATAATTTAATAAACCATCTTTTGATTGATCATATATAATTGGTGGATAAATGGGGGAGAAGGAGGAGTTCTTCATCTCAAAATGATCAACAAATAAAAAAATAAAAAAAATTATTAAGATTAAGAATAGAATCAAAGCAGATAACTTAAGGATCCTTTGCCTTGCATTCGCTGATGACCTGATCTTACTTTCATGCAGTAGTTCACAGCAAACACTTTACTCAATAGCTGCGAAAACAGGACTGCTAGTCAACATTGGCAAGACTAAATCCATGACCAATTTAAAGATGTCCCTAAAATCATGAAAGTCAGTGATACTAAACATATCAAGAGACTAAAATCAGCAAAATACCTTGGAGACTAGATTTCAGAAGACTTAGGTAAAAAGTGGCTCTCAAACGAAGGAAAATCGGATTAAACATGGCAAAAACCACAAATGTCAAACTGAGACACTATAATGTTGTTGTCAGATCAGCAATCCTCTACGCCGCTGAGTTTTTATCTCTAACAAAGAAGATACCTTTAAGAGCACTCAATGTAAAAGAAGGGAAATTCTTGCAAAGAATTGTGGGACCAAGAATCTTTGCAGATGGAAGGTGATGGTATAAACCAAATTGCAAAATCTACCAACACCTGGAAAACCTCACAGATGCCATCAGAAGGAGACATTAGGCTTTTTACAGTCATCTGTACAGAATGGACCGTGGTCCTTAGATGCCCCAAACGAAAAAAAATAAAAATTATAATAAAAAAATACTATAAGATAAACTAAATACCTAATAGTACCAATTACTATTGTGATATAACCCTTTCCCCCCTTTTAAGCTCTCTAAAACGAAAAGTTTCCTTCCAATTTACCCCCCTTTCTCCACAAAAATAAATAAATAAAAACACTAGATCCACCTCTATCATTGATTGAATTACAAGATTATTCTAGTTAGGAGTATATATTGTTACTTATTAGATAAAGATAACAATAGTTATTCAACATTTTAAGTTTGGGTTATACTATTTTATTTCTTGAAAAATAGCAAACAAAAAATAAATTAAACACAGCTACAACTCAAAAAGGGTCCTGAGTTCATCACATAACTTAATTTATGTACTGTTTTTAAGCTAATAGTAATAAAAGCAGGTGCTTTGGCTCACACTGAGCACAACCACCAGGTTTTCTTAAACAATAAGAACGGTCATTTTAGAGAGTCTCTGCAGAACATCCCAACCACAGGGTTGACTGATGAGCATTATCAAACTAAAAACATGGAACTTAATTGCTCAGTCCATACCCAGCTACTTTTAGAAAAATTCCAAAATATACAGAATAAAGTGCTAATTTTTTTTTAACAAGTGTTGAATATAACCAAGCATAACACCATAGAGTCTTCTGATAAAGAACAATCATTGAGGTAAAGACGGAGAAACATCAATTCAGGAGTTAATTGGACCTCAATGTGGATAATGCAGAAAATGATTTTTTTATCTACCAATGTTCTTTTTGGTTTCTGAATTTCCGTCTTCCTCCAGTTACCCCTAGCGCTTTCATATCTTGTTGAGCATCATGTAATCAATATCTGCATGCAAAAATACTTACTTAGTGTCATAAGGTCAGGCCTTCTCATCACATCATTAACGGGACCCTTTGGACTTTATCGTATAACAAATACAATTCAGTGCTAGTCTGAGGTTTTCATAATCTTATGATTTTAGCAAAAATTGACACTAAAGTTTTTCTTAAAACTTTCTGTTTGAATATTTTAAGTTGGTCTCTTAATACAGCAGTGAATCTTACCATAATCTTTATTTTCACAATATACACAAGAAATATAAATTAATTTCCCAAACAAATCATGATTAAGGACTGGCCTAATAAACCTGTTGAACTACTTTTAATTGTATAACTGACTTTAATATTTAAGTATTTTTGAATGCTATTTTTTTTTTTTTTCTCTACATTGAGATAACTAAAAATGATAAAACCATTTTTGTTAGGTGGTCCGTGAATCAGAGAGCCATGGTAGACTCATGGACCCTCCAGCAAGAAACAGTATGTGGAGGTTTGGCTTCCCGACTCCAGTCAACTACAACGACAATGAGCTCTACTGCGGAGGATACTCAGGTTCCTTCATATTTATTTTTTTGTGTTACTATGTATAGGGGAGCCCGTGGCTGAGTGGCTAGCGCGCTAGTCTCTCATGCTACAGGTTCTGAGTTCGAATCCCAGTCCCGGCGGGGCTATTATAAGGATGTAAAAAAATGGGGATTCACTCACAACCTAGAAGAAGAAGACTATATATGCCATATTTTTAATTTATCAATAAGATTTATGTGATATCCATAAAATGAAAGTAATAAAGTGAAAATTTAGAAAAAGAGGTATATAATTTATATATCAAGTTAGTTAAATATCATATGAAACACAAGTGTCTGAAAGTATGAAAATATAAATTTGCATTTAGAATAATAGAGAGAAACACACTGAACCAAATCATTCATTTAGGATGAAAATATAATTTAAAATGAAAAAATAATTAACTAATTATTAGGAAATTAAGAAAAAAAGGAATGAGAAGTCATTAAACCAGTTAATATAAAGCAAAAGAAGAAAAGGACCACTAAGCTAAAGAATAGACTGAGTTATTTCTATATTAGAAAACTAGTTTGATAATACTAGTAGTATTAATGGACCCTTTGAGAATTACTGGAAGGAATTAGTTCGGGTGGCAGTCAATAAATAAAACAACTAAATATTTTCAGCTATTGAGTTCTTTTAATTACTGACCACCATCCGGACTAATTCCTTCCAGTAAATTATAAAAAATATTATATTATAATATTATATTATATTATTATAATTTTCTTTTTTTATAGATATCATAGATATTGCTATTTACAAAAATTCTCTAACTTTTAACAGAAGTTGAATTCTCATGGTGTGTCATTTCACAGGTTTTTATTTAGGGTGAAACACCAGCAAATATCAATTTTGAGCACCAAAGAATTTAATGAATTATCTGGCTCTCCCTTAGTGTTAGTGTTTCTGAAATTAAAGCCAAAGTAGTTTTGTTTAATTTAGGTTTAATGGGTTTGCTTTCTTGTTTTGTTTTTAAATATCAAAATTATATATTTTTTTAAATAGCTGTTTATAAGTATTAGAGTAAAAAGAATAGAAATACTATTTATACGAACCTTACTGAGCTACAACATTTTCCTTTATTGCTTACACAGGATCAAACTTTCTTGATATTCACATACATAATGGTCATAAACAAAGCTACATCCATTAAATATAATTTATCCAGTCATGATCTCCATCATTCCCCACTATCCCCTACATTTTTAAAAATTTAAATCAACAAATTTTTCCTTTTCATCTATAACTCCCATTATTATATCTATCCAAAAGGTTTTCAAATTCTCAAATTGCCTTTTCCACCTTCTGATCTGTTTGTTTATTTATTTAACGTCACTTTATGCTACTATGGCTAATCGGACGAATACCTTCTGATCTATTGTTAGCCTTAATTTAATTATTTACTGAATAGCTGATAATGTGCTGATGTTGAGTGGGAATGAGACTGGTATTGGTATAGGTTATATGTTGGTAATTGATTCCAACTACCCTCTTCAGACTGTTTTTCATATTATAACATTATTCTTTGAAACTCTTTAATTTACGTTATTGGTAAAACCTGTTGAACTCTACGAGTTCTTTTAGAAAACCGATTACTCTCTTTGTACCTTCTATACCCTAAAAGGCCTAAATTGCCCTTTTTACTTTCAGGTATCCTCTAACCTTTCAATACCTTTTATCATAATAATAATTTGTCTTTATTGATATGAATATACAAAAAAAAAAAAAAAAATCTTTTTAATTTACGGGGAATAATGTATTGCCCCCCATTGGGAGAGTATAGTATTTTGAACAAAAACTAGCTGAACCTTAAAACAGAGTTGCTAACACTTAGTTTTCCATAATTTCCTGCCTCTTGCAAATCTCAACAATAATGAACTAGTTTTGGTTAGTTCGTAGGCCGAGTGCTTGCCTTGTGGACCTCTGTGCCACTTTCTGTCCTCTGCAGCTCTCGTGCCCAAGTCCACATCATTTTTCTTGCATAACTGATGCAGTCGAAAATCCTGGTTGGCTTCCCTAATTGGATCGAGTTGTCTTTGGTCCTTAGAGAGACCCCTAGCATAATTCGCTCCATTATTCATTGACAGACATGCATCTTTCTCCTCTCAAAGTTCTTGGCCATTGACTATGTCTGCCACCTATCGGTTTTTACTGGAATAATCAGCTGTTAAAGATGATTTATTTTCCTTTATTGCTTGCCAAACTTTGAAAATAAATTTAAGATTTCAAAACTTCTTCCATGCCTTACCTATTTTGGTTTCAATCTCCTTTTCATTCATATTGAAGAACAATACTGTATGCCAAAGGTAGTTAACTTTGTCAGAATTTTTCTTTTAAAGATACATTATATGCTTCATCAAAAGAAAGTTTTTAATGTTATAATATGCTTATTTTTAAAATAATATTCTTTTAAGAAAAAATCAATTAAAACAATATTTACTCATTATAACTCATTTACTCTCAGGGTATGGTATGGGTTCTTGACAATCAGGCACATACTCTTTTATATAACTTTTTTAATCACAATAATAACTTACAGAAATAACACAAACAATATGCAGGCAAACCAAGATCCATCATATTCAGCAGCAGCCCCTCCCTCACTCTCCAAGTCCCCAGTCAAAACTGAAAACAAACAACCAAATAGGAGCTGTTTTTTTCAATTTAAATTTTACTTTTATCCTATAGTTAGCCTGCCTAAAACAATTATCAAATAATAAATAAATAAATACTAAAATTATAAAAGATGGGTATATTACAATATATTTTTCCTCACTTGATCCAAGCCCCTAAGGAACTTATTCTTTTTTCATCATTTATTCCAGTACCCTTTAGGCTTAAAAGTCATTATTTTTCAATCATTTCTGGTATATGTATCTATGTATATATGTGTGTGTGTTTTTTGGCTGTTACCTACACATTTAATGTTTCAAAAGGGCTAAAGGTATTTAGACAATAAATCTTTTTTCATTCATTCACTTGTATCTATAATTTATAGATCAAAATATTCATTTCCAGGAATGTTATTTTATCAAACAAATTAATAATTATTGTGAAGAATGTTTCTTTATTCATCGAAATGAATAGGTACCCATAAATTCTTCTGTATTTAATTACTTTAAAGAAACATTATTATAAGTTTTCAAATTTTTTATTCTTTTCTTAATTATTTTTCTTTTATTCTAAGGCACCAAAGCTCACATATAATGCTTGTGATGTTATTACTTCTTGAGATTTATACCAAATTGAAGAAGGAATATATTATTATACTAATTATTATATAAAGGAAAAATTATTTAATAAATGAGATTATTTACCGCCAAACCATAATAAGTGAAAGACACTAACAATTGATATTTGATATCCGTATGATTTGTTGTAGTGCAGTGGGAACAGAATAAAGGGAAGTGTGGTGTTTGTGGCGATGCTTACAATCTAGAAACACCAAGACCTCATGAAGCAGGTGGGCAGTTCGCAAAGGGTGTATTGGAAGGAGGTACAGTGTTGGTCAGGTAAAGCAAATCACAAATGTTAATACCCACCAATGAAAAAGGTGTCATAAATTAATTTTTATGACATACCAGATTTCTCTTGTATCGTTAATTAATCTATTTAAGTAAATGATCATTAATCCTAAATACAAAACATTCGTATATTTTAAAATACCATTAATGACAAGTTATTTTTGTTTTGTTTTTTAATGCCTATCTTAAATGGAATTACTAATAAGCTTGAATATTTTAAATGTATATTCATAGAAAGCTTAGAATTATATTTAAATTCCTGGATATTGTCATGGTAAAAATCTATAGCTGCTTTATTAGGTATATTTCTGTTTAATTGAATTAAAATGTTAAACAGGAGATAGATGTGGAAGTGGAGCTTACTGCCAACCATTGGGGGAGGTTTGAAATGTTTATCTGTCCAAACAACAACCCCAAATATGAAGCTACGCAGAGCTGTTTTGACAGGTTTGCTGGAATTTATTTAAAATAATTTGTTCTTAAATGAGTTATGACCAAAAAAAAAATAAAAACTACTAAGCATGTGTGGTAAAGATTTCATTAAGGCAAATCATTGATTGATTTAGTTAAGAATTTGATGATACTGAAAACTCACATTGAAACAAAGTTCTCTAGTGATTATGGAAATTCAATTAAAATATTTTAAGCTGACATACCATTCTTAGTTATTGCTAATTAATTTAATTAAAGAAAAAACATTTATATTCTGAAAGAGAAACCACTAAAACAACTCTTTGTGGTCTATATACTATGAGAAAGAATTACTCTTTTGGGAATCTCTCTTGAAGTCAGCCCTGATAAAGGCCCACCATGAAGGCCAAAATGTTGGCACACAAACAAAATAAGTTTGTCTTATTGGAATGTTTTCTTGGTGACCGCAACCCTAACCAACTTGTCCATCATATAGTCTCAACGGTCAACAAACAGCTCTTTCCAGTTAAATAATTAATATCTTATGAAATCCTCATATGAGACACTGTCTGAAATTGAAAACATAGAATGGAAAAGTTTACAAAATTATTTTGAATACAATTTTTATTTGTATTTGATTTAATATCTCTCTTATGTAAATGTAAAATTTCAATACTCTTGAGAGTTCCAGTTGGTGTGATTATTAGTAGGTTAGGAAGTAAATAGCTTTTTAAAGATGACTGAGATACTTTTATTATTTTTTATTTTAATTGGAAAATCAAAATTAAGAAGGAGAAGTGCCTGAAAGATTAGTAGTTGTATTTTTGATTTAGTACTATACAATAGCCAATTTTTTCTCCTTTACTGCAGTACATATATTTATTATTTGTTACTATTTTCAAAGTAGCAAATAGGATATTCAAAGCTAACCAGGTCTATTACCTTATCAGCAACAGCATGTGCAGTGGAGCCCAGAGAGGTTGACAAGGAAACAAAAAGGCACATATACAAGTCGATATACCTCCCAACCCTCATGTATAGAAGTCATAGCTGAATTATGGTGGTCAAGGAAAGCCAAGTGAAAGCAGCAGAAATGAAGTTTCTGCCAAGAGCTGCTGGAAAGGCCAGAAGGGACTGCATCAAAAATGAATGCATAGGATATAGAGGTGATAGAATTAAGAACATTAATGGATAATGGAGAGTTGAGGTGGTTTGTCCACTTTGTTGGATGGAGGAGGTTAGAGATTCGCAAAAGGTTCTGGAAGCTCGACCCACTGGGAGGAGGCCGAGGGGCTGCCCCAGAATTTCTTATCAGGAGTACATGCAGCAAATTGAAAAGAAGCAAGGCAAAAAACTTCAAGAAATGAAGCAACTTAGTAGTATTGGATAGAGGCTCCTCAATGCTAATGATAGTATGAAGAGGAAGACAAAGAAGGAGAAGAAAATAATTTTAGCAGTTTGTGTATATATTTTTTTCTGTATACAAATTGTTGCTAATTGTATAAGAAATAACTTTCAGGATTATTAACCATTAAAATATCACTTAATATCTTCTTTTGATTATGTTCTTTAGATTTCCTTTGTTCATTTCTGGAACGAGGGATGTAAGGTTTCTTATTCCAGAAGAGACAAAGAAAAAGGCTATATTTCGTTACAAAGTCAGATTACCGCCATATTTAACTTGTTCTCAATGCGTTCTGCAGTGGACCTACTATACAGGTAAATATACTGGATAACTCCTAACTGTAAATATCATTTTTTTTTTTTTTTTCAATTTAAATTCTAGTTTCATCAGATTATTCTTCACAAATATTAAGGTTATGTTAAATATTAAAAAATAATAACTTGGTTTATTTATTAGTAAATGGAGACATTATTGAAAGAATAAATAAATAAAAAATGTATTTATTGTAATTTGAGAATAAAATAAAAATCTCAATAATTTTAAATTAACAACTCAAGAAAACAGTAAATATTAAAGTTTTCTTTACCTTTCCATTTTACAACTATTCCCTTTTTCTTCCCCCACTTAAATTCCAGATAGCTTTTATAACATTTCAAGTTTTCAAAGGAAATTAGGTACTTATATTAAGTAATTGATTACTAAACATGAGGTTTTTATTAATTTATTAGTTTAATTAATGCTTATTGATGTATCAGTTATGAGAAATGAGAAATATATAATATAATATATTGTTCAAATGAAGTTATAGACAAAAATTTACATAATCATTGTTTTAGGCAATATGTGGGGTACCTGTGAGAATGGCACAGAAGCAGTAGGTTGTGGAAGGCCAGAAACATTCAGGAATTGTGCAGATATTTCTATAGTCACCAGTACCAGCGGTCTTCCACCTATTTTTGTTGGCATCAACAATCCATTCCTGCTTTATTTCAGAGACATCCGAAACCCAAGTCTTATTTCTCCTCTTGTTATTAGGTAATGGAAACTTGAGATATCAGTATCAAATATAAAACATAAACGAGCAGAGTAATCAAGTGAAATATCTTTCAGAATGAAATAATTTTTAATATGATAGATATTTCTTTCATTAAGTTTAGAGATAAGAATTAATTTTATAAGTTTTATAAAGGCATAGCTGAAATTTTTTCTCCTATTTTTTTTTACAAAAGAAAAAAAAGTTGGAGAATAAAATAATTATCCCTTCATTTAAGAAGCGATAAATACTGTGAGACAGTTATAATCTGTTAACATTACATTTCTTATCCGAAAATATAAATATACCAATGAAGGGAGTGGTTTAAGACTATTCAATTCCTAAAAGCATGATAGAGATGGAGAATAAAGAAGAAAAAGGTATAAACAATCTATTTAAAGGCTTTAAAATATCTATTTTTGAAAGAGAAATTTAGAGTAATTAATGAAATATATCATTTAGATTAACCTTCTCCCATTTTTGGGTAGCACCTCAGAAACAAATCTTAGAAAGCCAAAGTAGAATAGCATACCATCACAGTAGTTGTTCATATATTTATGAAATTTTGTATTGATGATAATGTAAATATATACTCAATTTCAGGTCTCAAGTATGTGTCCCTCAGCCTAAATATCGGATCCTACCTGGTTTGAAACAATGGTGTCAAGAAAATTGTCTTCGTTACCCTCCAAACTGTCCAGAAGAACTTTGTACTTGTCCGTAAGTAACATGAAATGTTCTCTCTAGCAGTTGAGATGATTTAAGATCAGATAAAATAATAAAAAAAGGTTCTAGTGGTATTTGTATCATTATTGAAGTTTCTCTTAGACCTATCAGATGATAAAAACCATTTAATCATACAATGATTGTAAGTGTGATCTGTTAAATTGTATGATTTTGTTAATGACTGTATTCCAAATCAAATTTTCCATGAATTCATTTTATCTTCATCTTTACTTTTATAGGTACAAGTAAATTAAGTTTATAAATAATTGTGTTTTCTTTTGACTGCACTCTGAATTAACTTCTCCCACAAGTAAATATAGTTTAATATTAAGTTTAACCCTTTAAGAATGGTGGACTCATTATGATTCAAGCAGGAACTGGGCTCAAGCGACAATGGACTCATAAGGTCTATTATAAGGTATTGCTTTAATCCACACTCCATAAAAAAAAATATATAAAAAAACTACATTTTTAATGCTGCAGCAAACAAATTTATATATTTTTTAATTGAAGTGATTTTATTACGTACCTCTAGTTCAATCAATTGAATTATAACATAAAATAAACAATTTCAAACAAGTTTTTTTTTTTTAATTAATAAATTTATAGTATAATGTTTTACGTATATTACTTCCATTGTATAGAAAGTCATATTGTAAAAATAAAACATTTCAATTGTAAAAAATCTAATTAAAAAACAATATAAAAAGTTTGGAAGGTGCTTCGCATCAAAAATGCTGTTGTCTAATGGTAAAAAGTATTTTTCCATAGAAGCTCAAAGAATTTTTAGATTGTATTGTCCTTAAAAGGATACACTGTCCTTCCCTATTATCATCCCTAAAAGATTAAAAATGAAATGGTAGCTCACAAGATAAAGATAAAAAGCCTTATTACTTCAATGGTTTCTTCTTTTGGGAGGCAATGATTGCTTCAAGGCAGAAAATCAAGTTATTATAATAAGATAATAGGAATCATACTAATCTGAGCTATTTTGGTCAATTGCATATTATAGTTAATCAAGTATGCTATTGGGTTATGTGATGAATAATGCAGAAATTTGGTTTAGAAAGACATAAAAAGAAAGATTTACAACTGTTATATTCAATTAAAACAGTTTCCACTACTATCAATACATTTCTGCAGTACTGTGCAATACTGTGTAGGCTATATTTCCTTTCCCTTGGAATAGATATTCTCATTGCTAGAATTGATAAACTTTAAAAATGTGTTTTCTTATTCCCTTTGTCCATTAAATTTTTTGTCATGTATGTAGTAGTCCAGGTATGATAATCCTTAGGCAAGAGGTCCTGAGAGTTGGGCAGATAAGGAAATTTTTCATATCCAAGCTACAACAGTGTTTGTGACATCACACATGAGACATCTGACCAGGGGTTGTCATGAATGGGCCCCTTCTGGTTGGCCAAAGATGTCATTATTGCCAATTTCTGATGCATTGTATTAATTTGGCTATAATATGATTCAGCATTGATGGTTTCTCCAGGATTTAAGAAACTATAGTGTATCAAACCAAATGAAGCCCACCCAACTATAACCATCATTTAATTATTTTTATTTTTGGGCTTTGGAAAACATAGTCCTGCATTTTCTTTTTCGAGCAACTGTCGAGAAGGTCTGATGTTATCTTAAAGTTCCCACTTATCATCACAAGTGACAATTATGGCCTGAATAGGGGTGTTTTCGATTTTTTAATGAAGTGTAGTACAAACTTCATAATACTATTGTTTTGTTTTTTTATGTTCGTTTAATGTGTATGAAACCCAACTTTCAAGCATTTTACCCTTTCTAATCACCTTAAGGAGGTCATTGATCATTAATTTGCTAAGGTTGTATTTTATATATTTCTTTTATAGTTATATTGTATAGTTCTATATTATAATGCCCTGCAAGTTATCGACCAGTTGCATTGGAGTTTTCTTCCACCACAGCCATGAGAACATGATCATCAAGAGAGGAACTCCTTCCTTAACCTTTGTCCTCTTCAAGGCTGAAGTCTCCCTCATTAAAATTTTCGAATCGCTGTTGAACAATGTTGAACCAACTAGAGATGATGAGATGCCAACTGAGAGAGACGATGTTCAGGGAGTCCATGAGATGTCATCAGGAAATTATTTTGAATCACCTTAATGTAAAATATTTGTGAAACCTTGATTGTAATAATTATGACAAATGTATAATGATGCAGATAAAGTCAACATTGCAAGTGATATAATTTCTAGTGACCACTGACAAGTTACTGCTACTGCATAATCACAGTCAGTTTTTAACATTTTGAAAATGGTGAGCTTTAAGGACGAATGTAACTTGACATAAGGTAATAGGAAATATTTTATTTGGTCATGAGTATTTGAATAAATATCTATCTTGTGTTAGTTTTAAATTTTAGTAATTTGAATAATTGCAAATTGAAGTAAACTTAATTCTGGTGCTATTTTATTCTGATTCTACCCTGCTTTCGCTTGTCTCCTAATGCGACACTACCCTCTCTTATGTCTAAATTGAACATGAAACGTCTTCATGCAGAATTACGCCTTTAGCAACTAGCAACGCCTAACATAGACCGCTGGGGTTCCGTGGACAACTTTTTGGGAACCTCTGGCATACCTTAAATGTATAAATATTACAATTTTTAGGCTTCAGAGGATCCTTGGCATTGAAGTAATTGGACAAAGGTGTCTGTGAAAACTTTTTGTTGGGAACCACTGGTGTAGAATATTTTAATCATATGAGATGATATGGTATAAATGAATAAGTTATGTATCAGGAATAAATTTAGGTGGCAATAAACTGAATTTTTTTTATTTCCTAATACATCTAAGCTTTTAATTGAATCCTACTCTTCTTATTTCAGTGAGGAATGTGAAGCAATTGGTGAACTGCAAGGAAGGAGAGGAGCGGACGTCTACTGCCAGGACAAATGTATCATATATCCATCACAATGTCCAGCTGAGCGGTGCAGATGCCTTTAGTTTGTAATTGATAATGACCGCACTTCTCTTCATCAGTTGTGGTTTGCCTTGATAGGACCATCTTTTTACTGGAAATAAGAAATCACGATGATTACTGATGTATTTAAAAATGTAGTTTTTTACAGAATAAAGCATATTTCATAGCCAACTGGGTACATAGCAATATTGTTGGATTTATAATGGTACATTATTTAAAAATGTTCTAATTACTAAGCAATACTTTCATACTTCCACACAAGAAGTCCCAAATGGATGTGAAATAAATCCGATTTTTCTCAAATATTTTACAGAATAAGTGCATATTCTATTTCATGCATGACTATCTCTTAAGTTTAATAAGGCTGTGTTTTTAAAACTTTGTTTGAAAATTGGCTGTGTGTAGTTAAAATGAAATATTATTTGGTTTGCTAAAATAAGATTTTACACCATTTTTTTTGTTTTTTTATCATACAAAAATACTTCTTTTTATGAAAAAAATTATTTTTAGAAAATGATTGGATAAACACACATGTAACTTTAGTCAAGATTCAATTATGTAATATTTCATGTTCATTAAGTGGAATGGAAAAATTCTTCTTACGAGAGTGCGGTCTTGACTTTTTGATAAAAAAAAAATACATGTATCAATAGTAACAATTTTTTTTTCACCAGTGAAAGTAGTAGTTACTATAAAACACCCCTACGCTAATTAAATTTATTGACTTTTTTCATTAGGTTATTTAATAGTTACCAGTAAATTTATTTATCTATGTATGTTTATGTTCTTTCTTAATTTGTGATATATTTTTTTGTCATTTTCATGAATAAACTGGTGAAAAATTAATTAACAAACGTTTGTTCTTTCCTAATAAACCTATTCCTTTCATTGCTGTGAACTATTTATTTCTATTATTTTTGAGCAATAGGGTAATTAGGCAAGCATTTAGCCTTTTTCCAAAGCTTGGAAACTGTCCAAAGGATGCTACCTCTTAAAAATTAGGGTGTTTCATTTTTTCCTGACCACCACGAAACAAACATAACCATTCTGGCTGAAATAGAACACGTAACGTACCTAATAGGTGCTCAAGGATCCTTAACTCAAACTTTTATAGGTCATAGAAGTCAAGTTTTCAAAATGAATTTTCCTAAACTATCTTTTATTTAGTTTATTTAATTTTAATTGACCATTCCCCATCATTGGTAATAGTTGGAAAGGTATAAAGTTAAACCATGAAAGGTTATGATAATCAATCTCAAAAAAAAAAAAATTAAAAAAAAAACCTAGACAAATTTTTTGGAATCTCTCTTTTCTTTTGCACCTTCACCATTATAAATTCTTAAACCCTTCTCATCTTGTATCATACACTGCATTATTTTTGTTTTAAAAACAAATCAAAGTTTATATTTTATATTTATACCAAAATATAGATAACTCTTCTAGTAATATGTTATATGAATATGAACATGCTAGATTTACAAATAAAATAGTTTAAATACTGTAATGAAAAAATATATAGTAATAATAAAACAACACAATTAGATACACGGCTGTCTAAATTATAGTAAAAACTCACCTATAAAAAAAAAATATTTAGAATACATTAATAATGTATTTTCATTGATAACCAAAATTAACATGAAATATATTTAATTAACTATCATTTTTGATTTCTTTGAAAGTGAATGATCACTGAAACACAGGAAAACCTTAGTATACTAATGGGTTTATGTAAATCCTACAAGCTGTATTTCTTAGATAACAAATTATAAAAATAAAATAAGGTACCTTTTAGATAAAAGATGTAGTTAGAGACTGTTTTTATTTTTAAACATGTAGTTTTTTTGTCAACTAGCTCCCCTATCCTCATCTAATGATTTTCAACCTTCTTGGTCTCCCATCCCTACAAAAATTCTGGCAATACCCTTGAGTAAATCTACAGCAAGAAAAAACATGAAGACAGTGGATTCTTTTACAGGTTGAGTTCACATTTATCCAAGAACAAAAAGGGTATTATCATGTTAAAACTCAAAAATTCTAAAGCTAATCTAGTAAGGAAAAATCATAGCGTATTGAAAATCAGAGGTTTCTTATTTTTTCTGTTAAGAAAAATATATTCCTATTTCTCTGATATATACTTAAAGAGTATGAAAACATACCTTTTGATTCTATTTAATGTTATTTCACATTTAATAGTTTACTAAATGTTCTTGATCTTAATAATATAGAGAAATACAAATGGCATAGTATATTTTTCCCTAGTTCTTACTTAATATTTAAATTAAAATATTTCTCATGTCTTGGATATGGTCCCAATTAATAGTTTGTTATAAGAAAAAAAGTGTTATTTTAGTCAGCTTTCATATATAAATAAAAATTGACTTACAAGTTATTAGCTACTTATGTATTTTTTGTATTCATTTAGATTAAGAACTAGTTCAGCAGTCCTTAACTTAACACGAACTTGTTACTTTTTGGGATGAGATAATAAATAAATAATTAAAAAAAAATGTTTTCTTAGAAGTTGTAATCCACTCATCATTTAATTGTTTTTAAAATCCAATTCAGGTTGAAATCATTTTCATCTCTGGGCTATACTATTGGAATTTTTATGTGATATGATCTTGTCTAAGCTTCAATAATTTCTTAGTGTTAGATTAAACAATAAAACACAAAAATTTTGAATATTGGTAATTTTACATTATTATTTCACATTTTATTTGGCAAGGCATTTCAAAATAGGTGATGCTCTTTCTTAACTGTCTGTGAAAAGATGATTATGGAAATTCAAAACTTGTAATTTGAGTTTTGAGAGGAAAGAAGATTTTGTATAAAAAATGAGTAAGGACTCTATTGAGGCAAGCCCGATGCAAAGTATTGGGTTTTGAAATAAGTTCATAGTGTTTTTTATTGGTGATTTCAATTAAAACTTCAGATTCTTGTAAATATTTTTAATCAATAACATATGAACCATTTTAAATCTATCAGATGTTGCAATATTTTAGGTAATTTTTAATTGGGTCCTTCCAGAACATTGAAGGATAACCTGAGCCCTTTGTGTCTTCCAAGTCAAAAATTCTGGTTCTCAACTGAGCAAACCACTTATTGAAAGTGCTTTCTCCTAAAGCATCATTGCCATACACCCGACAAATTTTGTTAGCCATCTGCGCAGCGGATTTTCCTTTTCAGAAATAAAAAATGATATTCTTCTTTATCTTCCTCTTATGCAATTAGCTAGCGTCGAGGAGTCTCAATTCAGCCTAACTATTCTTCTCGGTCCCTGCTTCATTTCATTGAGCGATTTGCCTCTTTTACTTCAAATCACCTCTGGATACACTTCTGGTATTTAATTTGGTGGCATCTGCATGGTCTCTTTCCTGTGGGTCAAACCTCTGATGCACTTGATTTGCCTTACATATTCTGTTTGATATCTTTGTGTCTATCTTACCTGAGCTACCAAGTACGGTTCCTAGGACTTCAAGAGTCTCACCATTGCAGACTAGTTGGGCATCTTCTTGTTCTTCCATGGCCATAACAAGCACTTTAATCTTGGAGGTGTTAATTTGCATCCCTTTCCTTCTTCCCATTCTACCAGAACTTGTTTTAGTTGGTTTTGGTGTCTGATATTAGGACTATGTCCTAAGTATGAGGGCAGTTCTCATGTTTGTTCGTATATTTATTCAACATCCCTTTATGCTGCTGTGGCTAATCGGAGGATGCTACCGTGGAGTCCTAAATTTTGATTATCCAGGTTTAATTAGGATAGCGATCTTTAACGAGTACTTGACATCGCACTGGCTCAGGATCACCTTTTAACTTTCTCTCCGAAGGACGGCATAACTAAGGATTTTTTACTCCCATTAAAAAATCCTAGGGCAACCTGGGACCTTTGGCATAGGAGGCTGTTACGCTAACCACCATGCTAAAGGTAGTCCCGGGCAGTTCTCTTATTTCATTTCCCAATTGTTGTCAATGCAATTAGGTGCTTGCACACTTTTTGGATTTTGTCCATTAAATTTATAAATAGAAGTGGACCTTACTCGTGATTGGAAAATGTTCCGATTCCATACCATTTATCTTTAGCTGTGCTATGGCTCCTTGGGAGGCTGACTGTATGGCCGCTAGCAAGTCTCCTGGTTTATCCTTGGCTGTTAGTGCATTCCCAATTTCTTTCCTTAGGACCACATTGAATGTTGCCTTTAGGTCAGGGAATGCAAGATATAGATTCTTACTTCTGTCCCAAACTTTTTCAGATATACTTCTGAGGACGAAGATTTGATTCTGTGTTTATCAGCCTGGATGGAAACCAGCCTGTTCCATTAAAAAAAAAAAAAAAAAAAAATGCTTAGTTCAACATATTTCCCAATCATTACTTTTTAAAAATAAATATGAATGTTTAACAAATTTTCTATTACCTTGGTCCAGAAAATTTGGAGGCATCGCAATTTGTCAATAAGTATGTCTGCATTTTAATTTAATTTTAAAAATCTTGTTTTTGAAAACAAAATTTATTTATTGGAAACATCCCTTGAATAAGAATTAATTAAAAATCTGCAATTTGTATGTAAAATATTGTTATTGAATACTTGTATGAATAGTAGCTCTTAAAATGCAGCAGTATGTTGAATCAGCAGTGATAATTAATCATTTTTGCCATCCGTTGAAGTAGGAAGTATTTTATATATCTATTTACTTAGCATATTATGAATCATTCTCTGAAAAATTCTGGATATTTGTTAGTTCAGATGTATTTAACTTCACCTGTTTCAATAGATGTAATTTTAGCTCAGACCATTTTTATGATATCACCACATTCAAATCACAATAATTGTAATGACTCACTCTGGAAGGATCTTAATAGCTAAATGACAACTTATAATATTGGTTTGAATCTGTTTTCTCTAAAGGCTTTCAGATTAAAGTTAGTTTTGTCTTAGTTTTTTTCGTTATTTTCAAAAGTTTTGAAGTGGTGTTCTAAAGCTTAAAACAACACACATAAAACAAGGGAGGGTTAGTAATTTTATGTGAAAAAATGGCAAATATGTAATAGCTTAGGATAAAAGGAAAGAATTGACACAATTAGCATATGACAAACACAAAAATAGATGTAACTATGTAAATATTATAAAATAATGAAATATCGGATTATATGTATATGAAATTAAAAATAATTTAATAAACTAGTAATTATTAAATAGAATATTAATTTCAATTACAACTATTTTGTCTGATATATTGTGTTTGAACGTGTTTAGTTATCTCAAGTAGAGTATAAAATTGAAATAATTTATTGTGATTAAAATTGTAGGTTTATAAACAATTTCTCTTTTTTTGAATTTGCAAAACTTAAAGATTTATCAAACCATTAATTTTCAATTTAATATACATATTACTCAGGCATAATATTTTTTAACAAATTCTTACAAAGGTTATAATTTGTTTTTTTATTGATTTGTGGCCTTGGCAATTTTTAAAAGAACATTTTATGATTAATTAAATTATTAATTATTAAACTTGGAGCTATTGCATTGAGAAAAAAAATTAAAAATAACATCAGAAGGTTACATAATTGAAATTGTTCAGTTGACTAATAAATCTTAGACACTTGTGCAAATAGTGGATCCAAAAATCCTTTTTGGTATTAAATATTTTTCATTTTTAATTTTTTTTTTTTGGTTTGAAGCAAAATCTTTGTACGGATAATTATCATTATTAATAATTATTCTTGCTGCTTGCCCAAATAAGAAGGTTTTTTTTTTCACTTCAACTACATAATTTTAATTATTTAACCTTCTGAAGTAATTTTTTAATTTAAAGTTTAATAGTTAATATATTATATATGTGTGTGGTAAGTCTAGCTCAAGAAGGATACATTTTATAAAATTTAAATTTCATATTTTAAAAGCATAGTTACAGCAACTTTTTCATTAAAATCGGCTAACCAAAAGACCCATTTTATTCCATCCATGTGGCACACCTTTTAGGATTTTTGCGAAAACGACCTTGACGATTTTAATTAAACTTGCTATATCAATGTAAACTTTTATATCCATTTGGTTTTATTATAATTGAAATAGTCTGAAAGGTGCTTAAATGCAGAATTTTTGTATTTTCTTCCAATTTTGTGGATTCCATAAAATTGACCAAAACATTTTATTAGCATTGATAATATACAAGATAAAGGAATTCGACAACAAAATAAAGAGATAAGAGCAACATTTTTTTTTTTTTTAACATAAAAATATTAATATAGATCTATAATAAATATACCGTTGGAAAGCTGACGATCTTAGAAAAAATATTATCTTATGTACAAAGGCGTGAAGGCAATGTAAAGTGACGATTAGGACATAAACTTATCTGATTATTGCTCATAAAAAAATTATCCTCCGTTTTTCGATGATGGGACACGATTTTTCGCTCATTGCGTTAAGATTTAATTATGTTAGAAAAGTGAGCTGAAAATTTTAAATGCCTATCGAGTTCGGTTCCACAGTATTTCTACAGTATTTGTTGATAGTTTAATATCGCATTTATTTAGATTAAATCATAACGGAAGTTGTTTTTTTTAACTTTCTAGAACTAATAAACTATTCCCATTATTTTTATCAGATTCACTTCCATATTTAACAACTTTAGCTCTATAGCTATTTTTTTATGGGAATTCGTGATTGCTTGAGAGCCTAACTGGCATTTGAACTGTTGCTCGTGACGGCAATATCATCGGCAAAAGCTGATAAATTGGCCTTGTCGTAATTACTTCCAACGATGTTAAAAGTGTAAATTGGGAAACAATATAGAAGATAGTACTGCTCCTTATGGAACACCACATGCAAAGTATACAGGACCGTTGAGCTCTTCGGCAACTTTTCCTGACATATATCCACACAGACAATATTTCCTTTACCAAACTATTAACACTCAACATCCTCCATGCATCCTCAGTCTCCTTCAATTTAAATCTTAAGTCCACTCACTTGAAACCAGATCGCGCCATTTTGATCTTTACATACCTACTCACAGAATTATCTTTTGATCGTTCCTTTATTGTCCGCTCTTATACCCTGTGGAATTCTCTAGCAGCCCATATCCGCCATGCTGCTTCCTTATCCTCATCTTAATCATAACATTTCCAATACCTTCTGTCATTCCAAATAGACGAATCAGCGATTTTGATATTTCAATGCTATATATGTAACATCGAATGAATGAAAAGAAACGTGTATTGCCCGAATTTTAATTTTGTTTTTAAGATGTTTACTTTTAATTTTGTTGAACATAAGATTTTTTTTGAGAGAGACTTTACTTATTTTATTTTATTCTTAATATTTTTTAGTATTATATGTCTCCTTATTTCACCATTGTAAATAATAATTAATTATCGTGAAGCGAGAATGGTTGGCTGTGTGAGTAAGTGGGAGAATTTAGTTCACCGTGCTGCCAAAAGAACTCATAACCAAGATATAAACTTAATAAACTGGTTTGTTATAATTTCGGCCTAAATTATAGGACTTCAGGACGTTTGAAGGAGCGTCACAATAATGAAGCAATAATCCACTACAACAATATGAGAAGAAGGATTAGGAACAGGAAAATAGAGACTACTGTACACAGAGGGACCGTTGTATACCGCTGGAACACTACAAAAAGCCTAGTTGTAGAATAATTTGCAGAGAGACTGGAAGCATAATGAGAGGTTGAAGAATTTGAAGTCGAAGAGTATGCGGAGTGATCAGAAGGATGTTGAGAAGGAGACGGCAAATATTGCCCGTTCGGAAGTTGAAGATAAGCTCTATTTTGTGTTAGAAATGCAAATGAAATTGCATTATTGCGTCATTGTTGTGATGCTCTCCTTCAAACGCCCTTAAGAAGGCCTATAATTTAGGCCGAAACGTCGGCACCAGTTTATATCTTGGTTGTGTATTCTTTTGGCTGCACCCTGAACTAACTTTTCCCAAAATAATTAATTATGTTTTTTATGTATTTTGGCCAGACATATGATATTTTTCGATTGTACATAAATGTTATTCTTAGGGGACCCAGACCCAGAATAAATTTGTCTTTCTATTCTATTTTTAAAAGCAATTTGATGAACAAATATAATTGATCAAGACACTAGTTGAATCAATTGTGGACCGAAGATTTTATGTGTCGCAGAATCGAACTTGGGAACTGCACAAAGAGGTGACCAGAAACTTAACTCTAACAAGGCAACTGCTATAATAGCTTATAATTAATTTTATAATTATGCATGACAATTTAGTTTAGGTGAATATAGCCAAGACCTTAAGGTGTTAATTATATCATGAGCACCAGCTCATAGATGAAGACTTGAGACGTAAAATATATCATTGAGTTAGGTAATGAGAAGAGAGGAGTCGGAAGCTGAGCGAGGAGCCATTAATTTGCAACACATAGATCACATGGATTATCAGAGAATAATCTCAGGCAGTATTAGACAGGAGAACTCTATAGTTTATCCAATATCTCTTCGTCCTAAAATATACACTCGCAAGTTGAGCCGATAGCGGCTGTCTTGCTACTGATTTATTGTTAATTACTTTATACACTCAGTCAGTAACAAAGGAGCAATTATTACAGTAAATCATGCCGGAGCCCCTTGTGTCTGTCTGGTTATCAAGTCCCCCTCAACCCTTGGATCAGAGGGCCATTAGATTATCATGTTACTTAGGGCCCCTCTTCCTCCCTTAGGCTCTCTTCACTACAAACAGCCAACACATCTAGATAATATTCCTGTCAATGCCTAGAACCTCTTTTAACTAAAATATAATTTTTTTATTTATTAATTGATGCAACAATTAATTCATTTATTATGAAATATTATGAAACATCCGTCAATTTGATTGAAATCAAATTTCGGTTTAATACTTCGTGAAGTATCCATTAGTGTCATTATTACTTTTATTTACCAATTTATGAAATATATAATAAGGAAAAATATTGCGATCGTGAAAAATTTCACATTCTAGTTTTTAACTGAAATGCACGTTTTAGAGTAATCTGAGTCCAAATTACGAAGTCCCGCAAAAAGGCTTGTGTGGGTATATGGTAAGCCTAGCGGAAAAACTAAAAGCCGTACGAAACTGAAATTTCATATTTAAGACAACTATACGTCCGAGATATTACAGCAAATTTTTCATCAAAATCAGCTTACTGGAAGAGCCACTTAATACTGAGCATTTTGCAGCTTTTTGACATTTTCTCAAAAACGCCCAAAACGATTTTCTTTAAACTAGCTATATAGACGTACAATTTAATAAGCTTTAGTATGATGTTGGTTTTATTATGATTTAAATAGTCTGAAAGGGCTTACTGGTCGATATTTCATAATTTTGTGAAATTGACAATATCTGATTAGTTTTGCCAAAAAACAGGTAAATATATAAATCAAACGAATTGGATATCCAACTAAAGGAGAAAACCAAAAAAAAAATTTTTTTTTTATTCAATTTTTAGATTTTTATAATAAGAACAGTAATATAGGCAATAATATACCGTTTGAAAGCTAAAGATTTAAAAAAAAAAAAAAAAATATTTAGTACACAATTGGTAAAGTAAATGGAAAGTGATGAAAAGCTGAAAAAACTAACTGATTGTCGTAGATAATGATCTAAGAGATTATTTAATAAAATACATGGTCCTATTGAAATTCAATGTAATTAATTCTTTAAAAATTTATTTTTTCTCTAACTGTATTTAATAATTCTTGAGAACAATTTAAATTAATTTTAACAAAGAAGTCATGTGTTGCGCGCACCAGATTTTTTTTTAAATTCATTTATGCAACAATTAATTAATTTATTGTAACTAAAATAATCTCTCTCTATATAAAATGATAACGTGATATTGGTTCCCGCGAACTCCTTCTGAACAAGAAGACGGGTTTTGATACGGTTGTCGCCATCATTTAGGGTATTCGTTCCTGAAGGCTTATAAGTAAAATACATTGCAATTTAGCCTTTCTTATAAGGGGAAAACTAAATTTGCTGTAACCAATTTATAAAAAATTATTGCTGAAATATAAGTAGTAAAATATACGTACAATATACCGTTGGAAAGAGCAAGATTTAAAAAAAGTTAATATGCAATAAAATAAATCGTACGAGTTAATATAAAGTTGTTATAAGCCCATAAATTCATTAACACATGTTATGGTTAAAGAGAGATGTTATCACCGTCGTACAGGATCGTACAAGTTATATTCTTCCATTTAGTATGCAAGATTTTGGAAACGATATTAAATATTGAAAGGTAACAAAGATGTTAACATAAATAGTAATTTGTTATGAATTCTTTTCTTTTTTTTAAATATATTTTTTATTGAAATTTACAACTGTACAAAAAATACATCTAAGTAAATATGCTGTAATGTTATAACACATGAAATGAACATGAACATTGTTTAGCACTCATTGGTAGTGAGTCTAAACAAGAAGGTCTCGAGGCCATCTTCTTTTCAGACGTCTCGGAGGATTATCAGGAATGGAAGAGGAAGCCAGGATTGAAACTAATGGATTAGAGTGGGAGTGGAGTTTTTCATGGAAGGTGTGATACCTGGTACGGGCCAAATCAGCAACATATGGAACATTAAGATCATTGTGGATGATTTTATTCGTGACAAAGTAAGGAGCGTTAAGGATTTTGGATTGTAAGGATTGGATACGAGAAGAGTTTGATGGTTTAGTAGAGCCCCAAAAGGTAGAAAGGAATGTGTTAGGATGGGTTGGGATATCAGCTGTATATACTTTGTAAAGAATGGGTCATAGGATACTGCCTTGAGGAACCCCAGCAGACTGGGTGAAGAGAGATGAATATAAACTATTGCGGTTTATTTTGAAGGATCTTTCAGAGAGGTAGGACTGGATGATTAGGAAGTATGTAGGAGGAAGGAATTTACGGAGTTCGTACAACAGACCCGGGTGTCAGACTCAGTCAAAGGCCTGTTCAACGTCGAGAAAGGCTCCAGTGCAGTACGATCCGCGCTCCAATGCAGAAGAGACAACATCCACCACACGGTGACATTGCTGGATGGTGGAGTGGGAAGTTTGGAATCCGAACTGGTGGTCTGGGATTATGTGATATGATTCTAGGATAGGGTATAGTCGTTTAAGGAGGAGCCGTTCTAGGCTTTTACCCATGATGGGTAGAAGAGATATAGAACGGTAGGAAGAAGGGAGCTCCAGTGCCTTTTTGGGCTTGGGGATCATTTAAACAATAGCTAATTTCCAGGGTTGGGGAAAATATGTAGTGCGGAGTATGGAATTGTAAATATAGGTGAGAAATAGGATGGCTTTTTTAAGAAGTTGCTTAAGGATTTGGGCTGTGATTAGGTCGTGTCCGGGAGCTTCATGGGAAGGTAGTTTTTGGATTAAGTTCCAAATTTCTGAAGGATGAAATGCTTTAGGAGGAAGGGCCAACTGGAGTGGAATTTGATGGAGTTTTGAGTTTCTTCATTTCTGATTTTAGTTGGTTTGTCAGTTTTGTATAATATGTTTTGTCAACTGGATATCTAGTCCTGTGCCACTTAGATCTTGCTTTTCTTTTTCCCTTAATAAGTTACGAATATGCTGTGGCAGGTTAGTTTGTTGGTGTTTGTGTTTGTACTGTTATCGAATATACTGGTACGTATTGAGTCTGTAAGTTTTTCTACGGCACTGTCAACGTCTATTTTAGTCTTTAGTGGAACAGTTAAGTCCAATTTGGTTTCCAAGTCTGTCCGAAATTCGTCCCAGTTCACTCGTCCAAAGATCAGTTTAGGAGGGGTTGGGAAAGGAATAAAGTTCGAATGCAAGGAAAGCAGAACTGGACTGTGGTCTGATGAGAGGTCATTCAAGGTTTCGACTGTTGTTTGTAAGGTGGAAATTTGAGAGGTGATAAATATATCCAGGATATCAGGTCTTTTTTTGAGGGAAGTAGGCCAAAGGTGAGGTTCATGGGTGAAAGGGCAGTGAAGCTATGTTATAAATCTTTAAAATAACTTTTTTATTATTTTAAACTCAATAATATTTCATAAAAACAGATGTTTCACTGTAAACTTAATTGAAACAAAATTTAATTTTTAAAATGTAATTTAAATCAATCATTAGAAATATTAAATAGTTATAAACCTAATAGGATAGGAACCTTAGATATTTCTATAGTTTTTGAACACATACTCGTACATATTAGTCAAGTGTTTTTTATATGGAAAATTAAATTTATTGCTAAATGTGCTTCACTTTAAAATAATAAACAAATAAACTTTAAAAAAAATTGGTTTATGTTTTTTATTTCGGCCTATGATTAAATATAATAATGAATAGACATTATGAATTAAACATATTTTCTTGCTATTTATACTTTTGATATGATAAACTAAATCTCCTAAAGCGATAAATTCTAAATCGGTCCGACAGAGATTTTTTAAACATAAATGATCCATATTTCACCAAAGCGAAAAGCAGGGCGCGTTCACAAGTACAGTGAGTGTCAAAAGTATTCGGAATTCGTATTTATTTTCATTTAATAAGTATATTTCACAACTACGAATTTATATAATACTTTTTCACTCATAAATCTTTAAAAGAGACTCCCATAAAAGAAAATCACTAACCAGATAACCGAAAAGTTTATTGTTTTTAAAAATACCGGATTAATAATGTAAAATTACAAGATCATTCAGTGTCAAAAGTATTCGGAAATCGCAAAATCCTGTTGTTTAATGGTTTGAAATGTTAATATACTCATTAATCTTCGACATAATTTTATGTTCTTAACAATTCTTGTCCCTTATGTAATATATACCCAACCATGGAAATTTTTTTTTTTTTTTAAATAAGGCCCTAAAATAAAAACGCAGCGATCGTACAACGCTCCCGAATAATGTTTAAAAGATAAATAATTGAAATGTTGAAAACAATTGATTAGAATATGTGGATGACTATTTATAGCGTAGATAATATAATAATAAAATATAAAAGCAAAAATGTGAGCTTCCAAAAAATATTAAATGTTAAAACTTAAAGACTGATTATTCGTCAAATATGTCAAAATAAAAAGTGTCTCAAATGAGTATAACCTTAGCTTATTTCTGAATTTTTCAGATCTTCTGGATATACAATAAGTGTTCAATATACAACTTATATACAACTGTTCGTCGCATTCTAAAAAAAAATGTCGAAAAGAAAAACACGGTACAAGAAGTACGGAAAACGTCTTTCAACAGCAAGGTAATAAGAGAATAGGCTGAATGTTAGTAACATTTTTAAAAGGGATGGTTGATGAATTAAAATGTTTACAGATGACTTCCATACTAAAATACATGGTTCTTATGAAAAAATTATTGTTTGGAGGAGACCAAATAAAGAATTTATTATGTCATAGTAAAACACCTTGAGCGGTCTATGATAGTTAGATCTGTTTTTCTTTGAAAAAGTTTAATAACATTGGATTCATGGATATAATTATTGGTAGGTTTGCGTATTTTTTAAATATGAAAAGCCAGAATAAAAAATATATTAAAAATTACTGATAAATTAATTTTTTTACATACGCGCGACCATGATTCTGGACATATACACGTTATTTATTGAGATTTAGTTGTTGCAAATTTTTTAAGAAGATCTCGAAATCCCTCTTCCATTATTTCTTTCAAATGTAAACAACTATTTGTGGGTCCTACTAAAAAGGAAAATTAGGAAATACTAGATTCAAAATGAATATGGCCTCAAGAAACAATAAGTACTTGAGTGAGATAATTTTTCACACCAGGCACTCAAATAATTCGTAAGAACGATTCCTAGTAGGTTAAAATGTATAATTGTACAAAAATCTTTACCAACCGGATGTTTATTTATGATCACTGCATTAATGCAGTTGGGAAACCACGTAATTCCGAATACTTTTGACACCATTGATATACACTATTTTAATCTTCTCGCACAAATTGTAATATATCTCAATAAAAAAAAAAAAAAAAAAAAAAAAAAAAAAAAAAAAAATCTTCTCGTAAATGAAATTTTAATACATAACGTTAAAAATACAATAATTTTTGTCGTAACTTTTAGTTTTAGCTATTGTATACCTTCCTTCTAACATTATAAAGTGGTTAACAACACCTTCAAAACATGAAAAATAAGTTCAAAGCAAGTAAATTACGGAATGGTAGTGAATTCCGAATACTTTTGACACTAACTGTATATATATTGGTTTGTCAGGAATGTTAGTAGAGAAATATAGGCAGAAAATAAAACTTATGAACTGCTTAAAATTTATTTATTTAATCCACAAAATAGTTACCACCGTTTGTGATCAACTTTTCCCAACGGCTTGGAAGTTCCATTATCCTTTTTTTTTTTTTTTTTCCAAAAATCACTGTCCTTACTCCTGAACCAACAATAAAAGGTCCGTTTTGAAGTCATCTTCTGAAGAGTAAGATTTTCCTTGTAGAAAATTTTCGATAGAACGGAAAAGATGGAAATCCGAAGGAGCTATATCTGGAGAGTGTGGCGGATGAAGTAAAACCTCCCGTCTGAAGATAATTAATAGCTTTTTAATTAACGTATTAATTTTTCTAAATCCTTGCGCTTTCCAAAGGTATGTATATGCCTATGTTACTACTTATATTCCAGGATTTATTTTATGACGACATGGTTATAGAACATTTCTTAAAGCCCTTGATGATGGTGAAAACCGTATCAAAATCTGTCTTGTGATTTAGAAAGAGTTATGACTAGAAAATACTTTTTTCTTTTTAAATTTATTCATACTTCTGACAGATTTTATATATTATTTTCGAAATATTTTCATGATATCCATTAAATGAGCGGAACAACAAAAATAAATCAAATGAGTCAAAACTAAATTTAGAATCATTATTTAATTTGACATATTTGAAACATTTTCTACGCTGCAGAAGTGCAATTATCAACGTTCAAAAATATTGTTTTGTTCCTCTCAGTTGATTCCATCTGTAGTGAGTTATATTAATAATTCAAATGGTATTGTTTCTGAAGGTGATTGGCTTTTTATTAGCTGTTTTCCTCATTAGTCAAACGTTTACTCATTGTTGAAGAATAGTCTCTTGAAAAGCCCTTTAATAATTCTTTATTGAAGTGTTATTTTTTGTTGATTTAAATTAATGCATGCGGAATAGCTTTCTATCTCCTCAAGGAAGTGCGACAATGCCTCCTTGATCGTTCAACTTGTTTTTCCGATTTTCAGACATTTTTCCTACTACGAACTGCCTCTTCATCCGCCATTAGTTCCTGGGTTTCTAAAATATATATTCCTTGAGAGATGATCTAGATTTTCTATATGAATACGATATTGTTGTAAGGATTAATTTATTCTCAAAGGTAGTTGTAAAAAATTATAATTTAAGTAAAAACAGACTTTTACATTCACTTACCTATGTATAATAAATATAGATAGTAAGGGAAAGTATTGCAATCGTGAAAATTTTCGAATTCTAGTTTTCAACAGAAATTCATGTTTTAGGGTACCCTAATTCCAAATGACTAAGTCCCGAAATAAAGTGTGTGTGATAACTCCAGCGCGTAAACTAACAGTTCCTTAAAACTGAAATTTCATATTTAAAACAACTATGCCCCAAGATATTACAGAAACTTTTTCATCAAAATCAGCTAACCAGAAGAGCCACTTTATACCATGCATTTCGTACTTTTTTACGATTTTCTTAAAATTTGATTAATCATGCCACATCGATGTAAAAATTAATGAGCTTTAATATCATGTAGGTTTCATTCTGATTGAAATACTTTTACAGGGCTTAAATTCCGATATTTTAAATTATCTTCCTCCGAAGTACCTTAACCGTATCATCTTGTTACCATTGATAAAAAACAGGTAAATATGTAGGTCGAATGAATTCGATTTCCAACTACAAGAGAAAACTGAAAACATCCTTTTTAATGCAATTTTTTGTCTTTGAACATAAGAACAGTAACATACATGTATAATATACCGTTGGAAAACTAAAGATTTTAGGAAAAATATTATATATATATATATATATATACATATATATATTATATTATATATATATATATACTATATTATATTATAGGATAGCTAAAGATTTTAGGAAAAATATTATATTATACACAAGCTTGCAAAAGTTTATAATGAGTGATGAAAAGCCGATGAAACTAACTGAATATTTAAGATAATAATATAGTAGAGTTTTTAATAAAACATATGTTTCTATAGAAGTTCAATTTAATTAGTTCTTTAATAGTTTCACTAATCGCTAACTGTATTTGAAAATTCTTTAATCGATTCTAAAAACGGAGGTAAGTGAAAGTCTTGTGTTATCCACACCAGATTTTTCATTATCCTATATATAACCAGAAGAGCCACTTTATACCATGCATTTTGTACTTTTTTACGATTTTCTTAAAATTTGATTAATCATGCCACATCGATGTAAAAATTAATGAGCTTTAATATCATGTAGGTTTCATTCTGATTGAAATACTTTTACAGGGCTTAAATTCCGATATTTTAAATTATCTTCCTCCGAAGTACCTTAACCGTATCATCTTGTTACCATTGATAAAAAACAGGTAAATATGTAGGTCGAATGAATTCGATTTCCAACTACAAGAGAAAACTGAAAACATCCTTTTTAATGCAATTTTTTGTCTTTGAACATAAGAACAGTAATATACATGTATAATATACCGTTGGAAAGTTAATGATTTTAAGAAAAATATTATATTATACACAGGCTTGTAAAAGTTAATAAAGAGTGATGAAAAGCCAATGAAACTAACAGAATATTTAAGATAATAATATAGTAGAGTTTTTAATAAAACATATGTTTCTATATAAGTTCAATTTAATTAGTTCTTTAATAGTTTCACTAATTTTTATCGCTAACTGTATTTGAAAACTCTTTAATCGATTCTAAAAACGGAGGTAAGTGAAAGTCTTGTGTTATCCACACCAGATTTTTAATTATCCTATAATTCTTTTTAAAAAAATATTTCGTTTAAGCATACCCAGTTCTTTGTATTGATTTTCTTAGGTTGATTCTGTCACTCGAAGGGCCGTTCTTCAAGCTTTATATTCTGGAAGGATTTTTGGAAGGGAGGGAGAAACATTAGAAGAGGAAGCCGGGGACCGATGAAGACTCCCGAGGCCATAAATAAGATAGAAGGACTTTAGGCGCCTCCAGATAGCGGGGAGGGTCCTACCTGGAGAGGTTATTGAATAATATTAAAGCGGGTATAAACATGATTGAGTGTTCTATCAATTGCTGAGGGTGCCCCATCAAAATGAATTTGAGCATTAAAGCGATAGCGGGCGAAAGAGAGTGTAGCGGACATAATGCTAAATCAAACAGGGTGATTTAGGAGCACCATAATCTTCATCGGTGTAAATCCTTTGGGCTATTTCCTTATCAATCCTCTTCTGCTTTAATTTGTGGCGTCTAATTAAAGCTTCCGCAGTCAGCCTTTTCCGAGGCGTCGTCTTTCCGCATTGCTGCGTCACTTTTCTAAGCCCTAACTTACTTGGTCAATATTATTTGAGTAATACATGGGATAGAAAATAAAGTTAATTCTAAGACAAAGACTGACCTCGAGCTTGTATTGACACACCCACTTGAAACTACTGCTGAGTCGGAGGATTGATATGCAGCTCGTATTGATACAGCGATACGGTATTTCCATTATTTTCTATTTTAGTATTTTTCCAATATCAACCCCCTCAGACTAGTTATTCGTATTGAAAAACTTTCTATAAAAACTGTTAGAAATAGTTACTTTTTTTTTTTAATATAATGAATGAGTAAAAATAAAAGAAGGGAAATAAGTACTTGATCAATGTTTACAACAAAAAAAATATTAGCGTTGTAAAAAGCATTGTAATATATATGTGTATATATATATATATATATATATATATATATATACCTTATATATACACCTTATATATACCTTTATATATATAAAACTGTAATAGGAAAATTCTCAAGATCGCTATACTTTCCCTTACTATATTTCATATATATGAAATTAAATGAAAAAAAAAAAAAAAATATTCTGGGATCAAGTCCCCTTAGAAAGCGAAAAATGAACAGAAAGAAATCCTTCTGGTCTGGTAACTTATAGAAAATATATATTAAAAAAATATATATAAAAAATATACATAAAAGAAAAAATATGTATACATATAATGAATCAAATTTTCATTATATCTGTAAATCGTTGCAAATTTATACAACATATACCTATTTACATTGGAAAGGAAGATTGAGATGCGAGTAGGTAGTGGAAGAGTTTATGTTTGAAGGGAGAGAGAGTAAAAGTGGCTTTACGATCTTCCAAGTGGGCAGCGAATTCCAGAAGGATGAGGAACGAGCGAGAAACGATTTGTGAAAGCATGCAGTTTTATGTCTTGGGGTGTAAAAATTAATTGATTGGCTTCTAGTATTTAACGAATGGATATCAGATCGGAGGGTGAGAAGCTCAGTTATGTAGGAAGGTTTTATATTTTTTAAAGTTTGGAATAAGTAAGAACCAAGGAAATATTGTCGTCGTATAGAAGGATAGAACCAATTCAAGATTGTATAATAGACAGAAATGTGGTCACGTCTACGAGCTCCGAAAATAAATCTAATAAAACTATTCATAAGTCGTTTTAATTCTATTTCTAGTTCATCAATTAGTCCTCCGTACACCAGGCAGCCGTAGTCAGAGTTTGGGAAAACAATAGAGGAAACAAGTATCTGACGGGTATTTAAAGGTAAGGATTCACGGAACCTATAGAGCTTTTTAAGTATGGAAATGGTATTTCGGAATATTTCGGATACATGGTTATTCCAGAATAGGTTTTGGTTAAAGGAACCTCCAAGATTTTTAACAGTTTTCTGGAAAGAAATAGAAATTTTATTAAGAAAGAGCAATAGGTAGTCTGGAAGGGACTTCAAGGTTGGTTTGAAGCCGATGAGGATTGTTTAATTTTATCTGCATTAAGCTGCAACTTGTTTTTATTTGCCCATTGAAAGATTTGAACTATATCATACTGCACTTTATGAGTTGCTTCTATAAGATTAGAAGGGTGGAAAGAAAAGAATATTTGATCATCGGCGTAAAGATGGTATCGGAAGTGATGAATAGAATTTGCTACATCATTTACATAAATCGAAAAAACAGTAGGTGAAAGGAAAGAACCTTGAGGAACACCAAGTAAGAGGAAGAGAGGAGATGAAGGACATTTCCCAGGACTGTCTGCGAACGATGGAATAAGAAGAAATGAAACCATTTCATGATACTATTGGATAAAGACTAGTTACGGAGTTTGGATAGTAGAATCTCATGATCAACACAATCGAAAGCTTTGGTAAAATCGAATAGGATTAGGATTTTTTTTTTGTTCCTCAATGGAGGACTGTATGTCCTGTGTGATTCTTAATAAGGCGGATTGGGTAAAATATGTAAGTAAAAGTAATTATAGCGATAAGGTTTAGCACTTTAAGAGTTTTATGATACAACAGTATGTTTTAAATTATTTTTTGGTGTTTATATTTTCGTTTTGATGATTTTGTATTTTGTTTATGAGAGTATTGTCAGCCAGGTGGGATCGGCGTGGCTTAACGAGTGGATTACTGTTATCCGTGTCTCAGGTTCGAATCCCGGCTGAGGCACCATTTTTCATTATGTTTTTTCAGCCTTGGAGCGACCCTGGCTTACGGAGACCTCTAAAAGTGGGTATTCAGATTTAGGGAAAAACTTGGCGACCAAGCGTGGTTTAAGCCTAATCACCTCTATGCACAGCTGTCGGTGTCGGCCTAGACACTGTACGAATATCTATAAGTACTGAACCCGAGACCCTTCATGGGTTGTAGAGGTTCAGGTTTTTTTTGTCAGTTAGTATTTAGTGAAAAATGAAAGTCTTTGCTAGCGTATAAATTCTCTTATTTTTGAAATATCCAGTTCTTGGTGCATGATAGTTATTTTTGTGTATGATGTATAATTATTGATGGTTCTTAGAATGTTGCTTTGTATAAGTTGCAGTTTTCATACAGTTTTTGCTTAAAAAACTCCAGACTAAGGATGCATATTTAAAAAAAAAAAAAAATTATAATTTGATAATAATTATTTTAATACATGTTCTGTACATGAAACAGAGTAGTAATATCTGTTGGTGTGATGAATATTATTATTTTCAAAAAATATAATTTACAATACTTGATAAGGCCTTATCACTACCATATTTACTAATCACTAGTATTATTTACTTAGATGATAAGGAATAGTGCTGCTTGAAACCATTCATACGATATTTATATATATAATAATAATGAAACAAGTATAAATAATAATGCTAAACTATTAATAATAAGGTTGAAGTAAATTAAACACTCTCAAACGCATTCTACCTAGACCTGCCATAGATATTGTTAGAAGGAAATAAATACAGTTTTCAACAGAAAAATTAATTTTTTCAAAATCTTTATTGGGATAAAAAATTGTACATTTATAGAGAGTAAGATAAAAAAGAAATTACTCAAAATGTCCCGCTTTAGCCATGACACAGACATTTGATCTCCGTAGCCAGTCATCAATATCAGCACGAAGGCAGTGCTCAACTGCTCGGATCAGGGATTGTTTGAGGCTTTCCAAGTTAGGGTGTGCTATGTGACATGCCTTCCGTCCCTGTTTTTGAGTGTTTTCACAAAAATGAAGCATTGTGGTGCCATCAAAGCAAACTCCTCACCAAACCGTCTCTGAGAAAGAGTGATGATATTTTCCCACTCTTCTAATGACTTCTTGAGCTTCTTTAGAGCTTTGTGGGTACACAGGATCATTTTGGCGATTAAATTTTTCTTTGATTTTTAAATTATTATCCATTGTTAAATAAAATCTTTAATTGAAGCCTATAGGTGTAACGGCCAAGGAGCACTAAGCATCTATACTCTCTAATTTCTTTTAAGGAAGTGCTTTGCCTTTGTCCTGTGATTCTTTCAGACTTTGTTTTTCTTAGCAGCAAATAGGAAGCCGCAAAAACTAGCTGATGAGAAAGCAATTCAGATTATAAAAACCTACCCGTTTCCGCAAGCCAGCGAAATAGCAGTACAACATGGATTTGTTCTTCGACGTTAGGAGGCTGATGAAACAATAGGGCAGTCACTATGTTGCCGGTCTACGGCGAATTGACAACAATTTTCAGAAGTGTCAGGAGTCTACGATGGAAACTCATTTAAGAGCCCAGTTCGTATTCGGTGTTTCAGATAATGATATTAGAGAAAATATTTTACAGCCCAGTGGAAATATGACGTGTCAGGACACTTTCAACTTAGCTCTTGCGACAGAGGCTGCTTAACCTGAGGGTCAACAAATACCAAGCTCATATTTAAGTGTGAACAAAGGGAGTAAGCATAGCCGATTCAGTACACATCGTCTGACAGAGCGCAAGCTTTAAGCTCTTATATGCTACTGTGGCTTATCGTAGGATGCTACAGTGAGAGTCCTAAATTTTGCCTAAATATAGGTTTAATTATTACAGGAGGGATCTTTAACGAGTACCTGTCATCACAATGGCTCGGGGCCATCTTTTTACGTCCCCTGCGAAAGACGGTTTAACTAAGGATTTTTTCCTTCCATTAAAAAATCTTAGTGCAACCTGCGGGTATGAACACGTGGCCATAGAAGGCATAGAAGGATGTTATGCTAGCTAATATACTACATGGTGACCCCTTGCTCAATAGACCACTTTAAATAACAAATCGAACAGTCAAAAATCATTTGAAAAAAAAAAAAAAAGAAGAAGCTAAATTGGTCTGCCAAATAAGTAAACAAGAAACAGAACCCATAAATAATGCAAAATTAAGACAGTTTAGTTGAAGATATGAAATGAAAACTACCAAGGACAAACTGATGAAAATAATTCTTGTAGATAATTATATAATAGATTATTTAATGAAACACATGCTTCTGACTTCGGTTTAATTCTTTAACATTTTTTCAACTCTAACTTTATTTGAATGCTCTGAAATTGATTTTAACAATGCTTGTTTTGCGCGCACTAGATTTTTAAAATTATCTTTAGAACTATTCTTAAATACTAATTAAACCATTTTTATAAGGATTGCATATTATTTTACTGTGTATCGACTATAAAAAAAAAAAAAATTAAAAAAATAGTACAATGATTGTTAACAATGACGGAAAAAGATAACGTCCGCTCGTCAAGATGTATATTTACTCAACAGGAGAGTAATTACTTGATAATTGAAATGCAATCGTAGCATCTCACTATCTCTAGTACTCCTCAATTAACCATTCCTGAATGCTTCATTCCGCAGCTTTAAAGGGCACTCATTGGCGAATCCACAAGCAAACAAATGAAGCCCTCTCTCTTAGAGGGAGCTAATCTATCCTGTGTTAAATTGGCCCAACAGCAATCAAGCACACTTCACTGCAGAACTGACAAAGACGGCAGGAACACCTGTTGCTCCCCGGGAACTGAATTAGCCAAAACACCTCTTGATTGAGAGCTTTCATTAAGTTAGTTCACCTCTTTGTAGCCGTTATCTCCTTGTTGTTGTCAATTATCTCCGTTTATATCGGTTTGATTATGTTAGTGCGGCTGATTGAGCGTTGATAGCCATCTGAGTAACGGTAAAGTGGGAATGATATTTGCTTTGAAGGTCCCAACAACTCTTGTATGCCCATCAATAAAATTGTTAATAAATCTTGTGAGCGCATCCTATTTACAATAAAATTCCAATTTTTAAGTCTACAATCGATTTCCACAAGGATTTTTTTTAGTTTCCACCAACATATCAGTTTTCATGAATTAACCTAAAATTAGAAATTATTTATTTGATTTGTTTTATTATTTATTCTTTTTTTTTTTTCTTTCTGGCGCGATAGGTCGTCCAGGCCCTTGGGGAGCGGGAGGTAGAGTACAGCAGAATATACCTCCAATTCCGAATGATCAGTTATATGGTAGGTTCGTATTGCTTTATAGATTTTCGTGAGTTACCACTAATTGGCTAACGGCCCTCACATACCAAGGAAGATGCTTTGAGTGAATCATCTTTTAAATAATGTTTAGCCTCTTTTGAAGAGATCTGAAGCCGAAAATTAAGTTTGTAGTAGAAAATAGCAATTTCTGACCACTGCTTTTTTATTTACTTTGATTTAACTTTATTAATTACTAATTAATTTTATTAAAACGATTTTCCTAATATATATATATATATATATATATATATATATATATATATATATATATATATATATATAAAGGGAGCGGCGTGGTCTAGTCGAATCCCGGTAGTGGCGGAATATTATTTATTCTGTTAATTCAGTTGGGAGGGCGACCATAGGGTATGGAGACCTTCCTGGGGCAGACCCAGCCTCTATAAAATGGGTACCCAAATTAATTGGGGAAAAACGTGGTGGCTGAGCGCGATTAAGACCTAATCACCTCATTGCACTGCCTTTGGCCTTGAAACAGTACAAATCTCTATATGTACTGATCCCTCCATGGGTTGTAGTGGTACAGGTTTTTTTTTTTTTTTTTTTTCATATTATATATTATATATATAATATATATATATATTATATATATATATATATATATATATATATATATATATATATATATAGTATTCAGTCCTAAACATTTTTATGCGATAGGAACATCTTCTGCAACGATTTTGAAAAACACTTAAATCCATTTTTCTCCTATTTAATGGGATTTTCAGTCTCCAGAAGAGTTTCTCTAAAAGTTCAATTTAAAATTTTCTTATCCTCTTTTTAGTATTACTACAAATAATTTGTATGAATATTGTGGAAAATTTATAGTACTTACTATGCCTTTTTGTGATAAACTGCGCATTAATTTCAGGTAGTAAATTAGGAGCATGAAAGTTGGCCCTCAAGTAGTGGGTGTAAGGTGACAGTGTATGGTCGTTCTACTCTAGTCAAGTTCTATTACTCGTTGGCCTCTTCTAATCTTATAAATAAATGAAAATCTAAAAATATTATTATTTTTTTAAATACTGTTTTATAAAACTGATGCTTAGGGTGGTCCTAGAAGGCCTGTTCTCAAAAAAAAAAAAAAAATTTCATTTCTGATAAATAATCTTTCAATTATTTCTTATAATTACTTAGTTTGTCATAATTCCATTGTACTTTGTAATGAGAATACTGAGGGGAGTTAAAATACTTTTTTTTTTCCACCCCTACCTCGCCTTTGAAGGCTATACGGGGGTTTCTCGTACCAGGGGGTGAGGGCGGGAGAATTAATGCCGAGATAAAATTCCCCTCCGGTTCCGAGATTTTAACTCGTAATGTTTTAGTTTCAAGGTATTGGTCATCTGGTAGCTAGGCAACGCGTGTTTAAAGCAACGCGCGCTAACCATCTCGGCCACCCTGCCCTCCAAGTGTTAAAATATATTATTAAATTACGTAATTTTAACCATTTTTTTCCTTTATAAGCTCTACAACCTCCCGCCTTACTGTAGCATCAACTGCCATGCTTCCCTATTCCGTGCCTTTGCCATCCTCTTTTGAACCTTCAAATATTTTCTGGTGTCTTGGGCCATACAATTCGCCCATCATTTCGGTCTACCAAATGTTCGACGGCTATAGAAAGGCTCAGTCATATTTCTCTTCGTACGTAGGTCGTCGGACATTCTGGCCAGATGTCCTGCCCACCTGAGTCTTCCAAGCTTGATAATGAATGATATATCAGGCTCTTGGTACATGTTTTACAGCTCCCGATTATTTCTCCTCCTCCATTCATTATTCTCGTATACACCGCCGTAACACTTTTCTTTCAAATGTGAGGAGTTGATTATTATCCCTGGTTGTGGTCCATGTCTCCGAGCCATAAAATAATACTGGACGGATGAGAGTTCTGTTCTCCTGCTTATCAAATTGCTTGTGAGGTGCTTCCAGAGTCCAAATAGGAGTGCGGCTAGCAGCTAATATTATCCTACTTATCTCCAAGGCAGCATCGTTGTTGATCCCAGGTAAACGAACTCAGAAAACTGCTTAAATCTGTAGGGTCCAAAATAAACCTTGTTGCCCTTCAATCTCGAAACTCGATCCGAGACCATATACATTTGGTATTGGCCTCATTGACACGTCCCATCTTTCTAGCAACAGTTTTCAGAGTTAGGAATACCTCAACTACTACCTGGATATCTCTATTATATGAATGTCATCTGCATATGCTAACAGATGCACTGATTTGTTCCATACCTATCTGAAGTCTGAACCTGCGAATCCCTTATTAGTTTCTCTAACGCCATATTAAAGAGTATTCATGTCAGGGCATCCCCTTGCCTTGCTCCTCTTCTGGATGGAAATTCTAATGATCTTCGACCTTTTTCCTGGACCACACATTCAACATTGTCTATTGTAAGCCTTAGGAGTGTTATGAGCTGTGGTGGAACATTCAGGTCGTACAGTGCTCTGTAAAGCTCTTTTCGATGAATGCTGTCGTATGCTGAATTGAAGTACATGAAGAGATGATGCGACGTCATGTTGTACGCCCTTCTTCTCTCCTCAATAGTACTGAGGCTAATAAATAAATATAAAGTAATTTTAATAGAAAGTAATATCAACAAGCCTCTGTCAGCCAAAGGTAAAAGGAAGGCTCATAGCTATTACCTGGCTTATCTTTCCTAGTAACTAGAAAACCGCAGGTCGAGGCCACACAGGTGTATGTCCAACCCTTAGGCCTGGAGACCACCTCAAGGTTTGTTAAGGGAATCAGCAATGATATGAAAAATATGTCTTATGTAATAAGACCCAGTCTATAAAGAGGTTGCCGAACAACTTAGGGGTTGTTTTCTAAGAAATGTTATTTTTGACTAGAAGAGGGGACTAGAGGTGAAGAGAACTGAGCTATCGGAATCCAGAGGGTCAGTTGAAGTCCAACGACGAATAATGTCGAAGCTGGAAGCATCAATGGCAAATGAATATCAAGTGAATTTGACAGAGGAGGCAGAGGCTGAGGGATAAAGCCAAGAAGTAAGGCGTGAGAAGAAAAGGCTATATGTGCCAGCCAGCGTAGAGTCCTAATGTCCATCCCAAGTACCTCTTTTTGAAATATTGTGTGGCAACTTTAATAGTCCCCCAGTATTCTCAGTTATATTAGTATGCATTATGTAAGTATAGTCCAGTTGTTATGAATATGTCAAAACTAACATAAGGAGTTTTTTAAATGTGCTTTTATTAAAACATTTTAGTTACTTAACTTTCATTTTATGTCACCCAATACTATAGTAAGATTGGTAAACACGAAGCTGATAGAAATAAATAAGATTCATTTATAAATGCAGTTTTTCGGGGAGCCCATGGCTGAGTGGTTAGCGCGCTTGTCTCTTCACTCAATGGTTTTGAGTTCGAATCCCCGTCCCGGCGGAACTTTTATAACCATATAATAAGATAGGGATTCACACAAAGCTTCTTCCCCGGGTATATGAGACCCGTCAGCGTAATGGTGGCAAAAATAGGCGGAGGGAGTGATGACCCTACCCTGTAAATTTTTTTTTTTTTTTTAATTCTTTATTGAGTAATATTACAATCTGTCTAATTTAGGACATTTTTAATAGTGATAAAGTACAACGTTCATACTACATTCACACGATATATACAAACAATAAATTAATATAATAATAATACAATATACATATATACAAAACAAAATCATTAAAGGTATATACAAAAGTCTCTCATACCTTTATACAATTCACAAGCATACAGCACGTGAGTGGAGAATCTAGCCAATGCTAGAACTCCAATATACAAGTTACAAGAGGTCTCGAGGCCACTGCCGTTTTAACCTTCTAGGAGGATGGTAAGGATGTGTGGAGCTGGATAAGGATTAAGCTAGGGGATTAGGGTGATGGATAAGGTTCTGAGGAAATTTAGAGAATTTTAATGGTATAAGGTCTAAAATAAATGGAATATTTAGGTCGCGGTGTAAGGTATGGTTGGATACATAATAAGGGGCATTAACTATTGTTCGGAGGACTTTAGATTGGAAGGATTGAATGCGTTTGATGTTAGAAAATTTGGCTGTTCCCTACAGTTCAAGTCCGTAGGTCCAGATAGGTTTCAGTACTGTCTTGTATATTAACAGTTTGTTCTCGATAGATAGTTTTGAATTTCTGTTCAGTAGTCTGTATAATTGTCCAAATCATCGATTAAGTTCTTGTCGTTTAAGTCTAGTTTGCGGGTTCCAAGTTTGTCTTTTGTCCAGAAGAAAGCCATGATACCGGACTGTGTCAGAGAGCGGAACGGAGTTAAAGAGAACTGGAGGGCAGGATTGTCTTCGAAGAGTAAAGGTGACATGTTTGCATTTGGATTGATTGACTTTGATTCTCCAATTGTTACACCAGTCTTCAATTTGAGAAAGGTGCGTTTGGAGGCCTATAGATGCAATTTCGGGATCTAAGTGAGAGGATAGGATAGCTGTGTCATCAGCGTACGTTGCTAGGAAGGTATTAGGGCAAACAGGAATATCAGCCGTGTATATATTGTAGAGGATAGGACCAAGGACACTGCCCTGAGGAACACCGGATTCGACTGGATAATAATTCGAATATTCTGCACCACAGCAAACTCGGAAGGAGCGGTTTGATAGATAGGATCGGAGGATTAGGTATAAGGATTGGAGTAAATGGTTTTTGAGCTTAAAGAGTAATTCCGGGTGCCACACCGGGTCAAATGCTTGCGTTATGTACAGAAATCCACCCGAGCAGTACTCCTTGTTCTCAAGGGCAGAGGAAATATGGTCAACGACTCGGAGCCCTTGCTGAATGGTTGAATGTTGGGAACGGAATCCAAACTGCCTGTAAAATTAAAATCGAGAACCGGGTTTAGTATATTTGCCAGGATATTACCTACACGACCTGTCGCGCCAGAGGAAAAAATGCTGTTTTTGAAGCTAACGCTGCTTACGAAAAGCAGTCGGACAAAATATAGCAACTAACTAGAGTACTTAGTTTCTTACTTTCTTCTAAGAGTTACTAAGTTTCTTAACCTTCACACACTTAAAAATTCATAGCGCTTCAATTGCTGAAATATTTGTTATTGATAGATACTCTTATCAAACCTCTTAATTAAATAATAATCAATTTCTAAACCTACTGCACCGACCTTCATTTTTTATCTTACATTGCATCCATTATATGCAGTAGTGTTTAACTTTCGTAATATTTAAATTTTATGGGATCACAATTTCCTAAATTTTATAATATAGGCAAAATTTAAGTGAGGACGACTTTTAAGAATTTAAAACTCATTGAATTTTAAAAATTACTATAAATGATTACTTTTATATTTTTTTGTTTGGTACTATTAAACATGAAGATCTTTGCTCGCGTGATATGTTTCTCTTGCTTATAAATATTGCTTGTGGAAGCTAAGACGGCCTTGAGGAGGTTAGCTCACCTCATGGAGCAGGGCATTATCGCAGCTAAGGGTGCCGTTTCAACGTCAGGCTGGTGTGAGTGGCCTCCGATTGGCTAACGGGTCACATGTACTCAAGAGATATGTAATAGAATGCTCAAGGAATTCTGATGCCAGAATTTGAACTAACAGCCTTAGAATTTTTTGCCGTAGATGCAATTTTAAATTTTGTTTTTATTATTATTATTCATGCGACTGGAATCCGAACATATGGCCTTTGCATTGGTGTTCCCTCCCTCCCCCTCTTAAGAATAAAATATTAGGAACTAAAATGAGACATATTGCTGTGTTTTTTGTTAAATATTACTACTAAAATATTGTAAATTAAAATATGTGGTTCTTTTGGGTAAGTTGAATCTTTGTCTTTAAACGTTAACGAAACGTTAATCTTGTGGTTAACGCCTGTCTATGCTAGGAAGATATTTCACACTTCTTGATGGATTAAAGTGCTTTGGCACTGATAATTAGATTCTATTCAATTGGTATTCTAGCTGATGATAAGTGGAGGTGCTTGACTGTGCGTTTTGACTTGGTCATTACATGTTTAGTATGTTTCTTACAAAATATAATCAAGGCTTAATATTGTAGGTATTAATTGTGATATTCGACTTTGTATCATTTCGATCCCGGTACTTTGTCTCTGCTGGTTTGTTTGAAGAACATGCTCCTAATGCCCTGTTCGATAGTAAGAGCGTTGCTCAAGTGGCGTTATTAATGACTTGTCATCATTTTGCCATGAGTCAGTAAAGTCTAACTGAAATATTTTTATTTAATATTACATTAACTATTTAAATTTTTATTCACCTTACTGTTTAAATTTATGAGAAGATAGTACTCTTTAGCTCTACAGTTGCCAAGAAATGTTTCAATAACAAAGGATTATGCCAACCAATACTTTTGATAGAATCAAGACCTCTTGTTTCTTTCCATACATCGTTCGTCACTTTAACGTAGGTTTGAAAATGTTGATACTTCTCATGATTGGTAGAATGTTGTAAATTTTAAATATTCAGGCTCCTTAGAAAGACCTTAACTCAGCCTTTGTTAAGATTAAAATTTAAGAGAGTTGAGTTGAGGTAATTAGTGTATTTAAAGAGAGGAGGGCTGTTCAAAGCGGCCACCAAGAGATAGGGTGGGCGCACGGGGAAGGGAGGGAAATGGGTTGAGGAGGGATTTTTAGTGAGGGAGGGGGCCTTGAAATACTGCCGCAATTTCCCAGCATCAAAGCCATAACGCAGATAAGTTTATGACACCATTTAACACGTTATCTGTAATAAGTCCGGGCACTTGGGGGCTTAATTGTAATTGGTGCGCTTCTCCAAGGGAGGGGTATCGAACGGCGGCCATTTTGAGTGACACTTGAGGAGGAGGCGCGCATACAGAACAGGTAGCGCACCTAGCGGCCAGATAAGGAAGTATTAATTGCAGGGCAACTTTACGAGCCGTACGCGGCCGACCTCCAAATAGCTCGCCAACAAATCCCCTCGGGTAAGAGTTATGTCGGCGTGGCTGTCCTCATTTTTGCCTTAATCAGCGGTTCCCATGTATATTGGAGATGGTGAATGATGGACCACTGTTAATGAGTTAATCCACTTGGTTAGGAATCTGCTATAGGTGGGTGAACGGTCCATCATTGTTTGAAAGATAATTGGAGCACTTTATCTATATAATGATTTGTTTTTATTACCTTATTGTCCGCAACGTGTATGAGAAAACTTTCAGTCGACAACACGATTCGTTGCTAAATATTGAAAAAGTGGATGGTCGTATTAACATTTCCTTAGCTGCATTACTGCTTGCCTAACTGTAGACTCTTTTCGATATCTTTACTAATGCGAAGCTGACCAAGAAAAACTAGTGTTTTAAGGCAGTCAAAAGGCAGTGGATCGTAAAGATAACCATGGAATGTAAAGAAACTTGTATAAATCAAGTTTTAATATTTTGCTACGTGTTAATATTTTTGGATACTTTATCAGAAAAAATAGAACAATCGGGCTTTCTGAACATCAAACTGGTACCAATTATACCTAATGTTCAGCTGAACAGGTAAAGTGTTCCTGCAGTTGCGAGGCAACTGCCTGCAATCTGTTCTTTCAAGCTTGTTTCACGCAAAACATGATCCAGGTGTCTGATTGGAAAAACATGTCATTTCTTTTGTATCTTCTGCGAATGAAAATTGCAAATGGCTTTCTGAATGTTGGTCATTCTCTAAAACAGATCAACATGACCAAACATGGCCTTAGCAATGACTTGCTGAAATCCAGATCAAATTAAAGAAAATTCTTTGTAAACCTTCTCTACAATGTCCTTTAATAATTTTCAGCTTGCCCTGGTTAAACAAATCCGTTATGTAGAACTCCTGCTTGACAAACTTCTAATATGGACACACTAGACTGAAACGAAAAGAAACTGCTCGACGTTTTTGGCCACTTCACACAGACAAACGTACTTATTTCACACTTAACAACAAAAGACTCATCTACTTGCAGAAGGCTGTTAAGATCTTACGGATTAGAGCTTTGAGCTCTACTGAACTATCGATTCCGCATCCAATCTCTACACCACTTTGTAAAATCCTGAATACTCCTTACTCTGTAAGGAATAAACTAATCCATAAATATCTTAATGCCCTAAATGTTGGTAATTAGGCCCGAACCAGATACCAACTTTAACCCACTAAATTCAATCCTTTCTTCTTCTACAATTCCTGATAATCCTCCAAGACGTCTGAAAATAAGATGACACCGATACCTTCTAGTTTAGAATATTTTTAGAAATCTGCCGATAGGAAGGTTCTCTATAATCATGCTTTTTATTGTTTTCCTCACATTTACTTGTTGATGTCTATAAAAAAGTTATAAACGGCCTTAATCGGCTTTGGAGTGTTTTCTCCAACTATGTCAGGGAGAAAATGATATTGGACATTTTAAGGAATGCATGTATATATAACACATATTTCATACATAAATAATATAACATGTTTTAATAAATATGGTGCATATCATAGACGATCTTAATAGCCTACGAATTGAAAAATACGCTCGAAGACATTAGCAAGGTCTTGGGATTTCACAGCACGTTCCAAATATCCTTACGCTAAAGTCCAAACTGCAGTTGATTGTCGATTCGAAATGAAGGATGACAAAACGGTGTCTTATCCCTCCACTGATGATGGCGACGTAACCTCCAGTTCTGATGTGGCTTTGCACTTCAATGTACGAGATGGGGCATTCGAATTCCTGCTTGTCCTGTGGAAGTGTAGCGTCGACGGTAACCTTCCCGATGAAGCTGTATCTCATTTTTGTCGTGATTGATTTGCCATTCATGTATTGTCTGTAAGAAAGATTAAAATTCATTGAGTAATTGGTTGACTATAGTATTAAGTCAGTAACTAAGCATTCCCGACGTTCTTTAGTCCAATTGGGAATTGAGATTTGAAAGTTCAATGTTATGCTTAAACAGGCTAGGCCAAAATTTTCATAATTTTTTATTCCTAAGTTATATACAATGGTTTGATTATAATTATAAGTAGTCATAACAAGTAATGATAATGATCAAAGATATTACCTGACGTCATAATCACTATGGGCTACTCTGACCGTAAGCATAATTCTGAAAAAAAAAAAAAAAAAATAGTTAAATAAATGTATATAATATATTCTCAAGTTATTTATGGTAAAATGAATCAATGCAAACATATAAAGAAGGTATATTCAGACTTTTAGGCTCTGCTTTATCTTCTTGTCCTGTGCCGTTACTAACGTGGAGAAGCCTAAATCCAACGCTACCAGGCTTTGTACTTCATTTAATTTAAAAACTATTAACTGAAAAAAAATACATATTCTGATCCTTTTGATTGTTTAATATTTAAACATCAAAACAATTCGTCTGAGGATAATTGCTTTTTAGGTCAACAAAGAAATTAAAAAATACTTTTCCATTTTTTGGTTGTTCGTTGTCTGATTTCATTTTTATATTGAATTATTATTAATGCTGGAATTTCGTGTGGATAACTCAAAAATAATTCAACTATAATTATGATGCCTGTCCAAGCTAGTTTCTTACCTCTCTCCGTTCTCTCGTTGACCCCAGATGTAGCTAGAGTTCTCGTATCTATATCCGACATGCCTTGGAACAGCTCTTGGCACATTCGTGTTGCAGCAGTCCCTGGAATACCAGCCACTGGCTAGCTGGAGGAAACCCAGGACTAGTAAAGCTATCAAAAGCCTCATTGCAGTTTCAGCACGAACTGAACGATGCCGCTAGAAAATGCATTTTATATCCACACAACTGACGCATCTCGAGTGCATCGATATCATGAGATATGCACTGGCAATGACTTACTGCGTTATTATCTCAGTGTGACATTGTTGGTAAATAAGAAATAAAACTACAGTTAGTAATTTTCAGTGTATTCGTTCTTGAACCCAGTGATCATAAGTTAATACGGACGATTTTACATCGTGTGTTATACTTGTATACTGAACTTTTAATTTTTTGAGTTTTATTAAAACAAAATACACGATTCCTGTAATTTTATCAATCCAATGGTTCCTTCAGTTCATTTCTGGCCTAACCTTGATCGAATTTGTTTGATCTTATCTGTGCAGCCTGTTAGTGTTTCACATATTTCAGATTATTCACTTGATGATTTCTGTGGAATTTTATGATATCTCAGCAAGTAATTATTGATGCCATTAAAGCTACTTCCTATGTCCTTCTCTTGGAAATAACACTCATAATTTCTCAGATAACTTAGTAAATAATAACGATAATAAATTTTATTTTAATTAATAGCCACCAGAAAAAAAAAAAAAAAAAACGCTGAAAATTGTTGCACAAAGGTTTATGATTTCGAAATAACTATTTCAAGTTCATATAGCTGTTTACAGGAAGAGAATTACCTATTATGAATAGCAATAAATTAATCAAAGAAAAATATCCAAACACTATTGCTAATTTCAAAACGCTATTTCTCTGCAACTTAATAGATTTAAATAACATTTTTTTTTTCTGAGAATTTCTGATTGTAGAACATTCTTAATTTATTTTATTTTACAGATGAGTGTTGGGAAAATTACATCTCGGTTTACTGTTTGTGAAGACCATATCAGATTAATTTAATTTTTTTTTTTTTATAGTGGTTTACTGATTCTAAAACAGTTGCATATTTTTCTCTATTTTCAAAAATAACTGAATGAAGGTAGTATATATATGCAAAATTTTAATTTTTTTTCAATATAATTAATCTCGGTGCACTAGTTTTAAAATTCTATACAATTGTTTTTCATTCTTGAAAAATAATTGAGTTATGGGCGTATATATAAGCAAGATTTAATTTATTTTATTTTTTTCTTCGATGTGTCTTGGTCCTAAAGTTCTTACATATTTTTCTCTATCTTCGAAAATAACTGAGTTATGAGTGTATATGTGGGTAAAATTAAATTAAATTTAATTTTTTTCTAATTAATCAGGTGTCAGATTTTAAAATTTTTTTTTTATTCGTTATTCAAGTTCTAACTATCATAAAACTTAAGACCTCAAATGTTAAGGGGAAGATATTTTTTTGGTAGATTACAGAGATTCATTATTGAAAATAATAAAACAAAAGGAATAAGAAATCTAGATTTTGGAGCATAGTTTTGAAATTTATGAACATGCAGTTTTTATCAAATTTAAATATTTATATTTCATGTTAATTTTTTTATCGTTGTACTGTATTTACAATGTGCTAGGAAAGATAACAGGCAGAAGAATGGAAGTGAAGTAATATTTCATTCGAATTTACCTCTTATTTGGTTTTTCACACCATCACAGACTTTTTTAAATCGAATCAGACGGTTGGAATTAGTAGGTGGCTGGGAAAGTGTCATAAATTTAAAAAAAAATTAAGATTCTCATCTGATTTTTTTTCTTCTCTCTCTTTCACAACTTTATGTTTTGGCGCACCACCACAGCTCTCTAAATTTTATGTTTTACTAATATTTTTGAATTAGGTTGATTTTAGTGAAGTTACTAGTAATGGTGTATTTGGCATGATATCTAACTAAAGGAGAAAAGAGAAAACAAATACTTCTAATGTAATTGTAAACATACAAGCGGTATACTATACATCAATGTTATTGATTGATGTATAATATAACATTGGTGAGCTAGAAATTAAAAAAAAAATTCTAATAAACCAAACTGTAAAAGTTGTGTGGAGAGTGAAGAATAGCCGATAAATTTAGTTTCTAGTAGATTAATATGTTGTAGTTTATTTAATAAAACACATGTTTCCATCGAAACTTACCTTCATTAATTCTTAAACGTCTTTTCATCTATTAATTTGAAAATTCTTAAATTGATTTTAACAACGGAGGGAAGTGAAAGTCGTGTGCTACATTTTTTTTTTTTAACCTTTATAGAAAAACAATCTACGATAAATATTTTAGTTAATTATTTTCAATAATGGACTATTATAATTGACCAATAAAAAATTAATCCCCTCAAAATTTGACGACTGACGTATCAAGATACGTAGAACCCGAAAAAAAAAATCCGTTTGTCCGCCATCCGCCGTACGCCTTACGCCGTCCGCCATACACTATCCGAAGCATTTCTCCAAAACTACTAGTCGAGGTTTTTTTTTTTTTATATTAGCGGCGAAAATACTACAGCATGCAACGATGATCTCAACACCATACGATGGTAGCAGCTGATTTTTTTTTTTTTTAAATGGCGGTGGATTAAATGTAATATAATTCAATAAGTCAGTTATTTTTTAAGATAAAGAACAAATTATTAGTATTTTAAAGCAAAAAAATAAAAGAGAGAATAATTTATAAAAAAGTGAAAATGAAAAAAAAATTGATATTTTACTTATAAATACGCCCATAGCTCTATTCTTGAAGATATAGAAAAAAACATGTATAGACTTTTTGAGACAAAAAAAAAAAATGAAATCTTGTTTATATATATGCCCATAACTCAGTTGTTTTTGAAGATAGAGAAAAATTGTAGATAATTTTTCATTCAGAAAGAAGAAGATGAACAGGAAAAAAAGTTAATCTATAATTCAACTCACAAATTATAATTGATGATAATAATTCCACCAAAACTTAGTTACTATTGATATAGAGAAAAATTGAAAAGACTAGCAGCTGAAAACATCTATATAAGAGTCACACCCTAATATAGTTATTTGGAAATAATACCATTGTGTAATAATTTGCAGCGTTTTTTCTAATGTTAAAAAATAAAATAAATAAAACCTCTAGTAGCTATCGGGGCGGTCCTCTGCTTCTGAACCAAAGCCATTTTTCTATAAATGTTTTATTTTTCATCCTGAATTCGGTTGCATCGTAACCGATGGTTAGATTCAATACTAATTCTGGGATCTACTGTTATTGTTTCTTTTCTGTGGTACTTGGACTTTAATGTATGCTTATTTATTGAGCTATATAACATTATGCTCCCTTTAGGACAATAATAATAGTAAAAAGAGATTACATTCATACCATAATTTTAAAAATAAATAAAACACAGGGAAAAAAGTAATAATAAATATATGAACATCTGAAACACGAGCATACTGATATACAATATTAACAAACATCTAGGGGATCCTCGAACCAAGTGATCCCAGCACTTCTCTCTCAACCACACCGCAGGTGTTGATAGCCTGTGGAGGATTACTCACTGCGCTAGGCTGCATCCTTCACTTGAGTGGCACTAAGTGCTGAGATATCTACAGATCTTGTTGACACATCGGTATGAAGGCGAAACACCGCTTGAAAGCATTAAAAGTTTTTTATCTTTAGAAGTTCCGCAATTTTCTTTTTGAGGTGGTCGTGAGAAACATGTTATTAGAACATTTACTCAACACACGTGGAGGTGTTTCTGAATCGCGACCGCATATGCGTTTTATGTCTCAGGAATTATAAATTCGAACTGTCTTATTGAGAAGAGTGAATCACGGTTATGTTTACTTCCAATTATTTTATCAGTGGATGACTATTAAGGAAATGCAGATTTTTTTTTTCTGTTCGCAAGAGTGTTTTTCATCTATTAATATTTATTTTGCTATATTTGGAACAATTATTAGATTAAAAATTATTAGTAAGGAAAATTTGTCATGGTTTCGCACGAATTTTCCATTGTTAAAATTGATTAAAGAATTTTCAAATACAGTTAGTGATAAAAATGAGTGAAAATAATAAAGAATTGATTAAATTTAATGTATATAGAAACATGTGAAAATATCTAGTACCTCCTTTCAACATAAAACTATCCACTTGGAAACATGGGTTTCGCCAGATGGAAAAATCAAAAACCAGATTGATCTTGTAATGATCGATAGCAGGCACCAAAGTGATATAGCAGATGTGAGGAGCTATAGAGGTACCGATTGCTCAACAGATCATTATCTGGTACGGATAATATATAAACAGAGACTGGCTGTAAAACCAAGAGGAAAAACAGAGAAAGCAAGGAAAAGATATAAGATCGGCGACCTGAAAAGTCCTGAGAAGCAACAGCAATATGTTAGAAAAGTGGAAGAAAAGCTACAAAACAATGCACCTGAAATAGAAGAAGACGTGCAAAAGAAATGGAGTAGAATAAGTGAAGCTGTAAGGAATGCGGCGGATGAGACGATAGGCGAGGAAAAGAGAGAGAAAAAGAACTGTTGGTTCGATCATGAGTGTGAAATAGCGGTACAGGAGAAGTTAAAAGCTCATAAAAAGATGCTTCAAAGGTGGACAAGACAGGCCAGCGAAGAATATAAACGGAAAAGAGAAAATGTGAAGCAGCTCTGCAGATATAAAAAGAGGAAGAAGGAAAAAGAAGATCTAGACGCAATGCTGCAGGATTTCGAAAACAAAAACAGCAGATCATTCTATGGCAGAGTAAAAAACATAAGAAAAGGATTCCAACCCCGGATATCTTTTTGCAAAGACAAGGAAGGTCTACTCTTGGGTGACAAGAATAGAGTGGTCGACAGATGGAAAGAATACTTTAAAGAGCTGCTAAATCCAGATGAAAACTGTGAAGAGACAATTTGTGATCTCGGAACAGTAGAAGAGGACGTAGAGCTGGAACCACCAGATCCGGAAGAAGTAGAAGAAGTAATTATGTCCTTAAAAGATAACAAAGCGCCAGGAATTGATGGGATCCCAGCAGAAGCAATCAAAGCTGGAGGGGAGGCACTCTATAGAGAAATATACGAATTGATTTTAATGATATGGACGAAGGAGGAAATGCCCAGTGAGTGGAAGGTGGCTGTTATGTTGCCTATTCATAAAAAAGGAGACAAACTGGATTGCGAGAATTATAGAGGTATTGCATTACTTAGTGTAGTCTACAAGGTGATGTCAACTTTGATAATGAAGCGGGTTGTCAAGAGAGCGGAAGAGGTGTTGGGCGATTACCAGTGTGGATTCCGCCCTGAAAGATCAACAATAGACAACATCTTTTGCATGAGGATGATGTTAGAAAAATGCTGGGAATGGAACGTTGAACAACATCATCTGTTCATTGATTACAAGCAAGCATACGACAGCATAAATAGAAGCATAATGTATGAAAAGCTAAAACACCTGGGATATCCTTTAAAGCTTATCAGGCTTATCAAGATGACCTGCAGAATAGTCAAGGAGTTGTCAAAATTCAAGGTGAAATGTCAAACTCTTTTGAAATTCAGAAAGGTGTTAAGCAGGGCGATCCTCTTTCTCCAGTCCTATTCAATTTGTTATTGGAAGTGGTCATGAGGTCAATAAGGACAAGGCCTGGAGGATGTATTTATCACAGACTGACGCAACATCTAGCGTTTGCAGACGATCTTGTGATAACCGGAAGAACAACCAGTGCTTTACTTGGAGCTTTCGAGGAATGCGAAGTGGCTGCGAGGAGAACAGGACTGATCATAAATACGAAAAAAACTAAGTATATGAGGATCAGCAGGGAAGAAGGAGGAAACAGGTATATCGAGGGGGCTAGATATAGGTTCGAGAGAGTATCACAGTTTAAGTATCTAGGCACTGTTATCACAGAGAACAATAAGATTAGAGACGAAATTAAAGCAAGGATAACAGCTGGTAATAGATGCTATTGGTCTCTTCTGAAAATATTTCAGAACAGGAATATATCCAGAGAACTGAAGATAAGACTATATTGTACTGTCCTTCAGCCAGTGGTCATGTACGGAAGCGAGTCCTGGACATTAACACGCAATGATGAAAGACTACTAAACATGTGGGAAAGGAAAATTCTCAGAAAAATCTTTGGTCCTACAAAAGAAGGAGACCGTTGGCGAATGAAGACGAATGAGGAAATTAGAACTCTGTATCAAACACCTGATATAGTTGCCAAGATCAAGAGTGCCAGTTAAGATGGCTGGGGCATGTACAGAGAATGGAAAGTAGGAGGCTGCCTAAAATGATGCTGGAGGGACACCCTGGTGGAAAGAGGAGCAGGGGCAGACCTAGACTTCGTTGGCTGCAGGACGTAGAGGAGGACCTTCGGTCGTTAGGAGTCAGCGGATGGAGAAGAGCTGCCGAAGACAGGTCAGAATGGAGGAGGATCGTTGAGGAGGCCAAGGTCCTACAAGGACCATAACGCCGATAGATAGATAGATAGATAGAAACATGTGTTTTATCTAAAAAACTGGTGCGGGCAACACACGACTTTCACTTACCTCCGTTATTAAAAACGATTAAAGAATTTTCAAATACATATAGAGATGAAAATAAATTGTTAAAGAATTAATTAAATTGAATTTTAATAGAAACATATGCTTTATTTTGTAATTTTTATTTTTATCTACAACAATCAGCTTCATCGGCTTTTCATCACTCTTCAAAAACGTTTAGATTCCGGTGTATTAGATAATATTTTTTCTAAAATCTTTAGCTATCCAATAGTAGAAAATGCGCTCAACTTGCATATTTAGCTGTTATTTATCAATGCTAACAATATAATAGACCTAGTTTTTTGTAATTAAAGATACTTTAAAGGAATATAATTTAAAATAGCGGCCTGCACGGGAGCCTTTCTCGACGTAGAACAGGCCTTTGACCGAGTCTGGCACCCGGGATTGCTTTACAAGCTCCGCCTATTTCTCCCTCCTACTTATTTTCTTATTATACAGTCCTACCTTGCTGATAGATCTTTCCAAATAAATCACCACAGCTCCTTTTCCTCCCTTTTTTCTCAATCTGCTGGTGTTCCCCAAGGCAGCAGATTGAGAAAAAAGGGAGGAAAAGGAGCTGTGGTGATTTATTTGGAAAGATCTATCAGCAAGGTAGGACTGTATAATAAGAAAATAAGTAGGAGGGAGAAATAGGCGGAGCTTGTAAAGCAATCCCGGGTGCCAGACTCGGTCAAAGGCCTGTTCTACGTCGAGAAAGGCTCCCGTGCAGGCCGCTATTTTAAATTATATTCCTTTAAAGTATCTTTAATTACAAAAAACTAGGTCTATTATATTGTTAGCATTGATAAATAACAGCTAAATATGCAAGTTGAGCGCATTTTCTACTATTGGATAGCTAAAGATTTTAGAAAAAATATTATCTAATACACCGGAATCTAAACGTTTTTGAAGAGTGATGAAAAGCCGATGAAGCTGATTGTTGTAGATAAAAATAAAAATTACAAAGAAAAGAAAGAATATTTATGAATTCAGCAAAATCAGCTTACTGGCATTGCTATCTTTGTGCATTTTTTTAGGATTGTATCGAATTTGCGATTCCTACAGCTCTTCATACGATGAATTTTACACCTTTTGAGTATTTAATCCTAAGTGAGTCTACCGATTTTAATTTTTTTTTTTTTCTAGAAACAATTCTTTATTGAGTAATATTACAATCTGTCCAATTTAGGACATTTTTAATAGTGATAAAGTACAACATTCACACGATATATACAAAACAATAAATTTATATAATAATAATACAATATACATATATACAAAACAAAATCAATAAAATATATACAAAAGTCACTCATACCTATATACAATTCACAAGCATACAGCACGTGAGTAGAGAATCTAGCTAATGCTAGAACTCCAATATACTGGTTACAAGAGGTCTCGAGGCCACTGCCGTTTCAACCTTCTAGGAGGATGGTAAGGATGTGTGGAGCCGGATAAGGATTGAGCTAGGGAATTAGGGTGATGGATAAGGTTCTGAGGAAATTTAGAGAATTTTAATGGTATAAAGTCTAAAATAAATGGAATATTTAGGTCGCGGTGTAAGGTATAGTATACATAATAAGGCGCATTAACTATTGTTCGGAGGACTTTGGATTGGATGCGTTTGATGTTAGAATGTTTAGCTGTCCCCCACAGTTCAAGTCCGTAGGTCTATATAGGTTTCAGTACTGTCTTGTATATTAGTAATTTGTTGTCAACTGTAAGATGGGATTTTCCGTTTAGTAGTCTGTATAACTGGCCGAATCTGCGGTTGAGTTCTTTTCTTTTAAGTCTTGTATGTGGGTTCCACGCCAGTATTTTGTCTAGTAAAAAGCCGAGATACCGGACTGTGTCTGAGGAAGGAAGCGGTATGGAATTGAAATTAACCGTTGGACAGGATTTGCGTCGAAGGGTGAATGTGACGTGAGTGCATTTGCTTTCGTTCACCTTAATGCGCTAAGCATTGCACCAGTCTTCGACAAGGGAAAGGTGCTTTTGGAGATTTAGCGATGCTGCTTCAGGATCGGAATTGGATGACAAAATGGCGGTGTCATCAGCAAATGTTGCCAGAAAGGTATCGGGATCGGTAGGAATATCGGCGGTGTAGAGGATGTAGAGGACGGGTCCCAAAACGCTGCCTTGAGGAACACCGGCCTCAACAGTATAATGTTTGGAAAATTCGGAACCACAGCGAACTCGGAAGGAGCGGTTTGACAGATAGGATCGGAGGACTAGGTATAAGGATTGGGGTAAATGGGTTTTGAGCTTGAAGAGCAATCCCGGGTGCCACACCCGGTCAAAAGCTTGAGCTATGTCCAGAAAGGCACCCGAACAATACTCCTTGCACACAAGGACGGGGGAAATGTGGTCCACAACTTGGAGTCCTTGCTGAACCGTTGAATGTTGAGGACGAAATCCAAACTGAGGTGAAGGAAAATTTTGAAATTGGGCTAGGATTCGTTTTAGAAGGAGCTTTTCGAAAATTATAGAGAGGATCGGGAGCAGGCTAATAGGTCTGTAAGATGAAGTGCTATGAGAAGGTTTTCCTGGTTTTAAGAAAAGGATGATAGTTGAATGTTTCCATAAGAGAGGGAAATAGGTAGTGTACAGTTGTAGAGATATGCAAGAAATGTAATGGCTTTGGGAGGAAGTTGTCTTAAGATCTGAGGAGTATGGAGGTCGTATCTTGGGGATTTACGGAGAGGAAGCTTTTTAAGAAGATATTTGACCTCAGATGGATTAACTGCTTTAGGTGGTAAGGATAATGGTATTGGTGTAATAAGGAACTCTTCAACTGTTGCAGTATGGGTTGGATTGAGCTCAGGATCAGGAGTGAAAACTTTGGAAAGGTACTAAGCAAATTCCTCGGCTTTATCCTTATCGGAAGCAGCCCAGGAACTTTCACCGCGCCGGAGAGGGTGGGAAATGGTGTGGGATTTTAGAATTCTCTTCGTGACATTCCATAGGGAATTGCCACGAGTCGAGAGAAGGGAGAGGTAGGAATTGTAGGATTGGGAACGGAATATCGCCAACTCCCGCTTTAATTTTCTACAAAGAAAGTTTTAAGAGCGGCGATCTTCTGGGTGGCGGGTGCGTTGCCATAATGATCTGACTCGGCGTTTGGTGTTTATGAGGTCCTTCAGGTGTTGTGGTAAATGGCTTTTGTTAGGAATTCTATGGGATTGTTTGGGAGAGGAGGCAGTCCAGGCAGCTTGTTGAATCGAGGTTGTAAAGGAATAGACGGCATCATCGAGGTCAGTTGGGGTTTTGAGAGGTACTCTGAGGTCAATATAATTGGTGAGGGTTTCGCGGAAGAGGTTCCAGTTGACAGGGCCTCTAATGAATGACGGTGGGAAAGATTTAGGAATAGGAGTTATGGATTCATTTAGGATTAATGGACTATGATCAGAGGATAGTTCATCAAGGCGAGTTACGGAATAGTTCAGAGAGCCTAATCCGCTGTGGATGAAGAAGTCGAGGATGTCAGGATTACGGTTAGGATCTGTTGGCCAGTAGGTACGAGAATAGGGAGGTAGGAGTTGAGTGCAGACTGCAATGTCCGTCCACGAGAATTAGTGGTTCTGGAACCCCATTGTTGGTGCTTGGCGTTTAAGTCTGCACCTAGAATGAAGTGATTCCCCAAGGAGTTAAGGAAGGATCCAAATTGGGCAGAAGAAATGGGATGTTTAGGAGGGCAGTATGCGGATGCGATGATGAGCGGAAAGGAAAAGGTTTTGATTATAATGGAGGTTGCTTGTAGGTAATCGTGGGTGGGAAGTGGGTGTAAGTGATGGGAGAGGGATCAGCGGACAATGACAGCAGTACCGGATCCGTATTGAACGAATTTGATAACGAAGTGAAGAAAAAAAGAGTGAGCATATGTGTTTTATTTTTTTTCCCGTACACAAGAAAAGTAATATAAATGTATAATATGGCGTTGGACATCTTAACATTTTAGGCAAGAAAGTTTTATACAAAGCTGTAAAACGTAACGTAGAATGACGAAAAATAATAATTTCTACTGTATGATTATTGAATCAGAATCACATGTTTTGGTCTAAAATTGAGACATTGATTTCCAAAAGGTAAAGCTGATATTTTCACATATTTGTATTCTAATGGTTTAGTTTTATCTAAATCCGTCATCAAATTTTATCTAAAAAACATTAACATCCTTTAAAAAAGTATTTAAATATTGCATTTCATTACAAAATATCCATGTTTCGTTCCAAAACGAACTTTATCCTATGTAAACAGATATAACCTTTCCTTTTATTTTCTTCCAAAAGGTACTATATTTCCGACTGTATGGCAGAATCACCTAATGCCGTAATATATCACTATTAATTTATTGTTTACATCATTTTATAGATTTTTATAGGTTCATTTAGCACGCCTAGAATCACCGCTATTATTGTGATCACTGGTTTTAACCTAATAATCAGTTTTTAGGCTATTTGGAACAACTTAGTTGCGTAGCTTTGGTTCTTTTAGGTTGTCAATTAAATTAAGTTTTTTCATAGTATTTCTTCTTGCAGTAACATAAATTTGGTTTAAATTTTTTCAGATACTCACATTTTAATAGAATAATGGTATTTGATGCAGCAAATAGTTGGAATTAAGATTCCACGAACTTGCTAAATATGTGAAGAAAATTCGTGCCTGATCTAAATTAGTAGTCGATTTTTTTATGTAAAATAAAAGCTCAAAAGTTATTATTTATCAGTATCTATGGTTAAATAGTGTTTACACGTCGTTAATAATATAGTTCAATTTGCTAAATTCACACAAATAGTAAATACAAGTTCAAAATAAACTTCATTATTACATACTTTGTTATTATAGAGCCATAAATAGATATATTGTCTTTTGAATATTCACTTTCTTTATGAATAATAGATAATCAATGTAATTAACCAACAAAGAAATATATTTCTCCGAGGGAGAATAAGGAAATACACATAGCTTAGTAATTAACGATATAAAGACGTTAGTTATCACTAATGTTGTATCAGGAAGGTTATAGTGACTGTTACCAACTTATATCGCGTTATATTCTTCCAAAAAGTACTATATCCCTTTTAATTATTTCCAAAAAGTACTATATCTATGTTTCGTCCCAAAAAGTACTATATCCATATTATATTGTTTACAATCATCGGAAAAGTGCAATAATTTGGAAAAATGAGTTGGGAACACACTTAAAAATCAACTTTTGATTTTAATAAAAAAAGAATCACGCAAATTGGTCCAATAATAAATAAATGACAGATTTTTGCATTCCCTGTAAAATTTTCTAAAGTGGATATAGTATCTTTTTGAAATCAAAGTCTCAATTGTTGAAACTCTGACCTTTTTCTCAAGTTTAACTTTATTTAGAAGTTCTTAAATTGATTTTAACGACGGATTTAAGTGAAACTATATTTTTTTATATTTATTTATGGTAGTTGGTGAAATGCATTATTTTAATCTAATTTTTTTTTTGATTTGAAGGAACGTATATTATATTGGAAACATATTAGTACGTAATCAATGGCGCTAAATATTAATAATCATTCTTATCAGTTTCTTATTTGCGATGATGTTCCATTTTAATTGACAAAAAAAAAAACAAAAAAAAAAAAATTATCTTCCTTATTGATTCAATGGTGCGTCAGTTAATCTAATAAATTACTAGAGATCAACATTCATGTACAAACCTGCTTGGATAGGAATATTTAAGGGATTCCCGTTATTAGTCAGAACTGCTTTCGATGAATTCATACAAATTTTCATTAGCAACATGAGTCACTCCATTGATAAGGCTAGTTTAAATTCTTGGCTCTGGAGACAGTGAATATTTCCTTCCGAGATGGCACAGGGGCTGTATGCACTAATTATACTCCTTTTCTTGGGCGTTGAAGGATATCTGGTTAACCTGGAAAATTATGGATCGCCTTGGCAGAGGTATTTATCATTAAAATTTTAAAAAGTCATTTTATCAACATTATCCAAAATGGACTCTTTAAAAAATATTTATGCACTAATAATATTTTTATTTAATGATTTCTCAACTTCGACTATGGGTGCAAGTTGTTCGGTGGATTGTCTAGTAGACTTAAGATATGATTTGAAGGGCTAATGAAATTTTTCATTAGATTCACCTTTAGCGCTCAGGTATGCCAGGTTAAAGTGGCTCAATCCAGTTTCTCGGAGTTAGTATTTCCAGAGATTATACGTATGTCGCTAATTCAAAACCAAAAATATCTTACATTCTTAACCTATACATCTCTTGTTTATCTCTGTATTCGATTAATACGAGATCTCAGCCCGCTAACCTCTATTTTCCTTTAAACAGGACATCATCCTTTAAAAAGTCGATTACTTTACGTGCCACCTGGTTTTATGATATCCCTTCTCTGCTTTTTATTGAAATCTAAATCCCGAAGGGTAATCTTTCGTAATGTGCCTATCTGTTTTATGTTGATCACTGATATTAAGTTGATCAATTCTAACTTTAAATCCTTCAATTCCACACCAGTGACCTTAAATTATGGTGTCAAAATTGGAGGATAAAAATAAACTCCAATAAAACCCACTAAATACCTTTTTCCTACCTTTACCCTTCGTCACAAACCTATGACATCCTGCCGTACAGTATTCTCAAATAAGCCTCCACTTGTCTCTGTTAAAAAGATCCGATATCTAGGTCTAAATCATGACAAACGTTTTACTTAGAATCCTCATACAGGATTGAAGCGACACGGCTACGTCAAAACGTATTGGACGAAACGCTCAAACCTTCCGCTTAACTAAAAGAGTGTTATTTACATGACTATCTTAAGACCAAGATGGACTTACGGTGTAGAGATTTGGGGCTCTACTAAACCATTAAATTATTTTCGTCTCCAATCTTTACAATAAAAAATCCTCAATGATCCTTATATTGTCACAGATAAACTCATCCATAAAGACCTTAATGTTCCATATGTTGCTGATTTGCTCCGAACCAATCACTCCATGACAAACTTCATTCTCACTGTAGTCCACTACTTTCAATCCTTGCTTCCTCTGCAATCCTGGATAATCCTCCGAGGCGTCTGAAAAGAAGATGGCCCCGGAACCTTCTTGTTTAGCATAGTTTTTGGAGAGCTGCCAATAGGTAGTATCCCTACATGTGGGCAGTACAGTTTATCCTGTATCACATTAACTAAATTTATTTTATTATACGGTTGTAAATATCAATAAATATGTTTATTTTTTCAATTCTAACTTTGTTTTATAGTTCTGAAATTGATTTTAACTAAAGACATGAGCGAAAGTCGTTTGTTGCCCTACCAGATTTTTTAAATTATTATTTTTTTAGGTATTACCGACCTCGGAAGATGAGCTCAACATCCGATTTCTCCTTTTCTTTTGACAAACGCGGTTTCTTCGGGAAGGTGACGTTCGACATTGACATCGCCGTACCTCCTGAAATGATGACCAGGAACATCACCAACATAGACGTGAGGTTCGACCCTACTTCCGACCTGGACGCCAAGGTCTCCGTGACCAGAGGAGGCATGGGATACGATTACGCCACCTTGCACTTCCAATCGGAAGCGGATGCTGGAAAAATGCACGTCTACGTGATATTGGAGAGCAGATGATCTTGACCAATATAAGGCTTTGTTATTAATTGTTAAATTATTTAAGCTATTGTAAATAATAATATATTTATTTTTTATATTCACTACTGTTATATTTTTGACCGGCTGCTTTTCTAAGACATAGGTTGTTTCAAAACCTAGATTAATTAATATATTTAATGTATTTAAAGACTATACTTTTTAAAGCCCAATGGAGTCCTTTTCCAAGTTGTCGTGTTTACCAATATTAATAGTTATTAGGTGGCATGAAAGCGATTTTAAATGAGCAGAAGAATCTAATCAATACAATTATTATTAAAAAAAGGAACTAACATAAATTTATTACCATTACTTTACAATTTAATAGAACATAGAAATATCACTCAGAATACTGAGGAGATCGTACTGCAGAATTTGCCATACAATATTCCAAAGCTATCTCAGCACTTCAGTCGGCTAGCGAAGATGGAATTTGTCTCAGGTGTTCTCCATCATCCACGAGTCCAATATCAGATCTCTGACGGCTTCCGTGGAAGGTCTTCCACTCTTCTGTCTCTGGAATACGACTGACCTCTTCTTGGGGAGGAAACACCTTCGTCGCCTCTATCCCCTCTTCTTTTAAAAATTATTGTATTTTGGAAAATGCCGATCTCCTATAACGATAAAGGACTGATACGGGAAGAGCCCGAAGTTAGCGGTCCAGCCTTTGTTCTTACTCTTGTCGGCTAGTAGCTGGGGTCTAGGAAGTTTCTGGGGTATCGCGGGGTACCCATGGGAAATTCAAGGGGAGCAGGAAACGCCTTTTGAACATTTACCGACCTTAAAATTATCTAGTAATGAATTTACTCCTCTCATTATCCTCAATAAATAACATTACTTTGACTGATGAAATCATCTTATCATACCTTAATCCACATTCAAAGCTTTCTCTATCTTGATATAATTTTTACTTTCACTTGCCTATTGTATATGAAATATGTAGGAAGGGAAAGTATTGCGATCTTTAAAATTTTCTATTTCTAGTTTTCACAGAAAATACACGTTTTAGAGTTCCCTTTGTCTAAGTGACCTAGTCATATATTTGACAAATAAAAAATAAATATTTTAGAAGCGTATATGCCTGAAATATTACAGCAACTTTCTCAAAAAAATAGGTGAACCAGACAAGCCTTATAATACAGTAATTTTCGCAATTTATAACGATTCCTAAAAAATAGCTATAACAATCTTGATTAAATTCGTTATATGGATGTAAAATTAAATAAGCTCAAATATGATGTGCTTTTTCTCCAGATTTAAATAGTCTAAAACGGCATAAATGCCGAATTAGATTTTCTATTTAGATAAATTACATCTTCCGAAGCACCTTTTAATTTGTAGGTTCGAAAAAAATAACCATATATTTATTGACATTGATAAAAACCGGCTAAATATGCATTTTGAATGAATTTGATAGCCACCTAAAAGGGAAAAGAGCAAACATATGTTTTTAAGGTAAACTGTTTTTTATTATTTTTTTTTTCCGGACAAAATAATAGTAATATAGATGTGTGATATAGTTGGAGACCTACAGAATAAAAAAAAAAATGTTTTAGTAAGTGGCTGTAATGTAAAATGACGAATAAGGCATATACTTAGCGATTATTGTAAATAATAATTTTATATTATTATATTACTACATCTAAAACGCATGTTTCCAACGAAACTGAATATGATTCTTTAAAGTATTGTAAATTCTAACTTTATTTAATGATTCTTAAATTAATTTTAATAACTCGGGTAAGTTAAAGTCGTGTTTTGCCCGTACCAGATTTTTTACTCATTAAAATAATCACTGATCTCGTAAGTCTTTGTTTATTGTATTTGTATAAGTTTTAATCTATGAACCTTTCCTCTGGAACCTTTAAGAGCTGAACATGAAGGTATAAACAACTATCTGCTGGACAATCAGAGCTGAACATGAAGGTATATAAACAACTATCTGCTGGGACAATCAAGAGCTGACATGAAGGTATAAACAACTATCTGCTGGACAATCAGAGCTGACATGAAGGTATAAACAACTATCTGTTGGACAATAGATTCTTAGTTATGTTTTGAACGAAAAAAATATCACTGTATAAAGATCTATTTGAATGGTGGTTGATAATCAAAACATATACACACGTAAAGATATTGATAGGTGAACTGCAAAATATTGGGGAAATGAAAAGGCGTTAAAATTCGAAATCCACAATCGCATATCATGTATAACACTTCAGCTCAGAATCATTCTCATCATTTCATTTTATTATTTCTGTTATTTCTATTCCTACGAATATGGAAAGAATTAATACATAGAAATAAAAAATCTTAAAACCCATTCGAAAACAAAGTCTTGTTGTTAAATATAATTTGAATACATCAAAAATATTTAGTAAAAGTTAAAAAAAAAAAAAAAATCAAGTGAATTTAAGGATAATTTATAATAATTTAACTATTGCCTATACACATTTATAAAAAATCTAAAGAGGGCAACACACGACTTTCACTAACCTCGGTTTTTAAAATCAATCTAAGAACTAATAACTATGATAGAACTCAAAAAGGTTTGAATCATTTGAAACATGTTTTAGATTAAATAATATAGAAATATAAATTTTATAATCTAACAATCAGTTAGTTTTATCGGTTTTTCATCTTTCTTCATAAAATTTAACAATATTTTATACAATATCATATTTTTCTTTTCAACTGTATACTACAAATCTGTATTAAAGTTCTTGGGTTCAAAAATACAAAAATCGCATTAAAACAACATTATTTTGTTCTTTTTTTATTGAGATCATATGTCGTTCAACTGATATAGTTTTTTTTTGTTTTTTTTTTGCAATAGTTAGATGATATGGTTAATTTTTTGGAATGTTCAAAATTAAAGGTACTTTAGAAGAAGAAAATTTTAATTATCGGTATTTAGGCCGTGTCAGACTATTTCAATCAGAATAAAACATACATGATATGAAAGCCATTTAAGCTTTACATCTATATTAAGAATTTAATCAAAATCATTAGAGCCGTTTTTGAAAAATCAGATATAGGTGCTAAAATATTTTAAAGTGGCACTTATGTTTCCTAGATTTTTATGAAAAAGTTGCTGCAACATTGTGACATTAAATTAGGAATTTCAGTGAGAAACTTTTTTTTTTTTTTTTTTTTTTTTTTTGTGAGTAATCGAAATCCTGACTCAATTTTGTTTTAGTGATATTAATTTTTCTTTTGTTTTGCAGATTGGGCAATAAGCATTAGAGCTAAAAAAAAGTCGTTCATTCCATACGTACAGAGTAAAAAAAGTTAACTTAAATTACACATGGAAAGAAAAAAAAAATATATATATATAATCTTGGCCACATTCATACACTATATACAATACTCCCTCTTTAGTTCCTTGTTTGTTTATTCGTTTAACATCACTTTATGCTACTATGGCTAATCGGACGATGTAGGACGACTCGGGCTAAGGGACGACTACAGTGGGAGTCTTAAATTTTGCCTGTCCAGGTTTTATTAGGATAGAGATCTTTAACGAGTACCTGACATCGCACAGGCTCGGGACCACCTTTTAACGTCCCCTCCGAAGGACGGCATAACTAAGGATTTTTTACTGCCATTAAAAAATCCTAGGGCCACCCGCAGATTCGAACCCGCGACCTTTGGCATAGGAAGCTGTTATGCTAGCAACTACGCTATGGGTGACCCCTACTTCAGTTCCTTAACTTTTTCTTTGACCGAGTCTGGCGGCCGGCCGGAATTGCATTACAAGCTCCGTCTATTCCTCCTTTATACATATTTTCTTATTATCCAGGCCTACCTCGCTGATAGATCTTTCAAAATGAATCACATAGTTCCTATTCCTCCCTGTTTTCCTAATCTGCTGGTGTTCCTCAAGGCAGCATCCTAGGACCCGTTCTTAATACAGTCTATACAGCTGATATCCCAACCCATCCTAACACTTTCCTTTCTACCTATGCTGATGACACGTTTGTGCTATCAGTAGATAATGATCCAGTTACTGCCTCCCACACTCTTCAATCCCACATCCGAAACCTTGAAGTTTAGTGCCGGAATTGGAGGATTAAAATTAACTCTAATCAATCCCACCAGATAACATTTACCCTTCGTTCTGAACCATTGACTTCCTGCCCTATAGTATCCTTTCATGACACTCCATTAACCCCTGTTGATCAAATTCGATACCTGGGACTTGACGAACGTCTACCTCGGAATCCCCATACAAGACTGAAACGACATGAAACTGCCCGACGTTTTCGACTATGTCAACACTTACAGGACGAATGCTCCAACCTTCCACTTAATTACAAAAGACTCATTTATATGACCATCATAAGACCGATATGGAATAGAGTTTTAGGGCTCAACTAAACCATCGAATTATTCTCGTATCCAATCCTTGCAATCCAAAATCCTTCGGAAAATCCTCAATGCTTCTTATTTAGTCACATACAAACTCATTCATAAAGACCTTAATATTCCATATGTTGCTTACTTAGCCCGAACCAGGTATCATTCCTCACATGAAAAACTCCATTCCTACTACAATCCATTAGTTTCAATCCTTGCTTCCTCTTCTATCCCTGATAATCCTTCGAGGCGTCTGAAAAGCAGATGGCCACGGGACCTTGTAGTTTAGAATATGTTTAAAGTGCTGCCACTGGGTAGTGTCTCTACATGTATTTCATGACAGTTTTATATATTATCATCACATTTACTTGATGCATTTTTATTTAACGCAGTTGTAAATACCAATAAATATGTTTAAAAAAAAATTCTTTTCTCTAATGCCATACACTTGTATATACCGCTCAGTTAATTAAATGATTATGCACTGCATCATATGTAATTTTGAATCATTTAATGAATAATCAATTATCATGTATTGGTAATGGGGTAGAAGAAAACTCAAAATACAAAAAAATAAATAAAAAATTGTATTATAAAATAAATTTAATGTACAGTTTTATAAAATAATTGGGTTGAAACATACGGAATCATTTAGCTTATTAACTTCCATAAATATAAACTGAAAAATCGAAGCCTTTGTTCCTCTGAGACTTGAAGTGGAAGGTGACGTTCTTGTATCCAACTCCACCCCTCAGGATAGAGGCGAATCCACCTTCCCCGACACGTTTTTGGTCGAGGATTTCAATATAGGAGATGGTCCCGTTTGGACGTTGATATTTTGCAGGAAACTCTATGTCTTGAGTCACTTTCCTCATGAAACTACTGGACTTCTTGACTCGGGTGAAGTAAAGTAACCTGTGAATTAAAAAAATCTTTATAATAAATTCGATTGATGATTGGAAGATAAAACATCATTTTGTCAAAGCAAATTAAAAAAAAAGAAAGAAATATATATATATATATATATATATATATATATATATAAATGTTTCCAAAATAAAACATAACCTTATGTTTTTACAAAATGCTGATTACACAAAAAAAAACAATATTATATATTGAAAGTTTAAGAGAAGCATATAAAAATCAATGAAAAAAATTTATATTCTCTATTAAAATGAATCATAATATTAATTTTCAACTATGACCACTGTTGATTTTTGTCACCGCTGTTTTTCGTGAAAATTGATTTACTTCATGTTACCCCTTAATGTTAATTATTTTTCCTTGTTTTTTTTTTTAGGGGGATTTTCGGTGGCGAGACTATGTAAGCCCTTAGCAGCGTGGTGTAATCTGCTGGGAGAATACACTCACGTTTTACGATGAATTATTTATGTGAGTGGCCACCAGTTGGCTGATGGGTCTCACATACACAGGGGACAGGCTGTGAGCAACCCCATTAAATTAACTGTTTGGGGGAATTCTAACCCACAACCTTTGGCATGGAAGAATAGTTCGCTAGCTACTCAGTCTGGGGCTTACCAATGTTAATTGTTTCAGATAGGAAAATGCTTAAAATTCGACATAAAATGCTTACTAGTTTTATTCTGACAGCAGTTAAAACTACTAACAAATAACTAAAAAAGCTTACTTTTTAATATTCTTTATTTCATTAAGCGTATGATTGGATCAAATTCATTACCATACTAAATGAAAGCTTAGTGCAATTTCTAAAACCGCGATTATATATACCATGATATATCTGAATCCCTTGGACATAAAGAGCTTCGGGAGCTTATTCTCTTATCTATCGATTTGTTATAGTCTAATTGTGAATAAAGACGTTGATTTATATAAGGTGCTACATCCATTCTAGTAAATTCTACAACGAGCGCGAAAATATCTATATTATTAAACCAACTAATTTCATTATTTTTACATTAAAATCTAGAATTATTTTTTTACTAGATTATATAATTTATATTTACTATAGCACTATTTTAAAGTTATGGAATGAAATGTTTTAGTAGATTAGGAACGAACCTAAGTGTATAAAATAATATAAATGCGATTATTTTCTATTATTTTATACACTTAGTTCTGTTCATAATCTACTAAAACATTTCATTCCATAACCATTTTTAAAAGACTTGAATGTTCATTAGCTGTGATAATTCCCATACATAAAAAAGGCAGCCAGGCTGAATGCTCCAACTACAGACCTATATGCCTGTCTCCAGTGGTTGGTTGGTTGTTATATTTTATTGGCACAAAACATCTCGGTCATCAGTGCCAGACACTCATTTTTAGAAACTAATTTAAGGTTTAATAATGAACAATTGTTTTACTAAAAAACAAATAACAAATAGTTGAGAAAAAAAACAATTAACTATAAGAATAATCACTAGTAAGAAAAAATGTAACAGCATTAGCAAAATTTAACTTGATATATGTTTAATCAGGTTAAATTTAAAATAAAAAAAAAAAAAAAAAAAAAAAAAAAAAAAAAAAAAAAAAAAAAAAGAAATTATATATATATATATATAATATATATATATATATATATAAATTAAGTTAAAAATTAATTAATTAATTTAGAAAATAAAATAATAATAATTATAATAATTTTAAAAATAATAGTAAAATACAATTTTCAAATCTGCTTGTAAAAGTCCATTTCCGTAAGAAAGCACATCAATTCGTCAATTCTATTTATATCGTGCCCCAAAGCAACCGCGACATTGAGTGGTATTCCCCTTTGGTTCAATTTCCCTGTGTAGAAGGGGCATTCCTCGAAAATGTGAGTAACTGTCAGGGCTCCCCCACAATGCTGACATCTTGGGGGCAAATCCTTAGATATTAAGTGCCCATGGGTTAATCTTGTATGTCCGATTCTCAGGCGGGCCAGGACCACCTCCTCTCTGCGGTTGATGCGATTTGAGGTTTTCCAAGACTTTGGCTCACTCTTAATCGCTTTCAGCTTGCTTGGATAGCTGTTTTTCCATGTTTCATCCCATTTTTTAAAAACACTTTCAATTAGAGGGCGCGCTAGTTCTGATGGTGTTAACAGTGCTTTACCACGACCAGGGAGAGTGAGAGCCTCTTTGGCTGCCTTATCTGCCATTTCATTTCCCATTATCCCCATATGGCCCGGTATCCAGACATAATGAATTATTTTTCCGTCTTCAGTGGTATACAAGTTCTGTCTCCAGTGGTATACAAGTTGTATAATAGACTGAAACCTCTAGTTGAGCCGTTTATAGGAGAGGAGCAAGCTGGATTCAGACCAGGACGTCAGACGCAGGACCATATATTCACCCTTAGGAATATTATGCAAAAATCATGGGATCATGATAAAAATTTTTACCTTGCCTTCCTAGACCTTCAAGGTGCATTTGACTCGGTCCCAAGAAACGAAATATGGGAAGCACTAAGAACAAAGAATGTTCCAAGAAGCCTGGTGGAAGCTATAAAATTCATATACCAAGATCCAAAGGGTATAGTGCGACTGAATGGGCAGGAATCTGACCATTTTAGCATAGCTAGAGGGGTTAAACAAGGGTATAGCTTAAGCCCATTGCTATTTACATTATATATGGATGAAATAGCTGCAATCTGCAAAAGGCGAATAGAAAGGACTTTCCTAGGGCGAAGGAATCTGTTTCCAGTCTTTATACAGCTTCTCCTGTATACGGGCGATATTGTCCTGATTGCAGATTCTGTAGAGAAATTGCAGCAAGCAGTTGACGAATGGAATGAAGAGCTCCGCAGGAAGGGCATGATCACCAGTACCAGCAAGAGTAAGATCTTCCAGGTTGGAAGGATACAGATTTCACCTACCTCGGTACTTTTATGCATAGATCTGGGAAAGTAGACTTAGAAATAGTAAACAGGATAAGCAAGGCCAACGCTGTATACTACCAGATCTGCAATACAGTGATCGGGAAGAGAGAAGTCAGCAGAAATGTGAAACTGCACATCTTTAAGGCGGTGTACCTTCCTATACTCCTTTATGGTGCAGAAAGCTGGGTGATGACTAGCAGACTGGAGAGCAAAGTCATTGCTGCGGAGATGAGATTTCTCCGTAGAATCGCAGGGAGAACAAGACGGGACTGCATCCGCAATGATAGGATCAGAGAGGAGTTAGGAGTTCCCTCAATGAAGGATGTCCTGGAAACTCGGCAGCTTAAGTGGTTTGGAAAGTTGTCCGGATGGAGGGACACAGAGATCCATTGAAAACCATGGACTATATTCCCATTGGTAAAAGACCCCGTGGCCGACCAAGAATGTCGTATGTCCTGGAGTACGTAGACCGTGTATGCAAGAAATGAAATAAAAATATTCGCCAAGCCAGAAATCTAGCATACAACCGGGAACATTGGCAATCCTGGCTAAACGCTCCCCTACGCTGAAAGGCACTACAGGGTGATTCAAAAGAAGAAGAAAAAGAAGAATGCTCATTAGATAAAACCAAAAGGGCGATTTAGATAAAAGTAAATTATGAAAACACAAATATGTCAAAATATCAATTTCGTAAAAAATGTCATTTAGTACCTTTTGGAAATCAATTATACCTGATAATTAAAGGTAGCTCCAAAAGAATAGAATTCCAATAACTTAAGCCTGCCTATGTGACTTTGGTTTCATAATTAAACATCAAGCATCAGTTTCAGATACCTATGCTTCAGAAAGTTCAGGCGTGGAGCAACTCAAGACCAGCCTGAAGCTCAGACACTAAAAGTGGATACTGAAAAAGAGTGATCTCGGTCTAACCGCCTCATCGTTTGGTCTCGAAAAAAGGCGAATCACTATTCAATCAATCAATGAACCGAAGATCATTGATTGATTGATGGGTTGTAAAGGTACAAGTTTTTTTAAACATGGATAAGTCTGTAAGATGGAGGTTTTAGATGGATATGACTTTTGGAGGGGTTATACTTAATGAAACGTTTTTTCATCTTTGAAAACCCGCGCTATGGGTGTGAAATTTAGATTGTAATTTGACGACAGTTTCCTAATTAGAAATAGAAATACTTTTTGCTATATGATATTTGTCAATACCGTAGGATATAAGAATATAGCTTTGGTACATACGGATTATGAACTAAATTGCTTTGAACGAATTAATCAATCACGTTTGAAACACCTATTTTCTCATAACTTAGTTTATTTAGAATAATCATTAATTATTAATTTGAAAAATTATAGATGGAGAATATACGAAACATTCTGAGATATATTGAAAAAAACAAAGCCTGTAGTGGTATGGACATTTGAAAAGAATGCCGCAGGAAAAATAACTAGATAAGTCTAAATGTGGAAAATTAAGGGAATAAGCAGACGAATACCAAGAAAGACCATATATGAAGAAGTGGAGGAGTCCATGATGGGTCATGGTTTACCGGGAGAATATACCTTAGAGTGGACATTATAAAAAGAAGCCATACAAACATAGATTAAAGAAACCCATTTTAGTAAAAACTTCTTATAACAAAAACAAAAAAAAAAAATTAAAATTCAGGGAGTCATAGGAACTGCCGACAGAAACAAAAACTTTTTTTCAAATTCTCGATTTGCGCTTTAAATTTGTCGGAATGAAGAGTTAAAGTAGATTATGTTGAGAATGCATGTTTTTTTAAAATTATTGTTTCATTTAATTGTAAAACATCATTACCCTGTAGAGATATGCTATCTTGAAGTATGTCATCGTTATATGTATGTGACTGTAGACTGTGTGTGTAGGTTGGTAGGTTGTGGTGTAGTTGAATTTTTTTTATGCACCTACGGTACTAAAACATAAACTTTCAGATCTAATAAATATTATTTAAATTAATTTTAACTCTAATCAGTGTGGTAAGAAGAGGAAATTACTTGCAATGATTATATAGGATTTGGTTTCAAAAATTATGATCCTGAGAAAAAGAGAAAAAAATACAGGAAATGAACACAGCAGATACTTTTTGTAATATATATTTTGTTTAAACATGACAAGAATAATATATTTAAATTTTTTTAGATTAACATTTGAATGAATTTTCGGCTCACCCCGTTAAAAGCATAAAATAAGATAATAAAACGGAAGTTAATTACTTGGTTACTATCGCTAACTTTACAGAGATAATAAAAGAATAGATAAAAAATAATAGCCCATAAAGTGCTGAGCTCTAACGATTTCTAAATATAGACAAAAATAGTCTTTTTACGGCATTAAAACTGCAATGGAAGCTTGGATAGAATGGTTGATGTATACGGCTGAAAATATAATACTTTTAAGGATTCAATTTTATTCATTGTGTAGATGTTGTATTAATTTCTGTTTTGCTTAAATTAAATTAATAATAAACTACAGAAAATATGGGACTTGCCACACAAATATACTCATCACGGATTCCCTGTCAATATCATATAAGTGAAAATTAATTCTGTTATAAAAAATTCATTGCATTTAACGGAATCGAAGATTTTTTTTTAAATATGAATATTTATTCAGTTTCAGTGTATTTTTATAAAATATTTTATATCAAAAATATTATTTTGTTGATTCCACCGAGATATCTCCATACTAATCAGTAGGTTTATCATAGATTAAACTTATATCAGGCAGATAAATAGCATTTATACTTCGTGTGATAAAAAGATTTTGGCGTATTTTATTGGGAGGGATATAAGCTCCATGGATTTAGATATTGATTGTCAATGCATTCAGATTTAAAAAGTGAAGCAGAACAAGTTATTCTATTCCCTTGAGCAATACATTATATTTCAAGTTATTTTTAAAGTGAAAACTTCTTTAGGCGCGTTATGCGTTTTTTGACATTGGTAAAAGCTTTGATTTCGTAACCATGCCAACGTCACCAACATGCTCTAGACTTGCGCATGCGCTCTGTGTAAACATTTCTATTAGATATAGGAATGATATCAATTTCCTTTAACAATATCGATAACGGTGTAATATCGGCCATAAAATATCGATATATAAAATCATTTATCAAAGTATTTAATTAAATTAAAATCAGTTGTAGATGAATGAGTTAAGCATAGTAGATAAACTATGTCTTAGAACTTACCTCTTATTGTATATAAAGTTAATATAATGAATAACTTAATTCTCTTTATTCTAAAATATCAATATTTTTAAATATTATTACCACCTTACTTTGCATAAAAACATTTCAACATACGAAGAAAAATCATGATGATCATACCGTCAATACATTTAAAATTTAAATTCATTTTAATGATATCGATTTCAATCAAGCAAAATGTATATTTATTACTAATTTGTTTTTTGTTTACTTGGGAGAGAAAGAGGTTATCTTTGTGAAACAGCTATAAAGCTTATTCCTAAATGTCTGAATTTCCTTATTCCTTATCATGAGTTTATAGAAATCGTAGGTCTATCAAAAAATGCCATGTGTACGACCAACTTACACACACAGTCTACAGTTACATACATATTACGATGACATACTTCAAGATAGTATATCTCTACAGGGTAAGGATGTTTTACAATTAAATAAAACAATAACTAAAAAAAACATGCATTCTCAACATAATCTACTTTAACTCTTCATTCCGACAAATTTAAAGCGCAAATCCAAAATTTGAAAAAAGTTTTCATTTTTATCAGCAGTCCCTATGACTTTTTTTATAAACTATTTATATATTTGTACATTATTTATATTTTTAGTTTTTTAATAACAAGTTCAATACGAAATATAGCTGTTGATATAAGTAAGATTGCGTGCTTAATTTTAGTGATTAAGTGCTAATTTTTTTAAGTTATATTTTATTGAATTTCACAACTGTATATAACATAAATAAGACAATTAAAAGTGTTGGATTACAATAAAAGGCGTGAAAAGCCTTTTAAGAAACAACCCAGCTGTAGAACTTCCAAATTGTTAATTTACAAGACACTTCTAAAACCTATTTGGACCTATGGACTTGAACTTGTTTGTTTAACCTCCCTATATGCTGCTGTGGCAAATCGGACGATGCTACACTGGGAGTCCTAAATTTTGCATATTCAGGTGTAATTAGGATATGGATCTTTAACGAGTACCTGACATTGCACAGGCTCAGGACCAACTTTTAACATCTCCTCCGAAAGACGGCATGACTAGAGATTTTTACTCTCTCTAAAAAAAATCTTAGGGTCACCTGCGCGTTTGAACCAGGGATCTTGGGCATAGGAGGCAGTTACGCTAACCACCATGCTAAATTTAATCAATATCTACGAACTTGAACTGTAGGGGACAGCCGAAATGTCTAACATCAAACGTATCCATTGACCAATCCATTGAATCTGAATTCCTCCAAGCAATAGTTAATGCTCCTTATTATGTCACCAACCATACCTTAAAGCACGACCTAATTATTTCAGTTCTACCAAATAGGATTTGTTATCAAGTCTTTAGGGTCATTTTTAATATAAATAAATAATTATTCCAGTTATTTTAGACCTCATCTGATTCAAATTCTCCATATTCCATAAGATGTTACTCATCATCCCGATACTCTAGCCCAAACCCTGTCCAGCTCCACACATCCTGAATTTTTGAAACGGCAGTAGTACCTATTAGTTGACAGTACCTATTGTAAACTTCTATATTGGAGTTGTAGCACTGGCTTCATTCTCCACTAAAGTATAGCTTTTAAAACGTTCATTTCCTTTTGATCTTTTTACATATCTGTAGATTAAAGTAATATATGTTCTTTATTGAAACGCTGTTATATTTTAATTTATTTTTAATTTTGATCAACCCAATATTTTTCAAGAACTGTTTTTATTTTATTTTATCATAAATATTTTTTAATTTTTTTTTTTTTTAAATATTTTTTATATATATGTTTGTGGATATTCGTGTGTGATATGAAGACTCGAATTAACCCATCTGTGTAATAAGTAATTAATTCTGTTCCTTCTGTCTGTTAGCCAGACATGTTTTATATATTAAATTGTACAATTCTGTTATTCTTAGGGGACCCAGTCCCAGAATAGAAATTATTTTCTATTCTATTCTGTATTATATATATATATATATATGTATCCATTTCATTATTAGATTATTATTAATTTATTATTTAGTAGATATTGTATGAATGTTGTAATTTATCACTATTATTAATGTCCTAATAAGGGAAAATCCTAATATTAATGAATAAAATTGTTGAATTAAAAAAAAAAAAAAATAGTGAACTAAAAGTTCTAGATTATAATTTACTTTTCTTTCTTTCATACTCTAAATTGTTTATATATATATATATATATATATATATATATATATATATATATATATATATATATATATATATATAAAACCATTCCATTGATCTTAATTTTTCTCATTACGTATCTATTCCGCCTCATTTTTTTATTTTTATGTAAGTAGTTATATCTTTAGCGAATGACGCAATAAATTGGCAATCGTCACCTGACCTTGTATGTTCCTTGACAGCAACTCAACGATTCTGCTATAACCGCGCTCTGTGTTGACATCCCTCGTCTATGTTTCGTTAGCATAGTTATGAAGTGACTTACAACGTAAATACTGATCGTGTAATAAATAATGGCGGGAAAAACTTCTTTCAACGTTGCATTTTTTACATGAAATGAACATTATTTCAGATGTGAGTTTCGTGAAGAAATGTTAGAAAAAAATGTGAAACATGAAATTTCGCTGTGGGCCATGAATATAAAAAAAACAAATCTGTTTGCAGCGAAATCGTGTGTAAATATTTTCTGAGTTAAAATTAATAATGAAACCAGTATTCTTTTTTTTTTTTTTTTTTTCTTTTTTTCTGTGTTCTAAATATTTGACGGAATACCATCATGGATTACAAAGACAGTATCTCACAGTATGTCGTGAGCGGACAATATCCAACTCTTATTCTTGTATCCGTTCATTCTTAGTCAGAAAGATGTATCTCTACTACCTAGGCCGAAACGTTGATAAGCATTTAACAGGAAATATAAAGTTACATACCTGAGACTACAGGGACCATCATTGTGATTTTATATATAGTCGACTACCTTTCAGCTCTTCTTATGTTTAATAAGAATATTTTACCATACATAGTTTTACCATACAGACACACACACACACACACACATATATATATATATATATATATATATATATATATATATATATATATATATATAAGCACTTATATCTTATTTAAAGTATTACACTTATTTCCTTTCCATGTCTTTACCTAACTTTATGTTATGTCGATTATATGTTTATAAAAATAGTTGGATACTTGTTTAATAAAAAAATGTAAAAGTCTGCGTTAAAATGCTAAACTGTATTAAATTTGTTTTAGGGATAAATTGAATATTCGTTAATTTATGCTAATTTTAAATATTTTCAATAATGATCTTTTTTAGCTGACCAAGAAAAATGATTCACCATTCCTCTTAAAATATGAATTCAGTTGTTTCAAAATAACGTGAAATAGGTCAGTATAGGAAAAGATATGGCGTTTTGAAATTTGCATACATAATTAACAGATTATTATTTGGCTTAAAAGCAATGTCATGGTTTAAATTTTTACTTTCCCTTACTTATATGTGAAATATATAGTGAGAGAAAGTATTGCGATCGTGAAAATTTGCTAACTCTCTCTCTTTCTTTCTTTCTTTTTTGTTTTTTACCAAACTACACGTTTTAGGGTTCCCTTAATCCGAATATCTAAGCCCTGCAAAAAGGTTTGTTTGTGTTTGGTGAGTCTTGCTAGAAAACTATAAATTGTACAGTATTGAAATTTCATATTTTGAAGTTTATGTGTAATATGCTCAAGCAACATTCTTATCAAAATGGAAGAACTAGAAGAGCCCCTTTATTTAGTTCAGTTTACAATTTTTTACGATTTTCTCAAAAGCAGAAGTGAAGATTTTGATTTAATTCGCTTTATCCGTGTAAGATTCAATGGGCTTTAATATAATGAAGGTTTCATCCTGATTTAAGAAGTTCGAAAGGCCTCAAATTCCGAACTTGTTAAATTTTCTTCGTTTAAAGTACCTTTAATTTTGTAAATTCAAAAAAAAAAATGAATATATAATCTTTTTAGCATTGGTACCAGCTGAACGAATTTGGTATATAACTAAAGGAGATAAGAACAAACGAATTTTATTTAGGGTATTTTTTCTCTAGAATACATGAATAGTAATATAGATTAATAATAAACCGTTATAAAGCTTATGATCTAAGAAAAAAAATCCTATATACAAAGTTGAGGAATGTATGTAAACTGACGAATAGGGCATAAAATTAGGCGAGTGTTATTCTTAACTGGGGAGCCCGTGGGTGAGTGGCTAGCGCGCTAGTCTCTCATGCTACAGGTTCTGAGTTCGAATCCAAGTCCCGGCGGGGCTTTTATAAGGATTTAAAAAATTGTGGATTCACTCACAACCTCTCCCCCGGGTATGTGAGACCCGTCAGCCAAAGGGTGGCCACTCACAAAATTAGTCGTAGGGAGTGATGACCCTACACTAAAAAAATTGCATCGTGAAACGTGAGTGTAAACTCGCAAAAGCTTACACCGCGAGGCCCAGGGCCTACACGGCCTATCGCGCCACTGGAAGAAGTTATTCTTAACAATTTTATGCCGTCATGTTTTTTAATCTAAAACATACGTTTTCAATAGGACCCTATATATTTCATTTAAGATTTTTCTTTTCTAACTTTTTTTAATATTTCTTAAATGACTTTTAAAAAGTCCTGTTTCGCCTGCACCAGATTTTTAAATGGTTTTCACTTTTCTCACCTATATATGAAATAGGTTTCATTCTGATTGAAATAGTTTGACAAAGCTTAAATGCTGATATTTTAAATTTTTTAATTTTAAAGTAACTTTAATTTCGTAGATTCAAAAAATTAACCATTCCATGTTTTTAGCGAGGATAAAGAACGTGTATATGTACAATTCGAACGACTTTGATATCCATCTAAAAGAGAAAATAGCTAATATTTTTTTTAGGTAATAAGAATAGTAATTTAGTCCTATGAAGTTTTCCGTATGATAGCTAAACATTTGTGAAAAATGTTATCTTAGTTAGAAAGTTGTCGAAGGTAATGTGAAGTAAATATAGAGCATACACTTGGATACAAGTATTGGATTTAACACTTATACTGCTATATTATTACATCCAAAACATGCGCTTCCAACGTAAATAAATACAATTTTTTTAAACATTTTTAAACTCATTGTGTTATGTAAATCGTTAAAGAATCAATTAAATTAAGTTTCTATTCAAACATGTGTTTTATTAAATAATCTGCTACATTTTGATATAAAACAATCTGTTAGTTTTATCGGCTTTTCATCATCCTCCATTAACCTTTATTAATATTAGATAATATTTTTTCTAAAACCTTTAGCTATCCAATGGTATATTGTAGATCTTTATTACTATTCTGGTGTTCAAAAACACAAAAATTGCACAGAAAAATATGTTTGCACTTTTCTCCTTTAGTTGTTTATTGAATTTTCTCAACTTGCATATTTAATCGTTGTTCATCAATGCTAATAAGATTATGTGCCTAATTTATTTAAATATACGAAATATAAAGTACTTTAGAAAGTAGTAGGGTAGTAGGTTTAAGCCCTGTCAGACTAGTTCAATCAGAATGAAACTTGCATAATATTATAGCATATTTAACTGTACATCCATATAGCGAGTTTAATCAAAATCGTTACAGTCCTTTTTGAGAAAATCGTAAAAAGGTGCTAAATGAATAGTATAAAATGGCTCTTCTGTTTAGCCGATTTTGATGAAAAAGTTGCTGTAACATCTCGAGTGCATATTTGTCTGAAATATGAAATTTCAGTTTCGTACGACTTATGGTTTTTCGCTAGTCTTACCACACAAACCTTTTTTCGGGACTTGTTTATTTGGACCTAGGGGACCCTAAAACGTGTATTTCCAATGAAAATTCGAATTCGAAAAATTTCACGATCGCAGTACTTTCCTTTGGTATATATTTCGTATATAGGTAAGTTAAAGTAAAAATTAAATTGTATTTTAATGAATCTATGTACTCGTTGATCTACATAAGCCATTTCAATTATTATTTATTAAGCAATAACTAGATTTTATGAAACCTGTACTTAGAGTGGGAAAAAAACCTTTAGTGAATTTTGATCATGGCGTACTATATAAGATAGTTTGAGTCTTACCTGTCATAAATGGACTTGTGTCCCCAGAAGAAGTTGTGACTGGCGTTATGGCTGGAGTTGCCCCAGTAAGGAGCACTTCGTGGGTGGCGGAAAAGAGGACGGTAAATATTGCTGTTGTTGAAGTAGTACTGCGTGGTGTTCCTCTGGTAAGGTAAGCTGGAGTTGGGGCTCGCATTGTACCAGAAGGGTATGCCTCTCCCATCAGTAGGGACGGTCGCCAACAAGATTGCTCCCGCCGTAGCGAGGCTCAGAGAAAGGAGTAAGCGATTCATAGGCAGGTAGTTAGCGCACTGACTCCTAGCCTAGGACGCCACCTATATATCACCTGTCAGCTGATAACGTTTTGAGTCATCCGATAATTAGGTGTAATGTTTACTCTCCGTATTGGTGAATCAGTCCTGGATATTTGGAATATGCCAGGACAATTTATATACAATAATATATTAGAGGTAGATATTAGGGCTCATATATTTCTTCCAAATTCTTAATTTTTTATTTTATCATCATTTCAACGTTTCGGGATCTCACTCCAATCATCAGAACACTACTAGTAAAATAAACAATTCCAAATTACATTAAAAAAAAAAAAATAATAATCTATAGTGAAGTGAATTATTAAAACACTTTTTTAAAACTATTATAAGCTAGGTGTCCCCTTTAACAATAATTTAAAAACATTGCACACAAATTAATTAATTAATAAGAGGTAATAAAAGAACAGAAAATTAACAATGTTACATAGTTATAAGTTAAGATAATACATAGATATTTTTAAATTAGCTGGTTTTAACTTTTTGAAATTCATTGTTTTTCCTTTTCGGACATTGTAAGTTCGCTCTACGAAAAAACACTTGCCCACCCATTTTTATCGACAACAACAAAATTCCTCAGACCAACACTGTACATTACCTAGGACTGACACTCAATCGAAGGATGACTAGGGGGCCCACATGTCAAGATGAAAAGACATACTCTCAACCACAGACTGAAAGTACAATACTCTATTATCTAAATCATCAAAATTAAAAATTAGACAGACACTGAATGCATACACATACCTACTTAAGCCAATATGGACTTACGCTTCACATATTTTTGGTTCAGCAAAAAAGACTCACATACAAGAACTGAAATCATTTCAATCCAAAATTTTAAGACTCATAACGACAGCTAATTGGTACGTAAATAACAGAACCCTACATACAGACTTACAACAACCAACAATTGACCAATATATACGAACACTCTATTCTTGTTTTCACAGTAAACTTAACGGACACGACAATAGACTGATTAACGACATGTCAATAGCTGAAATGCCAGTCAGAAGAAGGCTAAAGAGAAGCTGGATGAGAGACCTCCGCTAAATTAAAGCCTAGGTAGGGGTTACTTATTTTACTAATTACTTTTTGTATTCTTTAGTTCAATTGTAAATTACTATACATAAATAAATAACATAAAAATAATTTCTACGGAAACGTATTATAGATTAAATAATCCAATAATAGAAACTATTATTTACAACAGTTTTATCAGCTTTTCATCACTCTGTGTTACCTTATACAACTTTGTTTATATGATTAATTTTTTTCTCCGAATACCTTAGTTTTCCAACGTTATATAATACTATTCTTATCTTTGGAAAATTAAAAACAATATTTTTGCTCTTTAACTTGGGAGATGTCATACAATTATTTAAGCTTGTATATTTACCCATTTTTTATTATTGCTAACATCATGAAATAGTTCATTTGTTGCAATATACAAAATAAAAGGTATTTTAGAAGCAGGAAATTTAAAATATCTGCATTTAAGGCCTTTCAGACTATTTTAATCAGAATAAAACCTATATGATATGAAAACCCTTAAATTTCATATCGATATTGAGAGGTTAATTAAATTCGTATAAAGGTTCATTGATTTTGGTGAAAAATCGAAGCAAAATTAGCATTTTATTTTAGTAATCCCAACAAAGAATCAAGAATCTCTATGGATTTTTATGTTACATTAATCTCTGGAGTCATTAAAATCGTGGTAATTTAAGAGGAAACCCACTTATTGATAAGGAGTATTTAAAAAAATAATTTATGTCAAATACAGCTGTTTGAGAACATAATAATATCCTTATTATAAATCTTATTTATTTCTTTTTTTATAAATTGTTATTTTTTAAAAATAATTTGCCATATTTTAAATAGTTAACTTTTGTTTTAGATGTAGATATTAAATGAATATTTTCTAATTTTACCACATATATTTAAGTATAAGTCTCTATATGTAATGTTATCATATGCAGTTAGTAAGTATACGATAAAGGCTTAGAAAAATAATTTTCTGGTATAGTTGCGTTTAAATGTAAAAATGGCGTAAATAAATGTTGAGTAATGGTAATGTGTAATGTGTATGTGATGTGTTCTAAATTATTTCATTCTCCCAACGTATTTATGCGTCATGATTTTTAATTATTTTTTCCTGTTATTACTTTTTTGCAGAATAGTTCAGCTGAAACCAACAACTGATATATGAGATGCTTATGTATAAGTTAATAGGTTTAAATTCATTATTTAATTATAAGATATTGATCCAATAATACTATCGATACTGTCAATGTTCAGAATGATGTTGGAGTGACATACAAAGATGTTTTATGGATTTTATTTTTAAATATTATTTTGATAAAATAAAGAAGTACCATATTTAGTGTTAATTTACAACAATATTCCAAGTGGTTTCCTTATATCTTGATCTATCGATGTGAATAGAATTATTTCACGAATGTTATCATTATTTGCTCCCACTTTTTTATGTGTGTAATTTATAGTATAAATTTTTAAATTATCAAAATTTCGATGTAATTGAAAAGTTGATTGTTACAAAAAAAAAATGTAAATAAAGTCTGAAATATATATTTATAACCAAAACTCTTTTTCGGAAGAAAATATTTTTACTTTCACTTACCTATATATGAAATAATCAGAGAAAGTATTGAGATCGTGAAAATTTTCGAATTCCAGATTTTAACCGAAATAAACGTTTTAGGGTCCCCTGAGTCCAAATAACCAAGTCCTACAAAAAGGTGTGTGTGTGTGTGGTAACTCTAGCGCAAAAAAGAAAATTCGTACGGTACTGAAATTTCATATTTAAGACTACTATACCGCCCAAAATGTTACAGGAACTTTTTCACTAAAATCGGCTGACCGGAAGTATAGTTTATCCCATGCATTTGACCTTTTTACGATTTTCTCAAAAACGGCTCTAACGATTTTGGTTTAAACCCGCTATATCGATGCAAACTTTAACGGGCTTTAATATCATGTAGGTTTAATTCTGATTGAAATAGTCTGACGGGTCTTAAATACAGATATTTCAAATTGTCTTCCTCTAAAGTACCTTTAATTTTGTATATTCTATAAAAATAAGCATATCATCCTATTACCATTGATAAAAAACAGGTAAATATATAAGTTGAACGAATTCAATATCCAACTAAAGTAGAAAACTTAAAAAATGTTTTTTTAATGCAATCGTTTCACCGCTTGGTCACTGTAGGCCAATCGCCGGACGCTCCAAGGAGTTTTAACTCAGAGTAATGAAAAAAAAAAAACTTGCTAAATCTCATAGACAATATTATAACATATTATTTAATAAAACACACCTTTCTATAAAAATCAAATGGAAGAGAACCTCCATTTTTGACTCGATTCTCCTTTTAAAAGGATACGAATTGAAATAATTCACTGGTCATTATCAATTCAATTTGGTATTTAGTTGATACTCGTGAATATTATTTTTGTGTGGTAACAAGCCACAAAACCTTATCGCTTAGCATTAAGTAGCAGGGACGAGCAGTGGAAGAAGTAAGAAGAACTGCCGCTTGAAGACTTTCTGACGTCAGCTCTTGTTTAGCTTTGCGCCTTATGCTGTTGAAGACCACACTTATCCCGTGGAAATAATCTTTAACAGCCAATCGGGCAGCGTAGCGCTGACAAGAGTTTTTGCCCCTATACGCGGCCATCTAGCGATATGGGTGAACCATCGACTTCGACGGCCATGATAATGGAAGAGGCTAGAGGCGAGAAGCGCCCGTCAAGTGGAGCTGATGAAGCGGGATTTGTCCAAGTTTCAAAGAAAAATTCCCAAAAACTGAGGACAGTCGCCGGGCCTCCACCGACACCTGTCTCTAACCAGTTTGCGCCAATTGCTCCCACTCAGTCAGGCAATGATCAGCCCAAGAAGAGGTTACCGCCACCAGTAATAATCAGGCCACCACTGTCGCAACCCATTCTCAGAGCGACTCTCTTGGAAATGAAGATCACAAAGTTTACTACAAATACCTCGGCAAAGGAGACGAGGTTATACTTGGATAATGATGCCGATCACTATGCCGTGGTAAAACTATTCCGTCGTGATGATAAGGTGCAATTCCACACCTATGCACCTCGCGGCACCAAGAGGACAAAGAAGTTTGTGGTTCATGGCTTCGATGTTGACAGTGATTTAAATATGTTCGCCACTGAAGTGAAACAAAGGCTGCCAGGATTCGTGATGGCCAAGCGCCTGACCAAACGACAAGGAGAAGTAACCTACCCGATTGAAGACATCTTGCTCATCACTGAGCCTACGGTAAAAATCGAAAATGTACAGGCTCTTCGCCATGTGAACCAGGTTAGATTTAGGGTAACCCCCTTTAAAGAAGATAAATGCCCAGCACAGTGTCGAAACTGCTTAGAGTTTGGGCACACCATGAAATACTGCGGGAGGACAGTAAAATGCCCCCGTTGCGCCCAAACTCATGAAGAAAGAAGCTGCCCACGGCTTGCACCAATCAAATGTGCCAACTGTAGTGGAGCCCATCATGCCTCCTCCAAAGAGTGTCCCCGCCGGCAAGAACTGATCCAGATGAGAAAGAGGACAATTATAAATGTAGCAGCCCCTTCAAGTAAGACAAGTAGGCTAGTCAACCCTAACTTGGCTTTCACTGAACTACTTGGCGGACCCGCCGGGCAGCAACAGCAGCAGCAGCAGCTACAGAGAACATCCCCAACATCGCATCATGAAGAAGCTGAACCAATGACAGCACCCGCTCACTCCTCAACATCGCAATTCACATTAAATACACAAGCACATCCAAGCAATGCTCTATTCAACGCCCAATTCGCAGAGATGATGGCAACTGTTCGAGAAATGATGAAGATGCTGACGAAGATCATCGCTAAGCATTATGACTGAGCACTTAGTTATTTCCTATAATATTCGAGGCCTACTACTGAAGAAGGCTGAAATAGAACTCCTCCTGCAGCAGCACCGGCCATCGGTGGTGGCGCTGACCGACACTATACTACCCACCTCTGCTTCACTGTATTTTCAGGGGTATATTGCATACCGGGAGGCTTGTCAACCCGGGGCTAACGAGGCCGTAGTGATTCTGGTTCGAGGAGATATCCCATCGAGGTTGGTACCTAACCCAGTAGCTTCTACAGAGGGTACTCATATAGTCACAGTAGATGTTCGATTAAAACAACGTTTTACTTTCTGTTGTGTCTATAGGAGACCCAAGGCTATATTAACATCTATGAAGCTATTGCTGCAGCACGCCCAGGATAAGAGTCAGTTTGTCATCTTAGGGGACTTCAACGCCCGGCACACTGCCTGGCTGTGCGGTAGCAACAATCCGATGGGTACCTATATCACCAAGACCAGGATGGCTGTCTTCCACCCCGGAGTGCACACCTTTAGGCATGCGGCCCGACCTGACTGGACATCCACACTTGACCTACTCCTGACCAGGGACCTTCACACTGTTACTGAGTGCCTAGCGCTCCCATACGGACCGTCGGACCACCGGCCTGTGCTATATGCCTTTGAGGGAACTCCAGCAACACCACCCGCGAGCAAGTTCCTCTTCCACAAGGCCGACTGGAAAGGATATAGGGCTAGTGTGGATGATACCCTACCAAAGATACAGTACTTAAGAACTGTTAAAGAGGTGCAGAAGGCGATCTCGGATATCACCACCACCGTCCATGTATCAGCCAATCTTACCATACCAAGGTTTAGTCCTCAGCCAAACGCCTTCAGGAAACCACCGAGCCACATTCTTGCTCTCATTGCACAAAGGAACAACCTGAGGAATATTTTCCACCGAACTTGTGACTACGGCTTGAAACCGGCCATCAATGCGATGACCCGGCAGATAGCCAGCCTCATGCGTGAATGGAAGACTTTCCTATGGCACGAGCAACTCCGTAGGACTCATGATGATCATCGTCAGTTCTGGAGACTTGTGAGGTCACACGTTACTAAGAGGAAGAGTGTATACCTTACATCAGGTGGCACCCTATTATCCCCTGAGGAACAGGCTGAACTCTTGGCCGATTCTTATAAGGCGAGGGAAGATGATCGGCTGTTAAATGCTCCCACACTACCTGCGGGAAGACCAACGTCCCCTAATGAAAAGAGGATATTCTCCACCTTCGGACAGCTTGAGTCGGTACTACGACGCACCAAGGGTAACAAGGCTTCGGGACTGGATGATATTCCGTATGTACTATTGAAGATGCTACCTCGGAGGGGTAAAGCCTTCTTATTAAACATTTTTAACTCCTGTATGCGGATCTCATACTTCCCCGATGACTGGAAGCAAGCGATCATAGTGCCGCTACTTAAGCCTGGGAAGAATGGAGACTCACCAGAGCATTATCGGCCTATCAGTCTCCTTTCGCATATGAGCAAGGTGTTCGAGAGGCTGATCCATCACCATCTGCTAGAGCACTGCAGTGAGGAGTCCATCATTCCACCAGAACAGACCGGGTTCTCACGAGGCGTAGCCTGCGATCATCATTTAGTGAAACTTCAGAGGCACACCATAGAGCGTATGACGAAGAACAATGAAGCCACGGCGTTCATCTCGCTGGACTGCACACAGGCGTTTGATTGCGTATCCCACGAGTTACTGCTTCGCCAGTTGGAAGACTATCGTTTTCCAGCTTCATTATGCCGATTGATCAGAAGCTACTTAAGCGGGAGATCCTTCGTCGTAAGGGTAGGCGATAAATTGTCAACTTCAAAGGACACCATTTGTGGGGTTCCTCAAGGTTCTGTATTGGGACCACTATTGTTTGTGATCTTTACAGCAAAAGTGATCTCAATGAAGCACCCAATGGCACTGGTAGCAGCTTACGCCGATGACATTGGCATCTATGCTTCTAGTATGAGACCGAAAAGGGCTCTCACCCTGGCACAAGGAGCATCGACCACTATTGTAGATGAGCTGAAGGAGATTGGCATTAGGGTGAACCCGAAGAAGACAGATGCTATTGTCTTGTCGTTCCAGAAGGGGAAGAGCGCTTTGCCCACTGATTTTAAAGTGAACGGAGAAACACTGCCAGTCTCTAATTCAATCCTCTACCTGGGCGTCACTCTAGATAGGCACCTCACCTTATCTAGTCACGTACGGGAACGACTCAAACTGGCCAGGAGAAAGAGCTATAGACTTAATCATCTACTCACGTCACCTCAGCTGTCACTGAGGCTGAAACTACAGATCTACAAGGCTATAATACGTCCGACTATGCTCTATGGTGCGCCCTTGATGCGGCATCTGTTTAAGTCCACTCTCAAACAATTACAGACGTTCCAGAACTCCATCCTTCGGCGGATTGTCAGAGGTACCAACTTACAGAGGGCCAGAAACCATATCCTTCATCAGGAATTAGTATTGCCAACAGTGCCTGAATATATCAGCCGGAGGTACATTAAATTCTTTGATGGGCTGAAGGCCTGTGCTAATCCATTATTTTCTGATATCACCCCACCACCCAAGCCTGGGAGGTGGCAAGGATCACTACCTCTCGTTGACGTTGTCGCCGAGGGAAGGAGTTCGGACTATGTCTGAACTCAATTTATTGCCAAAACCCTGAAGAATGGTCCCTCCCATTTTGCAATGGATAAATAAAGGCTTAGAAGAAGCCCTTGAAAGATTACTAGTGCATCCAGCGCATATAGCAATCCTCTTTAGAATACCTCCGGGTAACAGAAGGACAAATCTGACAGCTATACATATTATATTTGTATTTGTATTTTGTTTGAAAATAAAACCAGAGGGTAAGAAAAAAAAAAAAAAAAAAAAAAAAAAAAAAAAAAAAAAAAAAAAAAAAAAAAATCAAATGTAAATAATTCTTTAACAATTTATTTTTGTTTCTAAATTTGTTTAAAAATCCTTAAATTGATATTAATCACAGAGGTAAGTAAAAGTCGTGTGCTGCGCGCACCAGATTTTTTTTTTACATATTTGACAATTTTATGTGAACAACTGTACATTCTGGTTGAATATTTTAAGATTTATAAATATACCTAGACATTGCAGCTAAATTGGTTTTATTTTTTCAATCACTTACTTATGATAATTTACAAAGTTTTTTTTCTTTTTGCCTCTAAAAATAGTACTTTATCAAAATGATTAGTTCAATTTTGCAAAGTAAATGAATGTATTCGCAGGTTATAATATATAAGATTTCTTTAACCCTTTGTTGATGGTTTCGTAAGGTTGATGGCATTTCGCTGTACCGTTTTGGCCTTGTAAAACACCAGTTTGTTTTGTATGTAGGAACTAATTACATAAATTATTCGTGACTAGCAAACTGTGTAAATAAATCTGTCACTTGTTTTCCATCTACGCCTTCAGGCGTTCTTCAACAGGGATTTTTTTTATTAATCTGTAATTTTTTTTTTCTTGGATAACTTTATAATATATAAATAAATTGTAATAAATTAGTAAATAATCTGTTTTTCTACGACTTGACGGATCTACCAGCTTCAGTTATTTTATTTTTTTACATCACTTTGTTGTAATTGTTTAATGTCAATTCCTTCCGTCACATTACTGTCACGCTTGAGCCATAGCTGTCTTTAATGACAGATAATTTTTATTTAAAACCTACCTAATGGATTTTCTTATTTACTGTTTACCGTGATGTCTTAATTCAAGTTATTTTTAGCAAATTAAATCATTCACCAATATTAAAAAGAAATCGTGATAGCGTATTTGAAAGGTTATTTGAAATTTATATAAGGAAATTTAAAATCTTTTATATCTACTAAGTTTTGATACTAAATTAGTTTAAAACTAAATACATACTGTCCGATATCTAATAACAATTAACATTATTAGATTCGCTTTTTAAATATTGCAAAATATGATTTTGTTGTTCAGAATCTTTTATTCTATGAGATCCGTTGAAGTTAAAATATAGGTAAGTGAAAGTAAAAATTAAAAAGATTACTTTCAAGACTTACTAAACATCTTATTCGGAGATGAAATCAAAATCTTAAGCATGAATTAAAGTAAAATACTTAAAATATTTTTCATTAATCATTTAAATTCTAATTAACTGAAGTGTCCGTCTACAGCTTTTGCTTGGTTTAAAACATGCTTTTAATTATTTAACTAGATAACTTAAGATCTTTTCATAACGAAAAGTCAGTTTAATAATTTATATCATTATTATTACTATTATAAATCTCCTTAAGGAGACAGAATGCAATATTACTCAATAATTAAAAAACAAAAACATAATTGATGTTTTATAGTTCCTGAATTTCGACATTTTTCATAGGAAATTTTCTTTTAAACGATGTTTATAGTCTAATTATGTTTTGGCATGAAAGTACATAGCACTTCAAAGGAATAATAACAATTTTAGAAATCATTAATAATAATAATATATATATTTTTTCTTCATGTCCAATATAACAGATTCTACAATTAAATTGCTTTGGCTGATACTAAATAAGGATAAAATGTATTGAAATTAATAATCTTCACCTATTACTAACGTTGCTGCCAGGTTGGGTAGAGTCTCCATCTTGGTGCCCAATTATTGAATCGTGAGTAACTAGTTGAGTTCCATCGCGGTTGCTTATTCGCATACCCAGGAGGACTCCATGGTAGTGGTCTGTTGTAGCCCGTTGAGTTAAATCGCGGTTGCCAGGTCGGGTTTCCGAATGGTGGACCCCATCTTGGTAGCCCATAGTTAAATGGTGGAAGCCCAGTCGAGTTCCAGCTCGGTCCTGTCCAGTTAGTGGATGGGGAGTACCCTGCTGGATTCCATTGTTGTGGCCAATTCCTTATCACATCCCTTCGTTGTCGCCAATTTCTGTTTGATGGGTACCACCAGGTCGGTTTCCATCGTTGAGGCCAGCTTGTGTTTCCAGAAGTGTTCCATCTAAGCGGCCAATCGCTGTAAGACGAGTTTCTAGTAGAATTCCACCTGTTCTTCCAGTAAATGTGCGATGGGAAACCAGTTGAATTCCATCGCTGAGTCCAATTTTGGAATGAATGGACCCCGGTCGAATTCAAACTAGAGAGATAGTTTCGTAAAGGTGAATGATCGGTGGAGTTGAGCCTGTTGATGGGAAACCCATTTTTGTTTCGCCACCACGGAGGTCCGTTGGGAAACCTGGTGTTATTCCTCCACCATGGAGTAAAATCAGTTGTGTTCAGGCGTCGTGTCAAGTGCACGTGTCGGCGGGGTTCAAGAGGTGAACCTAGCACTAAAAAGGCCGATGCAGTGACGAAGATGAAAAGAACTGACAGATATTTCATCGTTCACTTGTAGACTGAGCAAGAGGTTGCTATCAGCGAGAATATATTACCCCTGTTATCATTAAAGAAACAAATTGCATTTATTTCAGTAAATTTACAGTGTTTTTAGAGTTACCCAACTGTCATTATGACTCAGATATTTAGTGGTTTTCTGCTTCACAGTGTTTGGTTTTAAAAGATGATTTAACGGTTATTTCCTTGAATAGACCAAAAAAATTTGAGGGTATGCAGTTACATAACTTTTTTGGTTAAAATTATAATTACAGTTAGGTGTACGTAAAACCTTTATTTTTTAATCATTCGACGTATCGAAAAGTAATACTATTTCGACATTCATTGCTAAAAAATATTAATATACTTTCTATTATTTCCCGTGTTGAGTTTAAAAAGTTTCGTTTTTTAACTTTTTCAACAAAATTAGCGAACCAGAAAAAGCCATTCACCATGTATTTAGTACTTTCTTACGATTTTCACAAAAACAGCTTTAACATTTTTTAGGACAAATCAATTGGGACAGATTTTGATATGATTTTGAAAATAAATTAGACTTAAAAATTCTTCTGAAGACAACAAATGACATTGACAGAGCTATAAAAAACTTACAACATCGATACAGACAAGTATAAAAGATAGCACATGAAACAGGACAACTATCAATTCACAGCAGACTAACTTGCCACCTCACCTTTGCATCTTATTAAGGGAAAAACGTCGAGCAAGGGTAAGGTGGTATAGGACTAGATACTCATCCGACAAATCCTATTATACTAATTTTACAGAAAATCTCACCACTACTGACAAATCACTATGGACGACCACTAAGAAGCTGCTCAAGTTCAAAGGCTGCAACTATCCACTCCTTACCGAATCCCAAAGCTGGACAAGAACCGACGAGGAAAAAGCCCAGATTTTTGGTTAACACCTTAAAACTTTTATTCCACACCCTGATATCCTTAATCCCGTTCAACTTGAATGTATTGAAGCAGAAATAACTATTCCTCTCCAAATGTCCCTTCCACCTAAAGCTGTTCTTCCCTCAGAAATTTCCAGTATTATTCATCGTCCCCCTTACCGCAAAGCTCCTGTGCCCGATCTAATCACATCCCAAATTTTAAAAACTTCTTCCTCGAAAAGCTGTCCTATTTCTTACCTATATTTATAATGCTGTACTCCGCACAACATATTTTCCCGACCCCTGGAAATAATCAATAGTCAAAATGATCCATAAACCCAAAAAGCCGCCTGAATATCCGTCCTCTTACCGCCCCATCTCTCTTTTATGTATCATGGGAAAAATCCTAGAAAAACTCCTACTGAAACGTATATATCCTATCCTTGATTCCAATAATATTATCCCCAATCATCAGTTTGGCTTCCGAAAATCCCATTCCACTATTATCCCATCAGTGCCATTGTATGGTGGATGTAGTCTCCACTGCTTTGGAGCGCGGATTGTATTGCACGGGAGCCTTTCTCAACGTAGAGCAAGCATTTGACAGAGTCTGGCATCCAGGACTGCTGTACAAACTCCGAAAATTCCTCCCTCCAACATACTTCCTTATCATCCAGTCCTACCTCACTGACAGATCCTTCAAAATAAATCACAATGGGTCCTATTCATCTCTTTTTACTCAGTCCGCTGGTGTTCCTCAAGGCAGTATCCTAGGACCCATTCTCTACACAGTATATACAGCTGATATCCCAACCAATCCTAACACTTTCCTTTCCACTTATGCTGAAGGCACCTGTTTGTTATCAGTCAATAACGATCCAACTATTGCCTCTCAAACCCTTCAATCCCACATCGGAGACCTTGAGATATGGTGTCAGAATTAGAGAATTAAAATAAATGCCGACAAATCCCTCCAAATAACCTTTACCCTCTGTCGTAAACTAATGACATCCTGTCCTACAGTATCCTTTAATAATATTCCTCTTGTCCCTGTTGAACAGATCCGCTACCTAGGACTCCTCCTTGACAAACGTCTCACATGGAATCGACACACAAGACTGAAACGACAAGAAACTGCTCGCCGTCAATTACTTCAACACTTACTAGACAGACGATTAACTTAACTACAAAAGGCTCATCTACATGACCATCATAAGGCCTATATGGACTTACGGAGTTGAGCATTGGGGCTCTACTAAACCATCGAATTCTTCCCGTATCCAATCCTTACAATCCAAAATCCTTCGTAAAATCCTCAACGCTCCTTACTTTGTCACAAATAAAATCATCCATAAAGATCTAAATGTTCCATATGTTGCTGCTTTGGCCCGAACTAGATATCAATCCTTCTATGACAAACTCCATTCCCTCCCTAACCCACTGGTTTCAACCCTGGCTTCCTCTTCGATTCCTGATAATCCTCCGAGGCGTCTGAAAAGAAGATGGCCTCGAGACCTTCTTGTTTAAAATAGTTACTGGAGTGCTTCCATTGGGTCGCTCCTCTACAAGTCTGTCTCATGGGATTTTTCTTTTAGGATATTTATTTGTGGTAATATAAATTGCAGTTGTAAATTTCAATAAATAAATATTTAAAAAAAAAATTAATCTAAATTAACAGGGCTTAAATAGTGATATTTAAATGTTACTTCTTTATAAGAAACGGATATATATATATTAAATCATCAATTAATAAAAATTAAATCATCAATGGAGGTAAGTGATAGACGATTTGTGGAAAGCTAACTTAGGTAAGGAGTTATAAAATAAAATAAAGAAATGTCAACAAATTACCTTTGTGTGCATAGCCTGTCAGCAATGTGTACAAAACAGTTATTTCTGAAAGATGACTAAAAACAACGTCACATTACTAATCCGATTTAAACGAGGCCACCGCGCAGATGAAAATATTTTTTAATTTAATATTTACATTATACGCATCTGGAAACAAATAACCTAAAGTTTTGAGTGAGATTAGTTTTTTTCTCAAGCGATTACAAATGTTCATTATCCAAAAAGTAGTTGAATTACATACGTTCACTAACCTAAATATGAAATACGATATATAGTAAGGGGAAGTGTTGCAAACGTGAAAATTTTCAAATTTGAGTATTCACCGGAAATACACATTTTAGGGTTCCCTGAGTCCAAATGACCAAGTCCTGCAAAAAGGTCTGTGCGTGTGGAATGTCTAGCGCGAAAACGATAAGTTGTATAAATCACAAATTTTATATTTTAAGAGTGTCTATGCACCAGATGTTGCAGAAACTTTTCTATCAAAATCGGCCAACCAGAAGAGCCACTTTTATACCATACGTTTTGCACCTTTTTGCATCTTGCGATTTTCTCAAAAACGGCTTAAACGATTTTTAATAAACTCGCTATATAGATTTAAAATTTAATGGGCTTTAATCTGATGTAGGTTTCATTCTGATTGAAATAGTCTAACAGGACTTCAATGTCTATTTTTTAAATCTTCTTTCTCTAAAGTGCCTTCACTTTTGTAGAAAAAAAAAAAAAAAGAACATAATCTTATTACAATTGATAAATAACGTTGAAAGAATTCGATTGAAAACTAAAGGAGAAAACAGGAAAAAAAAATGTTTAGTGCAATTTTTCTGTTTTTTAACATAAGAACAGTAATATATATGGGTAATGTACCGCTAGAAAGCTAATGATTTTAGAAAAAAATATTATGTTATACAAATACATGCAAAAGTCACACACTACCAACGAGAGTGATGAAAGGCCGACAAAACTAACTTATTTTATTAGATTAAAAAAAAAAAAAAAATATATATATATATATATATATATTGTAATAAATACGAAAAAAAAAAAAAAAAAAAGATAAAAATTAAGTAGATTATTTATAAAAAACATGGTTCTATGGAAATTTAATTTAAGTAATTCCTTGTTAGTTTCAATTATTTTAATTTTTCACTGTATTTGAAAGTTCTTATCAATTTTAACAATGGATGTAAGTGAAAGTAGTGTGTTGCCTTCACCAGATTTTTCACACCTGCAATAGCCAGGAAGATGAAATAAAGCATATCAATCAACCTTTTAAATAAGAAATACATAGTTTATCCCACTCAGATCAAAACCGTTATCACGTACCCGGATTAATGTTTTGACGCACTTTCTGAAGACAATAGATCTCAGAGGTATTTTAGACTCATATTCGCAATGTTCCTTTCTCCAGTGAATCTCAAAGCTGAAATTTCAACTGAGGTTTAGCAATATAAGCACCTTTTAGATTTTTATATGGTCCTCCGAATAGTCCAAGATGCGTTAATAGGTCGAAGAACGCCTATTATGAGAAGAAAATTTTCAATGTGATTTTCACATTTTAGCCAACCTGAACACTTTTTTTGTTTGCTGCCTTAAACTGGTCGGAATAAAAAATGGCGGTCATCCAAAACCTTCCAAATCCAAGAATTGACCTCATTTTAACATTATAAAGGCGAATACTACAGAAACAAAGCATTATACGAAAATACTCATTATAAAATAAATTAATGAACATTAAATAAGTTTCGATTCGAGAGCTGATAGACGTCTGTAGGTCATATAGGTATCGAGATATAATATGTTGTGTTTTAAGTACGAAAATTGATCTAATTTTAACTTTATGAAGGTAAATATTACATAAACCAAATGTTGTATAAATACGCATTATAATATAAATTATTAAACTGAATAAGCTTTAATTTCAGACTTGATAGACGTCTGTAGCTTTTATAGGTACCGAGATATATTTTTCCATCAAATTTGGTCAATTCTCGATTTATTGACACAATGTATTATAAGAACAAATATATCTCGACAATTGAGACGTTGATTTCCAAAAGGTACTAAAGGACATATTTTACGAAATTGATTTTTTTTACATATTTGTATTCTCATCATTTAGTTTTATCAAAATTTTCAAATTCATTTTATCTAATGAACTCTCGAGTCCTTAAACAACGCGATTTAGAAATGCAGTTATTTTTTAAAAGTACTAAATACGCAATAATTTTTGTTCCAAATCAATCTAAAAAAAATTATTTCATAACTTTAATATAATGTTATTATTATAGTAAAAATATAATTCTAAATTTTAATGCAAAAAAGTCCCAAATTAGCTAGTTTAATAATATAGTAATGAGAGATTTTCGCGCATCCTGTAAAATTTCCTAGAATGGATATAGTACCTTTTGGAAATCAACGCCTCAATTGTAACATCTACAGACGCCTTTCACCTCTCATATTGCAGCTTATTAGACGCTATTTAATTTTATTATTATGAGAATGGAGTAGTATTATTATGAATAAAAGGTCAAAAAATGAAAAAATTAGTTTTTTGAAATTGTATGTTTCTTAAAGGGTAAGCATTTTATTGATATTCTATAGTTAGTAATTAATCTGCATAAGGTACTAGCACAAAGAATATTGAGCTGAAGAAGTTACCCATTCTTTGAAACACTGACACTCAAAATATTGATTTTTTTTTTAATTTTGACCAACAACTTTGAGCTATTAAAAATACTCCAAGAAATGCATTCAGCTGGATGGGTGTTGGTATTAGTTTTTAATGTAGGGTGTGCTGAGGTAAATAGGTTTTATTTCAGAGGTAAAGGTAAGTTATTACTGAATGAATAAAAAAAAAACTGCAGATGCCTGCAAGTGTGAAAAAAAAGTTTAATTATTCAAACTTATTTCATCGTCAATTGTATTTGGAAATTCTTAAATTAATTTTAACAACGGAAGTAAGTGAATGTGTTGCGCGCACCAGATTTTTTGTTGTTATGAATATCATTATCATTTATTTATTTCTACTGGTTTTGTGATTGATGGCAGTCAGTTTTGACCTAGTCCGATGCTCACACCCCGACGCAGACATCGGCCGAGGACTCCCTTAATATTTGAAGAAGTGGAGGGTTGCCGACCGGGGAGACTGCTAGTGAACCCACGCATATTTAAAGTTCATTCATACTAAAAGTGAGAGGCTTGAGGAAGCTATTGCAGAGCGAGGGCTATTCAAAACGGCCCCGTCGAGTGAAATTTCATATTTAAATCCTATTAGAGGAAGCCGGGCCATAAGAAGGCAAGGGATTGTCCGCCTGCATTATTGACGCCGTTCCGTCAACGGGATCTCCAACCTTTTTTCCTAGTTTTTTGTTTGGTTCCGATTATTATTTTATTGAATCACTGGCCTCTACAACGTGACGTTTATTCGTCCAGTGTTTGTCCAAATAAACGTTATAAAATACCTTAAGAATGCGAAATATCAGGAAATGATTAACTAACAATGTTAAACCTGTTGTAATATCACCACATTTGTGACAAATACATGTCCTTAGCATATCTTCTCTTGTCTACTCTTCTCTCTCTCTCTCTCTTTCTCTCTCTCTCTATCTATCTCTCTCTCTTTCCTTAAAAATGCTATCTTCTTCTTCTCTCCCTTCACTAAGTTATATTATTATTTTTAAACCATAAATCACGTTAACATTGCTATATTCAGCCTGTTGTTAATGAAGATACAGCAAGCAAATTTCGTATCAAAATTCAGCCTAAAACAATGAGGAAAGTCGTATTTATATATTTAAACATTTTATATATTTTTGTTATATATGAATATTTTAAATAATAAACTATTGAGTTGTTTAACTCTCTGAGACAATATGGCTAGATTGAATAATATATATAAATAGTTATATGAAGTGATAATATAACTATAATATTCGGATTAGTGCCAAGATGGTTTAGCTGAGATTAATTTATTTTTTATTGGTTTAATACATGAAAATAATTCACATTTTAGATAAGAACTGAACGCTTTTTATACAGTGTTATTCATTAAACAAAGTAGGACAGTAATCTACAGGATATTTTTTAATAACATAATATTCTGTTTCTGTCTGTGTAATCTAATATTCTGTGTTATATTCTTTGAACAGTTAACCCTGATAGTACAGTAAAATTAGGTTTTAACCCGAACATATTAAAAAAATACTCAAAAACATCTTTAACGAATTTTCTATGAGTTTAAATAAAAAAACAAAAAAAAAAAAAACAACAACAACAATTTTTTAACGCTTTAAATTTGTTTTTCAACCACTTTGAGAACAAATTTATTTGTTGATTAAATTAAAAAATTTCAGATTCAGATCATTTTTTTATTCAGATTTATAGAAATCGATATTGCCTTTTAGACGTATACTCATAATTTTTCAGGAGATGCATGGTTTATGAGTTGTTCAAAAAAATAATAAAATAAAAAGAAGTTAAACGTCTTAAAAATAGATTTTTTTTTTTTCACAACTACTTAGAGAACAGATTTTCTTAAACCCAGTTTTATTGAATTTTGAACGAATTTTCTACGAGATATTAAAAAAACAAAACAATTTTTTTTAATTTAAATTTTTTTTTTAACCATTTTTAGAACAAATTTACTTAAACCTATTCTTATTTCACATCTGGAAGGTAGATGGAAACCAATGACAACCATAGTCATTTTTGCGGTACTGCGATTGCCAGAAAATAATGAAATAGTGACTTTCTTTTATAAATATTGATATAATAACTATCATTTCCTTCCATATATAGTTTATTATTGTTATGGGAAAGAGAATGCCATAGAAAAATTATTATTTACAATTAATTATTTAAATTGGTATTAGGCACGAGTTATAAGTAGGTTTTGGGATGGTAGCTGTCCGCACCTGAGAGATGGTAAAGGGATGAGACAGCCAGCTGACAGGAGGGATGTACCACGGCATCCCTTGGCCCTATTGGAAGGGAGGGGGGACCTTCGAGCACATCTGCTTTAGTGGCAACCTGTTGCGTCTCCCCCAAAACCAAATTTTTTATATTTGCTCTTCTTCATCCCCTTGCTAGCTGATCTGTGCTAATCCCTACCCATGTCTATACCGCAACATCCTGTCCAATAATCATCGTTTTTATCGTTAATTAGTCTAACATTATTTTTTATAATTTAACTTTTAAACGTTATATTAAAATATATATATTTAGAGCACAACCACGACTTTCACTTACCTCCGTTGTTATATTCAATCTAAGAATTTTTAAATACATTTAGAGATTAAAAAAATAAGTTAAAGAATTAATAACATTGATTTTGAATAGAAACATGTGTTTTATTTATTTATTTATTTATTTCTTAGGGTTTTTCAACCACAAGGGTCATTTGCACCCAATTTTACAATTTCAGTTCATGCATTGCTAATTAAAAGTTGCAATTTAAATTTTTTGAAATATTTTTGTTGATTTCAAAAATAATATCAACTTCTTAATTTGCTCTTCTGCCTGGAATATTTCCTCATGTCCATTTCCTGATAAATGATTTTGTCGCTCATTTTCATATGCATAGCATTCAGTGATTATATGATTGACTGTAAGAGCTACTCCACACGAAATACACTGAGGCGCGGGCTTTCTTTCCATTAAATATTGATGGGTGAGACGAGTATGCCCAATCCTTAAACGAGCCAAAACGACTTCTTCCTTTCGCGTCAGCTGTATTTTCGACTTTGCCCTGCGAACATAGGGCTCTACTATTCTGAGCTTATTGTCCCTCGTTGCCGTCCAGATCTGTTGCCATATCTGCCACGTCTTTTCCTTTATTAAAGAGATCACTTCACTTGGCTGGGTGGTGTTGATCAATTGGCCGTCGGTAATAGCTCTTTTAGCAACACTGTCAGCTAGCTCATTACCTTTTATACCGATATGGCTTGGCAACCATAACAGATGAATCACACATCCAGCCATTTCCAATGATTTCATGGTTTCTATGGTTTCATTCACCAACCAGTTTTGAGAAAAGGTGTTCTTCAGTGCTGTGATAGCAGACTCTGAATCTGAGCAAATTACTACACGCCGTACTATTTTAGCGTATATTGATAGGAGAGCCCGATATATAGCTGATAATTCAGCATTATATACCGTTGTGTACTCAGGAAATGAGAACATGTAATGCTTGTCCCTATACACCACGGCAGCACCTACCCCATCTTTTCTTTTAGAACCATCGGTGTAGATGAATTCCCAATCTTCATGATTACTTTTGAACCGTGTAAATTCTGACAGAGCTGTGTTTGGGGAACTGTTTTTTCTCTTAATTCTGTGGACCCTAGGAGCACGAAGTAACCACGGTTCTGTTTTAGAAGTACTGAGCTGTGGAGGGGAAGGGTATGTCAGATCTAAGTCTGCGATGTAAGTTTGACATCTTTCCTGAAATGTTAGACGATGCTTTCTATTGTTTGGCGGGAGAAGGCGTATATTTGTACTAAACCTTAGATTAAGAGGGTGCACTGGACAAAATATAACCTTTGTAAAATATGATAGTGAAAGTGCTTTTCTTCTTAAATTCAATGGCAGTACTCCCGCTTCCACTTGTAAGCTTATCGCGGGACTAAGCGCTGCATTTTGGATAGGTTCTAGCAACTTTTTTGTCCCCTCACTAGCGGAGTTAAATGCTATACAACCATATTCAAGCTTGCTTAAGAAGAGGGTTTTATAGAGCATTATTAAGGTTGTGTTACCACCACCCCAAGAATGGCAGCTTACTGTTTTTAACAGGTTAATTGACTGTAGACATTCGGTCCTGATTTTTTTAATATAAAGGACACTTTGGGAAAAGACGATGGGTTCTCCATTAATCTCAATATTGTTCACAGTACGATTTCTGGCTCTAGTAAATAAAATTGCCTGGGATTTCGCATTGGATATCACAAGATTTCTTCCTGCTAACCAAGCAACTACTTTATTAACTGTATTATGCACTGTAAATTGGGTTGTGGTCAGGTTTTTCCCTCTCATATAGATGACTAGGTCATCAGCATACAGCAGCAATTTCACCGGCAGTTTTACTTCTTCGGCAACTTTATTTATGGCAATGTTGAAGAGTGTTGGACTAAGAACACTGCCTTGTGGAACTCCGTTCTGTTGGTCGTACTCTGCGGAAGTGGTTGCTCCGCATATAACGTAGATTTTTCGATTAGATAAGAAATTTTGAATGAATCTTAGAATTTGCCCATTGATTCCCATATCGTGTAAAGACTCAATAATGTCACATTTCTTCACTGAATTAAATGCATTTTTGATGTCCAAAAATATTGCTAGCACATGGTGCTTTGAATTCAGTGCCTCTAGTATTTCTGTTTCCAAGTGTATAATATTGTCTATGGTACTCCTACCTGTACGAAATCCACTCTGCCAAACATTCAGTAGATTGTGATTTTCGAGATGCCATTTTAATCGAAGAGCAACCATTTTTTCAAAAAGTTTGCATAAACAGCTGGTCAAAGCAATAGGTCGATAGCTAGAAAACTAGTTCTTTAGATTTTCCTCTTTTTAAAACAGGAATGATATTAGCTCTACGCCAGTCATTCGGAAAGTAGCCCAAGCTGAATGCTTCATTAAAGAAGTTGTTTAGGCAAATTTTTCTTGAGTAGGGCAGATGTTTTATCATGGAATATGTTATTTCGTCAGGGCCTGGGGAGCAATCTTTACACGATCCGAGCGCAGCATCGAATTCATAGTAAGAGAAGGGGAGGTTCAGCGGGCTTACGTTAGGTGTTGCGACAACCGAGTATTCATAGTCAGTAGTGTTCACCTGTAGATCATTTCCAGAATTATCAGCAAATGAGTCCCTGAAATGTTCACCTAAGGTTGTAGCTATTGTTTGTGGATTTGTAATAATGTCATTGTGTGCAGACAAAACATTTAGAGGGGACACTTGATTTCTTCCCATAATACGTCTAACGATGTTCCAAACTTCTCCGATAGGAGTATTCCTGTTTATTTTCCCTATGAAGTCTTTCCAACACCGTTTTTTACTTTATTTGATTGTATAGCGTGCATGAGTTCTTGCATGGATGTAGTTTTCGAGATTTACCGCATTCGGTTGTTTCTTGAATGTTCGCAACGCTTTTTTCCTGTTCTTTATTGCCCTAGAGCACTCTGTCGGCCACCACGGAACTGTAACTCGTCCATTCACTTGTGTACGTCTTGGGATAGAACAATGGGCCGCGTAAGTTATTGTTTCCATTATGGCTTGATACTTAAAACCTACATGGCGATCAACTAGCTTCAAGTTTAAGGAGTCCGTTAAGTTCCGATACAGCTCCCAATTTGCATTTTTTAAGAGCCAGTGATTGCGGTGGATCTTGCTGGGAGTTCTATCGAGAAATTGTATTAATATGGGGAAATGGTCACTTCCGTAAGTGTCATCAATAGTGCTCCACTTGATTCTTGGGGATATGGATGGGGTTGCTATTGATAAGTCAATGTTTGACATCGTTCCAGTTCTTGGGCAAATATAGGTGTTAGATTCGTTATTAAGAATGGTTAAATTTTTCAATTCTATAAATATTTCAATAAGTTTCCCTCCGCTATCAGAACGCAGCGAGCCCCAGAGTGGACTGTGACAGTTAAAGTCACCTAGGAAAAGGACTGGAGGTGAAAGTTGTTTATATAGATCATCCAACATTTCAATTGTAAAGCTGAACGGCGAGGGTGGAAGATATAAAGAACAAATTGTAATAGGAAACGGAACAAAAATTCAAATGGCGACTGCTTGCAGGTCAGATTGTATTGGGACCTCAATGTAAGGGATTACATTCTTAACCAATATGCAAACTCCACCACATGCTTTAAGGCCACTAGTATAATCCTTTCGAAGTATATTGAATTCGTTAAAAGCAGAGTGGTGTTCTGGCAGCAAATGGGTTTCTTGGAGGCATATGACTTCCGGGTTACTAACCATTACTAATGATTTTAAGTCATTTTTATGATATCGGAACCCTCTAATATTCCATTGGAGTATTATCATGTTGTGTTATTATAAACTTATTATCATTATTTTATTTTTTTATCATATGATAGTAACACAGACATAAATAATGCATTCATAAACATACTAAAAGATGTACATCATACTATCACGCACAAATGCTCATATAAGTACACAGACGCGTGCGTGCACGCATGCAGACTCACATATACAGAAATAGTCATAAAGACATGTGCATTCAAACACGCGCGCATAGACATATATACAAACCTATACACACACAAATTCAGGTACATATACTTACACACATACATTAACGTACGGACGTACGCACACACATACAAAAATAGTAATACAGATAGAGACATTTAAATATAAACTACACGCGTACACATAAATTACATTACACGTCTTAGTTTTACTTAAGTGATTTGAGTTGTTTTCCTCTCTTACGTTGTTGTTGGGGAGTGGAAGCTACGGTTTCGGTCTTTATAGGCGTTTTTCTAACAGTTTTTTTAAAAGAAGAATGTAATATTTTATTTGATTCGGGAGAGCTATTACATGGGACATCTGGTTTATCCAAGTCATAGTTATATTCCTGATGAGGGATTGAAAAGGTTACTTGTTGTTTAGAGGATGAGGGAATTTTGTATTGGAGTGATTTACAATATCAGAATAAGTTTCTCGAGAATTCGGAACTGTTACTGATTGTTTAAATGTGTCCGGTCTGTTTCCTTCTACCATCTTTCGCGCAACTGTAAATGGGACTCGGTCGATTACTTTTATTTTTTGAATTTCCTTTTCCCTTAAGAATATTGGGCAGGATCTAGACCATGCAGGATGTGATTCTGAACAGTTAACACATTTGGTCGCACTGCTACAGGTTCCGGCATGTTTGGGGAGGCTACACTGTCCACAAATACTTTGTTTACATTTATTAGAGGTATGATTGAAACCAAAGCATTTAAAGCATTGAATTGGATGCGGAATAAATGGTCTTACTTTCAGGTTGATGAATTCTAGCTTAATGTTACCAGGAAGTTGAGGCTTTTCAAAAGTCAGTATTAAAGATGATGTAGGCGCTTTGTATTCACCATGTTTACGGTAGATCCGTTTCACTTCAATAACACCCTCGTGGCTGAGTTCTTCTTTTAATTCAGATTCTGAACAGCCGTTCAATTCAGCGCATGAGATAATCCCCCTTGTATGATTCAAATATCTGTGGTATGAGAATTTTATTGGAAAACTTTCAAAATTTTTAGCATTGAGAGGTTTATAAAATCTTTTTCATTTATAACTTCTAAAAAGGAGTTTACCAGCTTTAGTAAATTTTACATTCGTATGCGGAGCATAACTTTTTACATATCTGTAAACTTTGAAGGGACTGAACTCTTTAAAAGATCTGCCGTCTTCAAGAAATTCCATTTCTAAATACTTCTTCACCCATAGCTTATTTTTTGGCTTGTAATTTTTGAAGATGTCAGGAGGCATGGGCTCAAATACATCTGCCATTCAGATTTCGGTATGCCCCTTAAGTAGTCAAACAAAGCCACAAGTGGTTTGACCCGTAGAATTTCGTAAAGAGCCGAAGCTTTCAGTCTTGATAATAGAGACTTCCGAATCCTGTGTCCGAATGTGTTTTATTAAATAATCTATTATGATATAATATTAATAATAGTTGACGATAGTATCAAAACACCTCTAAAGTTTCGTTTTCTCAGTTGATTCACTAGGTTTTGTTTGTTTATTTATTTAACGTCACTTTATGCTACTATGGCTAATCGGACGATGCTACAGTGGAAGTCCTAAATTTTTACCATCCAGGTTTTATTAGGATAGGGTTGATACACTAGGTTCGGTTTATGTGTGTTTAAAAATGATTTAAGGAGTCCACCCAAAAAAATAAAACATTTACATGTTTCCATCTGCAAACTCAATTTTACCCTGACTGGGAAAAATCGTAGATGATCTATAGTTTTCCCATTTAGGGATAAATACTAAAGCCAATTGTCTCTATTTTCAAGGATTTTTTTCTAAATCGGGCTAGATTTTTCAAAATAGAGAAAAAGTTATGGGTGATTCTTGCCTGAGACAAAATTAGGAGACCACCAAATTTTAACTTCAAATTTATTAGTTTATTGAAGCCCTAACATTAATTAAGTGTGTTAAAAAGAACTGATAATGATAATGATAATGAAAATGAGTTATATTGTAGTTTGTAAAGTAAATTTAGCTGCTCAATCTCTTATCATTTTATTCACACATGTTTTGTATTATTTATTACATAATACAATCAGTAAATACGCTAAGAGATGAAAAAACGTGAATCAGACAAGTGGAGAAACTCCTATTAATTTAATATTAATAATATAATAATATTATAATTACCTACGACAATCAGTTAATTTTATCGGATTTTCATCACTCCGTTAACTTTTATAATTTTATGCAAATGGTAATATTTTTTTTTCTGAAATCTTCGGCTTTCCAGCGGTATATTATACATCTTAATTACTGTGTTTATGATAAAAAAAAAAAAAAAAAAAAAAATCATGAAAATAATATTTTTGCTCTTTCCTCCTTTCGTTGGATTTCGAATTAGGTCGTTATATATTTATCCGTTTTTTATCAATGCTAACAAAATGATATAGCTGTACAATTTGGGAGCCCGGTGTTTTACCACCGGGAGCCCTTTATTGCGCCTTAACAAAAAAGAAATACGTTCGTTTAAAGTATTTATTAATTTACAATAATTATAATTAATGGGTCAGGTCCCTGTTAATATTTACGACTGGCGGGCGGCGTCCTCAATCTCTTCTTCCCGAAGTCCTCGGTCCGCGCTCCGTCGTTCCTGTTCTCGATACAGCGGCTGCTGCGTCCAGCTCGGGACGGTGATTCTGTAAATGTGGGCTAATGCCGTCTGGAGCGTGCATGCCCGCCATTCCTGTATGGAAACAGAGGCCCTGACCCGGGTAGCATTAGTTGCAAAATATTATTTGCACAAAAGTTATCTTTAAAATAATCCCGGAGGAGGTTTAAATCCGACAATAGTTAATTTATTCAAATCTACAAAATTATAAGTACTTCGGAGGAAGAAAATTTGAACTATAAGCATTAAGCCTTGTTATACTATTTCAATCACAATGAGACCTACATCGCATTATATCCCATTAAATTTTACACCAATATTTAATTAAAATTGTTAGAGCCATTTTTGAGGAAGTCGTAAAAATGTGCAATATGCATATTATATAGTATATCTTCCTGATAGCCCATTTTGAAGGAAAAGTTAGAGTTGCTATGACATCTCGGGCGTTTAGTTGTTTCAAATATGAAATTACAGATCCGTACAACTTTTCAATTTTGCGCTAGACTTACCATACACACACTAACACACCTTTTTGCGGGACTGTGATATTTGGACTCAGGAGACCCTAAAACGTGCATTTCCGTTGAAAATTGGAATTAAAAAATTTTCACGATCGCAACACTTTCCGTTACTATATATTTTATATTAAAGTAATGAATTATTAGCAACTAGCTGTAACCTGCGCCTATTTTCGTTCACTATTTAATTTTTCGTTAATGCATATGAGTTTATGGTAGAATGAACTATAATACAAGTAAGCAATATGTTATTCTTCAAAATACTTTTATGTACAGCGAATAGTGTTGCATTCCATGTAATAAGCGAATATACCAATATAAGTAGAGATATCAATAATTACACAAAACGTTTTGGATTCGACTGTGTAACTTAGGGGTATCAGGTTTTTATTTGTTTAATAATGACTAATATACTTTTTTATTTGTATAGCTATGATTTGTAAGGTGAATATGATATTAAAAAAATAAAGCATAGGAATCAAAAAATCGTCAAGTTTACGAGTGGTCAAATGTAAAAAATTATGTCGAATTGGTTGTCTTCCTGTTTAAAAAGCTTGTAAATTGATTTTAAAGGAGTTATCACAATAAAAAATAACAATAATAATTTTTGATACACTTAAAGGAATTAAAAGTGGGTTCACCTGTAGTGTATTGGCTAACATCTAAGCCTTTTAACCCCAAGGTCAATGGATCAAGCCCAGTAGATGACCATAGGATTTTTATGGGGTGTAAATAATCCATGATTACTTATATATAAAATCCTTAGTAATGGCGTCCTTCGGAGGGGACGCAATGAGGTGGTCCTGAGCCTGTGCGACGTCAGGTACTCATTAAAGATCCTTATTATAATTAAATCAGGTAGGCAAAATTTAGGACTATAGCTTCGTCAGATTAGCCATAGTAGTATAAAAGTGGTGAGAAATTAATAAACAAACATGCAAGTAAAGGCTATTTAAAACAATTTCATAAAATGTGTCACGCGAAGTTATATCTAGCAATTATGCAAAAAGATAAAGCACCCGCTGGGAGATGGAGTAGAATTATCCAGACTTGCATTATTCCAGGAGCCAAGAAGCGACGGTCCACTTTTTGCCCAAGAACGGATAGCCACAATTACGCGGTGGGACTCACCTTCGTGAATTTTAATCCTTGCTTCCTCTCCAACTCAACAAGAAAAACAAACTTTACGATATTAAAGCCATGTATTGTATTAAAATTTGCCGCCGGCGGGAATTAGAGCTGGTTCCCGGTTTATTGCTCCCGCCTAAATATTTACTCGGACGCCCCAGCTGCGCTCCCCCTCCCACCACTCCCTAATACAATCCTCCTAATACAACTCTTCTCCTTTTTTCAATTCCATTTTTTCAACCCCCGTTCCCACCTTAGTCCGGCGTCAATCTTTTTAAATTCCATCCCCCTGAAAGTTTTACACCCTCCAAGAATTCAACGGATAATTGGGTTTCCTGCAGGTAGCATTCTCCAGCTTTGTTTAAAATGTCCCTTATTTTACTAAAGGTTTTATAAGAGCATAGCAACTTTTTTTTTTTTTAATTGTTCATTAGATATGCGTATGGTTTCAGTTGCTACCACATAACAATCTATTAAGATAACGACATCAACCAGGTTTTTCCTCGAAAAGGAAAAAATCTGCTCTTATAACCATTTTTAGCTTATCTCAGATTGAATAATGTTGTATGGTGTGGTATCCATATTCTAAAAACAAAACACTGAAAATTATTACACAATGGTTTATTATCTCCAAATAATAATATTTCAGTATTGTTGTTTATAAACCTGTAGATAGGCAATGAAGTAATATGAAAAGCAATAAATAATTCAAAGGAAAATGGCAAATCACCACCGCTAATTTCAAAATGCTACATCTCTACTAGTTCTGAACCAATTTCAATGATCCTTTTTCTTCTTCTTCTTTTATTAGCTCTACAACCCATGAAGGGTCCCGGCTTCCTTTAACAACAACTGCCACTCATCTCTCTTCTGTGCCACTGTCATATAGTTTCGGACTTTAAAATATTTTCAAAGGTCTTGGGCAATACAATCTACCTATCGCAGCTTTGGTCTACCTACTCTTCGCGAAATATTAAAGAGCTCAGAGATATTTCTCTTTTTAGGTAGATAATCAGACATTCTGGTCAAATTCTCTACCCACCTGAGTCTTCCAAGTTTGACAAAAAATGAGATGTCCGGCTCTTTGTACATGTTGTACAGCTAACGATTATGTCTCCTCCTTCATTCATTATTTTCGTATATACCGCTGTAATATAGACGTAACAAGTTTCTTTCAAATGTAAGGATTCGGTCCTCAGCCCTGGTTTTGGTCCATGTCTCAGAACTATATAACATAATACAGGACAGATGAGAGTTCTAAATATGGCAACTTTTGTTCTCCTGCTTGATGATTATTTTTACGTATGGTGTTTATTTACTTATTAATTGTCTTGATATCGAAAATATTATAATTTTATCCATATCTTCAAGAATAACCGAGTTTTGGTAGAATTACATCTACTATAATTTGTGACTTGAATACATAGATCAACCAGGGCTGAAGGCCAAATCCTCCTTACATTTGAAAGAAAAGTGTTACGTCTAATTTACGGCGTTATATACGAGAATAATGAATGAAGGAGGAAGCATAATCGTGACCTGTACATGTATATCACATTATCGCAGTCTCCGAAACATGGCTGAAGCCCTATATTCCTTCCTCTTCCGTTTCCCTCCCTGACTATTCCTTTATCCGTCATGACCGGATTGGCCGGACTGGTGGCGGTGTAGGACTTTATGTCCACAACAGCCTTAAATCTCGTGTCCTAGATCTCTCATCCCAATCTGATCCTTCTCATATTGAATTCCTTTTCGTTGAAATATCCTGTAACACACAACCCCTCCTTTATGCAGTGGTGTATCGCCCTCCTTTGGTCCCATTTGACCCATCCTTTGAATCAATCCTTTACACATATGTGCCACTATTCAATAATATCATAATCTGTGGTGATTTTAACACCAACTTCCTTTCCGAATCCAACGATAAACACTACCTAGACAACCTCTTCTTCTCTCTCAACCTATTCATCGTTCCATATGCTCCTACTCACCATACCCATCATTCCGACACTTGGTTGGACCTCCATATAATCGATTCTGCTCACAAGCTTCTTTCCGCTTCTCAACTGCCTGTTCCATTCCTATCATCTCACGACCTTATCCAATTGTCATATAATTTCCAAATATCAGCATTCCTTCCCAAAACCTTAACTTTCCGAAACTTAGATTTCCTTACCCGTGAAACTATTGCACCCAATATTGAAGCCTTAAATTGGGATTCAATTTATAACAGTACGTCCATCGATTCAATGGTTCACATTCTCACCTCTAATCTTCTAAGCATCCTCGACATCCATGCTCCACTCAAAACCCGCACCTTCCGTCGTCGCCCCGCTCCTTGGATAAGTCCAGAAATAAAAGACATGCAAAAGAGGCGTGAGGCAGCCCGTAGACGCTTTAAACGTACAAGACTTACAGATGACTATCAAGCGTACAGGACACTCCGCAATCTGACTCAGGCGACAATAAGACAAGCTAAAACTAACTACTTTCATATAGCCTTCTCCTCTACTCCTGATTCCAAGTCAAAATGGCAGCTCCTCCGCAAACTTTCACTCTGCAAATCCTCTTCCTCACCGGCCTTTCAAGTCTCACCCGATGAATTAAACTCTTACTTTTCATTTTCCTCCTCTGACAATTCTTCACCGTCTTCTTCCAACTTCTCTTCAATCCAATCATTCAACCCACATAATTTTTATTTTTCCGACATTTCACCAACTGACCTTCTTTCCTCTGTACTGAAATCTCATACCAACTCCATAGGATTTGATGGAATTCCTGTAAAACTGTTAAAATTATGCCTTCCTGAAATCCTGCCAGTACTTTTATTTATATACAACTTTTCCCTCCAAAATTCCGTATTTCCGGCTACTTGGAAAAAAGCATTAGTCCATCCTATTAGTAAAACATCCAACCCTACATCCCCTAAAGACTATCGCCCTATTTCCATCCTCTCGAACCTCTCTAAGCCTTTAGAAAGAATAGTCCAGACACAATTCTAAACTCCTTGATCCTTTCCAATCCGGCTTCCGACCCGGCTTTTCCACACAATCTGCTCTCCTCAAAATCACTAATGACATACACACTGCTATGGACGAAACGAAACTGACCGTGCTAATACTTCTGGATTTCTCGAAAGCATTTGACTCCCTGGAACACTCCATCCTTTTCTCCAAACTAAAGTCACTATCCTTTTCCAACAGCACCATCAGGTGGTTTCAATCATTCCTTTCTGACAGAACTCAAGCTGTCACTATTCCTAACCATCCTCTATCTTCCTTTCGAGCCCTCTCGGCAGGTGTGGCCCAGGGTTCAAGCATTTCTCCTCTTCTTTTTAATTGTTATATCAACGACCTTCCCAACTCTATCCATCCTTGTTCCCACCACCTATACGCTGACGATTTCCAGATCTATTTGTCCTTCTCTCCTTCCGATTCACTAGTAGCATTTGCTAATATTCAGGAAGACCTGGATGGAATCTGTGCCTGGGCAACCTTAAATAAACTAATGCTAAATCCTATGAAAACTCATGCCATCCTAATTGGTTCAAATTCCCTTCTCAGATCCTATACCACGTTTCCGAGTCTCACCTTAAATGATCATCCAATCACCTTCACTTCCTCTGTCAAAAACCTGGGCATTACCATGGACCAAACCCTTTCCTGGAAACCTCATATCGCCCAAATTTCCCGAAGAACAATAAGTACCCTGAAATACTTCAATCGCTCCCGCCATCTTCTTCCACCTTCCATCCGTAATCTCCTTGTATCCGCACTTATTTTCCCCCACTTTGTCTATTGCTGCTTAGTATATGGTGGCCTCCCGACGATGCTTGAGGACAGGGTAAAACGCATCATGAACATATTTTTAGGATTTGTCCTCTGCACTCCGAAGAGGTCTCATGTAACCCATTTTTACGGCGAGTTAAAGTGGCTCCTTCCCCGAATCCGCAGACAATATTTCCTAGGATCATACCTTTACCAAATCATTAGATCCCAACACCCTCCATACATTCATAGTCTCCTACAGTTTAAATCTTCAGTCCACACTCTTGAAACAAGATCGCGCCATTCCGACCTTTACTTTCCTACCCATAGAACTAAAACTTTTGATCGTTCCTTCCTAGTCCGCTCCTCTATTTTCTAGAATTCTCTACCTACCCATATTCGCCATGCTGCCTCTCTCTCCTCATTCAAATTCCAACTTTTCCAATATCTTTTATTATCCCAAAAAGACGCTTAAGTACAGTGATTCTTTTGTTCCTAATATCACACTTGAAAGAAAAGTAATATATGTTCTTTATTGAAACGCTGTTATATTTTAATTTTGATCAACCCAATATTTTTCAAGAACTGTTTTTATTTTATTTTATCATAAATATGTTTTAATTTTTTTTTTTTTAATATTTTTTATATATATGTTTGTGGATATTCGTGTGTGATATGAACACTCGAATTAACCCATCTGTGTAATAAGTAATTAATTCTGTTTCTTCTGTCTGTTAGCCAGACATGTTTTATATTTAAATTGTACAATTCTGTTATTCTTAGGGGACCCAGTCCCAGAATAAAAATTATTTTCTATTCTATTCTATTCTATTCTATTCTATAAAGAGCCTATTTTTTCTGTTTATCGCGCTTTACTGATTCTAAAACTCTATACATATTTTTCTCTATCTTCAAAAATAACTGAGTTATGGGCGTATTTAAGGATAAAATTTTATTTTTTTTATTTTTTATATTTATTCGCTGTTTTGTGTCCAAAAAACTCTTATACATTTTTCTCCACCTATTTAATTAAGTTGTTGAATTAAATCACTTTTAATCGGCCGCAACTTTAAAAATAACTAGTGGATATCAACGTCTACGTGTCAGGGTCATCGTTGAATGATGTAGTATTTTTGTGGCGAATTAAAAAAAAAAAAAAAATTTCCAACTAGCTTCGGAGAAATTGATTTTTTTTTTTTTATTCAATATTCGGATTCTAAATGTATGCCCCACAACTTACACGGATGACACTTGTGTGTTATCTGTCCATAATGATCCAACCGCTGCATCCCAAACCCTACAGTCCCACATAACAGCCATTGAGGAATGGTGTCAGAACTGGAGGATTAAAATAAATCCTAATAAATCCCACCAAATTACCTTTACCCTTTGTCGCAAACCGATGACTTCCGGCCCTACTGTATCCTTTAATAATACCCCACTCATACCTGTTGAACAAATCCGATACCTAGGACTCCATCTTGACAAACGTCTTACATGGAATCCTCACACGAGACTAAAACGACAGAACTGCCCGTAGATACCGATTACTACAACACTTACTCGACAACCGTTCAAAACTTCCAATTCATTACAAAAAGCTCATTTATGTTACCGTCATCAGACCCATCTGGACATATGGAACCGAGCTTTGGGGATCTACTAAGCCATCTAATTCCTCCCGTATCCAATCCTTACAATCCCAAATCCTTCGCAAAATCCTAAATGCTCCTTATTTCGTCACAAATAAAATCATCCATAACGACCTTAATATCCCATTTGTTGCAGACCTTTCTCGTACCAGATATACCACTTTTAAGAGAATTGGTAATTTTTTTTTTTGGTCGATTGCAAAGGTTCAGTATTAAAAATAATCTACTAAAATAGAGATAATGGATTGAGAAACTACATTTTTTTATAAATCGGTAGAAGTATATCCTGACAAGGACACTTCATACAAAAACTATAGTTTTTCATGTTATTCAATTGAATTCGATTCAGTGTATTGATGATAATAGTTAATCTTTGAGTGGACTCAATTTAGACTCGGTAGGCATTGTAGCAGGGCAAATAATAATTTTTATATCCCGCATCCAATCTTTGCTATCCAAATTCCAACGAAAAATCCTCAATGCTCTTTATTTCGCTACTAATATACTAATTCGTAGAGACATAAATATCCCACTGGTTGAAGACATAGCCCGCGATTAGTACAACTCCTTTAATGCCAAACTACCAAATCAATTTAACCCACTTGTCCGTAACCTCTCGTCTTCATCTTTTCCCGATTCATCCTCCGAGGCCCCTGAAAAGACGGTGGAGACCTGCCCATAAAATGTAATTTAAAGTGCTACCACATGTCTATACATGCGTGTTATTTTAATTCAGCCATTCTACTTATTGTATTTGTATATACAGTAGTTAAAGGCAATAAGGTATATTTAAAAAATAAATTACAGGAAACGCAAAAAAAAATCTGTCTTTTATTAATTTATTACTGAACCCATTTACTTGATTTTTTTTTTAAATTAAAATCTAAAGTTGATTTTGTACTGTATTAACAACTTATTTTTCCAAATCATTGCACTTTTCATGATTTTTTAACAATATAATATTTTTTCATGCTTTTGACGCCTATCAATCAGAGGGAAAATTATCATTAATAAATTTTAAATTTTACAATTAAAAAAATAATAAAATCGAGAAAAGAGATTTTTTTAAAAAATCTTGAAAACCGTTTGAATTAAAAAGATAAAAATTGAGGTGGATTATTTTTATTCTACACCAAAGTCTAAGCAAAAAAAGCCAGGGGGGGCAGATTTACTTACGAATAAATTCACCGCACTTTCTATAACCTACTACACCATACCTACTCTAACCTTTGATGACGGATTTTGACAAAACTAAACCATTAGTATACAAACACGTCAAAAAATTTCGAAAAAAAAGAGAAGTCTTTTTGTACCTTTTCGAAATCAACGTCTAAATCATCCATTTCTGTATGAAAGTTTTTTCATCTTCAAATTAAATTATAACTGCTAACGAAATATTCATAAAAATCATTTTAAAAAAGATATTTCTATTTTAATAATCTAACTCTCTAAATATCAAAAAGAAGTTTTAAATAATTGACTTAAATTAATGGTTCAGAGAATCAAACGCTTTGGAAAGTCGAGGACTATTAATACTGATAGCTGTGTGTTGTCTATTGCAGTGTATATGTCATTGGTATTTTTAGTAAGAGCAGATTGAGTGGAGAAACCAGATTGGAAAACGGATTGAAAAGGATTGAATGATTTGGAATCTTCAAGGAATTTTTGCATTTGAGATTGTACTAATCTTTCTAAAGATAAGATAAGATGGAGATCGGGCGGAAGTCTTTAGGAGTTGTAGGATTGGAATTTTCGTTAATGGGATGGTCTATGGCTTTTTTCCAAGCGGTGGGGAATACTGAATTTTGGAAGGAAAAGTTATATATGAATAGAAGCACTGGTAAAATTTCTGGGAGACAAAGTTTCAGTAATTTAATTTAGTTAAATGAAAACTTAAGTAAATTTGTGTATTTTAATGGTTAGAGTGCCAAGTACCCCACCTTTTAGAAAGCAGAAGTTTTTTTTCCTTTTTTTGTAAAGGTTAACGACGGAGGTTAGTGAATGTCGTGTGTTGCAAAATATGAAATCACTTGTTAAAGTCTATTATTATACATATTTTTATCCCGCAATATTTCGACACCGGAGGCAATACTAACCAGGGACAGGGCTGGAATGGACGTTGCCCGGAGGGAGGGGTGCAGAACACTCCAGATTATACTCCCTCCGTGACAAATGGTGTTTGAACAGTGTTTAAGATGTTTGAACCACCGAGATGATATACACCTCTAAGCCCGGATAAGAGGCAAACAGTGTCTGAGTTGTTCTGTAGCCCTAACGGTGATCTAGAGGGAGGCGAGTTGCGACTCCGATAACTACTCTATCAGGGCACTAACTGATACTAACGGCCCTCCTACCTGCCCAGGAATTAAATCCTAACGATTAGCACAGCTGTGGCATTAGGCCCTCGGTTCTAATTGCTGGGGACAGGTGGCGCTCATATCAGTCCCCTATTAGTTGTCTTAAACTGGTTACGATGGGCAATATCCCGCACCTCTAAAGTAGGGACCAAGCCATCTCCTTTAGCATTAATGAAACCGATCCACATGAAATTCCGCGTCCACTAAATTGTTCAGGAGATTTTAGCAATACTCTGATGAAATAAAATAATGAAGAATGATCTTGCCACAGGCAGGATCAATAATTGAGACGTTGATTTCCAAAAGGTACTATATCCATTCTAGGAACTTTTACAGGAAGCGCGAAAATCTCTCATTACTACATTATTAAACTAGCTGATTTGGGTCTTTTTGCCTTAAAATTTAGAATTATTTTTTTACTATAATAATAACATCATATTAAAGTTATGAAATGAATCTTTTTAGAATGATTTGGAACGAAAATAAATGCGTAATTAGTACTTTTAGAAAATGACCGCATTTCTAAATCGTGTTTTTTAAGGACTTGAGAATTCATTAGCACCAAATAGAATATTTAGATAGAACTAAATGATGAGAATACAAATATGTAAAAAAATAAATTTCGTAAAAAATGTCCTTTAGTACCTTTTGGAAATCAACGTCTCAATTGTTGGTACATCTCTCACTCAATCGCCCTGAAACGTAGGTGAAATTTTGATTCATAATTCATGAATTAATTAATTTATTACAGGCTTTAGTATTTCTCCCTGACTCTGGTAAAAGAATAAACAATGGATATATCTATCTATAATCTACTGACTTTCTCAGTTAGAAGAAATTGAGTTTGCGGACGGAACAAAAAAAAAAAAAATTAAAAAAAAAAATAATAATCTACTAAAGTTTTATTTTTAATTGTCTATTTTGGACTTATGGGATTGAGAATCTCAATCGTTACAATCCAAAATTCCTTCGAAAAATCTCTAGGCTTTATCATTGTCACGAATAAGTTCGTCCATAAAGACCTTAATATCCCTTATGTAGCTTATTTGGCCCGAACCAGGTGTCAATCCTTCCATGAAAACTCCACTCCCTCTCTAACTTGTTCCAATCCTGTCAATGGAGTACAATAGGCAATTTCTCTTCATGTATTTTTCATGTGTTTTATCTAACAGTTAATTTACTAGATTTATTAATCAATACAGTTGTAAATATCAATAAACAAATTGAATATAAAAAAATAAATAATCATCTATGTGAACTGGAGGATTAAAATAAATACTAACAAATCCCAATTAATTAATTTTACCCTTCGCCCCAAACCGATGTTTTCCTGCCCCACTGTATCTTTTAATAATACCCCACTCATACCTACTGAACAAATCCGATAGATATGATTCCATCTTGACAAACGTCTTACATGGAATCCTCATACGAGACTTAAACGACAAGAAACGTCCCGTAGATACCTATTACTACACATTACTCGACAAACGTTCAAAACTGCCAATTTATTACAAAAAGCTCATTTATGTTACCACCATCAGACCCATCTGGACATATGGTATCGGGGCTCTACTAAACCATCTGATTCCTCTCACATTCAATCCTTACAATCCTAAATCCTTCGCAAAATGCTCCTTATTTCGTTATGAATGAAATCATCCATGATCACCTAAATATCCCATTTGTCGCTGAACTATCCCGAAACAAATATACCTATATTAATTCCAAACTCCTGACCCACACGAATCCATCACGTAAGCAACATCTCATTCCTATCTATTCCTGACAACCCTCAGAGACGATTAAAAAAGACGATGGCCTCGAAACCTACTAAATTAAATTAACAAAGAAGTGCTACCACTGGTAGTTTCATCACAAGACATTATCACGACCATAAGTGTAAATTAGCCCATTAACTTGTATTCATTTTAAGTACAGTTGTAAATATCAATAGAATGTAAAAAAAAAAAAAAGTCTATGTACATTTAGATATTGGTAACATTTTTCACCCAGACTAAAATAGCATCTAAACGCTAAGTCCTAGAGACAAATGTTATATAATAAAAATTATTCTTCACTAAATTTCTAACTAGCATAATTTTCGTCAAAAGTTTTATTTTTGCAATACAAACAGAGATAAAGCGTGCCAAAAAAAAAGTACAAAAACTAAAAAAAAAGTTGGCAAAACGTCACTTTCATTTATTTAAAACAATATAGCTGCTGAAAAGTAGGTCCTAGTTATAAATATTATATAAGACAATAACTTTTTAACACAATTTCTTTGACACAGAGCTTGCAATAAAGTCTCTACACTTTATAAATGTAAGAAAACGTAACTTTTTTTATTCGAACCAGTTCAGTTCCAAATCCACAGGTCATACCAACAAATGTTGTAGGTATAACAAAAAATATTTTGTACTAAACTTGAGACCGGAGAAATTTTCTCATTAGCCGTAGTAGCGTAAAACTGACGCTAAATAAATAACATCCCATTCGTGGATAAAGCATAGAAAAACAAATGTGTTTTTAGGTTTGAGACACATGACATTTGTATCTTGAATCTCATTTACTAGATGTATATCATTTGTAATGTATTGAGGATACTGAGGGAAGTTCATAATTACATAATTTTAATATTAAACAATAAAAGATTAAGAAACCTTTGTCGGCAAAACATCAAAAGGCGTTTACCTCCATGGGGCCCCCCAGCAATATGTACCTCGGGAAACTTCTTAGACACTAGGACAAAGGACCCCCGGCATGGGGCACTTCCCAGATTAGCCCCGCCCAAGGTGACGACGATGAGGAGAAGATTGGAAAGAATCAGTAAAGTTTTATCCTCAAGAAGTGTGAGTCGGGTTCCACCTACAAGACGAGGAGTGGCCGTCGGGGTTCTGAGAGCAGCTGGAGGATGAAGCAGAGAAAGGACGTCTTAAGATGATTCCACCTTCGCTAGCCGACAGTGTTTTAAAGGTATCTCGTTATTTGTAATATTGTATGGCAAACTTAGAAGTAAAAATGTCCCTCAGTATTCTCAATAAAAGTTCTAGGCAATGTATTAATATAATTTATGTGAGTTGGTTAATAATTATAATAACGTATTAATTGAATCTTGTTTACTTTAATCTTACCCTGCATGCCACCTCTTGGATTGGTAAACACGATACCTTTGGAAGGAAATCCAATGGTATCATTAAATATAGTTTATATTTAGACTAAATATATTAAGTAAGTTAGTTTTTGAAGGTACCGCTGCCTTAGAAAAGTAGCCGGTCAAAAACATAGCACATTATACAGTTGTAGAAATAAAACTATTAAAAAAGTTTGAGATAAGTTTTCTTTGTTAAAAAAGCGAAATATTTGTTAGCTACTTAAAAATATTCTAATAAGCCTATATTAACTGAAAATATTTTCATAGTAACCTGCAAAGACAACATCGATACTGAGCATTATATGCTTAAATATATACACATTGTTATATCATAAACATATTCTTCATATGTTACATCTTTGCTATTTATGGTCAAACTAAGATCATTTTGCTTTTATACTTTTAGAATGTATAGTGTCAGGATACGTATAGCTTATGCTTATTATTTAAATATATATTTCTTAGGAAATTATAGTATGCTGTGTTTTAAGCAACCCAATGCAGTTGCGCGGTACTGCTTTATAAATAAAGTATTTTCTATCTCTTTTTGAGTTATTAAAAAAAAAGTTGCTTAACAGTTTTTAGAATTCTTTTTCTAAACACTCAGAAGAATTTTTTAAACCCCCCTTATTGCGTATCTAGAATTTAAGAAAAAGCACCATAAAAATTTCAGCTCCACAACCACAGTCAGTTTTAAGGTACTGCAATGACCTGAAATGTGAGTGTATTGGTAGTTTCTTTTATAAATTGTTGTATGACTGAAATTTAATCCGAAATCAGGAAAATAGCTTGTAATATTTTGATAATTTTACTATAATTGTGTATTTCCAAGGTTGATATGCATGAGTTACAATATTCTACTGTGCATTTCTACACGCATTGTGTGTTTTAACAGATAAAATATATATAATTTTTCGTAAGCTAGAAGATATCTTTGTTATCTTCTCTGATTACTTTTTTATAACTAATTGTTTTTCCTATATCTCAAATAGACGTAGCTAATGTATATTTTATTTTATGAAAAAAAGCCTTTCAGCGATTACAGAAATATATTATCCTTCCTCGCACGAGGTGCAGACAAAAGGCAGAAGAAAAGGATGTGGGTTGGATATATTCTGGAGTGACTCCAGGTTGATTTATATATGTTGATGGACTGCCGACTTGGAAATCCTCCATGCCAAGGATCCATCATGCTCGAGGCATCCATCATTATCCATCATCCTTTATCTAGCCCTCACACTTGACCCTTCAACACTTTTCACCTCCTGCCCCTTGGGCGGTCTAACTCCCTCCTTTATACTCAAGGAATTTATATTTCTCTCTTCGCTTTCGTAATATTCTCCTTATACCTCGATACAGCCATCCTTAACCTGATTTTCGGTTTTATATTTGTTATGTTGCCATAGAGATATTTAGGAGAAAAAATACGAATTTGTGTTGAAATAAACATCATGACTAATCATTCACTTCTGATTCATGAATTAACTCTTAAATTAAAAAAAAAAATCACTTCTATTCCCCTTTATTCTACCTTTGTTGTGTGTGTGAGTGTGTATTTTAGCTTGGCCAGGATTAAAATAAAAGTCCAGAGCTATAACATAGATTAATTAGTTATTTATTTTTATTAATCAGTGATTCAACTATATTACATAATACTACTAGAAAATATCCTAATAAATAATATTATTTATATTTGACTTGTTGAGAAACCACCCATTGGCAACACTCACATAATAGAAAACAGACAAACGAGACGCCTCAGAGGGTTATCAGGAAACGAAGGGGGTGCTAGGATATAAACCAGTGTATTAGAGAGGGAATGGTGTTTGTCATGGAAGGTGAGGTACCTGGGTCGGACCAGATCAGCAACGTAAGTAACTTAAGCTAATTCATTGCCAAGTAGGTAAGATTTTATGAATGGTTTTGGAACGTAAGTATTGAAAAGAGATAAATTTGATGGTTTGGTAGAGCCCCAAAACTCAATTTCGTAAGTTCATATCGGCCTTATGATAGTCATGCTGTTAGGTGGTAATTTTGATTGTGATTGTTAAAGTAGCCGATAACGGCGAGCAGTTTCTTGCGTTACAGTCGTGTATGGGGAGGGACGTACTAAAAAAGATACATCGATGCTGCCAACTTCTAAAACCGAATTGGATAAAAATTTGTTTTTTTCGCTTCTACACCTGTAGGTCATTGGCGTAGTGAAAATTTGTATTTTCTATTATAGTATTGGCTTAATTTTAAATAACACAATGCTGCATTAAATTCTATGTTTGATTTCTGATGCATTTTTCTAAAGTTTTTTGCCATGCTAAGTTCAAATCTGTAAGAGTTATATTCCTATCACACTAAGTTTTTCTGATACACGATTGAATATGCACCTCCTGCAAAAGGGAAAAAGATATAAGAGGCCCCATTTATAGATGCTTCTAAGGCTAGTTTAAAAGGAGTCCTTCTTCATAATGGGAATAAATATTCATCTATAACTATACTTCATTCTGTGCATTTGAAAGAAACTTATCAAAATCTGAAAATTGTATTAGAAAACATTGAATACCACACTCACAAATGGATGGTGTGCGGAGATTTCAAGGTCATTGGCCTGTTACTAGGCCTGCAGGCTGGATTCACTAAGATGCCTTGTTTTCTATGTGAGTGGGATAGTAGGGCCAGAGCAAAGCACTGGATCATCAAAGATTGGCCCCCAAGAAAAGAGTTCAAACCTGGCTCAAAAAACGTGACAAATCCACCTATGTTGGACCCTAAAAGTGTGTTGCTTCCACCCTTACATATCAAACTCGGGCTTATGAAGCAGTTTAATAAAGCTCTGAATCACAAAGACCCTTGTTTTCAGTATTTAGAAATGAATTTTCCCAAAGTAACTTCAGAAAAAAAAAAAAAAAAAACGGTTATATTTGTTGGCCCCCAAATCCGCCAGCTTTTTAAAGACCGTGAGTTTGAGAACACCATGAATTCACTGGAAAAGGAAGCTTGGCTAAGCTTCAAGGATATGGTGGAAGGTTTCCTAGGCAACAACAAGGACCCCAATTACCGGAATTTGGTGGAACGCTTGTTGAAAGCTTTCCAAAATCTTGGCTGCCTCATGAGCGTGAAGGTTCATTTCCTTCATTCGCACATAGATTTAGGGGATTACAGTGAAGAACAAGGTGAAAGGTTCCAGCAGGACATAAAAGTGATGGAGCAGCGATACCAGGGGAAATGGAATGTCACCATGATGGCTGATTACTGTTGGATCCTAAAAAGGGACTCTGAAAATGAAAGAACATCCAGAAAGTCGAGAAAAATAAAATTCTGCTGCCACTAATTTGTGCTTAAATTGGACCAAAACTTCAAAAATATTCTTATTTCATTTAAAACTTATGTAATTAAAGATATTATTTATAAAATTTTTTATTTTACTTGTAATTTTTCTTTAAATTTAGTTTTGAAGCATGATCTCGTGGCTCATCTGAGTTGATATGGAAAAACTGACTCTTGAATCAAATTCACCATGGAAAAATATGTTGAAAACACCATTTAAGTTCAAAATATCGATCAAAATTTTAATAAATGCAGCATTGTGTAATCTAAGAGTACATTAACACTGTTTTCGTGGTCTTTAGGGATATCCTTCACTCTGATGTCCATTTTCATAATTTGCCAGCATCTAAAGAGGATATTGCAGTCTGACAGTATGTTATATATACCGTTATATTATATTACACAGATAACAGGGATCCGTCGAAGCTCCATGTAACCCTGGAGGATCTTAGGAAGAGCATGAATACGTTTTTTTGTATATAGAGCGGCGTGGTCTAGTGAATAGAGCGCTAGTCTATTGTTCTTAGATTTCTGGGTTCGAATCCCGGCTTTTGACAGAATATTGTTTACTCTGTTAATTCAGCCAGGGAATATGTAGACCCTACTGGGGTAGACCCAGCCTCTTTAAAATGGGCACCCAAACTGGTAGAAGAACCTGACGGCTGAGCGTGATCTAGGCCTAATCATCTAATTGCTCGGCCGTAAATCTCTACATTTACTGAGCCTAAGACTCTTCATGGCTTGTACTAGTATAGGTTTATACATATATATATATGAACAATAAAATGAATGAAATGATGATTAAAATAAAGCATGCACCTCTAGGACCCGTGAAGGATCTTAAGTACATATAGAGACTCATACTGTTTCTTCGCCAACACCCGTACAATGAGGTGATTCCAACGAGATGAAGCTCAGCAGACTGGTTTTTGCCACATATAATAGAGGCTGGATGTGCCCATGGAGGGTCTCCATACTCCAGGATCCCTTCATAGTTTAAATGACAAAATAAATATTATTCTTTCACAGTCAGGATTTAAACCCAATAGGAGTTATCTTGGCAAAGTGGAGTGCGTTGTGGATTTCACGAAGGATTTTTGATTGTAAGGATTTGATACGAGATGAAATTGGTGGTTTAGTAGAGCCCCGAAATTTAATTACCAAGGGGAACAGTAGATTAGTAATTTATCTACTTGAAAACGTCACTCTCCTATATAATGATTATAGGTATATAATTGCATGCCAAAGTTAATATATTATTATTTTTTTTAAATATATCTCTGTATAGGTAATTGTGATAATGCTATATTTTTTTTTTTTTTTTTAATTTCTTGACTCTCCTGTATCTGTAAATACCTTATGAGGAAAATATGAACCTGGAGATTGCTGCTAATTCCGTCAGTATTAAAAAACAGTATAAAACCCTATAACCATAAGTAAAAAAGAGAATATTGATTCCGATTATTCCAAAAATATGACAGGGTCAACATATTCAGCAGGTTGCAGATACATAACAATCATTCAAATGTTCAAACCCTCATAAAAACTGAACATCGCATAGCACAAGTACTACACCTCCTCCCGTACAATACTCCCATTCGTAGCAAGAATAAATAAGCTCAAAATGTATCTATAAATCACGCCAACAGATCTGTCAGCGTGTAAACTGTATCCGTCCAGCGATTACCAACTTTATAATGGAATTAGCGCCATGACAAAAAAGGGGGCGACAAACGGTTGACGCTTTCCGCTTAAATGATTGCCTCCTTTCGTTAGGAGCTGTTTTCAACTCCCGCGATTTATCGACACATCGACAAAAATGGCCAATGGCCATTTGTCTAAAGTTGGCATCCTGATGCGGGAGCATTTTTCATTATTGTTTTCCCCTCCCTAAATTCAGGAATGACGTCGGCAGCACTTGGTAGGGATGGTGTTTTAATTCGCTCTTCGGCAATAACATGACGAAAAACAGATTTTGTTTCGCTGATGGTCCTTCGAAGAGGGGTTCTCATCCGGCTTATGTTTCGATCTAACCTGCCAACTGATGCTCTGCTCCCCTAGTGGTTGTGATGGCAAATTATAATATGTTTTTTATTAAAAGAAAATTCACTGTAAGTATTATTAAAACGATTTAATACGAAAATTAAAACAATGATATTTGTACTCTTCTGGAATACTCTATATTCTAAAATACTATAACCCAACTCTCTGGAACCGTTGAAGTAAACATAAAAAAATGCGGAAATATGACAACTCACATCAAATTCAGACATGTATCAATCATATCAATTTTAGAAAATTATAAATTATATAACGTTCTTGAATACAGCTAAGACTGTATACAAAAATGTAAATGCTGTATACAAAAAATAGACCCCTTCCATTCGATATTAAGGCCAAGCAACACGGCGATAGTAGGTGAAAGCGAAATATGAAAATTAGGGTATGTTTCATGTGATCTAAGTAATAACGAGTTATCGTACACACTCACATACTTTCAACGTATTATAATTAATATTCAATACACCATATTTTCTATAAAACTTTTATCATTTATTTATATTTTTAAACTTTTATTTTAAATAAGCTTAATTTTTTAAATGGAGTTTATACAAACAAAAGGATGTTTTCATGACTTGCTGGTTTTGATACAGATCGTTTGTTTTTTTAAAAAGTAAACAAATGAAGCATATTATGTGTGGCATGTGATAACAATTACATCATTGGTTCACGTTCTTCTTTAAAGAATGTGTGTAAGTTTATTTATTTTCGTTTTTACTTCTACTCCACCAGAGATTTTAATTTGACTATTTAAGAATTTCCAGGAAGCACATAGAAATAAAAAAAAAAAATGATTATTATTACATCGTTTCAAAAATAGTTACTGTAAATTTTATTTTGGGAGAAAAATATTATTGTTTCTCAACTTATTGTAAAACGTCGAATCATGCACGCATAGAAACGAGGAAAGAGCAAAAATATATTTTTTTAGGCAGTTTATTTTTTTCTAAAATTTTGAATAGAATATATATATATAATTTAATAAGTTGGAAAGCACCTAGATTGATGTACCTAACAATTTTATACTGTTATGTTTCTTAACATATATTTCCAACGAAAATAAATGTAATTCTTTAATCTCTTTTCAGCTAAATTATTTTGAAGTTCTTAAATTGATTTTAACAATCGAGGTAAGTGGAAGTTTTAGATTTTTCACATATTGTAAAATTTGAAAATTGAATTAATTTTTTAATTAATATCTGTACTGGATGTTCTGATGAGACAAAGCTAAAATATATTTTTTTTAGTACTAAATTTTTCCACACTTATGAGTAATAACATAGATTTATAAAATTCCTTTGGAAAGCAATAGATTTTAGAAAAATGTCTTCCTGTAAAAGTTGTATAAGGTAAGTGAGATAATAATAGGGCTTAAACAAACGATTTTTGGACATAAAAATTTTATATTGATGTATTATTTGATCTAAAACATATTTTTTCAACGAAACTGAATATAGTTCATTAAACATAGTTAATGCTTCCTATTATGTTACAAACAAGACCTTACATCATGACCTCAAGATCCCTTATGTCCTTGATCTCATCCCATCCAAATTCTCAATCTTCCACCAGAGACTTACTCTTCTTCCTAATCCCCTGGAACAATCCCTATCTAGTACCAACCATCATTATAACCCTCCGCGTAGGTTGAGACCCTCTGTTATAGATATGCAACTGGAGAGCTGTCAATGGCCAACTTCTCCACTCATGCCAGATGGTATGTGGCTCTAGCGTTCTTCCTCAGTCTCCACTGGCTAGATTGGTGATGCGGCTGACTGAGGGGCGCTAGAAATTCCCGGTGTTGTGGTGTGAAAATTCACTTCTGGGTTTAGGGGTTCGATTCAGAGTTTCCAGGGGCAGTATGTAAATATTGTACATAGGTATGAATATCGCCAAGATTTTATTCTATTTTTCTTTCCATCTGCTTTTTAAGTTTACTTATTTTATTTTTTTACTCTGTACATATGCAATGAATGACTTCTATTTGTTCTAATACTTATTGCCCTAGATAGTGGCAGATGGTATAATTTCTCAATAAAGCAATATTATTGTTAAATTATTTAAACATTTTCCCACTCTAACTTTACTTAATGATTGTGTCCATGTTGTTCATTGATTTGTTAACTTTGTTTTTATTTCAATTATAGGTTTCTTTTTCTTTTTTTTTAATTTTCTTTCTTTCAATATAGTTATCTATTTATTTTCTATTTTTATGCAATAAAGATTTTTAAAAAAATTATTAACATTTCTTAAGTTGATTTTAACAACTGATTTAAGTAAAGTCATGTGTTGTTGTTAAATTATTTAAATTTATTATTGTTAATGCACGTTGCCATAGCCCTTTAATATTAACTTCTTTTTTTTTCAAATACCCATTTTTATGTTATCTCCTTGTTCAGTATAAACCTACCTCGAAGGACACCGTAATAGGATGCTACATCTTCCCCCCGACCAGAGAACAGTTGACCGCAAGGCTTGATGAAATAAGGAGAAACGAGGCCCGCCGCTCACATATAAACATTCAGATAATCCTGAGAAATGCCGGGGTACCGCAGGGATACGCCCATAGCCCCTTCCTTACTCACTATATCCACCTCCTATCTCTAGCTCCTCCTTACCAATTTCCCGAAGCTTCCATGCTGAAGGGTTCATTCCCTTTTATAGTTTCCTATCCTTGGAAATGCAGGCCTCGGGAGGGAAAAGTTTAAAGTAGCTAGGAGTTGAAATAAGTATGCATAGGAACGGAGGGAAATCTAATGGATAAGGTCTAAGCTCGATCGGTTGCCTCGTCTTATCCGAATACATCTAATAGAGAAAATATCCTTTATAAATATATATTATATATAGGCAACATTTTCATATATATTACAAATATATTTATCGTATATACTTTTATATTTATCAAAGATACTTTTATATTTATCGTATAAAAGTTTTAGTACAGATATCTTTATTTAAACAAATAATCTTTTAAATGCTTTCTAATACTAGCATGTAGTCTCAAAGAAATCTCCATTTAATAAGTTAATGTTTTATATAGTCATTTTATTTAATATAAGTGCCTTTTTTATACATAAAAAATATGTTTAAGTAGCAGCAAATTTAAGATGTTTCAAATATTTAACATTTTGAGAATTTTATTTCAAAGACGATTAAATCCACAATCAAATCGGAGGACAGTGCACTTAAACAGTCTTAGTCCCAGTAATGGCATTAGTAAATGATAAAAAGTGTAAATGTATTTATATTTGAACATATAATTATCTTAGGGGCACTTGGCTTAAGTGTTCAATAAATTCGGTAAAAAGGAAAATATAGTTGTTTTCCTTAGCATAGGGAGCGGCGTGGTCTAGTGGATGGAGCACTACTGTTCTTTATATCCCGGGTTCGAATCCCGGCTGTTGCAAAAATATTATTTGTTCTGTTATTTAAGCTGTGTAGTGAACCTGGAATATAGAGACCCTCCTGGGACCTACCTAACCTCTATAAGTAGGCATCCAAATATGAGGAAAAACCTAGTGGAAGTGTGATCTCAACTTAACTTAGAGTACAGTAACACAGTTTTCGTGGAATTTGGAAATATCCTGGAGGACACTGATGTCCATTTTTAGAATTTGCCTAAATATAGAAAAAGTATCGCAGCCCGACATTATATCATATAAAACATTATATTATACTATATAGATAACAGAGTTGCGTCGAAGCTCCATGGAACCTTGGAAGATCTTAGGAAGCGCATGAATATGTTTTGTTGATCCTTGAGTTAGCCATAATGAAGAAAAACAACCATATATATATAGCGGCGTGGTCTAGTGGATAGAGCTCTAGTCTTCTGTTCTCCGGGTTCTGGGTTCGAATCCCGGCTTTTGACAGAATATTATTTATTCTGTTAATTCAGCCGGGGGGCGACCCTAGGGTATGGAGACCCTACCGGGGCAGGTCCAGCCTCTTTAAAGTGGGTACCCAAAGTAGGGAAAAAACCTGGCGGCTGAGCGTGATCAAGGCCTAATAACCTCATTGCACGTTTGTTGGCATAGTAAGGGTCTCTACATGTTCTGAGCCCAAGACCCTTCAGGGGTTTTTATACTGGTTTTATTTTTTTTTCGTATATTACGAATTTGGGATTATAATTGATATCAATGTTGGAATGTTGTGAAAGTGCGAAACAGAGCAGACGAAAGATGTAAAGATGTAATAAACCGATGAGCACTTTCTTTTCCCAAGCGTGTTGGATTTATTGTTGACATATTTTTTCAAATCACATCCATTTTCAGAAAAAGTATTAAAATGTTTATGATTCTTTTGATCTCTTCTGTAGAAAACTTTAACACATCACATACTACACAAAAGTTTGGTAATCGATACGTATTATAGGCGTATGGTGTGATTGTTAGCTTATGAAAAATCCATAATAATGTTAACAAAAAACACTCACGAAACAGGAGATACGAATATAGGAACCGTATATTTTTAAATCATTGCTTTCGGACTTCGTCCACAGCAACTTCCTCTTTTTAGACACATGTGATGATTTTACCCGACCCAGGAGTTTCTCCCTTGCCTTCCCCTCACAAGAGTCATTTTCTACTGCGATGTCTTTCCCCTTACTCGAAACTGGTTAAAAGGTTACTGGTGTCGGCTCTTTGAACGTTTGTGTGATCCTAACTCGCTTCATCAAAAACTAAAATATCCAAAATAAGGCTTCGACTTGATGTAATTTTGAATATCATTATATGCACCTCTCGAAATGATTTTGTAACAATCGTATAAATCATATCAGATATCGATCATATATAATCGTATCAGATGCACAGTTTCCCTGTTGTACCAAGTGACATCGTTACAAGTCCATTTCCCCCGATTCCTCCATGATTATTATACATATAATGCGAAATCAAATGACGATTCTTCGATTTTGAACAGGGAAAGCCATCAGAATGCAATTTAATATGCCAGAACCAGGAGCATTCATGAGATCAAAGAGCCCTAATGCCTAATGTCCACAGCCTAATTATAGCTTGATCGGATCCCGGCTTCCTCCCCTCGTACTATTTCAAATCAGTGTTAGTCGTTTAGTATGGGGTTAGTTTCGCCGTTGATGGGGAAAAATGTGCTCGTATCTTGCCCAGGATTTGCACGTCATCCTTCGTCCATAGTTGTTAACTGGTTGTCTCACTGTTTATCATATCATAAAGAGATGCAAAGTAATGTTTTAGGTTTTGGTTTATTATTTTCAATATTGAACCTTTGTATTAGACCAAAAAAATAAAAAATATTACTACCCCATCAAGATTTTAGGGCTTACGTTTGAAGATATGTAAAACCCAAACAATAAAATCCGCGTCCGCGGCATTTCTCTGAAACTATCAAGTGGTTATTTTTTTATATCGACGAATTAAAAGTGATTTACTGGAAGGAATTAGTCCGGGTGGCGGTCATTAAAAGTGATTTAATTTAATAGCGCAGTTAGTTTTGGAGTAACAAAAAAAAAATTATTATTTTAAACAAAAAAACGCGAATAATTATAAAAAAAGTGAAGAAATGAAATCTTACTCATAAATACTCCCATAACTCAGTTATTTTTCAAAATAGAGAAAAATTTGATATAGAAACGGTAAAGCGCTGTAAATAAAAACAAATATGGAAAAAGGAAAAAAAAACTGAAATCTTGCCTGTATATGCATGTATATCTTGATAGAATTTTGTTATTTTTGAAGATAGAGAAAAATATTTTTAACCAAAAATTTTTAATAATTATTAAACAGAGTAGAAATAAATTGAAATTTCACCTATAAATATGCCCATAACTCAGTTATTTTTCAAAATAGAGAAAACGTTTATATAGAACCAGTAAAGCGTGGCAAATAAAAACAAATATGGAAAAAGGAAAAAGGAAAAAAAAAACAAACTGAAATCTTGCCTGTATATGCATGTATATCTTGATGGAATTTTGTTATTTTTGAAGATAGAGAAAAATGTTTTTAACCAAAAATTTTTAATAATTATTAAAAAGAGTAGAAATAAATTGAAATTTCATCTATAAATATGCCCATAACTCAGTTGTATAGTTTTAGAATTAAAAAAGTACGATAAACAGATGAAAAAAAAATCTATATATTCAACTCACAAATTATAATGCATACACCAAAACTCGGTAAATATTAAAGAAAAGTTGAAAGGATTCCGGAGATCAAGACCCTGCGATGAACAAAGTTTCAATTTCATAGAGAATTCAAGTTTCTAAGAAATGAAAACAGAATCATTGGAATCGTTTCAGAACTAGCGATATATTGTTTTGCAATTTGCAGTGGTGGGTGATATGCCATTTTCCTTTCAACTATTTATTGCTTTTTTTATCAGTTAATTGCCTATCAACAGCCAAACAAACAGTTATACCCTAATAAAGTTATTGGAAAATAATAAGCCATTCTGTAATTATTTGCAGCGTTTTTTTAATACCTTAATTATTTTATTGTAACTGACAATAGTTTGCAATATTAGTATTTAGTAATAATTAATTCCTTTATATATTATTATTCCATTGGCTAACACCAGTTACCACTCAGGAAGAGAGGCTCTGGGATTCCTTGGATTCTCCTTTTCTTTCCACATGTGGAGGAGGGGGATGGAGGGACAAGTCCAGTTCGGTGTTCCTCCAACACATTTTAAATAGGTATCAGTGTGTTTAATAATGCCATTTAGTTATTAACTTTGTGTTTATTTTATTTATATTTTTTTTGTTATTATAAATATTTATCTATGAGAGAAGTTAGTTCAGGGTGCAGTCAAAAAAACATCCAATTAAGTACATGCTTAATTTACTGGTGCCGACGTTTCGGCCTAAATTATAGGCCTTCTTCAGGGTTATAAAAACAAAAGATAACAACCAGTAGTGGAATAAAATATATAAAGATGATAGGTAAAAGAAATATACAGATAATTAAAAACTAAGTTACGGCAAATGACAAATATAAATATTAGAAACAAAAGCTAAAAAAGAAATTTCCTGTCACAATTTTTTGTTTTTTATAGCCCACAAGAAGGCCTATAAATTAGGACGAAACGTTGACACCAGTAAATTAAGTCTATACTTAATAGTGTGTTATTTTGACTGCACCCTGGACCAACTTCTCCTACATATGCACATAGTCAACCATTTTCACTTTACAATATTTATTTTATTTTGTATTTGATGTTATTTAATTTTACGTTTGGTTTTATGTAAATATTGTATGAATGTGGTCTCATAGCATTATTACTGTAGTTCATATTGCAATAACTTGTAATTTGTCTGACTAAAATTTGTTCTAAAATAAAAATATATAATTGTTTTAGTTAAATTTTTTCCATAAATAAGTATAGTATTTCTGAACCGCTTATGATTGGGTGATAACTGTAGAAAAAAACCTGTAAAATAAATATTTATGTCTTGCAACATTTGTTTTATAAATCAAGGAAGGTTATTGATGAAATCATGATTAAATAATATGGTTGGAACACATTTTTTTTTTTTTCAAAATCGTGTGGTATTGATTGCACCAGTTTGAAAGAAACAGATATATTTTATTTTCTATTGATTATTAAAAAGAAAAAAAATGATTATGACCTCTATCGCTATTAATTCGTAGTTTAATATTTTTTTTTTATTAATCCCTTAGAGTTTCGATTTTTTGTTTATATATTTACTCCCTTTTATCTGCTATGTTTTTAATATTAAACCATCATTTTATAACTGACGATTATTTATATATTTGTATATTTATATTTTCGTAACTACAAAAAAAAACAAGTTAATTAAATCAATAGAAGACAAATTCTCTTTCTATTCAAACCCAAAGGTGATCGCCGTTGAGCAGGCAGCAGTTGTGCACATTATTCCCGATCTTGAATAAATATGCATCCATATACATATATCCTGGGGATAATCCTTGGATTAGACGGCCTCAAGGAATCCATTGCCACCCTCAATGGCCTGGATTAACATCTTCCCTAATACCTCCACCCATTTCCCTATTTCCCGTTTTCTTTTCCGATAAGGAGCCGTTAATGGCAGTTTTCACTAATTAGGGAAAATAACTTTTGTGGCGTTAGTGAGGATTGGCTTGGAAGGCTATCTGTAAGGTGGGTTTTGCCGTCACTATCAAATAGCTCCTTATTTAACATTAAGTGGATTTATTTAAATATCAAAGAGCCTTTACTGTTAAGCTTTAATTTCAACTAAAATAAAATAAATATTAGCGTAAAATGGTATTTAACCATGCATTTTTCTGCTATGAAAATAGCTTAACGTCATGACCTTGTGACTTGTAAAATATTTTTAAAAAAATATGCATATCAAAAATCAATACTGTATTGATTTGTTCTTTCATATAACTTTGATCAGATTTTATAAATTTTCTACACAATACCCTTTAAATATCAATAATTAAATGTATGTTAAATGCTATTTTACAACATCATCTTCACAAAAAGAATAAATAAATAAAGATGAGAATACACACCATCCAAACGACCAACAGTATCGAAGAAAAACGCTAAGTAAAGTGATAACTTAAGATCAATTGTATTTAAAAAAAAAAAAAAAAAATTATTATTTGACGATTTTTTTTTACAATTTAGTTGTTTCTCGTTCATAAATCATTTTGCCATTTCTTTTAGTAGAGGCAGTTTCGCTCTACCTCCTGTAACCATCTCTTCCTGGGTCTTCCCCTTTTTCGCCTTTTCCATAGGTTGATATAGAAAGGTCATCTTTGGCCACCGCTCCTCTTTAATTCTCTGCACATGTCCTAAGATATTAGTCTTGCCTCCTTCTTTTTGGTAATCCCCCATGTTTTCGCTGCATACAGCGTGACGTTTCTCAAAAAGGAATGGTTTGGCCTTTTTTTGGTTTGGAGACTCACCTGCTTGCTCTGTAATACAAAATTCAGGGTTCCGATTATTCGCCTTCCTCTCGTAATTTTTTCCATGGTGTCCTTGGAAGAACTGCTATCCTCAGTTATCAATCTGCCAAGATATTTAAACTCCTTTACCCTTTCTAATTCCCAATTTTCTAGGGATAAGGCTTCTATTGTATATTCCCATTAAATGTCATATGCTTGGTTTTCTCTTTACTTACTTCCAGGCCCCATGCTCTATACTCATCCAGGAGCTTTCTTGGCATTTAAAAAAAAAAAAAAAAATCAAATTAAATATATAAAATTACTTAAAAACCTGAACCCATCAAACATCGGTACACGTACTAATTATTGATCTTCAGGGAGTCTAAAATAATATACGTAGCCATAGTTGACGGTTCCCTAACACCTCAGTCTTCCGGAAGGCATTGTTCTCCTAGAAATAATTCTATGAGGCACAAACCAGAGGCCCCTCTCGGTGAACTCTCTCTATAAATCATTTATTGACCACTATGTCATGGTTTTAAATATTTCAGCAGTAAAATATGTATTTGTGGTATTGAATAAATCGGCAATAAAAGAAAATAAGAAGCAGCAATAGCCATTATGGTTTCAATAACATATGGAAATTTCTTTCCATGAAAAAATGTATTTAAAAAATAAATGAATCCCAAACTGACATATTTAGCGTATAATTAGAAACAATAAAATTATTTTCTATGATCGTAGTGCTTATATTATAGACATAAAAATGACTTTCAGTTCAATAGATACATAAGTCTTCAATGATAATGTGAACGAATTAAAAAAAAAAAAAAAAATTAATTTAAAAATTATGAAAGCCCTTAACATAGGCCGAAACTTCGGCACACAATAAAATAATTTATATAACTATGTTTTTTTGGTTTATTTTATTTTTTTTCCTGACATCAACTTCTCTAATATATATTCTTAACGGTCAACAATAATTTCATTATTGTAATAAATTTCAATTGTTCCATAATTTCTATAATTTTACAGGAAAACAGTTTAAAAGGATTATTCTGGTAAACTAGTTAGTAATCATGGACTTATAAAAAATAAAAATTGGAAAAGGAAAAAGAAATAAAGCATCTTTGAAAGAAAACAATTGCGTCATTAGCAGAATATTCAGTGTTTAGCAGCTTGCTTGCATATTTTGGCTGCTAAAGGATATTACTCAATTAGTTGAATTCATGACACGTCTTCTGTCGGTAAAACAAAACAAAAATAGATGGCGTGGTTTCAAGGAGAATATCCAAATATTTTATGTTTTTGTATTAGATGAAAACAATTACTGACAAATTAGTTCCTTCATCTTGAACAACAGAAAGTTATTTTTTATCTCTTTATAATCTAATTGATGAGTGTAAGAGTCTTTTTATTCTATTTTATGTACTTTCAATCTAAAGGAATTATTTGCTCTATATTTCCTAAAAACATATTTGTAAAAGTTAAGTACGAAATATGACAAGAGAAGATCGAAGCTGGTTTTTTCCTCCTTGTGAATGAATTTTTTTTTTTTTTTCATTTCCGAAAAAAAAAAATGTAAATATGTGATTAAATAGTTTATTCATTATTTTGAATAAAATATAAACAAAGATTAAATATTAAAACCTTATCTGAGAGCAATGCAATAATTAATTATATTCTATCACAAATTAATTAATAACAACAGGAATAATAACCAAGAATGTTTTATAACTGAAGAATATAAAAAAAATATATTTTAGAAGGGTAGAGAAGAATGAGCTTGTTTAGGATTCTTCAAAAAAGAAAAAAATATTAAAATAAAAACCAATGATTAACGTTTCGGGCTATTTCCTCTATCTTCAAGATTCTATAAATATTTTCAACAGATGTAGAGGGATCTTATTATTTTAAAAGAAAGGAATATAAAAAAATATGTTATTAAATTGGTCTAGCCCTAATCCAGTAGGGGAGAAAGATTTTAGGTGTACCTTTTTATTATATAATTTTAACATCAATGACCTTATAATTAACTTGTTTACAAAAAACGACGAAAGTAAATAAAAAATGGATTGGCACATAGGTAACTTGTTTTGTTGTTATGTTACATTTTGCTTTGGATACTATTTTAATATTTGTTGATTAATTTGTTTATAATTAATTGTTTTCAATGATTTTGTTGTGATTTGTTGAATATGTTTTTAGAACTTGAAGATACAGGAATCCCCTCGAAATGTTGATCACTGGTTTTTACTATCGTAAAAATGATTTTGGGATAATCATAAATAAGCTAATTTATATTCTACCTCTTTTACAACTGTAATTGTCCTGGGTAATAAAAATAAAATAATAACATACTTTAGTAGATATTCGAGTGTGAATGACTTTTTTTTTCTAGTTGGATCTACTACCACAAATAATTCATTGAGTTGCATTTTCCTATAACTACTAAGAGATCTCCCTGTCTAGTCAGTCTTCCGTTCCTCCCCTGACTTTGAGTAGTTCTACTACTTCTTGATGACTAGCCTCCTTCGCAAAGAACATTGGAGTGTGGCCTTTCCTGTCTCCGGCGTTGATATTACTTCCACAGTCTAAAAGTACCAGGGTCGTGTCCATCTTCCCGTTCTTGGTGGCGTGGTGGAGCGGGAGCCTCCCTAACCGGTCTTCAGCTTCCAGGTTGGCGCTGTTCCCAAGGAGAACCCTCACGGCTTCGATGTGACCACCGGCAGCCGCTTTGTGCAGCGGGGTCTGCCAAGAGATGTCCTTACTCTCTATGTCGGCGCCGTGCAGGAGCAACCAGCTGAGGCACAAGTCGCGGCCACATTCTGCCGCGAAGTGGATTGCCCTCTTCTTGCTCGAGGTAGGCTCGTTGAGGTCCGCTCCGTTGTCCAGCAGTACCTGGAGAACATCCAGGTTACCTTGCTCTGCCGCAAGATGTACAGCGGTCACCTTGCCCTTCCTCGAAGCCAAGTCAACTCCTATTCTCAAGATAGCTTTCACTACTTCACATCTCCCTTCGAAAGAAGCGCGCTCAAGCGGCGTTCTTCCTTCCCCGTCTTCATTGCATAAACGTTTCTTGAGCTCTTCTTTAGATAAATCTAAAGGTAACTTTAAATATTTTTTCACAACTGTTGAATCGCTGGAATCAGTACTGACCTGTAAAGTTGACAGTATTTTAAAAAGTTGTTGCAGTTTGTCTGTTAATAACAAATTAATTCTATAAATGTGTCTAATGCAATATAAATGTTTAGATTTCTAGGTAAATGTTTATTTGAAAATTTTGTTTTATTTTTTTGAAATGGTAATAATGATAATATTTTAATCAGGAGGAACAGTTTATTTATTTATATTAAATACAATGCTAATAGTGATAAAATACTTTCTTTGCACAAAATTGACGAAAGAAATACAAAGAGAAAAGAATGAAAATATGAAAATACAACACTAACTAAAAAAAAATTTAAAAATGAAATGAACGCTTGCAAAGTTAAATAAAAACTTTGATGTTTGCCTGGGAACTCCGTATCTTATACCGCAGGCTCTTTCCTTCACGTATGGGGAAAAAGCAGAGTACAAGAGATCACAGCGCCTTTTCCCAGTCAGTGAGAACCAGAGAAAATTAAAATACTAAATATAAGACTAAGGGATCGCTTCATAGTTATTATTAAAATAAAAAAAAATAGAGAAAGCAACCCCAGCTTATTGCGGAATCCTGGGCAACGTAAAAGCTGATCAAGCAGCAAACACGGCCAAAATTAGAGAAGAAACAGGAATAATTCAAATTCAGGTAACTATGGAATATAGGGTGATCCGATCAAAGATAGCATTGCAGTCAAATCCAATTGTACAAAACTGGAAAACTAGTTCCAGAACTTGAAGGAGAGAAGAAATAAATACTATTTAAACTCAGAATAGGTCATTGCTAATTTCCACATGGATACCTTCCAAAACTGCTGGAAGCACCACTTCTGCAACATGTTCTGACATCCTTCAAACGGTTAAACTGTTGTTAGTAGAGTGCATCCGATATGAACATTTACTAAAATAAGTTTCATAATCACAATATTTAACTCAAAAACGATGAAAAACGAGTATCCATACTGATGGGACTTTATGAAGATTGTAGGGTACTACAATAAAATATAATTTATTATAATGCCGCACATAACTCTGTAGAGTAGAACCAGTCCGATAAGTATAAATAAAAAAGAAAATGTAAAAAGTGTAAGAATAATATGAGTACATTAGGATTGGATTTGGGGAGCCCGTGGCTGAGTGGCTAGCGCGCTAGTCTCTCGTGCTACAGGTTCTGAGTTCGAATCCCAGTCCCGGCGGGGCTTTTATAAGGATGTACCAAAATGGGGATTCACTCACAACCTCTCCCCCGGGTATGTGAGACCCGTCAGCCAAAGGGTGGCCACTCACAAAATTAGTCGTAGGGAGTGATGACCCTACACTAAAATTAGCATCGTGAAACGTGAGTGTAAACTCGCAGGATTTTACACCACGAGGCCCAGGACCTACACGGTCTGTCGCGCCACTGAAAGGAAGAAAAAGAAACCTTAGGAATGGTACGGAAGTATATACTCGTACCATAAGTTTAATCATATTACTTTTTGTAACATCAATTATATTTCTTAATAGCTAATTATAAAAACACATGATGTTTCCTCCTCTCAAACTCCTTAGAATGCCAACGGCAATACGAGGCCTGAGCCATGGACTGTATATACCATTGCTGCTGTATATACATACAATGTTTTTTGTATTTATTTTGTAAATAAAGCTGGAGGATAAGAAAAAAAAAAAAAAAATCCTCTCAAACTAATTATCTTACCACATTGTCTCCATCTAATAAAATACAATTAAAAATAGAAATAAAATTTACATTGTAATATTTCATTATACTGTATTGTAATGTTCAATTCAACGTTCAAAAAGAAGAGAGGATTACTCATTTTTATTGAATTTCAATAAGTTACTGAGAATGTATTTCATAGATAGTGCATAGCTTTAATACTAATAATCTATCATCTTTTAGATTATTTTAAAACAAAATGCGATTCTTACTGGTTACTTTAACTTCAATTGAGCTTTTTATTCTATTTATTTAGTAGAAATATTATAATGAGCACCTGTTACTTAAAATTGTATTTGATTTATTTTATTGATTTCCCTTTATTTATAAGTCAAACATAAACAATTACAAGAACAGTAAGAAATAATTACTCTTCTTTTACTCTTTAGTTTTTGCTTGGACGTTTCGGATTAGAAAGTACTCTTTTTCAGATCCTTATATCAACGATATTAATTAAACTATCCAATGGATATTAGATCGATTTGATGCTGAACAAGGAGATATATTATCACAGAAACATCTAAGGAAAAATAAAGAATAAATTCTGTATTGCATTATTCACTTTGTCCTGGAGTCGTATGAATAAAGTAAATATTATAAAGCATTAAATATTTATTAACACCTCATAGTTTATAACTACAATAAATAGCTTGGAATCAATGTGTCACAATATATCACAGATTTAATAATTGTAGTTTCCTGTAATAAAAAGCTCTTAGTTATATTATTTTTCAATGTATTATACCACATTCATTCTTGATTTATCCTTTTCGTAAAATAATTTATTTTTAAATACAAAAACAGAGAATGTATCCTAATTTACATCTTTACAATAGTGGCGACACGTTTCTGAATTGTGTGCTGTGCAGTTTGTTATGGATGTGTTCGTTTTTAATAGATTTTGAAATTTCAAAATAATATTATTGTTGATGTCTTTCCTCAGATTGTTCATTATTTAAGAGCCATAAGCCTTGATTACATAAAATGACAAATTTCGTTTTCTGATTGATTTGCTTAAAATTTTAACTTAAAAAAATAAATAAAATAAAAATTTACTTTTACCAATTTACCAATAGACTCTTTTCAGTAATTTTCCTTAATTCTGGAGGATTAAACCTAAATGAAAGAAGGTTTTTGTCTTTTGTCATGCGATATTCTAGAGTACTACCGATAACTATCACTAGTGTCTTTATGAAGTTTCTAATGCTAATAAAATAAATATTGTAGTTTTTTGGCACAGTTGAATCTAAAACTCAGTTCAGGTACTTTGGCGTGTCATTCTATTCCTCCAACTATTCGTAAAAACTTGGCTATTGTCATCTGTCCGTCAGAGAGAGCCGAAGCTAGCGGGGTGGCCTCCAGTAGTGACCTGCTGTTGACACATGCCCCAGATTTCACTAACAGCTTGACGATGTCCAAGTTGCCCCTTGTGGTTGCTAAATGTAGTGCAGTTTTCCACAAATCGTCGACTTCTTCTATATTCGCACCGTGTATTATTAAAGTTTCTATTACATCCAAATGACCATAACATGCAGCTTCATGAAGAGGCGTACGTCCAAGATTGTCTTGAAGGTCTGGTATCGCACCATGCTCCAATAGTAATCTGACAATCTCTCTGTTACCACTGATTGCGGCAACATGTAGTGGTGTTTTGTGTCGCCTGTCCGTCTGCGTTACATCTGCTCCGTAGTCGATGAGGAGGGAGACGATTTCCTTACTGGCGTTTTTTGAAGCATAATGTAGTAGTGTTTCGCCCGAACAATCCTTCTCAGCCACATCAGCTCCCACCTCAAGTAGAGCCTTAGCGATTGCTGGTTGATTAGTTGCGACAGCTCTGTGCAAAGGTGTGCGGCCGTAATTATCTACTGGAGAAACAACACTTCGTCTTACCAAGTATTGTACCATCTCAAGGTGCCCCCCTTCTACTGCTTCGTGTAATGCAGTCAATCCTAATGTGTCTCTCTCTTCAATATCGAATCCATGGTCTATAAGTGTTTTTACAACATCAAAGTGCCCGCTGGAAGCCGCCAAATGCAGAGCCGTCTTTCCCCAAAAATCTTTTGAATGTTCTTGAGGATTTTGCTGTACTAGAAGATTCACCATATCCAAACGCCCTCGGTCAGCTGCTACATGTAGAGGTGTTCGGCCGGTTTCATCCTTTGCTAAAAAATTTGCTTGGTGTCTCAATAAAATATCCGCAACACCTACACGACCGGCATCTGATGCTCTATGAAGCGGTGACCAACCATGGTTGTCCATAGCGTTTACGTCTGCATCGAAGGTGATAAGCAATGAAATCACTTCTTTCGAACAACTGTCTATAGCTTGATGTAATGAGGTTTGACCGATGTAGTCTCTGTGATGCACATCGGCACCATGTTGTAAAAGTGTCTGACAAACATGAGTGTGGCCGTTCTGTGACGATAGATGTAACGGTGATTTTTCTTGCATGTCCTTCGCGGATGGGTTAGCCCCCGTTTCAGTAGTAGAGCTACCACTTCTAATTGACCGTTACTCGAAGCTTGGTGAAGAGGTTTACGCTTTAATTCGTCTTCTAATTCTATGTCCAATCCCTTGTCTAAAAGTTCCTCTACCTCATTCAAATTACCATGCCATGCAGCTTCGTGGAGGCTTATCCAAGTACAACAATCATAAAAATCTTCTTCTGCATTATCATCCTGCTGACTAAAAATTATTTTTGGTCTTTGGGTAGAAATGAGTTCACCCATATTTCCATTTGAATTGATTTGAAATATGCTTTTTACAAATGATGAAAAACTTGGGACGCCCTATTAACAATCAGTTCCTGAACACTTTCTTTAATTGATGATATGATTTTTTCGCTTTTGTTAGTCCTTCTTATATCACAGTAATCCGATTTATTTTTCAAGTCCGCATCTTGATTGTTGTCTATTAAGGCTTGGAGACCGTCGATCTGATAGCCCATGATTCCAGAAAAAAAGGAAACCTGAAAAACAATAGTTCGACTTCTCAAATGATAATTGGTGTATTTCTGTGAATAGTTACAACATTATTTTGGTAAATCTATATGTGTTTAATGCACAATAACTATTAACCTGTTGAGTTAAATTATCTACTCACCTCAGTTTCTGTTTAATGAATGGTTTACTCGTCAAAACATGATATGGTTTCTTGAAGTAGCTGATTACAAACAATTTTAAATACAAATATTTAAAATGTATAAATCATTGCATACTTACAGGATCAGAAGGTACGCTAGTGGCTGTTTTGTCTAGGAGATGACTGCGTACACACCTGGCAGAACTACTCTTGTAGATGTTGTAGAATGGCTTATTATCACCAGTAACCTTTATGATTACATAATGAGATTACATTAATTATTTTTTATTATCAAGTTCAATATATATATATAAAATATATACATAAAATTAATAAATTATATATATAAATTTTAGCTAATGAAGAATACTATGGATTATAATGAAATATGTCGGTCTTTATGCTAATTGTGATTGTGTCTTGGTGTTATCACTTATGACCAGATAATATATCTTTAAAAAATCGGTTACGTAGTGTTAAACAATTACATGACGGAAAATCGACGTGAATAATTTTTGGATTTGACATTTCTTAAAATGTTGAACAAAAAATTTTAAAATAGGATAGAATTGTAAAAACTTAATCATAAGAACGAGGTGAATGTTACTAATAAGGATGGGACATTTGGCCTGGATACATTAAAAAGATAAGAATTATATACAAACTTAATTATTTACATACGTATAGGTAGACAAAAAAAAATATTAATATATATGTGAAGAAAGTTAAAAAAAAAAGAAGCTAATATAGAACAAAACAATGTCAAGATAATCAGACAATATGATGATTGAGTACTTTTATCAAAAATCGAATTTAAAATAAAAATAAATCATAATAATTCCTATTCATCCATTTTTAATCAGTTTGCTGGTATCCCCCAAGGCAGTATCCTAGCACTTATTCTTTTCACAGTTTATTCACCTGATATGCCATCCCATCTTAACACTTTAATTTATAACTATACAAGACTGAAACGACAAGAAAATGCACGTTTTCGACTCCTTTAACACTTACTAAACAAACGTTCTAATCTTCCACTTAACTACAAAAGACTGACCTACATGACTATCATAAGGACGATATGGACTTATGGACTAGAGCTTTGAGGCTCAGCTAAACCATCAAATTATTCCCGTATTCAATCCCTTAATGTTCCGTTTGATGCTGATTCGGCCTGATCCAGATATCATTCCTTTCTTTTTCCAACCTCCACTCTCACCCTAATCCTTTAGTTTCAACCCTTTCTTCCTCTTCAATTGTTTTAAAAAAAATCCTGACAATCCTACAAGTGGACTAAAAAGGAGATGGCCCCTTTAAAGTGCTTACGTTGGGATGCTTCTCTACATGTGTTTCCAGGGTATGGCTTGGTCATTAGTAATTTCTAGGGTTTTGAAAGAGTGACTGAATTCAATAAAGTGATCAATCAGGAAAGGTGGTACTGGATCTGATGAGGAGTCTGGTACCAATCACAATATCCAGAGTTTTCATAGCATTTAAGCTAAGCTTATTCAGGTTTGCCCATGCCTTGATGCTATCTAGGTCTTCCTGAATCGCGGAAAAGTCTGTTGATAACTAGAAAGGAGGGAATAATAAGTAAATTTGAAATCATCGGTATATAGATGGTAAGAACGGTGGATTATTAAATTAGGTAGATAATTTATATAACAATCAAAAAGGAGATTTTTTTATTTTAGGAATGTATGGATCATATTCCTATTTTTATATAATATACCCATCTGGTATTTAAACGGAAGCATTCTAAATATTTGTTAGGAGGAAAATACATTTGTTAAGATTCCAGCCATCCACTTTACAGTATCTTTGTCATGAAATTATACAGACTAAAATAAAATTATTTACGTAAAATTAATTAAAATAAAAAATAAAATAATCACAACATAAAAAACTTACATTATCTGTTGTGGTAGATTCTTCACTGATAATACCAGCAATATTACTCCTCAGGTTCATCGCAGAACTACTTTTTGAAATAGTATAACTGTATTTATTTTCAGCTTTTTCCTAGAAAAAAAAAATAAATAAAAGAGGATTAGGCTATTTTATTAAACCAGTTCTTGTTAAAAAAAACAAAAAAAACTTAATCTATTTTGGTTCATTTTTAGACTTTGATTTTTACCACCTTCATACTTCCTCATTATCCAGTCCTATCTCACAGACAGGTCCTTCAAAGGAAATCATAACCGTTCCTATTCATCCCTTTTTAATCAGTATGCAGGTGTTCCTCAAGGCAGTATTCTGAGACCTATCCTTTACACAGTTTATACAGCTGATATCCCATCCCATCCTAGCACTTTCCTTTCACGATATGCTGATGACACTTGTGTGGTATGAGTCAACAACGATCCAACTATTGCCTCCTAAACTCTTCAATCACACATCAGAGACCTTTAAGTATGGTGTCAGAATCGGAGAATAAAAATAAATTCCAATAAATTCCACAAATCACCTTTACCCTTCGTCGAAAACCTATGACATCCTACCCAATAGTATCGAAGGATTGAAGAATAACACTCCTCTTGTTCCGGTTGAACAGATCCGATACCTTAGGACTGCACATGGACAAACGTCTTACTTGGAACCCTCATACAAGACTGAAAAGACAAGAAACTGCCCGACGTTTTCGACTACTTCAACATTACTGGAGAAACGCTCTAACCTTCCACTTAAGTACAAAAGGCTCATCTAAATGGCTATCATCAGACCAATATGGACTTACGGAGTAGAGATTTGGGGCACTACTAAACAATCAAATTCTCCCGTCTCCAATCCTTGCAATCAAAAATCCTTCGAATAATCCTCAATGCTCCTTATTTTGTCAGAAATAAACTCATCAATAAAGGCCTTAACGTTCCCTATGTTGCTGACTTGGCGCGAACCAGGTACCACTCCTTTCATGACAAATTCCATTCCCACTCTAATCCACTTGTTTCAATCCTTGCTTCCTCTACAATCCCTGATAATCCTCCGAGGCGTCTGAAAAGAAGATGGCCCCGAGACCTTCTAGTTTAACATAGTCTTTGGAGGGCTGCCAATGGGTAGTATCTCCACATGTGAATCCATGAAATTTGTATCTTGTATCTCATTTACTAGGTGTATATCACTATACAGTTGTAAATAGCAATAAATCTAAAAAAAAAGAGAAGACTTATATTTTTAGTTCCTAAATTCCATGAAACTCTAGGTGTTCAAAAGATCAGATAAAATGCATATCCAATCACAGTTAATGGAGTGAAGTATTAATCCGGTATTTACAAATTTCGTACATATGCTGGGACATGAGAATTTTTTGATACGAGGATGTCAAGACTTTAGAGTCTAAGGGATGAACTACTTCAAATTTATTTAGAGGGGATCACACGGATCTATAAATAGCTACATTTTCCTTAATTTGAATTAAGGTGTTAGCAAGTAGAGGTATATTGGTATAAAAATAGTTCATTGTAATAATTATTATTGTATTCGTTTAAATATATTTTGATTTTTACAACTGTGTAATATAAATATAATTGGAGGGAACGGTTGGAGGAGGCTGACCCACAACGGGTTGTGAAGCTATACAATAAATACAACCAGTAAAAGTGTTGAATTATAATAAATGGCGCGAAAACCAATGTGAAGTAACTATTTAGCTGTAGTACCTTAATGTTTATTTAAGTTAGTTGGTCTCGAGGCTATCTGATTTTCAAACGCCTCGGAGGTTTATCAGGAATATGTGAGGTTGATAGGTTGCAGACAAGAGGGTCATGCGGGTTGGAAGTTTAGAATTAAAAGTGGTATATACAGTAGTAGAGATAAATCTGCAACAAATGGGATACTAAGATTATTATAGACGATCTTATTTGGGATTATGCGAATGTTTTTTTTATTATATGGATTGGATGAGGAAGGAATTAGATGGTTAAGTAGAGCTCCAAAGCTCGATTCAGTATATATGTCCTGATGGCTCTAACAATAGGTTCATAAATGAGCTTTTTGGAATAGAGTGAAAGTTTTGAGCGTTTGTCATGTAAGTGTCGTATTATTCGGTTCCTTTTCACTTAGGCCATGTGTGATGATTCCAACAATCCTGAGTGGGGTGTTATTGAAGGATACAGTGGGACAGGAGGTCATCGGCTTACGACAAAGTGTTAAGGTAATTTGGTAGGATTTATTTTAATTATCCAGTTCTGACACCATTCCTCGATGGCTGTGATGTAGGACTAAATGGTTTTGTATGCAGCGGTTGGGTCATTATGGACGGAAAACGCACATGTGTCATCTGCGTAAGTATTGAGGGCGGAAGAATGGTGGAGTGGATTAGCAGGTGTATAAACCATATAAAGGGTTGAACCTAAGATACTACCTTGAGGTCCACCAGTGGACGGAACAAGTATAGAAGAGTACGTAAAATTAAATGGTTAACTTTAAAAGTTCTGTTAGTGACAAAGGAACGGATTATAAGGGAAGTGAAGCGGAAAGGATATATTTATTTAAATACTATAACTTAGGCAGTTTCATATTTAAATAGTAATAAGTGCCTAAGGTATCTTTTATCAATTAACAAGTGTTCAATTATCCAATACATTTTTTTAAAATAGTGTTTGGTAAAAATATCAAACTTAATAAAATAATATATTTTCTTTGCAATTTTTATATTATTACCCATAATTTCCGAATACTTTTACGTATAAATAAACTGTTTGGTAACATAATGATAACACTATCTCTAACAGTTAGCTCACGAGATAAGATAGCACATTGTTTAAACTCACTTCAGTCCTTTTTCCAATATGACTAATTTCAGACAATGTTTCTTCCTGAAAAATGGGCAAAAAAAGTAAATAAAAACGTTTAGCTGTTTTCTAACTGAAGATTTTAGTTTTATTTATACCTTTCTTGAGATCATATTCCTGTATCTGTCAAAACTGGATTTTCGGAATCGTGTTACATGACCTTGAGAACTGTCTGCCACTGATCCAGATTTGTATTGAATGCCGGTGAGTTGCTGAAAAAAATAATAAATAAAGAACCGTTTATTGTTTTGAAGGCGTTTTTAATTCCGAAATAACGGTAAACATAGAAATCTACAATGTGGATTATGTTTTTTATATTTAACAGATCTCAGGATAAAATACAGTATGGAGAAATATATTGATATTTAAAAAAATCGCATATTATTGTCTACGGATGTGCAGGTTTTAAGGTCTTTGTAGACCCTAAATAGTCTACAAAGGAAAAATAGATAACGTGGTATGAACTAAAAAAACAAGTTTTAGGAAACTTAAATTCCATTTTTTTTTCAAGTGTATTCATGTAAGGTTATTTAATAGAAACTGATTACTAGCAGTAAGTTAAATAGTGGTTGTGGAATTCACCTCTATTCAAAATACAATACAGTATGGAAAATATATATTATTTTTCCCGGTCGATAAATAAATAAAGGGTTTTTCATCTGTACAATTATTTATTAAGTGAGTTTCTTATGCTAATACCTCATAAAACAAAGAAAAAATGCACGATTGATATATACTAAATATATTGTAGGTAATTTAAAAAAATAAAAGAAGAAGGAATGTTTAAGGTCACAAAAATTTAGTAAAATATAATTAAAAATATTCTTAGCTATAGATTAACTTAATTTTAAGTCTGGTTTTCACAATGATTATTTATTGTAATAATTCTACTATGTGTATTATTTTTGGATTGCTTATAGTATTCTATTATATAGCTTATTATATTATTTATCAACCATAACAATTCGAACACCAATTTCCATGATTTATTAATTTTTTTACATAATAATAGAGGAAAGTTTTAGTTCGACATGAAATTGTCTTGTCGTCTACGAGTTTCTCAAGTAATAATAATACGAGCCAACGATTTCAATATATATACATATATATATATTTTTTTTTTAATAATATATTTTATTGTTTTTTACAACTGTATATACAAATACAATAAGTAAAATGGCTGAATGACAATAACTGGCATGAATAGACATGTAAAGAATCTACCCAGTGGTAGTACTTCAAAGTTTATTTCATGAGCAGGTCTCGAGGCCACCGTCTTTTCAGGCGCCTCGGAGGATTACCGGGAATAGATGTAGATAAGAGGTTACGGACAAGCGGATTTGAGTGGGCAGGTAGTTTGGAATTAAAGGAGGTGAAACTATCGCGGGCCAAGTCAGCAACCAGTGGGATATTTAGGTCTCTATGGATGAGTTTATTAGTTACAAAGTAAGGAGCATTGAGGATTTTTCGTAGGATTTTGGATTGCAAGGATTGGCTGCGGGAGGAGTTTGATAGTTTAGTGGACCCCCCTAGCTCAATGCCATAGGTCCAAATAGGTCGGATAATCGTGATGTAAATGAGTCTTTTGTAGTCAATAGAGAGTTTTGAACGTTTGTCTAGTAAGTGTTGTAGTAAGCGGTATCTGCAGGCAGTTTCTTGTCGTTTCAGTCTAGTGTGAGGATTCCAAGTAAGCCGCTTGTCTAGAAGGAGTCCAAGGTAGCGGATCTGCTCAACGGGGATTAATGGAACGTTGCCAAAGGATACAGTAGGACAGGTATTCATAGACTTGCGGCGAAGGGTAAATGTAATTTGATGGGATTTATTGGGATTGATTTTAATTCTCCAGTTATGACACCATTCTTCAATGGATTGGATGTGAGACTGTAGGAATTGTGATGCAACCGTTGGGTCACTACTTACGGATAACACACATGTGTCATCAGCGTAACTAGTGAGAACAGTGCTAGGATGAATAGGAATATCAGCTGTATAAACGGAATAAAGGATTGGGCCTAAGATGCTACCCTGAGGTACACCTGCGGTCAGAGAAAATATGGATGAGTATGAAAGGTTATGGTTGACTTTGAAAATTCTATCTGAGAGGTAAGAATGAATAATTATGAAGTATGTAGGAGAGAGGAATTTCCGGAGTTTGTATAACATTCCTGGATGCCAAACTCGATCAAAAGCCTTTTCAACGTCAAGAAAGGCTCCAGTGCAATACGTTCCGCGCTCCAATGTGGAAGAAATGACATCCATTACACGGTGACACTGTTGTATAGTAGAATGGGATGTCCGAAATCCAAACTGGTGGTCAGGAATCACGTGGTTGAGATCTAGGATTTGATATAAACGTTTTAGAAGGAGTTTTTCTAGAATTTTGCCCATAATGGGCAAAAGAGAAATAGGACGGTAGGAAGATGGGTTTTCTGGAGGCTTTTTGGGTTTTGGTATCATTTTGATAATGGACAGTTTCCATGTAACGGGAAAGTATGTGGAACGGAGTGTGGCATTGTATACATAGGTAAGAAGGAGTATGGCTTTTCTAGGGAGCTGTTTTAGGATACGGGATGTGATGAGGTCGTGACCAGGTGCTTTTTTGGACGGTAATTTTTGAATGATGCTGATAATTTCTGATGGGTGGAATGCTTTAGGAGGAAGAGACATTTGGAGAGGAACGGTTAGTTCTGCTTCGACATGTTCGATATAGGTTGGGTTTTGGATATCAGGATGCGGATTAAATATTTTGGAAAGATGTTTTGCGAATACCTGCGATTTTTCTTCGTCGGATCTTGTCCATGTCTGGGATTCAGTTAAAAGAGGATGATTAAAGGTTTTGAATTTTAGTAACTTTGCAGTGGTTGTCCATAATGATCTGTCAGAGGTATTCAAGTTTCCAGTAAAGATCTGCAGGTTTTGAATTGTTTTATTTCGGTTTTTAGTGCGTTAGTCAGTTTATTGTAGTGCTGTTTGTCGGAAGGATATCTTGTTCTATGCCACTTCGCTCTTGCTTTCCGCTGTGCAGTAAGCAAGAGACGAATGTGATTCGGTAAGTTGGATTCATGAGAATTTCTGATTGTAGTGATGGATGTATTGTTGTTTATGGCAGTCTCTATAGATTGTGTTAGTTTTTCAATGGCAGAGTCTATGTCTTGTTTAGTTTTCAATGGTATTTTCAAGTCGAGTATGTTTTCTAGATCGTTTCGGAAATGGTCCCAGTCCACACGTCCTTTAATCAAGGAAGGAGGAGAGGGTTGGAGAATAGGATTTGAATTCATGAGAAGCAGGACAGGGCTATGATCTGAGGAGAGGTCGTCTAAGGATGTAATTGTACATTGGGTAGTGGGAATTTGGGAAGAGATAAATATGTCTAGAATATCCGGGCGTTTTTTAAGGAATGTAGGCCAGTATGTAGGATCCTTGGGTGACAGGATATAAAAGCTATTAGAGGTTGTGACTTGGGAAAGAATCCTGCCACAAGTGTTGGACGTTCGGCATCCCCACCGTTGGTCTTTGGCATTGTAATCCCCACCAGCAATGAAACGCGGACCAAAGGTTCGGAATAAGGAATCAAGATCATTATAGGATAAGGTATTACCAGGCGGGCAATATACAGCAGAGAATGTAAGGTTATGAGGGCGGGTGGTTAAGGTAATAGAGGTTGACTGAATAGTGTCAGTTGGAATCAGGGAGTGAGGTATGGATTTGTGAATAAGGATACATGAGCCAGCGTGAGATGTGTCTGGATGATCTGTTCTGTATGTGATGTAATCACGTATGTAGAAGCGAGAATGTGTTGTGAAGTGGGTCTCTGTAAGTAAGACAATGTCTATGAAGTTGTTGTGGAGGAATATGTCTAGTTCGTCTCGGTGGTTTAGTAGTCCATTTGCATTCCATAATAGGATGGATAGGGAGTTTTTGTTCATATTGGGGCATTGAATGGGATTACTGAGAGGAGTCTGGTAAGGAGATTGATCAAAGGATTGATTGTATTTTGAATTTCACGAATGAATGATGAAAGGATTGCTGTAATGTCTGTTGGATTCTGGTTAGGATAGGGATAGTAGGCAGTGTTTTGGATTGGATGTTTTGAGGTGGATTTCTCAAACGCTGAGTAGGTTCAATTGGTTTATCTGATCGAGGATTAAGTTGAGATGTAGATGGAGAAGGAGCAGGATGTTTGGAGTAGGTTTCTGGTGGCAGATTAACCCTTAATAGATCTTTGGGATTTATTTCATTTGTGGGAATTTTAGGGAGAGGTTGGGAGTTTTCACGCTGGGGATGTGAGATCTTAAGATTAGGATGAGAAGGCTTGGGGTCAAGATGGGAGGTCTGTACATATAATATATATATATATATATATATATATATATATATATATAAATTCTTTTTTTTTTTTTTTTTTTATATCGAGTTGAGCCAATATGGCCTGCGTGGCAACAACCAGCTTTGACTTCCTTCCAGTATATTCCGAGCAAGAGTGCCTGTTTATGTTCTTCGGACAAAAATCCTCTCAGTCTTCACGATATTGATACCATTTTAAGCCAGGGTAGTTATTCACTAATCTTTTAGATTCATGTTTGTGCAATTTTTTGGTCATAAACACCATTTTGTCTTAGATCTTTTTCGCATTTCTGGAATCATCTCGGCCCAGTTGCCATAGACTTAACGAAACCTCATACTATTTTCGTCAGTTGATCATCATTTGAGACGTTGATTTCCAAAAGGTACTATATCCATTTTAGGAAATTTTACAGGAAACGCGAAAATCTCTCATTACTATATTATAAATCTAGCTAATTTGGGTCTTTTTGTCTTAAAATTTAGAATTATTTTTTTACTATAATAATAACATCATATTTTTTTTTTAATATCAACAACAATTTTTTTTTTATTGAGTAAAATTACAATCGTCCCAATTTGGACATCAATAGTAGTGGTGAAAGATATCATACATACTACATTCATACAATATTTTACAGCATAAAATTACAATAAAATATATACACAATAATGAATTTAAACATCATCTTAAAGTTATGAAATTAATTTTTTTAGAATGATTTGGAACGAAAATAAATGCGTAATTAGTACTTTTGAAAATGACCGTATTTCTAAATCGCGTTTTTAAGGACTTGAGAATTCATCAGATAACATCTAATAGAATATTTAGATTAAACTAAATGATGAGAATACAAATATGTAAAAAAATCAATTTCGTAAAAAATGTCCTTTCGTACCTTTTGGAAATCAACGTCTCATTTATCCTGAAGAATTGACCGTAAAATAATAGCGCCTCTTCTTCATTGATGCTACAATAGGCTCTGTCTAGTACAACACCTCATTTGAACTAACTCACCACTGTACATCAACCCCTCTGTTACCCAGAAATTTTCTTAATAACCTGCGCTCTCTTTTTTTTTTTCGGTTGGTCAACTGACTTTTACTAATCAAGGTCAAAGTTTTAGACGCATGCAATCTCTCAGGTTTTATAACTGTGTTATAGTGTCAGAACTTGGCCCCTATACTTATATAGTTGTCTCAAAATAATATTTTATATTAGTGTTAAAAGTATTATTAAAAATGATAGGCCCGAACTCTTGCGTTTTGTTTTTGCAATCGTTACTTTTTTTATATTATTTTTGTTGAACAATAAAAATGAAAATAGAAAATAACAAAAACAAACTAAATTGTGAGAATCTTACCGTTGAAGTCGCTTCTTCTTTTTCGTCAATTAACATGGAAACTGTTTCTTTCCTTCTGTTTCTGGTGCCTCGACTTAAAATATTTGTGTCGGAACTACTTTTAGCTATACTGTAGTTTTTCGTTGCATCCGTGGCTTCCTTGAAATTAATATTTTTTAAAACGAACTGAAACAAAAAGTGATAAAAAAAGAAAATTATATTATTTGTTTGTGGTAGATCTGATATTTTGTGTCTGTATTGTAAGTTAGTCCGTCTGGAAAATTTTAATTGTAAAATGTTGACAGTATTTCTGTCTATGTTTTAATTTTGAGCTAAGATAGACTTTAATTAAAGCAACAGTTGAAATAACAGACTCTTATGAATATTTAATAAATAAAAAGTAATTGATTTAAGAAAATATTTACTTTTTTTGGAAGGTCTTCACTAGAATATGTCGTTTTCAGATCGCTGCTTTCAACCTTCAAAATAAAACTATATAATTAGTTATTGTTATTATTATTAATATATTTTATTTTAAAAATAATTTAATCATTACGATTATCTTTGGAGTTAACGAATCTCTTCTTTTTTCATCATTAAAGTATTTTGTTTCTTTTAAAGAATCATGGTAGATGTTCTGCAAACATTATAAATAAAGTCGTGTAAAAACTTATTCACAAGCTCATACTGAATATTTATAGGCAACATTTATTTTTAAGATGGAATATAAATATTTTATAATTGAATTACCAAATCTTATGAAAAAAAAAAAAAATGTGAACCTTCGTAAGAGTTTTTGCCTCTAATGCCGTATAAAAAGGGGAATTTTTATTCATAGCTATGTGTTGTTCATTTTTTTTTTTATTACGGGCTATTCGTTACACTTGTAAATGAGCAATCTTTTATAGTAAATGATGCATATATTTAATTTAAAAAATGTATTTCTTAGAGATTTAATTTATTCAGATAGTATTATTTGTTAAACACCCTGGCTTTAAATGTATAATATAAAATGATATATATATATATATATATATATATATATATATATATATATATATATATATATATATATATATATATATATATATATATATATAAAATCATGTGCATTTGAGATTTTATCCTATTTTACTAATTTTGAATTTATAAAACGTAAACATTCATTTATTATCAAATTTTAATCTCTTAAGAAAAAAAACATATACAGTAAGGTCATCCTCGTTGACCTTACAGTTATCAAGGTGATATGTTTTATTGCTCTGAATTTCGAAATCAATTTTACTTCTCTAATCGCGCTTATGTTTTTTTATTTTTTTATATAGAATAGAATAGAATAGAAATAGAATAGAAAAAAAATTTTATTCTGGGACTAGGTCCCCTAAGAATAACAGGTTTGTACAGTATATGGAAATATACATGTCTGGCCAATAGACAGAAGGAACATAATCAATAAATAATTACAATTATGGGTTAATATATGTCTGCATATCATAAACGCATATACACACATATATCCAAAAAATAAATACAATGATAAAATTAAAATAAAAACAATTCTTAGAAAGTATTTTGTTGAACGGAATTAAAAATTAATTAGTAGATAACAGCATTTAAATATAGACAATGAACAAAATTATTCTTCATTCAAAGTGTGATTTCAGAAATAAAAATGTTACAGTTTCTGAGCGTCTTTTTGGGATAATAAAAGGTATTGAAAAAGTTGGGATTTGAATGAGGAGAGGGAAGCAGCATGGCGGATATGAGTAGGTAGAGAATTCCAGAAATTAGAGGAGCGGACAAGGAAGGAACGATCAAATGTTTTAGTCCTATGGATAGGCAAATAAAGGTCGGAATGGCGCGATCTTGTTTCAAGTGAGTGGACTGAGGATTTAAATTGTAGGAGACTATGGATGTATGGAGAGTGTTGAGAGTTAATGATTTGGTAAAGGTATGATCCTAGGAAATATTGTCTGCGGATTGGGGGGAGGAGCCACTTTAACTCACCGTAAAAATGGGTCACATGAGACCTCTTCGGAGTACTGAGGACAAATCTTAAAAATATGTTCATGATTCGTTTAAGCCTGTCCTCAAGCACAGTCGAGAGGCCACCATATACTAAGCAGCAATAGTCAAAGTGGGGGAAAATAAGTGCGGATACAAGGAGAATACGGGTGGATAGTGGAAGAAGATGGCTGGAGCGATGGAAATATTTGAGGGTACTTATTGTTCTTCGGGAAATTTGGGCAATATGGGGTTTCCAGGAAAGAGTTTGGTCAATGGTAATACCCAGGTTTTTGACAGAGGAAGTGAAGGTGATTGGATGTTCATTTAAGGTGAGACTCGGAAATGTGGTATAGGATCTGAGGAGGGAATTGGAACCAATTAGAATGGCCTGAGTTTTTGTAGGATTTAGCATTAGTTTATTCAGGTTTGCCCAGGCACAGATTCCATCAAGGTCTTCCTGAATATTGGCAAATGCTACTAGTGAATTGGAGGGAGAGAAGGATAAATAGATCTGGAAATCGTCAGCATATAGGTGGTGGGAACAGTGATGGATAGAGTTGGGAAGGTCATTGATATAACAATTAAAAAGAAGGGGAGAGATGCTTGAGCCTTGGGCCACACCTGCCGAAAGGGCTCGAAAGGAAGATAGAGGATGATTAGGAATAGTGACAGCTTGAGTTCTGTCAGAAAGAAATGATTGAAACCACATGATAGTGCTGTTTGAAAAAGATAGAGACTTTAGTTTAGAGAAAAGGATAGAGTGATCCAGGGAGTCAAATGCTTTTGAGAAGTCCAGCAGTATTAGCACGGTCAGTTTCGTTTCGTCCATAGCAGTGTGTATGTCGTTGGTGATTTTGAGGAGAGCGGATTGTGTGGAAAAGCCAGGTCGGAAGCCAGATTGGAAAGGATCAAGAAGTTTAGAATTTTCAAGGAAATTTGATAATTGTTTCTGAACTATTCTTTCTAAAGGTTTGGAGAGGTTCGAGAGGATGGAAATAGGGCGATAGTCTTTAGGGGATGTAGGGTTGGAACATTTACTGATAGGATGGACTATTGCTTTTTTCCAATTAGTGGGAAATACGGAATTTTGGAGGGAAAAGTTATAAATAAATAGCAGAACTGGTAGGATTTCAGGAAGGCATAATTTTAACAGTTTTACGGGAATTGCATCAAATCCAATGGAGTTGGTATGAGATTTCAGTACAGCGGAGATAAGGTCAGTTGGTGAAATGTCAGAAAAATAAAAATTATCGGGGTTGAATGATGGAATTGAAGAGAAGTTTGAAAAAGTTGGTGAAGAATTATTAGAGGAGGTATTTGAAAAGTAAGAATTTAATTCATCGGCTGAGACCTGAAAGATTAGTGAGGAAGAGGATTTGCAGAGAGAGAGTTTGCGGAGGAGTTGCCATTTTGACTTGGAATCGGGAGTAGCGGAGAAGGCTGCGTGAAAGTATTTTGTTTTTGGTTGTCTGATTGTCGCCTGAGTCAGATTGCGGAGTGCCCTGTACGCTTGATAGTCCTCAGTCAGTCTTGTACGTCTAAAGCGTCTACGGGCTGCCTCACGCTTCTTTTGTAAGTCTTTTATTTCTGGACTCATCCAAGGAGCAGGGCGGTGACGGAAGGTGCAGGATTTGAGTGGAGCATGGATGTCGAGGATACTTAGGAGATTGGAGGTGAGAATGTGAACCATTGAATCGATGGAAGAACAGGTGTAAATCGAATCCCAATTTAGAGCTTCAATATTGGGTGCAATAATTTCTCGGGTAAGGCAATCGAGGTTTCGGAAAGTTAAGGTTTTAGGAATAAATGCTGAAGTTTGGAAATTATATGATATGTGGATGAGATCGTGAGATGATAGAAATGGAACAGGTACTTGAGAAGCGGAAAGAAGGTTGTGAGTTGAATCGATAATATGGAGGTCCAACCAAGTGTCGGAATGATGAGTGTGGTGAGTAGGAGCATATGGAACGATGAATAGGTTGAGAGAGAAGAAGAGGTTATCCAGGTAGTGTTTATCGTTGGAGTCGGAAAGGAAGTTGGTGTTAAAATCACCACAAATTATGATATTATTGAATAGAGGGACATTTCTGTAAAGGATTGATTCAAAGGAAGGGTCAAATGGGACCAAAGGAGGGCGATATACTACTGCATAAAGGAGAGGTTGTGTGTTAGAGGAGATTTCAACGAAAAGGAATTCAATATGGGAAGAATCAGATTGGGATGACAGATCCAGGACACGAGATTTCAGGCTGCTGTGGACATAAAGTGCTACACCACCGCCAGTCCGGCCAATCCGGTCATGGCGGATAAAGGAATAGTCAGGGAGGGAAACGGAAGAGGAAGGAATATAGGGCTTCAGCCATGTTTCAGAGACTGCGATAATGTGATAGAAATTGTGGGTGAAATAGTGAAGGAATTCGTCGAAGTGGGCGGGAAGGGACTGGGCATTAACATGGCAGGAGGTCAGGACATTAGACATATAGGAAAGGAGGTGGAATAGCAAACAGAGTATGAGAAGACGCTAGAGACACAATAGAGAGATAAGTGAAAGTGAACATGAAATAGTTAATAAAGATAAAAATGTACAAAAGAGCCTTTGCCGACAAATAAAAAAAATATTCTTTTGAAATAAAAAAAAAAAAACAAAATGAGAGAAAAGAAAACGATTAAGTAAGTTAGTCTGACAAAACAAAGAAGAATATTAGAAGCCGAGACCATTTCCAGCTCGCATCCAGTAAGCAGACGGATGCCCAGGAGTCAGCCGAAGACGTCCAGGTCCTGGGGTTTATCGATGAAAATTACAGGGTGACTATCTTCTTTTCGGCAGCGCACTCTACCGGCAGTAAACCAAACGTATTTGATTTTTTTCTCTAATCTCTTCTGCCTGGCGAGCCAGTATAGGTGTCTATTCATTATAGACATCTCCTCACTGAGATAGATACGGTGGGAGTCGTTCTCTTGCCACCCAATATCCCGTGTCGAGAAGTCTCTTTTCACTTTTCTACACCTCACTAACTCATCACGCATCGACTGCCTTACGAACCGAGCAATAATAGAAGGTGGTCTCTGGTCATCTTTTTTTGGTCTGCGTCGCTCTACGATGTCTAAGTCTTCAGAACTAACCTTGATTCCCAAGCCCGCCGCTACGCTATATATATTTTTTTTGTGTGTGATTTGTTTTGATCGTATTATCATTTTATCTCCTTTTCATAAATGTTTATTTTGTAAGTTTTATATATATATATATATATATATATATATATATATATATATATATATATATATATTAAATATATATTCTAGGCTAGGCGTAGGGAGTGATGACCCTACACTACGAATTGCATCGTGAAACGTGAGTGTAATCTCCCAGATCACACTGCGAGGCCCAGGGCCTGCACGGCCTGTCACGCCATTGGAAAAAAAAAATTCTAGGGAGCCTCTATAAAGTGGGTACTCAAAAAAATAGAGAAAAGTGGGCGAGCGTGATGAAGGCCTAATCAACTCTTTGTTGCCGTTGGTTAAGGAGCACTAAGAAACTTTATATGTACTGAGCCCAAGACCCTTCAAAAGTTGTAGAGATACAGTTTTTATTTATTTATTTTTTTTTAATATTCTGATAGTTATTCTTCTAAGAATAACATAGGCCTTGAAATAATAAAGAATTTATATCTGGCCAAGAATTAATGAAAAATAAACCAATTCAACAGAAATAAAAATAATATACTGCAATAGTTAGAAATGAATTCTTCTAGTTAGAACATGAAAAATTTAAAAAATACTGTAACGAATGAACCAAAAGTAGTTTGCTAAATAAAAACGTTAAAAATCATAAATAAATACTTGTTGAAAAAAAAATATTGAATACAATCTAACCAAAATTATTTCATTGTCCGGCAGCGTCATTTTGGGATGGTAAAAGGTACTGGTAAAGTTTCTTGAGCCAAAAAGTCCGAAAAAACGTTTTACCAAAAATTTTAGTATGTTTTATACAAAACATCTATCATGTTAAAGAAAAAATACACGCCTACCAACTTAAAACGGTTGGCTTACAAAATGGTTAACTAAAGTAATTATGGTTTCTATCATAGAAACCGCTCATCCTATGAGGATAATTGTAATAAAGTAAATCATCAAGTATTTAATAATCTTTCATTTGAGTGGTAAAAGGCATCGTTATGTCTAATATAAAACGATATAGAGGTATAACAAAAAAAATAAAAATATTTTTGTGGAAAACGTGATATCACTCTTTTTGAATTTACTCCATTTTGTAATCCACCCGTTTCAAATTTGCAGACGTGTATTTTTGGTTTTACTATGATAGATGCATTGCATAAGACGTACAATAAATTTTGGTAAAATGGGTTGCGTTTATGGTTGCTGGCTCACGGACTAAAGGTATTTGAATGCGGAGGGGGAGGTGCTATGACAGATGTTTGATGGAAGGGGATTCTAGAAACTAGTGAAGCTAGGCAGAAAGGAGAATTCAAATTTGTTTGATATAATTGTTGGATAGACGAGATCTCGTCTCCAGTGGATGATTTGAGGGTTCAAACTGAAGGAGATTGTAAATATAGGGATGGTGTTGTGAGTTGATGCTTTGGTATAGGAAGAATCCAAGGAAATATTGCCTTCGGGTGTGGGGAAAGAGCCATTTTGATTCGGTATAAAGATGGTATTTATGAGACGTATCTAAAAATAAAGTTCATAAAATTCATTTTAAATTATCTTTATTTTTTTCTACAAAGACTCTTGATAGCTTTTGACGTAATGCACTATATCCATTTAAAGAAATATATTTGTCAACCTTTTGTTAAGATGTTTCCTAAGCCTGTGCTTAATGGTAATTTCTTACACATTAAGAGTATCGGATCCTACCGTCTCAATCTGTTAAGGACTGCTTCTCTTGTTATGGGTTCATATAGTATTATTTTTTGTATGACAATCAAACACGAGTTCGAGAAGTATCTAATCAATGGGTTGACAAATAAACTTATCAGCGCTTAAGATGCTAAAATCTACTAGAAGTATTTAATAGAAATAATTAAAAACATAATATCTTTATATTGTGTTCAACCTTACTTAATGGTTAATATAACACAGTCTACTTATTGTAAAATATAATATTTTGTTTATACCTCATCTGGTTCTCCTCCTGCAAGGAACTTTATGGTCTCGAAATCTTTCTCTTGTTGACACTTTTCGATGATATTATATTTCACTGCCAATCCTCGGAAGACCCTGAGTACATGATCCGGCATATCGAGAATCCCTCCATTGACCAGACGCGCCACCGTTATCAGTACTTTCGAAACATCCTCTTCAGGGAAGTTGAAGTCATCCTTAAGCCAGACCGCCAAGTAGGACGAGCGCAACTGTTCGACCGAGGAGTAGAGCTTGAGGAGCATGCTGCAGAACTCAAAGTCTTCAGTGAGGAGGGAGTTCATGATGGCTAGGATTACGGACTGTGCCGTTGTCAGCTCCGCAAGGGTTGTCTGTCTGTTGTAAATGGAAGCGGTTGCTGCTTTCTGGACTGCCAAGACGAGCTTCCTCGACAGCATTTCGTACATGATTTTGGAGCATCGCTGTACTCCGACGCAGCGACCCGATGACTTGGGGCGGACCATGCTGTAGCAGAAAAATTTTTATTTTCACTTAACTATATATAAAATATATATATTAAGGAAAATTATTGGGATCGTGAAAATTTTCAAATTCCAATTTTCGACGGAAATACTCGTTTAAGGGTCTCCTGAGTCCAAATGACCAAGTCCCGTAAAAAAGTTTGTTCGTGTGTTCGAGTGTCGTAAGTCTAGTATGAAATTTCATATTTAAGACGACTATACGCCCGAGATGTTACAGTAATTTTTTCATCCAGAAAGGCCACTTTATACCATGTTTGCACCATTTTACGATTTTATCAAAAATAGTTATAAAGGAAACTCGTTTTCTAAATGTAAAATTTAATGGGCTTTAATATGATGTAGTCGACAAGGCTTAAATGCTGAACGTTTGAACTCCCTTACTCTAAAGTACCATTAATTTTTTAGACTCTATAAAAATAACCGTATCATCTTTGAGATGTTACAGCAATTTTTCAACGACTCAGCTCACCAAAAGAGCCACTTTATACTATGCATGTTTAACCTTTTTAATATTTTCTCAAAAACGGCTTAAACAATATTGACTAAAGTTAGTATATTATTATAAAATTCAATGAGACTGTTAAGTCCTATAATAAAATCCATTATCAGATTGTTGGGAAAAAGTTGAAATTTTCAGAAAACTTATGAAGATACATTTATATTTATATATTGTGTTTTAGACTATGATAAGAATTTAATATTGTTGATATATGGAAGCATCTACCTATTAACAGCTGCTTTGCCAAATAAAAAAAAATTGTATAAAAAATATGTTTTCTAACTGTAAGTATACAAATAATACCTTAAGTATTAATTATTTGTATCGAATAGCACAAAATAGGACTCGAATTAAATACCGATAAGACGAAATATATGATTAGTAGCAGAAACGGTGTCGATCTTCGTGATATTGATGTATCAGGTCATACTTTTGAACACGTGAGAAATTCAAGTATTTAGGTTCAATTATAACCAGAAAAAATGAAATCCAGGAAGAAATAAAGTCCCGGTTAAAGGTGGGAAATGCGTGCTATTATTCAGTTGCTAAGTTACTTAGTTCGCGGCATCTATCTAAAAACTTAAAGATTAGAATTTATAAAACTATTATTCTTCCAACGGTTCTTTACGGATGTGAAACGTGGCCGCTTACTTTGAAGGATGAACAACGGCTTAAGGTTTTCGAAAATAAGGTATTGCGTAAAATATTTGGTCCAAAGAGAGATGAGGCCACTGGGGAGTTTAGAAGGTTGCACAACGCGGCATTGCGGAACTTGCATCCTGTGAATATAATTGAGCTGATTGCATCGCGGAGACTCAAATGGGCGAGTAAAGTTGTTAAGTATTTGCTGATCCGACTGGTAGCGTCCGAAAGGTAGCCGAAGCGGAGATGGGAGGATTGCGTTAAGGCTGATCTCGGGAGCTTGGGCTCGAATGGTGAACATTGGACGAGTCTGTGTAGGTGGAATTTGGTGGTATCGGCATCGAACCTTCGGGTTCGCTAAGCCTATTATTATTATTATAACGAATAGCACAAAGAACAATGATATTTTTGAAACTTTACATTAAAAAGATATATTTTACCTCAATCAATTTTTTATTTCGATTTTTTTTTCAATGATATAAATAATACCTTCAAGTAACACATTCCACGAATGCATTATAGTTGAGAAAATATAGCTTATATTTTTCATTTTAATCGTCATTTAATATACGAAGATATTTTTAAATATAAACTCAATAGTTTATGTTTGCTTTAAATCACTCAAGTTATAAATAAATACCTCTTTTATATAGTGAATAGCATCAAAACAAATATATCAGATATACATTCTGTTTTGAGTTATTATTCTTTATCATTATTATTATCTCATTCAAGCAATAAATTATTTTATTATTACTTTCTTTTGTTTGCCATTCCTTATAGATGTATTAGGAATTTTAACTACCGAGTTTTGACCCTGTGTTCAGGTATAGAATTTATTGTTATTATTATTTAAAAGTATTCTAAGCTGCATATCTGGGATTAAGATTTTTCGCTATAAAACAAATATTAAATATAATATCTTCAAAACCTCAATTCTTTTCTCAGGGAAAGTTTGACATTGAAATCTTAAACAATAAATTTATTTTTAGATTATATTGATAATGCGATTAACGGTTAATCAAATTTTGAGAAAAACAAGAAAATTAAAATTTTGAGGAGCCAATTAATTTTGTTTTTAAAAATTGATTGTTAAAAATAACTTAAATAAGGTTCTATCCTGGCCCCACTTCTGTACTTAATATACACATATGACTTACCAACAAACGAAAACATCCTAACTGCGACATATGCCGACGACACTGCAATTATTACTAAAAACACAGACCCTACACAGGCCAGTTTGACTTTACAACATCACTTAGACAATGTACAAAACTGGTGTAGGAAATTTTTTTTTTTTTTTTTTTTTTTTTTTATTCGTATATATTACAATTTGTCATAATAGACAATAATAATAGTGCTACAGGATCTCATTCATACAATATGTGTAGAAAATGGAAATTAAAAATTAACCATGACAAATCACTACATGTTACATTTACACTGAGACATGGAACCTGTCCTCTAGTTTACATAGACAGTCACCAGATACCACAATCAAACACAGTAACGTACTTGGGACTTATTTTTGACAAAAGGTTGACATGGGGCCCACACGTCAAGACTAAACGTAAAACTCTAAATTTTCGACTGAGACTATTGTATTCGATACTTCATGACATTCTAAATTACCCATCAGGCAGAAACTTAACGTATACACTTATTTATTAAAACCAATATGGACTTAAGCTTGCCAAATTTACGGACCTGCTAAAAAGACACACATACGTAAAATACAAACCTTTCAATCGCAATTTTTAAGACTGGCAACGAACTCACCACCATATGTTTCAAACGATACCCTTCATACTGATTTACGTATTCCAACTACAACAAACCACATTCGATCGACTTACAAACGATTTCACGACAAACTAAATGGACACATAAGCAAACTTGTACAAAACATGGCTACAAGCGACATACCATCCATCACTCGGCGTAGGCTGAAAAGGAGTTGGATGAGGGACCTCCTGACCTGAAAACATAGTTCTACTTAATGTCAGGAGGATGCACCACTGGGTGCTGTCTCCCTCATGCCTGCCCACGCCATGTTTCCATAGATTTTAGCACATTTGCTGATTGTAATATTTTTTACAGTGTAAATAAAATGTTAAGTGATAAAAAAAATAACTTAAATGATTTTAATCGATAGATAACAGTGGAATATATAGTTTTGTTGCAATATTTAGATATCTTACTAAGACAGACATACTCATGTGTGTATTTATATAATTAATTGAGTTTAGTCAGCATAAGTCGAATGTGCGCAATAAACATTCATTAACGTCAGTGGATCTCAGTGAATAAAGATAACATAAACACTGTTAATAAAATTGAATTATATGCATGTAGTTCAAGGACTGCTGATATGTTGATTAAATAATTTAATTTTAGTATTTTATTTTGTTTTAAATACTTTTTCTACCAATGTGTATCAGTACATTTATAACACCGAATTTCGTTGAACGTCCTTAATTTGATGTAACTTAAGTAATTTTAAATTTGAATTAGATACATAATTTGAGATGTATCAACGTTGTCAATATTCCAGAATATATTTTAAAAACATATTTTGATTATTATCGTTAAAAACTGATTTCTAAGACTACAAGTCATTGTAAGAAACGTTTATAAGATCAAAAACAACCGTATCACTGATTTATTATTAGGTTTTTATTTGAGTTAGATTACAATCCAGGTAATTTCATTTTTATAAAAATTCTGAGTAATATTTAGAAAAAAACAAAAAAAAAAATATTCTTCCTTTATTTAACAGTTTATTTAAATCTTAAGAAGTCGTTTTATTATGACTATAAAAATCAGTCTATGCGGGTTATAACTCGGCTGATGGCCCTAGGATTTATTTGAAAGAGTAAAAATCTTGATCATGGAGGCCCATCTTACAGCAGCATATAAGTGACATTAAATGAATAACCGAAAAAAAAATGTTTATATACATGTCCAAAACTGTAAATTTTCTACACACCAGATTAAATATCAAATAAATATGGGTATTTATAGGATTTTTTAATCACAAATAGATAGCTATATTTCCATTTTTTTATTTATTCAGTTATTAATTGTTTAAGCAGTTCTCTCCCCTTAAAAAGATAAATTTACAGTCAGGATTTCTAGTAAATAATCCTATGATTTGTGATTTTCGTAATTATATTTTAATGTGAAAGTAATAATAATAATAGGCTTATCGAACCCGAAGGTTCGATGCCGATACCACCAAATTCCGCCTACTGAGATTCGTCCAATGATACAAGCTCTGCAATTCCGTGTTGTGCAACTTTCTATACTCCCCAGTGGCCTTATCTTTATTCGGACCAAATATTTTACGCAGTACTTTTTTGAGAACCGTCGGAAGAATAATAGTTTTATAAATTCTAACCTTTAAGTTTTTAAATAGAAGCCGCGAGCTAAGTAACTTAGCAACTGAGTAATAGCGCGCATTTCCCACCTTTAACTGGACTTTATTTCTTCCTGGATTTCATTTTTTTTTTGTTATCATTGAAGATAAATACTTGAATTTCTCTACTTGTTCAAAAGTATGCCCTGATATATGAATACCACTAAGATCACCACCGTTTCTGCTACTAATCATATGCTTCGTCTTATTTGTACTTAATTCGAGTCCTATATCTTTAACCGGTGTTTATAAGCACACTTGTATTTAGTTGTATGGTTTCCGTGTCTTCACCTAGCATTACTAAATCATCAGCATACCCCAAAACCGGAATCTTGTCACCCATATTTAAGCCTTGCTCGGTACACATCACCTTTTCTATGACACATTGAAAGCTATATTAAATAAAACTGGTGAAAGGGAGTTACCCTGTTTCAAACCCGATCGCATCTAAATCTCTCGGAGTAATAATGACCGCTTCTAACTTTATGGAATGTTTTCGACAAACACATCTCAACTAGGTTTACTAACTTTCTAGGTATTCTCTGTTCAATCATGATGTTATATAGCTTCTGACGGTCTATTGAATCATAAGCATTTTTAAATTAATATGAATGTGCGCCCCTCAATTGAGAGGTTGATTTCCAAAAGGTACTATATCCACTTTAGAAAATATTTCAGGAAACGCAAAAATCTGTCATTTATTTATTATTGGACCAATTTACGTGATTCTTTTTTAATTAAAATCAAAAGTTAATTTTAAGTGTGTTGCCAACTAATTTTTCCAAATTATTGGACTTTTCGATGATTTTAAACAATATAATATGGATATAGTACTTTTTGGAAAGAATTGAAAGGGATATAGTACTTTTTGGAAGAATATAACGCGAAATAAGTTGGTAACAGTCATTATAACCTTCCAGATACAACATTACGGATAACTAACGTCTTTATATCGTTAATTACTAAGCTATGTATGTGTATTTCCTTATTCTCCCACTGAGAAACATCTTTCTTTGTTGGTTAATTACATTGATTGTCTATTATTTATAAAGAAAGTGAATATTCATAGGACAATTTATCTATTTATGGCACTATAGTAAGAAAGTATGTAATTATGAAATTTGTTTGGAACTTGTATTTACTATTTGTGTGAATTTAGCAAATTTAACTATATTATTAACGACGTGTAAACAATATTTAACCGTATATACTGATAAATAATAAATTTTGAACTTTTATTTTGCACAAAAAAAATCGACTACAAAGTTAGATCAGGCACGGATTTTATTTTGCAAGTTCGTGGAATGCTCATTCCAACTATTTGCTGCATCAAATACCATTATTCTATTAAAATGTGAGTTTCTGAAAAATTTTAAACCAAATTTATGTTGCTGCAAGAAGAAATACTATAAAAAAAAAACTTTATTCAAATGACAATCTACAAGAACCGAATCAAACTAATAACTGATTAATAACCTAAAAACTGATTATTACGTTTAAGTCCATTGATTAAAATAATAGCGGTGATTCAAGACATGCTAAATGAACCAATAAAAATGCATAAAATGATGAAAACAATAAATTAATGGTGATATATTACGGGATTAGGTGCTTCTGCCGTATATTAGGAAATATAGTACCTTTTGGAAGGAAATTAAAGGAAAGGTTATATCTGTTTACATAGGATATAGTACGTTTTGGAACGAAACATGGATATAGTACCTTTTGGAATGAAATAAAATGTGGATTTAGTACCTTTTGGAATGAAATGCAATTTTTAAATACTTTTTTTAAGGATTTTTATGTATTTTAGATAAAATTTGATGACGGATTTAGATAAATCTAAACCATTAGAATATAAATATGTCAAAATATCAACTTTGAAAAAAATGTCCTTTAGTACCTTTTGGAAATCAACGTCTCAATTGATCATTATTGCAAAACAGACTATTACTGAACAATTTATTAATTCCACAAGACTTTCCTTATAGTTTATGGTGAATTCCAAAACAAACTGGATTCGGAAGTTCTTTTATAGAATATTAAAATATTAAATAATATTAGAATATTAAATTCTGCTTAAACTGAGCATTTGGAATGCCGCACGAGGTGTATACCTTTTGAGTTATCTAGTAGTAAACAAAATATGGAGAGATTACTTCATGATACTGATTTTTAAATTACTTTACGCACTTCTTATACTGATTTCTAAACACTACGGAATTTTCTGTGATATTATTGTGAATTTTTAAGCTCAACTCTTATTGACTGGTATTTTTTGTTGAAATCAGTGATCTATGTAAATTTTAGTATTCTGATCTACATTAACTAGAGGTTCTCCCTGCTGGTTGTCCTGATAACTGTCTATCATTCAGGATGAAAAGTCGGCACACAATATAATAAGGTTATTTTGTTATTTTTTAGGTTTCCTATATGATAACCCGTCCTGTATGCCATTGAATAAATTGATAAATTCAATTTATTTATAGAAACATGTGTTTAATTAAAAAAATCTATCTAATATAAAAAAATATGTTTTCTGTTTTCTCCTTTAGTTGGGTATAGAATTCATTCAATTTATATATTTACCTCTTTTTCATCAGTGGTAACAAGATAATATAGTTATTTTCATAAAATCAACAAACTTAAAGGTACTTTAGAGAAAGAAAATTAAAAATATCGGCATTTAAGCCCTGTCATACCATTTTTTTCAGAATGAAACCTACATGATATTAAAGTCTATTAAATTTCCCAGTAAATCATAAGAAGGTGCAATATGCGTGGTATAAAGTGGCTCTTCTGGTTATCCGATTTTGATGAAAACTTTTTTGTAACACCTCGGGCGTATAGCTGTCTTAAATGTGAAATTTAAGTTTCATATGACTTTTCGTTTTCGCCCGGGAGTTACCACACACACACACACACACACACACACACATACACACACACACACACACACACACACACACACACACACACACACACACACACAAACACATACAGACGTTTTCTGGGACTTGGGTTATTTGGACTCAGGGGACCCTAAAACGTGTATTTCCGTTGAAAACTGGTATTCGAAAATTTTCACGATCGCAATACTTTCCCTTACTATATATAGTAAGTGAAAGTAAAAAGAAAGGATTAAAACTTCAAAAAAAAGAAAAGAGGCAAGATTTCTTTGATGACCCAAACAACTTTTCTTAAAATAGTAATCGTAATTACGAGTTCTGAGCTTCACCTAAGAATTTGGACCGAAATTAACCGATTTGTTGTAATTTTTGATTACTTTGACGCTTTCATGTCTAAAATAAATAATTAGAAAAGCAATGGTATTATGAATCCGATTATTTAATTCTACAAAAAACTAATTATTGTAAGAATTCTGTCTCTATGTGTTGTTTATCAGACAACTGTTACTTAAACCGTTAAAAAAGAAACTTAAACCGCTTGTTTATGATTGATATTTAAATTTATTGCAAATTTGTTTATCTCCTCCAAGACTATTAAAACCCATGCATTATTTAAAACAACTCCGACAGGATCGCCATAATGCCGGCAGAATGTACAAACCCTCTGCCCAGACTGAGTAAAACAAACTTACTGGACAACTACTGATCCTTATCCCTAGGAACTGTAAACCTACTTGAAAAATGTTCCCTTTCAGTCCCATTCCTCAAAACCCTCTCAAAATGCATTTAATGGAGCAGAAGAGACCACCAGAAGAGTAATTATATCATTAAGTCCGGCCACAACTGGGTATCGTCTGAGGATGAAAAGCAAAACAAACAAAGAACAACCGTAAGTGTTATTAATTCATATATTAAATTTCTCGGTTTCATCGGAAATTTATTTAATGATTTTTATAAAAATCGCTATTCAATACAACTCATCACCATTGTATAATTTATAGTAATCATCAATAGGACTTAGTTTACTATTGAAAACAAAGTTACAAAAGATATTTTCAATAAATAAATGTTTGTTATTGAGCATTTCAATACTATCAGATTATAGTAATGAGGATTAAATGGACCTAGATGGTATTAGAAACCATTTAACTAAGTACTCATATATGGATTATGATTAAAACCATAGATAAGTTCCTGATAAAACTGAAAAATAAATATCAAGTAACACATGCAGTGTGACTTGGTTTGGAACCTGATAATGTCACCTACGTACGTTTTAAGTTTTTAGTATAAGTAGAGAAAAAAGAATAGTATAGAGTTAAAAGCAATCGTTTATATCTCCAATGATGCAAATATGTATCTCTTAATATTCCAGTAATTTAAATATTTCCATCGAAACGATTACACTAAGCACTTAAAATTGACTATAAAGAACAACAGTGGCAAGAACTTTCGTCAAAACAGAAGATAACGAGATGTAGGCCATAGTAAAAGATCCGGGGATGACATTCCGCGCATAACTCGGAGATAAGGAGAGTAATATTGCGCTATAGGTCAAGGAGATAAGGACAAAGCGACCAAAATGAGAAGCGAGGATGTGCGCGCACTTACCTGGGCTGTAATCCCGCCGCGGTGCAGCACAATCTGCGGCCCTGCCTTCGCCTATCCACTTACGTTATCATATCTTCTATCCTCTTGTCATCCTCTTATCGCCAGGCACTCCACGTTCCCCGGCAATGTTGCGTTAAATAATGAAAACCTGGGGCAACCAAGATCGAATTAGCACGGACAAGCTTTGAAGATCTATCATTTTATAGATTTACCAAATACATTTTACTTATTTAGTTATATAGAGAGGCAACTAACAGACGAATAGCCTAATGACAGGCGGTACAGACATAGTATTTTCCTTCTGGTACAGGCAACAAACGACTTTCTGTTACCTCGGTTGATAAAATTACGTTAAAATCTGAAAATTAATATAGAATATATAAAGTTTAATGATTTATATGATGTTTCGATGGAAACATATGTTTTAGATGAAGTGATATACAATAAAAATCGGGTGTGGGCAACACACAACTTCCACTTACCTCCGTTTTAAAAATCGAACAAAGAGTTTTCAAATACAATTATATATAAAAATGAGTGAAACCATTAAAGAATTAGTTAATTTGGTTCTATGATAAGGAGTGTAGAGGTCGGACAAACGGGATCTTGTTTCTTGGTAATGGGATGATGATTTAACTACCAGAAGGCTGTAAACATAAAATGGATGATGTGAGTTAATGATTTGATAAAGGAATGATCCAAGGGAATATGGTCTTCGAAAGGTTGGGAATAACCACATTAACTCGTCCTAGATGTGGGATACACATACACACATACAATAATATTTACATTATTAGCAATAGAAAAGCAAATAATAATACTAAAATACAGTAGAGGGAGAAATGCTTTATTCAATGGCAATGCGCCCAAATACATCGGGTCAAATACATAACACAGCATAACTATCAATCTCTATTGGATATATTGGATGCACATTTTCCTTTTTTTCTCCCTAATCTATTCTAATTACTAAATTACTTTATTAAAACAATTACTTTATACATAGAAAAAATAACAATATAAAATTAAAAGGAAACCAGAATAAAGGAAAGTAAAACAATTACTTTATACATAAACAAAAATAAAATATAATAAAATTCGGTTACTATACATAGGAAATAACAAAATAACAACTAACAAAGAGTATAACAATAGTAATCCAAAGAAAAACAAATAGAAAGGCGGAACCAAAAGAAAGCATACAAAAATGAATGAAATACAAACGAAATTGTTTTGTACGCTCAGAAATTATTAAGTTTATATAATCAAATATTAAATTAAAATTCTCATTTGCTCAAATTCATACTAAAATCCAGTTACGTTTTATTGTTTAATTTTAATTAAATTATCGACCTTTTATTTATTAGTGATGCGCTGGTTAAATTAGTTTTGCAAAGTAGTTTATAAAAAGTCATTATTTACGCTATTGAAGTGCCTTATTATATTGTTTTTAAGTTATTGTGTTATAGATAAACAATATTAGTATGTTCCTTTAATTAAAATGATCCATTTCATTCAACTCATTTTATTTTCTTATTTTTTTCTCCCTACGTTTCGGCCTTTTGCCATTTTCAAGGGATCTTTTTATATTCCATCATGCACTCTATATATAATATATAAATATATATTTTGTCATAATTTAATAAAATAAAATAAAACTATTACAGGCTGACCAGCCCTGTCCTGGTTGTTATCATCCACTCACTGAATCTAATAATACAATTATTCATTCAAACAATTTTTAATTGTGATAAAAATTAATATTAGTATGTTTGTCTTATGTTTAATGAAATAACAATTTTAAATAATCGTAAATGAACATTAAAAGGCATTTAATACATCACCTAATGAAAAATATATATCAGGTTGTCATGTTAGAAGTTTAATGTTTAATTAAAACTCGATGTGTGAGTTCATGTGTCATTAGTAAAAATATTATTTTTCAAAACTCCTAGGACTTGTTAGTTGGACTTGACTAAAGACACGTAATTATGAATTATATAATGCAATGTGTTATGAGAAAATAATAACAATTTATTTGTTGAAAGTAATGGAATAGGATATTTTATATTAACATAACTAAATTGTGATGTCATTTTTGATTTTGGGATTCATGCTTTGGAATTTCATTATACGTACCTTCTGCATTAGGCAGAAATATAAGGTAATTGTGAACTCTAACTTTCCTTTAGGATAGAGAGTAATTCTCAGATATAACAGGTGAATTTAAAAATTTGTCAAACCAACAAGAAATTGTAAGCTTCCTAACTTAAATCGTCATTTATAAGCATTCCTTCCATAGACTTCTGAGAGCTTTAGAACTGTTGTCGTATCAGGTAAGTTAGGAAAAACAGTTACCAAATACAGATATTATATAAATATCTTATTAGATAATATTAGTGAGGAGGGCTGTATAAAAATTAATATTGTGATTAAATAGAAAATCAATGTATATTATTTATTATTATTAAAATTAATTTAAAAAAATAGGCTGATGAGTTAGGGATGCTATATTAAATTTAATATTTGAGAATAGGTTAGTGATAAGTTATGTCTGTAAGTCTTTGGGTTAACATGAAGGAGTTATAATGCTATATAAATGCATTCTGTAATGTAGCCAATGTAGACCGAAACGTCTGCAAACAATTAAAATAAATATTGCTTATTAGTGAGAATTGGTTTTGATGACCGCACCCCAAGCATCTTTCTCATCTAATATTCTGAACGGTAAACTAAACTCCATCATTCTTTATTTAATCCGAACTCCATTAGTTCAGATAAAACCAACAGCTAATCCTAATAGTCTAAACCACAAATATAAAGGTAATGCCTTTGAGCGCGGAAGCAATGAGGCAAAGAATGTACCTAAATCTTTTAGGATAGGAAGGAGGGCTGCAAAGAGCATGACCAATTTAAGAAGTTTACAATATGAAAATGTTCTCCGGGTTATTGCCTCTCGCTCTCAGTAATAATTCCTCAGGTGAAATGCGATCAGTTTCCAAACAGTAAATAGCGCTAATAGGTCCCGCAAGGAAGACCTTTTGCCGGTTCTTATTGTAAAGTAGCTGCACCCTCCCGCAAAAACAGAATTATGAGTGCCAACGAACATTTAGTTCTCCTCTCCGCGGGGATGGGGTCGGGAGTTTTATCTCGGCGTAAAGTAGTTCTCTTTATGGCTCTGGCATCCGATTTCTGCGAATAATGGAACTTAATTCTTTATGGCGTCTCCGAGCTCGGGGGAGTAGCTTCTTGCTTATGGGCTGTGTCGGCTAATGTACTGTGCGCTCGGGTATTGCTCAATTCGTAATCTATCTTATCTTTCTTTGCAATATTATTGCAAAAACGCATACAAATTCTCAAACCTTCCACAATAAACACTATATATGGCCGGATTTTACAGGGGTCTTAGGATGGGTTTTGTTTTGAGTCTTTTTTTTTTGGCATACTTTATAAAAGATTTATAGGACAGCACTTGTGGTGGCATAAATTTAAATGAAGGGAAATGAAATTAATGGCATATGCACATGATATCAAATAAGTGCCAAATAACCCTAAAGTTATACAAATTTTGTCAATTTCTCTGGCAATACTTTATAGAGCACTGTAAAATAAAATAACAAGGATGGTTCATCCTGAGATATTTTAAATGTGGACGAATACAATTAAGTTCATTGCAGTAAGTAAATATTTTACGATTATTGCATGGAATACCTAACTTGTATTAGTTTTAAATTTTGGTATTTAAATGTTTCGAAGCCTGAAATATATATATATATAATGAAATGGTAAGCAATGTAATAATGTATAAATTAAAATAAATTGTGATATGTAATGTGTAATGGTGAACATAGTAGCCTTCCAAGCAGTTGATCCGGGTTCGTTTCCCGGCCATCGCACCACAAGGTTTAATTTAGTGTGTCTGTCCAAGCTCTAATATATATTGATATTATTATTATGACGATTATTCCCCCTAAGGACAGCGAATGAACTGGAAATCACGACTTCATTTTAGACTTCTTTGAGTTCCTATATGTCTTTATCCTCTTAGAATTCCTCTTTTTCCCTTCTTCTGTCAATTTTTCTCAGGTTGCCGCAATGCTCGCTCCTTACTGGGATTTCATATTTGCAATTTTATTTCGGGGAGCCCGTGGCTGAGTGGCTAGCGTGCTAGTCTCTCATGCTGCAGGTTGTGAGTTCGAATCCCAGTCCCGACGGGGCTTTTATAAGGATATATATCAATAAGGGTTCACCCACAGCCTCTCCCTCGGGTATGTGAGACCCGTCAGCCAAATGGTGGCCACTCACAAAATTCGGCGTAGGGAGTGATGACCCTACCCTACAAAATGCATCAAGAAACGCGGGTGTAACTCCAGGAGATACATCGCGAGGGCCAGGGCCTACACGGCCTGTCGCGCCATTGAAAGAATTTTATTTCGGCATTCTACGTGGTCTTCAAAATCGTTTTTATTCTTTGTCGTAGGTCCCTCTGGGCCTCTTTAAGCCATTCAATGCCGCATTAACTTTTTTTTTATAATATTGAATCGTTTTTTTTCCGTTATGGAGTTCTTTTATTTTATAAATGTGTGCGTAAAACTTTGTTCGGCGTTTCCTAATTTCCTCGGTTATTAGGTTCACTTTTTAGTAGAGTTCCTCCTGAGTCCTTTTAATCCAAATCCCGTAACTGTTGATGGCTCCATAAATCTTCCTTAGAAATTATGTATATTTATATACATAAGAAAAATATTTATTCAAATACACCCAGGTTAGAAGACAGTATATTCATTAAGGTGTAAACCCACCAGGTTTTCCTCATTTTCTATTAATACAGCTTTTACCGGGTGTCGGCTTGTCGTAAACCAGAGCAAGGGGGGGAAATATATAGCCGTACATGGATATTCCATGAGCCCGAAATCCCAATTTATTTTTCATAGTTGTAAAGTGGCTGGGGTATACGTCCTTATATTTATTCCGTTATTTCATTCAATTTATGCCCATTGTTGCTCAGGGCTCGGGTAATGGATCGTAATAGGGCTTCTTCCCCATCGGGTTGTGAATAACAGTCAACGGCGCTCTTCTGAAATTTTGAAGAGTTTTTTCTTGTATATTTACTGGAAGTGAAGGGAGGGAGAGGTTTATGGAGCAGTTAGCCGTGCAATTAGTGAGGCACTTCTCTTCACTGTGGTCCATCAGAGTTGCTTTATAATGGCTCTTACGGTCTTATCTTCTCTTATTTAAGTGAATTCATGACACTAATATTTAAAAATACATTAAACCATTACAATACTATATAGTCAAGTCAGTCCCACAGGTTTAGCCTTGGCTTTCTTAGAAACAAATTCATACATTTAATTGAAAGATCTTCCTTGACTAAGAGAGAATTTAACAATTAACCTTTAACTGGTGAGGTGAAATTTATATTCGAAATTGGTGAGGTCGGATCATTTTTTTTTTTTTTTTTTAATTCTGAGACATCTAGAATTGTTTATTCTTGTAGAATATGTTAATTCAACCTATTTTCAATAGGTACCATACGAAAAAACGCTTATAAAATAAAATAAATGCCTGATATTATTAAAAACATTTTATTAATTTTTTTTTTTAACGTTATATTCTAAGCAATGAAAACATTGGTAAAATAATATATAAACAAGTCCATATCTTAAAGTTTATTTTATTTAAAAAATGATTACCAAAAATGAAACTTTTATATTGTTAGGAAAGTATGCACAGCTAAAATTAGGCACAGTTTTTGCAATAGGAAACGGAACATTGTCCACAAATATTCAGTTCACATTTAATACAAACTATAGATGACTTCCTATGCTTGTTTCATGGACAAAAATAACATCTCCTTTTCTTCAATAAATCTCCTGGCTATATGTGTTAGATTCTTCTGGGTTTTTCCCACTAATAATGGTTGAGCTTTAAATCGAAGCTCCCGGGGAAGTCTGGGATTTTCTGACCGTCTGGTCATGTGACCCTTTAACATGGATGATCCCAGCTTCTTAATAAAATTAAAAAGGTGCCTAAAATAACACGATCAAGAGACATTTCTTTCAACAAATTGAAAAACACACTTTCAATAAATCCGAACAGCAATGGAGAGCAGGGGTCTTTAGGACACCAATAACACTGCCCTAAAGCAATGCCGGATAAAAACTGACTAAAAAAGGGTGCTATATTACAATCATGTCGAGACAGGAAATGCCAGGTTTTCACAAGCCGATCGGATCGGGAAAATGGGATTTACAAAACTTTAAAGAGTCCCTTGGGTTCTGTAGACCCCATCTCACCAGTTAAAGGTTAAATTAAAGAAAAGGAGATGTTATTTTTGTCCAAGAAACAATGGCTCCACCATTTTGGACCCTCCATTTTCTTTTGAAGGTAAGTGCCAGTCATATAAAATGAGCCTCTAGTAATAAAAAGTGTTGCCAAGACTCAAGGTATAAGTGAAATTATAAGACAATAATGGTCTAAAACATTTAAATGTGTGAGTAGAAGCACAAGGAAGATTGAACAGGGAGAATGATGGGCCAGGTGCCAGCCAACACCACAAGTATGAGCTCAAACAACATATTATAACAATATTTAAGCTGCCACAACGAACTTATCTTTTTATCATCAAAATGACATTTTGTATTGTTTTAAACTAATTAAATATCAAATATTGTTAAAATAAGTAATTATATATTTAACCCTATTAAATACAGTCCACTCCAAAAGCAAGAAGAAGCAATGATCCATGGGCAATATTCATGGAAAACAAATTAAAATGAATTGCCGGGATCACAAAACACTTTTTAAGTCAACCCCTAAATTTTCCTAAAATTATTCGATCCAATTATTCTGTTTTTTTTCATTTGTACATAGCATATACAGTTTTTTGTTAGAAGACTTTTTTAAAGCTTCCCACGATACATTTTAAATATATATTATATTTCTTATTTAAGGAAAAAAAAATAATATGGAAAAATATTTCTGCAGCTCCTCATTCCGCTTTTTCTTCATATTTCAAATCCACTCATTTTTAGTACTTAATATATATATATAATTAGATATATAACAAAAAAGAGACAATAAACAGCTATTAATTGAGATAAAATAAAGTGAGAAATAAATAAATTAACATCATACACACAACTATATACAATATGCCAATGGAACCCCAGACTGGGCTTTCCCCTCTACTTGTAGCGGAATCCAAGAGATCCCAGCGCCTCTCTCTCTCTCAGCCGCGTCACTGGTTTGAGCCAGTGGAGGATGAGCTAGGGCGTAATAGCCACAAACATACAGTAGATGAATGGATGATCTGGCTAGTGTCATAGCTCCAGTATAAATGTTTACGAAACGTCTCGCGGCAACTACCGTTTCAATCTTGTCAAATAAATAATTTTCAAGAGTAAAGGTTTATTTGGCTTTTGCTGGGAAATGTTTGAAAGAGGGACCTGGAAAGGTTTGACAGAGTTTATCTAGATGAAATTAAATAATTTGAACGTAAATAATTACTATTATTACCAAGATAATAATTAATAAATGCTCATATAATTGATTTTTTTTTTTCAATTTTGTACATTCACAATATTATACCTGATAATCGCAACATACTTCCTTTTGAAAGAATGTAAATTAAATATTCGAAATAACAATAACTCATGACAAAATACCATCTGGAGCATGTATAATTAAACCATGAAACTATACATATTGATTTTTTTATAAGTAACCGTTTCGCAAAGCCATCTTCCACTCGAGAACTCGAGAAGGCAGGAGTAGTTGTGGGAAGATGCTATCTCCGGGACCCGACAATTTACCGATATCTATCCAGTCCCAGGATCCCCTTCATACGAAGTTATCTCGGAGCCGGTAAATAGGAATATATAAATCAGGCGGATAGAATCTTCCCCAAGTTTGGATATTATCGCAATAAATTAACGGGAAGTGAACTAATCGTAAATTAAATTTTATTCGTCACATTTGGCAGCCCCTCTCGCCATCTTTAAGGAGTTGACTCTATCTTTTTTTTTTTATTGTAATAACAATTTTTATTGAGAAAATTTTACAATCTGTCCCAATTTGGATATTAATAGTATTGCTGAATGATATCAAACATACTACATTCATACAATATTTACACAACATAAAATTACAATAAAATATATACACAATAATGAATCAATACAAAAGTCAATAATTCACTTATACCTATATACACATACACACACTCATACATACATCACATTGAGTGGAGAATCTAGCCAGTGCTAGAACTCCAATATATTTACAAAAGGTCGCGGGGCCACTGCCGTTTCAACCTTCTAGGTGGGTTGTATGGATGAGTGGAGCTGGATAGGGATTGAGCTAAAGGATTAGGATGATGAATGAGGTTCTGGTGGAATTTGGAAAATTTGGATGGAATTAGGTCTGAAATAAATGGAACATTAAGGTCGTGGTGCAAGGTATAATTGGAGACATAATAAGGAGCATTTACTATTGTACGGAGGACTTTGGATTGAAAGGATTGAATGCGTTTGATGTTAGAACGTTTAGCTGTCCCCCACAGTTCAAGTCCGTAGGTCCAGATGGGCTTCAGTATTGTCTTGTAAATTAATAATTTGTTTTCAACTGTAAGTTCAGATTTTCTGTTGAGTAGTCGGTATAACTGTCCGAATCGTCGGTTGAGTTCTTGTCTTTTAAGTCTTGTATGTGGGTTCCAAGTCAATCTTTTGTCTAACAGTAAGCCAAGATACCGGACTGTATCTGAGAGAGGAATCGGTAATGAGTTGAAATAAACTGGCGGACAGGATTTTCGTCTAAGAGTAAAGGTTATGTGCTTACATTTGGCTTCGTTCACCTTTACACGCCAGTTATTACACCGGTGTTCGATAAGGAAAAGGTGTCTCTGAAGGTTTAAGGATGCTGTTTCAGGATTGGAACTGGATGATAGGATGGCGGTGTCGTCTGCAAAAGTTGCCAGAAAGGTATCAGGATGTGTAGGAATATCAGCAGTGTAAAGGATGTAGAGGATGGGTCCCAAGACGCTGCCTTGAGGAACACCGGCCTCAACGGGATAAAGGTTAGAAAATTCTTCACCACAGCGAACTCGGAAGGAACGGTTCGAGAGATAGGATCGGAGAATGAGGTATAGGGACTGGGGTAAATGGGTTTTCAGCTTGAAGAGTAATCCAGTGTGCCATACCCGGTCAAAAGCTTGCGTAATGTCCAGAAACGCACCAGAACAATACTCTTTGCATTCAAGAGCTGAGGAAATATGGTCTACAACTCGGAGCCCCTGTTGAACTGTGGAATGCTGAGGACGGAATCCAAACTGATGGGAAGGAAGATTTTGAGATTCTAATATGGGTAGGATACGTTTAAGAAGAAGCCTTTCGAAGATTTTTGAGAGGATGGGGAGTAGACTAATAGGCCTGTAGGATGAAGTGTTGTTGGAAGGTTTACCTGGTTTTAGAAAAAGGATGATGGTGGAATGTTTCCATAACAGAGAAAATAGGTGGTGCGGAGGATGCAGTTATAAATATAAGTAAGGAATATAATAGCTTTCTGCGGAAGTTGTCGGAGGATCTGGGGAGTAAGGAGATCGTGTCCAGGAGATTTACGGAGAGTCAGTTTTTGGAGAAGATATTTGACCTCAGAGGGATTAATAGCTTTAGGAGGTAGGGAAAGTGGAATCGGTGACATAAGAAAGTCTTGCACTTTTGCGGTGTGATTGATGTGGGATTCCGGGTGAGGAGTAAATACTTTGGAGAGGTGTGTGGCGAATTCCTCGGCTTTATCTTCATCAGACGCAGCCCAGGAGTCATCACCACGTCGGAGAGGATGGGAAACATGATGGTATTTTAGGATCTTTTTCGTGACATTCCACAGGGAATTATCACGAGCTGATAGAGAGGAGAGGTAGGAATTAAAGGACTGGGAACGGAAGTTCGCCAACTCCCTCTTCAATTGTCTACAATAGAAGTTATAGGAGCGGCGATCTGTTGGGTGTCGGGTGCGCTGCCATAATGATCTTGCTCGGCGTTTGGTGTGGATAAGGTCTATAATAGGTTGTGGAAAATGATTTTGGTCTGGATTTATATTGGAGTGTTTAGGAGAGGAAGCAGTCCAGACAGCTTGTTGGATTGCGGTGGTAAAGGAATAGACGGAATTATCTAGGTAAAGATAATTAAAAGAAAAGCAAGCCCGAGCTTGCCGAGCTAGCGGCAATCAGCTGATCAGTGACCCTTCTTTCACTTTTTCGTGATTGTACAAAGTAAATTATAACTTTGCTTACCGAAACTTCTCCAATATTCACTGCCGTAATATTCCTGAGGTCTAGTGATGTTCTCCAGACTGAATTCTAGCGAATTCCTACTGAAAAAAGCAAAAATCTGAGAGACGATGTAACGTATGACTGTTATCATCGAGCGCATCAGCTGATGACTCTATCTAGCCAACCATTTAAAGCCAAATGGATGAATATAATATATATACACTGCCGTTTAAAAGTTTGAGATCACCTATGGTTTACATCAATTACCTGTGCATTGAATTTCTTACAACTTTGGCGATCGAGAAATCAAACTAAGAATAAAGTTTATCTTCACAGTTCTCCTTAGGAGATTCAAAGACTGTAAATGAAGCTATAGACACAAAAAATCACATTGTTTATTCTGTTTTTTTTTCATCACGTTAGAAGTCTCAGTGATAATTAGATTTAATCAAATTATTTCTGTACGATATTGACAAACCTTTCTTACAATTAATTAGCAAATTTGTAAATAAATACAAATGATAATAAGATACTTATTTTATTTTGGTATTCATAGAGCTTATAATAATTTATAACATTATAATAACGTAGAGGTTTTCATAAATTTTTGACAGAAAGTGTATATATATATTATATAAATATATAATTTTTTTTTGTCTCGAGGCTCTTTTTCGTAATAAGGTTTTCCTTTTAGAGAGTATTGGAATAGATGCTCAACCTCTTGCTTATTAGCACAGAATATATTTATATTAACATATTATATTTATTTTTTGTTTTAAACACTTTTTCTCATTTTTTTTTCATTCTTTTTTAAATTTTTTTCCCCTAAAGTTGCTGGAGAAGATAATATTCATTAATGAACCTCAGTATTGAACTAATTGTTTCACTAGAGTCCTTTAAGCACTCACACAGCGATTTTTGTAGATTAAATGTATCCATTTGTACAAGGAATTAGGGCAGATCTCAATTATATGTTTTTTTGAGAGAGGAACTCCACATAAGCCACACATTGGTTCAGGCTGCCTGAGGATGAGATGGAGATGTGTGAGTCTGTTATGTTTTATGCGAAGTCTCGCTAAAGCAGTTTAGTCGTTAGTTAGTCTCTTGTTATGTCCTGAAAACGTTTATAAATACTCAAATAAACACTATATTGTTATTGATGATAATTGTTCTTTATCAGTCGGTATGTTGAGTTTCGTTCTTTACGTACCATGTAGCCGTTGTTTGTTTTAATTCTTTTATTAGAAATTTTATAATTTTGTATGTGAGCGTTTTTTGTTCACCTTAATTTTTTTTTATAACATATTTATTGATATCTACAACTGTATTACAAAAAATACATCAAGTAAATGTGATGATGATATAGAAAAATGTCATGAATTGCATGTAGAGACACTACCTAGTGGCAGCACTCTAAAAATAATTTAAACTAGAAGGTCTCGTGGCGATCTTCTTTTCAGACTCCTCGGAGGATTGTCAGGGAGCGAAGAGGAAGCAAGGATTGAAACGAATGGATTGGAGTGGGAATGGAGTTTGTCATGAAAGGAATGGTACCTGGTTCGGGCTAAGTCAGCAACATATGAAATATTAAGGTCTTTTCGAATGAGTTTGTTTGTGACAAAATAAGGAGAATTGAGGATTTTCCGAAGGACTTTGGATTGTAAGGATTGGATACGAGAAGAATTCGATGGTTTAGTAGAGCCCCATAGCTCTACTCCGTAGGTCCATATCGGTCTTATGATGGTAATATAGATGACCCTTTTTTAGTAAAGTGGAAGGTTTGAGCGTTTGTCCAGTAAGTGGTAATTCTGACACCTTACTTCTATGTCTCGGATGTGGGATTGAAGAATGTGGGAGGCAGTAACTGGATCATTATCTACTGATAGCACACACGTGTACCTTAAATTAATTTTTTTTTAATTATAAATAATTATTAGATTTTAAAAAATATGTTGTTTTTATTTTTTGCAATCTTAGTACCGCTATTTGTGGAATGAAGCCTGAATAGCCAAACATTTGATAAAACGTACAGTTTTTTCGTCGAAATGAGTCACCAATTAAGGATTCTAAAATTCTGGAGAGCTGCCTTAACAGTCACTGATTGCACTTCCTCTCATCTTTTAATAGCCGCAGGAACCCTCAATGGTCTAGATTGTCCGTTTCCTCACTTCTTCTGAGTCACTTTCAATTTTCCTGGATTCCTTCTCCGTGCAGGTCGGTCTTGGAGTTCTGAGAAACGTTGACAAGAATAAGGATTTTGGAAGTAGGAACTAATTTTTCTCAGAAATTGTTTTTCAAATGAATTGAAATATAGTGGTCAAACAATTAATTTAATTTGATAACTTGGACTAGTAATTAAGCATGAAACCCAATTTATGAAATGCGACATTTTGTTGGTACATCGTGAAAAATTAATATAAATTATTATTTTCATGAAACTTGCCTTCATCCTTGAAATAAGAAATTTTGTTTCGTGGAAAACTAATTTTACCAATTAAAATTTCAAAATAGTAAATAAACTATAAAATGTTAAATACTAACAGGGAGAGGATTCCTAATGTGTCTCATCAGTTTAGATGAATTTTTTTTTAGGCGAAACTAGACATTTCTAAATAACAAAATAACAAACTCTGCACCAGCCGTGGTTCGAACCCGGGACTTGGAGAACAGTAGGCTACTAATCTATCCACTAGACTTTTATTTCGTAATGGCAATAATTTTATTTATACCCTTACAAAACAATATTGCTAAACTATTCGACATATTTGAAGTAATTTACACATTTCATATTATTCATTATAAGATTTATATATTTTTCTACTAATAAAAATGTATTTTATTTATTTGATTGTGTCACATGAAATGTCCCTTTTGAACGTAATGTATTTTTATTAAAAATACGATATGAAAACAAGATAATTTTATTTGAAGTATTTTCTTTTTTTTTCTACACATTTTTCCCAACGTGACACCAACTTTTTTATCCCCGAACTTAAAAACTCCGAGGTTTTAAGTGAAACAAAATCTGAGAACGCACATTTCACTTGATCATAATTTTCAGTAAGTTTGCGTTTGACGAAGTTGTCTATATTCCTGAACATGTGGTAACCTGTCGGAGACAATTCGGGAGAATATGGTGGGTGCGGAAAAACTTCTTAGCCCAGTTCTTTCAATTTGTGCACGGTATGTTTTGAAACATGCCGCTCATTCATCGAGATTTTTTACTTTCCTAATACACTTTAAATGTCTGGAAATGGTAGATGGTCTTGCATTTAGTAGTGCTGAGAGTCCTTTAACTGTTTGGTAGGGGTTTCCTTCTACTGAATGTTTGAGGACATCGTTGTCTATTACGGTCTTCCTCGGGGCAAGTTTTCCAAGTCGGTATCTCCAGCTAAAAACTTAGCAAACCAACGGCGAATGGTCCGTTCATTAACACTTCATTCCCCAAACGCCTTGCAAATAGTTCTAGCGGCCTCAGCTGCTGAATGGCCGAGTTTAAACTCGTACAAAAATATTACTCGAAAATCGCTTGTTTCCATGTTCATATTTGGAGGTATACTAAAAAGTGTGTAATTGATTAGGAAGATAATATTTATAATACAAAGGTAGAGGATTAGTAACTGTTTACTTTAAATATGTAAACATTCGGAAGAAAACAATGCACACTGACCTGACATGCACACTGACACAGAGACCTCCAAAATCCTTTATGTATTTCAGAAACTATAAAAACGGACATTTCATGTGAAACAATCCAATACTTATAAGATTTCCTTCTAGAGGAGTTAACAACAGAAAAAAAATTAACCTCTGTCCTATTATTTTTGAAAATTCATGGATTCGCGTTACTCTGTAAAAGTTATATCTGAGAAACGTCATCGGAGTGAAGCAAAAATTCTCGAGAATTTGCTAAGTTACGGCTGCCGGTCACAGTTATTCAACCAGGCTAGTTTTATTAAAAATCTCCTGAGGGGGATAAACTCCGACATTTTATTTGTTAATAACCATCGTTCAACAAATCACAGTTGCCGCCTTAAACACTTCTCACAATTTACACAACAGCCATCTTTTAATACAGTTTCGAAATGGTTGTCGTAAACAAAGCAGTGAGGTGGAACTGGCATAAACATTACTAGGGATTTTTTCATCTTTTTTTTTTTTTTTTTTTTTTTTCAATCGTAACTTTTCTTCTTAGACATGATTTTGCTCTCAGTGTTTGCTGTCTTGCTCACAAGCGCATAAGGAAAGTTCTACATTATGGTCTACATTTTTCTTCTCTTTTTTCTAAAAATTACTTTAAACATTTTGTGGTCCATTCGGTAGGTGAAATGATTGATATGGATTAGTTGTACAATTTGTATTTTATTTTATTATTTTTGATTTTCACATGCATATGTGTGAAATAAGTGGTTATTGTTATTGTGGTTATTATGGTTATTAGGTAGGATGGAAAATACGTAGGAAAAAAAGTTGAATGGAATGTACGCACCGTGTTTATGGACAGGGTCTGACAACAATGACTTTTTTTTTTTCAACAACAATTTTTATTGAGTAAAATTACAATCTGTCCCAATTTGGACATCAATAGTAGTGCTGAAAAATATCATACATACTACATTCATACAATATTTACACGGCATAACATTACAATAAAATATATACACAATAATGAATCAATACAATAAAGTCAAGAATTCCCTTATACCTATATACACATACACACACTCATACATACATCACATTGAGTGGAGAATCTAGCCAGTGCTAGCACTCCAATATATTTACAAAAGGTCACGGGGCCACTGCCGTTTCAACCTTCTAGGTGGGTTGTATAGATGAATGGAGCTGGATAGAGATTGAGCTTGAGGATTAGGATGATGAATGAGGTTCTGGTGGAATTTGGAAAATTTGGATGGAATTAGGTCTGAAATAAATGGAACATTAAGGTCGTGGTGCAAGGTATAGTTGGAGACGTAATAAGGAGCATTTACTATTGTACGGAGGACTTTGGATTGAAAGGATTGAATGCGTTTGATGTTAGTACGTTTAGCTGTCCCCCACATTTCAAGTCAGTAAGTCCAGATGGGCTTCAGTATTGTCTTGTAGATTAATAATTTGTTGTCAACTGTAAGTTCAGATTTTCTGTTGAGTAGTCGGTATGACTGTCCGAATCGTCGGTTGAGCACTTGTCTTTTAAGTCTTGTATGGGGATTCCAAGTCAATCTTTTGTCTAACAGTAAGCCAAGACACCGGACTGTATCTGAGAGAGGAATTGGTAATAAGTTGAAATAAACTGGCGGTCAGGATTTTCGCCTAAGAGTAAAGGTTATGTGTTTACATTTGGCTTCGTTCACCTTTACACGCCAGTTATTACACCAGTGTTCGATAAGGAAAAGGTGTCTCTGAAGGTTCAAGGATGTTGTTTCAGGATTGGAACTGGATGATAGAATGGCGGTGTCATCTGCAAAAGTTGCCAGAAAGGTATCAGGATGTGTAGGGTTGAGACGCTGCCTTGAGGAACACCGGCCTCAACGGGATAAAAGTTGGAAAATTCTACACCACAGCGAACTCGGAAGGAACGGTTTGAGAGATAGGATCGGAGAATGAGGTATAAAGACTAGAGGGGTAAATGGGTTTTCAGCTTGAAGAGTAATCCAGTGTGCCATACCCTGTCAAAAGCTTGAACAATGTCCAGAAACGCACCACAACAATACTCTTTGCATTCAAGAGCTGAGGAAATATGGTCTACAACTCGGAGCCCCTGTTGAACTGTGGAATGCTGAGGACGGAATCCAAACTGATGGAAGGAAGATTTTGAGATTCTAATATGGGTAGGATATGTTTTAGAAGAAGCCTTTCGAAGATTTTTGAGAGGATGGAGAGTAGACTAATAGGCCTGTAGGACGAAGTGTTGTTGGAAGGTTTGCCTGGTTTTAGAAAAAGAATGATAGTGGAATGTTTCCATAACAGAGGAAAATAGGTGGTGCGTAGGATGCAGTTGTGAAAATAAGTAAGGAATATAATAGCTTTCTGCGGAAATTGTCGGAGGATCTGGGGAGTAAGGAGATTGTGTCCAGGAGATTTTCGGAGCGTCAGTTTTTGGAGAAGATATTTGACCTCAGAGGGATTAATAGCTTTAGGAGGTAGGGAAAGTGGAATTGGTGACATAAGAAAGTCTTGCACTGTTGCAGTGTGATTGATGTGGGATTCCGGATGAGGAGTGAATACTTTGGAGAGGTGTGTGGCGAATTCTTCGGCTTTATCTCCATCAGACGCAGCCTAGGAGTCATCACCACGTCGGAGAGAATGGGAAACTTGATGGTATTTTAGGATCTTTTTCGTGACATTCCACAGGGAATTATCACGAGCTGATAGAGAGGAGAGGTAGGAATTAAAGGACTGGGAATGTAAGGTCACCAACTCCCTCTTCAATTGTCTACAATAGAAGTTATAGGAGCGGTGATCTGTTGGGTGTCGGGTGCGCTGTCATAATGATCTTGCTCGGCGTTTGGTGTGAATGAGGTCAATAATAAGTTGTGGAAAATGATTTTTGTCTGGATTTATATTGGAGTTTTAGGAGAGGAAGCAGTCCAGACAGCTTGTTGGATGGCGGTTGTAAAGGAATCGACGGAATTATCTAGGTCATCTGGGGTTTTGAGGGTTAATCTGAGGTCAATATTATCGGTCAGGATTTGGCGGAAAAGGTTCCAGTTGACAGGGCCTCGGATAAATGATGGTGGAATAGGTTTTGGAATTGGAGTGAGAGATACTTTTAGGATCAGTGGACTATGGTCTGAGGATAGTTCATCAAGGCGAGTTACAGACAAGTTGAGGGAGCCTAATTCGCTGTGGATAAAGAAGTAGAGGATGTCAGGATTGCGGTTTAGGATCGGTTGGCCAGTAGGTAGGAGATTCAGGAGGCAGGATATTAAAATTTCGGGAGTAGAGTGCAGACAGCAAATTTCGTCCCCGAGAATTTGTGGTTCTTGAACCCCTCTCCTGATGCTTGGCGTTTAAGTCTGCACCTAGAATGAAACGATTTCCTAAGGAATCCAATAAGGATACGAATTCGGAATCGGAAATGGAATGTTTAGAAGGGCAATATGCAGATGTGAGGGTTACCGGAAAGGAAAAAGTATTGATTACTATGGCTGTGTCTTGTAGAAAATCATAGGGGGGAAGTGGGAGTAAATGATGAGAAAGGGATTGGTGGACAATGATAGCAGAACCGGCATGGGCTTTGCCGTCTGAGTGGTCAGTACGGTATGTCACGTATTGCGGTATTTTGAAGTACTGTTTAGTCGTTAATCTTGATTTCTAACACCATTCGCATTCCAAAGGAGAATGGATAAGGAGTTAGGTGAAGTCATTTAAGGATTTTTCAAGACAGGGATTAGATTTGATACTAGATTTGTAAGGAGTGATATAAGCGGCATAACAAGAGATGAACGATGTCATTAGACTGGTAAGATCTGTGACATGTGATGGTGGAGGGATATGAGAAATTTTATGTTGAGGAGTTTTTTGAAGATTAGGTAAACTTTGAGGGATAGATTGTTGTACAATAGATTGAGAATGTTGAGGAAAACGTTGTTCCGGCAGTGCCTCGACTTCATGACTCCGCGTTGCACCTCCAAGCAAGTGGGCAAATGACACGTTAGAATTTACAAGTTTAGATGGTTCTCTTCTGCTTCTAATTGGTATAGCTGTTTCATTCGGATCCTGAGGTTTTTGGTATCTGGTTCTGAGTTTCTTGTAGATTTCACATCCCTTGTAGTTAGCCGGGTGGTCCTTGAGGCACAAAGCACATACACCGGGTGTTGAGCTTGATCTTGTACATTCTTCTGATTTATGCTGTTCACCGCATTTCACACAGCGTGGTATGTGATGGCAATAACTTTTGGTATGACCATATGCCTGACAGTTATAGCACTGAACTATTTGTTTCTTTGTGTAAGGCTTTTACACGGGTATAGTACAGTCTACTGAGGTCATCGATTTTTTTGACTCCTGCTGATGTTCCAAGTCCACGAAGAATAGAGGCAGTGGACTTTTATCTTTTAGAACGTTGGTGACTTGCCTCACTTGGAATCCTAATTCTGTCAGTTCTTCTTTGATAGCTTCAACGGGTGTTGAGGAATGTATTTTTCTGATTACGACCCTTAATGCCCTCTCCTGGCGCAGCTGATAAGTATGAAAGTCAGCTTTGGTCTCAGTCAGATATTTTACAATCTTTCTGTAGGTTTCAGCAGTAGTCGGAGATATTTTGGTTCTACTTATACAATAATAACTATTATACAATAATAACTATTATAGATATTCATTGGTTCTACTTATACAATAATAACAATTAGGATCAGTTACTTTGTTTAAATGCACACACATCAGTTTAAAATTTTAAATATTTTTAACAAATATTGATGGAGGTAGTGGTTCCCTGGGTATAGGAGAAGATTCCATGGTTTCTTTTTCATTTTGGAATATCTGAAATGGATTCGGTGTAAAAAACGGGGATTCATCAGTTATTCCTTGTGATGATGTGCTGGGCTGTGGTTCAGATCCTAATGAGGTAGCTGACGCGGTAACTGGTGGAATCAATTTTTTATTTTGTTTACGGCGGGGTCTCTGTTTTGTGGGAGACGAGTTTGAACCTGCAGATCTAGATCTTTTACTTGCAGAATTTGAGGACATGACTTGATGTAAATATCTCATTGATTAAGAAAATAATAATAATAATAATAATTAAATAATGAGATAAGAATTAAAGATAAAAGAAAGATAAGTAAATGAAAAGCAAGCCCGAGCTTGCCGAGCTAGCGGCAATCAGCTGATCAGTGACCCTCCTTTCATTTTTTCGTGATTGTACAAAGTAAATTATAACTTTGCTTACCGAAATTTCTCGAATATTCACTGCCGTAATATTCCTGAGGTCTAGTGATGTTCTCCAGACTGAATTCAAGCGGATTCCTAATGAAAAAAGCAAAAATCTGAGAGACGATGTAAAGTATTACTGTTCGCTCAATAACAATGACTAAAATTCTTATTACTACCATACAATGAATCAATGAAATTTAACATATGATAATAATAATATAATAATGATACATGATAATTTTATTTTATTTTTTTATTATAATTCTATTTTTGAAATATCACCTATTTAATAGTCAAAACAGTGATGGAAGATGTATATGGAGAAAAACTGAATGTACCTCCCAACTAAATAATAATCCCTAATTCTGTTAAAGGTATCACAAAGATAACAGGGTGTAAAAAATAAAAAGTAAAATAATAATGGAGCATTTTAAAATACACTAATTGACTAATGTTACAGGATGATAAAAAAGTTAAATAAACATAAATACAAGTTGGAATAAATTGCATAGTGAAGACATTTGGAAAATTTTAAATACATAAACAAAACAAAATAAATACCTATATAGAATTATATGGATACCTAAAATAGATAAAAATAAAAAATAAATAAAAACAAAAAAAAAACAAATAATAATAAAAAAACAAAACAATATATATAGTTTAATATGATGCATTGTTAATCGGTTTTGTGATTAACAGGATTAGATTGGAGGTGGATGTGGACGGATTCGGCGATAAGTCTTTTCTTATGGTTTGGAACATCATCTAAAATGGAGAAGTCGTCAAAGTTAAAGAAATGATTGAAATGTATGGAGTGTTCGGAAAGTTTTTAGGTATTTATTTTGTTTAGTTTATGTATTTAAAATTTTTCAAATGTCTTCACTATGCAATTTATTCCAACTTGTATTTATTTTTATTTAACTTTTTTATCATCCTGTAAGATTTGTTAATTAGTGTATTTTAAAATGTTTCATTATAATTTTACTTTTTATTTTTATTTTTTGAACCTTGTTATCTTGGTGATACCTCTAACAGAATTAGAGATTATTTAGTTTGGAGGTACAGTCAGTTTTTCTCCATATACATCTTCCATCACTGTTCTTACTATTAAATAGGTGATATTTCAAGAATAGAATTATAATAAAAAAAGTAAAATAAAAAATAAAATAAAATTATCCTGTATCATTATTATATTATTATTATCATATGTTAAATTTCATTGATTCTTTGTATGGTAGTATTAAGAATTTTAGTCATTGTTGTCAGACCCTGTCTATAAATACGGTACGTACTTTCCATTCTACTTTTTTTCCTACGTATTTTCCATCCTACCTACCCCCCATTCCACCAAACAGTACCTAGTTTCCATTCACCATACGCGGTACGTATCTCCACTCTACTTCATATTTTTATGTTTCATATTTCATGTAAATTATTGATATCTGTGTACATTTTGTTTGGTAAGCAATTTTTTTTTTCTGAATAACACTTTCATTATTATACTATAGTCATTGTATTTTAATTAAGTTTTTTTACATATAGAGTTCTTCTGTTATATTTTAATACCGACGTTCTCTAGCTCAATAGGTTATATAATATGGTATGTAATGTCATCGAAATTGTATTTCTTTTGTATCTTTTTAGCCCTAATGATGACCCACAAATGGGGTCGGAACGTTGCCAAACAATAAATAGTTGAAACTATTTATTTGTTTCATTTAATGACCGCCATCCGGGCTAATTCCTTCCAGTAATTCTTAACCGTCAACTAATTACATCAACAATAATAATAAAATGTTATTCAAAGAAAGAAAACAAAAGATCTGTTACCTGTGTTATTGATTCCTGGTAGACACAATGCCTTCTAATATATATATAATATATATATATATATATATATATATATATATAATACATTTTTTTTTTTTTTATATATTAAGCAATAAATGTTTCATCCTCGTTTACTTTTACAACGACCTGCCATATATGTATTATAATATTATTTTAGAGATAATATAGTCTTGACTAGACTTGCGTTACATTCGAATTCCGATAACTATGAATCATTAACGTATCATACTTGTCACTATCATATTTGACTTAATGAATTAGTTCCCATTAAAGATTCATAGCTTAAACTAGAAGCGTGCCCGGGTAGTAATAGAACTCGCTAGGACAGGGAGCTATGACACAGGCTATTTAGCTGATCTATTGAGGACAGTAATTGAAGCGATTGTGCAGTTGACGGAACAATCACTGCACTTACCTGGCCAATCTATATCGTATCAGATCCCGTTTCACTTCGGTTCGACTCTTAGGTACTAACTAATGATACAACCATGTCTCGTTAATTGCACCATGCTCAAAAAGCTGTTGTAGTTAAACTTACTTATAACTAGAGACCGGATTTCGATGATGTAAAAACCTGGAAGTGTGCAATATCGTGCAGTAAAAATCTCGAAATGGGGAAAACAGTGCAGCAAAATCCCAAAATGTAAAACTGAGGGTATTATACTTCTAAAACGTCTAAAAAAAAAATAAACTAAATCGACATGGAAGAATAACTTATCCTTTAATATTCGTTTTAGAAAAATTACATAAGTAAAAAAACACGAATATCTTGAATAATATATATATAATTTAAATTTTATTTTAATTTTTAATTAGTGTGAGAGCTTCAGTAACTCTAGTGAACATATTGAGAATGTATAGTCGGCTGTAAAACTATTATAGGTGGAATAATCAGGAATCAGTCATTTTTTTAATTTTGCTATTGTTTCGGCTCAAGCTTGTGAGCCATCATCAGGGCTGATACTGAGCTATGTCCAAGCATAAACTCTCGTGAAACAATTAGTTCACTGTTAAGTTTACTAAAGAATATCATCTGCTACAGGAACTATAAGGACTATAAGAAAAGAATAACTAGGAACTATAAGAAACTATCTGATAAAACAAAAATAATAAAAAAAGGAAAGAAAAAAGAATAAAAAATAAAATTGGAATAAATTAATAACCAAGTGGTTGAGCACTTATTACAATTTCCTAACCCTTGATGCATATTCACCTTTTTAGCTAAAGATTTTAGAAAGCAAATTTATCTTCCATGCAAAGTGTAAAACGTGATGAAAATAAAAACACGACAAGGGCATACACTTAAGTAGTAATTGTAGATAATAATTTATATTTTTTAGATTATTTAATTTGAAAGACCTGGTTAAATCAAACTCAACGTAATCTTTTTTTAGGCTTCTTTTAACTGTGAACTTACTTTGAAGTTTCTAAATTGATTTCAACAACGATGGCAAGTAAAATTCGTGTAATACGCTCACCAGATTGACACATTAAGTATAAATGTTTTACAGGCTGAACAGCATCTGCCTCTATCTTCAATAAATATTTTTATTTTATCACCTTGCCAGTGTTATTATAATTAAGTCTGTATCATTGTTTATAATAACAAGAGGAGGAGATAAGGAAGATACAGAGTAACCCAGGAGGAACGGAGACATCCTTTGCCGGCCCCGAATAGACGGAGTTTTCCCTGGCAGTAACGTTTATCAGCCGGAGATCCTACTGGGGAGGCATCATTAGGCTTAGCCGAGGAAGATAAGGGGTTTGCACCATTGCCAGCATTACACCACTGCAGTTACTCTCCATTATCTTAGCTCGCACGGATACATTGGTCTCTATCCGGATCGACATCTCCACTATCTCGCCGGGTGCATCTTCTCTGCGTTTTTGAAAAGGGTCTGAATAAAGTACCCGAAATCAGGGATCAATATTTTTTTTTTTTTTATATAATATATATGAATCACATTTGCGTACTAATAAATATCGTGGTCAAATAAAATTCTTATTATAGCTATTATTTACTATATATAACACATAATTGATTCACAGAATACACTGCGGGTTATAAAAAAATTTGATGAGCGCAACACATGACTTTTACTTACCTTCGTTATTGATATCAATTTGAGAATCATAAAACAAATTTAGAATAAAAAAAAAATTATCAAAAAATTATTAACATTGGATTTCAAAAGAAACACGTGTTTTATTAAATAACCTATTATATTATTATTTACGACAACCAGTTTGTTTTATCGGATTTTCATTACTCTCCGTTAAATTTTCCAATAGTATGTATACGATAATATTTTTTCTAAAATATGTAGCATTCCAACGGTATATTATACATGTTTATTACTGTTCTTAAGTTAAAAAAAAATAGCATTAAAAAAATATTTTTGCAGTTATCTCCTTTAGCTGGTTATCGAATTCGATCAACTTATATACTTACCTGTTTTTTAGATATAATAATCAGATAATATGGTGAATTTCATAAAAACGACTAAATTAAAGGTACTTTAGAGGAAGAAATTTTGGAATATCGCCATTTAAGCCCTGTCAGACTGTTTCAATCAGAATGAACCCACTGTAGCGTCCAGTGATGACAGTGCCATCCAGTGACCAAAAGATGAAACAATTGCATTAAAAAAAATTAATTATTTTTCTCCTTTATTTGGATATCGAATTCGTTCAACTTATATATTTACCTGTTTTTCATCAATGGTAATAAGATGATATGGTTATTTTTATAGAACATACAAAATTAAAGGTACTTTAGAGGAAAAAATATTAAAATATCTGCATTTAAGCCCCATCATACTATTTCAATTAGAATGAAAACTACATGATATTAAAGCCCATTAAATTTCACATCGATATAGCGAGTTTAATAAAAGCGTTAGAGTCGTTTTTGAGAAAATCGTAAAAAGGTGCTAAATTCATGGGATAAAGTAAGACTTTAGTAAAATTCGGTCAGCCGATTTTAGTGAAAAAGTTGCTGTAACATCTCGGTCGTATGGTAGTCTGAAATATGAAATTTCAGTTTCGTACGACTTACTGTTTTTGCGCTAGACACACACAGACACACGAACCACAGAACTTTTTGCGGGAATTGGTTATTTGGACTCAGGGGACCCTAAAACATGTATTTCCTTTGAAAACTGGAATTAGAAAATTTTCACGTTCGCAATACTTTTTCTTACTATATATTTCATGTATAGATAAGTGAAAGTAAAAAATCAGTTAATATACACAGACGGGTCAAAAACTGTAGATAGTATAGGTTTTTATGTAGTAATTGGCACAGAAATCATTCGAAACTCGTTACCAAATATTTTTACAATGTATTGGGTTTTCTGGAAATTTCGTAGAAAAAAGACAAAAATTAAAATTGATGAACAGCTTGAAATTTATTCACTATATCTACAAAATAGTTAAGACCATTGGTGATTACAATATCCCAATGGCTTAGAAGGTCCATTGTCCCTTTTTTTTTCAAAAATGACTCCTTACTCCTGAAGAACAATAAAAGGTCCGTTTTGACGTCATCATCTGAAGATTAGGATTTCCCTAGTAGAAAATTTTCAAGAGAACGCAAAAGATGGAAATCCGAAGGAGCAACGTAAGGAGAGTACGGCGGGTGAGGTAAAACCTCCCACCTGCAGCTTAGTAACCTTTAATGAGTCTTTAAAGACACATGGGACCGAGCGTTGTCTTTGTGGAATAGCATTTCTTTCCGATTTGCCAACTCTGGTCGTTTCTCTTTAGTTGCTGCCTTCAATTGATCTAACTGGGCGCAGTAAAAGCCCGTACGTATAAATTGGTTTTGTAGAAGGAGCTCAAAATGTATGGGTTCCTTCGAATCCTACCAAATACTGAGCATCACCTTTCTTGGATGCAAGCCTTTGGTGTCGCGAGCGGCGTCGTACCAGGAACCCCCAAGATTTTTTTCGGTAGGTGTTGATGTAAAGAATCCAATTTTCGTCACCAGTAACAACTCTTTTCAAAAATGGATCCTCCACATTTTTTTTTTTTCAGCAGGAAATCACAACATGAAATCCTTTCAATATTCTACCTTTCACTGTGCTCATGGGGAACCCAAACAGCAGACGTAACCGGCCTTCTTTAGATGATCAAAAAAGGTCGATTTGCTTTAATAAAGACGAATTCAGTGTGTAAACATAGTTAATTCCACGAGTATTAAGGGCATATAAATAAACATTAGCTTTGTGATTCAGTTTTAGTAGAAAAATAAAAGGTATATTTATTTTAAAAATCTCTACGAACTTTTCGGACAACCGAATACTCAGCAGAGTTATTTGCAATAAACTTGGAGTTAGAGTCGATATATTACTGAATAACTATGATGAATTTTTAATATGTTCTGACTCCCTATCGGCTATCAATAGCATCAGTAAAATACAATACAAAAATACAAACAAAACTGTTAATTTCATGTGGATTCCAGACCACGCAGGCATAGAGAGAAATGATCTAGCGGATAACGCTGCAATAGAAGTACCTGTACCTTCTTTCCGGTTCCCCGAATTTCCATTCCCTTGCCTGACTTTAAGTCAAAAATAAGAAAGGAAACTCGGAACCGGAATCGATAGGAAGTATATAATCTAATATTGACATATAATTATATATTTACATGTTTGGCATTTTTAATAACATGAAAATCATTGGCCTAATTATAATTAATATGAACCGATCCATATTATTTACAACCCTTTATAGAATTCTTAAAATAACATTTGCCACACCTCCCACACCCTACCACTCACCTCACTCCGTTGTGTTCCGGGAGACCTGACTCAGATTTCCGCCCCATTCTTCTCTTCGCCAATTGAACGGAATTGTCGACGAAGGACGGCCCGTGCTGCAGCTCAGTCGTGCAACTCTCGTCCCTAGGGTGAGTATCTCTTCTATACATTTAAGCGTTTGAGTATAATTCTTCCATAATAATGTTTACTTGATACGTTTTCACTTTTAGTTGTTTTGAGAGTAGTTGGATTCGTTGCGGAATGGCTCCGATGTTTTCTCGTCGGCGTTTTACTTCTGCTATCAAACAGCATTAACAATGTAAGTCTATTAAATTATTATATTGTAGTTAGTATTAACTGGTAGGACTTTTTTTATTGCATATTAACGTTTCTAAAATCGTTTTTTTTTCAACGGCACATTATACATTAATATTACTACTCATATTTCAGAAATCATTTTTCGATGACTTGATCATAGATAATTTATTTTTACCTCCTAAAGAAAACTTATGAACCTGGAGGAAAGAATGCTTAAGATAGGGAAAACCATATCATAATCGGTCCAGTGGTTTAGAATAAATTCCGCGGAAAACAAAATCCCTGTATCAATCATTTAATAAATAGAGAGATATTTATCTTATATTATTATTATAATATCACCAGCTCTCATTTGCTAAGTTTCAGCTAGCGGGCAAGCGCTAGAAACCCCAATTAAAATGCGCCTAATTCATCTATGGATGGATGAAAATTTATACTAACTAAATTTAGTATAAACAATTATAAACTAAATAATTTATACTACGAGTCATATCACTTTTTAACAAACAACTCATTAATTTATAAAGATCAATTTCAAACTGTTTTTGATAAATCAGTTAGTTCTGAGAAGATCAGTATTTTTATTATTTATAATTTTTTTAAAAATCTATTTATTTATTTTTTTTAAGTCTGTACCAAATTGCGAAATTGTGGATTTTATGTAATGGTACGCAAAACAACATGGTACAATTCATTACATAATGGTCTTATCATTTTTATTGCATTTTCCTGGAAAATACCACTAAATTGGTTAGAATTCAATATCAACCGAATCTGTTTTGGCATAGCCAATTGCGGTCACAAATTTCTTTAGTTTCCTTTCTGGTTTGTATCTCGATTTCGGGTAAAGGAATGGAAATTCAGTGTTTTAGAAAGAGGGTACAAGCTTCTTTGGCAGTGCTTTCGGAAAGATCATTTCCCTCAATACATATGGGATTAATATGAAATTTAATGAGTTATGTGATTAGGTTCGATGAGTGTCAAAATTCCTTTATTGATGATGGTATAGCGCAATCTATTTTATGTTAAATTACAAATTTAATTCACCCCCAAGAATCATAAGTATTAGGGATGTTTAATCATATATAGAGTAATTAAAAGGAAAAATACTTTTAAACGGAATTTTTTTTTTTTAAATATTTTCATTTTACTGGCAATAAGCAGCTATAAAAATAATGTTAGGATGATGTAAAATGTTAGACAAAACCTATTTATATATATATATATATATATATATATATATATATATATATATATATATTTTTTTTTTTTTTTTTTTTTTTTAAATCTTATTACTATCAAATATGTAATAACGCTGATATTTATTATTATTGTTTTCTGTTTTGCTACTGAAAATAATATGTATCGTAGAGTTTAATTACACTCAATTTAGAAAATTCTAACATTGCATTACTGCAATGAATTATATAAACTGTTTAATACTTGAACAATTTCAATATGTATATGTTTTTTTTTAAGGCCAAGGCGATACTCTCCTTTGAAAGATTGAGCCCTGTCCTGCTGTTGGTTCGTATGATTTTCCCATGTGATATTTGTTTTATATGCTTGGCTAAACATTTTTTTTTTTAAATTATATTTTCAGGTCACCACAAAAGCTATAGAAGTGTCAATGGTAGAAACCTACTTGAGCTGGCCTGGTCCTCTCGAACCGACTGAGCTGAAGAATTTGGCTGAAACAGAAGAGAAGGACGGCCTGTTTCCGATCCATCGGGCTGCTGCTGAGGGAAGGTTGGACGTAGTCGAGTACCTTCTTCACCTCGGTGTCAACATAAACATGAAAGATAATCGAGACGGGTGGAGCGCGCTCCAATGGGCTTCCTCCAACGGCACCCTCGACATGGTGAAGCTACTCCTTGACAAAGGTGCTGACATCGAAGTCAAGGATAAGAAAGAAAGGACTGCCCTCCACCAGTCAGCCATCAATGGTACCTTCGAAGTCATAAAGTTTTTGTTGATAAAAGGAGCCGAAATGGAGGCAAGAGACATTCATGGAGAAACACCCTTATCCTTATCCGCAGCAGAGGGCCATCATAACATAGTCAAACTGCTCCTGGACAGGGGCGCAATCGTTGACACCAAGAGCTTCTCAAACAACACGCCCCTACACTGGGCATGTGCCAATGGCAAGAAGGACGTAGCTCGTCTACTCATTGAGCGAGGTGCCAGTTTGAACGTGAGGAACAACGACAATTTCCAACCTATCCATCTGGCAGTGGTCCATGGCCACCTCGAAACAGTGCAAATGTTACTCGACAACGGCGCTAACATGGAAACTAAGACTCCTAACGAAGCCAAACTCATTCACTGGGCTGCTAGTTATGGTCAGGTGGGGATTGTCAAGTTCTTTCTTGATCGTGGAGAGCCTATCGACGTGAAGGGTGCGGACGGGTTTACACCTCTGTTTTCTTCAACAGCGCGAGGGAGGCTGGAGGTGATGAAGCTGCTGCTGGAGAGAGGTGCCAACAAGGAGGCCATGAACGACGACCGCCAAAGGCCACTGCACTGGGCGGCCAGATTCAACCAGCCCCTAGCCGTGGCTCTACTCCTCGACAGCCGTGCCATCATCGAACCCAAAGACATCAAGGGACAGACTCCACTGTACTTGGCGGCCGACGAGGCGAGCCTGGAAGCCATGCGTGTCCTTCTGGAGCGAGGGGCTAGCAAGGAGACTGCCAACAACGAAGGTTGGACCCCACTTCACCAGGCGGCGAGCAACAACAAGGTGGAGGTGATGAAGCTGCTGATAGACGAGGGTGCCAACGTGGAGGCTAGGGACAACGAAGGGCAGACACCCCTTCACTTGGCCTCAGCGAAAGGGAACAGGGAAGCCGTGCAGCTGCTCCTGGAGAAGGGAGCGGACGCCGCTGCCAAGGACAAGGGCGGCAATGTCCCGGTCCAGTTGGAACCTCAGCCTGAAGAAGTCAAGCAGGAATAATATATACAATACAAACTACAAATGTAATCTTGAAATACCATATATTTACTTTACATTTTGGCCAGTTGTTGGACGATTATAATATTGTTTGGAAACCAAATATTATCAACGGAACAAAAGCAACAAAGGAACACGACTCGAATCCCTAAACTTCATGGTTCAAACGTTTGTATTATATTATTTGAATTTTGATCTAGTCCTCTTTAGCATAACTTTTTTTATTATTTTTTAAATCTAAATTACTATTTTGATATTTTTTTTATTATGATTTTTTTTTTAAGTTTATGAATATGTAATGAACTGTAAGAGCCCCGTGATAGCCATTATAATAAATTATTTCTGTTTTTAATATTTACAATACTTCACGAAAGGACTATTATAATATAAACATCAATATCGAATATAAGTAATATGTTACATTGCAGGGGCTTTGTTGTATAACATATGTTAATTGTATATTACATGTTGATATTGTATTAAAATGACGTATTGCTATCTATGTATTTTTTATGATTTTTAATAAACAAAGTTAGTAAGAAGAAATTTCCTTGACAGCTGTAAAAATATTTTGAGTAAACCTTACTCTACAATTTCAACATTCTTCTTTGCATCTCGATTATTTAATCCGTCCGTATTAAATTTAATTTATGAAGAAATATTAATAAATGTATACCTCCGGGTAACAGAAGGACAAATCTGACAGCTATACATATTATATTTGTATTTGTATTTTGTTCGAAAATAAAACCAGAGGGTAAGAAAAAAAAAAAAAAAAAAAAAAAAAAAAAAAAAAAAAAAATGTATTCACTGATAATAATTAAAAATAAATATTTACGTTAAAGAAGTAAGTCTTTTATTTAATATAATATTCACACAAACTCCTCAAATCTTTTTTTTTTTTTAAGTTATTTTATTTCCCTCTTATCCTTGATATGTACATAAAAAGTTTTTTTTTTTTTTTATAAATAATCTCTATGCATTCTCGATGATTGTAAATTATAATACATAAAAAGACACCATGCTGCCCAGCTATTTGAGCTTTTTCACTGAATACCAAATGTCCACAATAGAATTTGATTTATATCTTAAAAATATGATAGCATTAGGTTATTAAAACTTATCGTAGTTATAATATTCAATTAAATCTTATCAATCAGTCTGATAAATATGATTCATTATTGAAAATAATTTCAAATGAAATAAGGAATATTCTAACTAGTAACCCAACCAGTTATTAGAAAAGAACTCTATACTTTACTTAATTGTGTTTCAATGATTTTTAGATGCTATTGATCCTAAAAATAAAGAATTTCAGGAGAAAAAGATAAAAACACTGGTCTGGAGAAAAAAAAAAAAAAAAAAAAAAAAAAATTCCCTCCTTTCTATTTAATGGATAACGAGTAATAAATAAGATAATTATAAATAGAAATATAGTATTAAAAATTCCGCATCACCCACAAAGATTCCTTCTTTCAAGTTCTCGTCGCTGATTCGAGGACATTTAGTTTTCAGATATTGAAAATCTCTACCGTCCTTGGTCATGGCTTAAAACATTTTTTTCATTAGGCCCAACCATTATATGAGGTAGTAGAAAAATTGTATCACTTATAACTGAAGGTTCTTTTTTTACATTTTTGACTTCAGGGTTCAAACTCATTCTTTGTAGCCAATTTTTTATTATGCACTGCTTTTCTCTAGAACAACTGTCCCCTTAGTATAAAAAGCAACACAATTTGGTATATCCACCTTGCAGTCCAGTTAACATTGCAACAACTTTTAGATAAGCACAATTGTTCTGATATTCCACTTATACTGTGAATATTTAATTTTTTGTAATAACAACTTCATATTTCTATAATTTTCTTTCATGTTTGTTGCGTGTGCAAGAGAAATAGAAACATATTTATTATTTATATATATTATTTATTTTCTTTTTTTACGAAATATTTGTTCCTAATATTTACATGGACTCACAATACCAACTTCAAAGCTGAACACATAAAAATAAATTAACTATTGTAGTGTACTTATCATACAACTATAACTAACTGTTTCTTTAATTGAAATAAATTTATCAAAAAATCGATCAATTTATCATGATCTCCTACAACAATGGTTCTCAACAAAATTTGTTCTCTCTCCAGTGTATCCGACAAGTACAATGGAAATGTTCTCTAAATTTACGAAAGCATGTACATATATACACAATCAAGCGTTCAAGACACAATATAATCTGGCAAAAAAAAGATTCGAAAAGTCCAAGAATATAAAATATGATAGACCAAGGCTCTAAGAACCGATTTAAATATGCACCTTATACTCAGTGAATTGAGACGTTGATTTCCAAAAGATACTAAAGGACATATTTTACGAAATTGATATTTTTACATATTTATATTCTCCTAATTTAGATTTGTCTAAATCCTAAATTTGATTGTATTTAAGGAAACCCATGTCCTTTTATAACGTGATTTATAAATATCATTAATATCTTAAGATACTTATTACACATTTAGTTTCATTTCAAATCATACCAGAACATTTCATTTCAAAACTTTAATATGGTTTTATTAACATAGTAAAGAAATAATTATAGATTTTAATGCGAAAATAATCAAATTAGCTGGTTTAATAATATAGTAATGAGAGATTTTCGCGCTTCCTGTAAAATTCCCCAGAATGGATATAGTACCTTTTGGAAATCAACGTCTCAATTATTTAAATTTAGAAAAGCCATAAGGTCCCTATTTACTATTAGCTATTTAACGTGCCTGTGCAATGCATGATTGATTTATATGCCAATGTTTTCAAAATATTTTTTTTGAAGAATTTATAAATAATTTCCTTGCAGACCACTTGGGAGTCACAGTTCTACATTATTCATCACAATTTAAATTGTTTTAAAGCCTTAGACTTTTAAAGATATCCAATAAATCTCAATCGTTAGTTCTCAAAAAATTGTAATTTGTTTTCAACCTCAGAAAGAATTTCTGACTTAGTTTTTTATCTAAAATAAGCTCTTTCGGACAAATTAAATGGCGATAACTATGTAATAATAAACAAAATTTAGTTTTACATTGATATACGACGATCAAATATGTTAAAAAGTGTTTTGTTTATGAGATATTGGTTAAAAAGAAAAAAAATCAATGTCAATCTTTTTCAAATCGTCAAATTTTCATTAATTTTACCGCCGAATCTTTTCGGTTGTTCTGATTTTTTTTTTTTACACGGTATTTAGTGTACTTTCTTAAATGTAAAACCGTGGATAATATTTTTTTTTCTGGGTAATACTTTTAGTGTTTTAAATCAGCTTAGCGGCTAAATAGTGTGCTGAGAAAATCTTTTAAATTTTGATAACTTTGCAGGTATCAACTGAAAGCTAAAACTAAAAATTTAGTAAGGATGTGCTTTATATTGTTTTTTCTCACAAGTAATTAAATAAATAGTCAACACAGAGGTGTAGGAATTTTTCGAAAATTAATTAAATAGAAAAAAAAAGAGGATCGATATATTTAGTGAGGTAAAAGTGTATAAAAGAAAATAAACTCACTTTTGATTAATTTTTTTTACATAGCTTAGTCATATAGCCCTACTTTCTGTAATCATTTTGATCTCTCCATAACTATCAATATGTTCTCTTGTAGTCATTTTTTGTACACGAATTTCCAAAATGGCGAAAATTCGTTTTTCGCGATGTTAAAATGGGAATATCTGTAAAGAGACTGAGTGATAAGTATATCTATTTGATGAGTATATTTGGTATCGATTTGGTTACTGAGACTGAACTAGTTCCAGAGTTATAAAATTCTCTTCGCTGTTAAAATAACCATTTCAATAAGAATTATTAAGAAAATCTATAATGATAATGAGAATACTTTATTAAATTCTAGTCCTTACAAAACACATTAACTATGTAGACAGGAAAATGTTTAAAAATTTTATATCATCTTAACTTTTTTTTAGAGCTATAACGAGGAAGGTTAGAATGGAATCTCACGATTAATTTTTTCTTTCAATATTATAAACACCGGTAGTTAAATTTTGCATGTTTCAGAACAAACAAAAACTAGAATGATGATGAGTGTACTTTATACAATTATGGTCCTTACAACATATTTCCTAAATAGCAAAGAAAATGGTTAAAAAAATGCATAATAATTAGCATTAAATTCATCCATTTTGCATGTCAAGGTCTACGGGAGCAGAATTTTCGCAGGATGACCCAATCGACCAAAATACATGGAAGTGCAAGACTGGTAAGAAGAGCCAGATCGAAGGTGGATTATGCGAGAGTAGGTCTCCAGATCCCGGTCTTATTTCTATCCTTCGGTCTCTCCTTGATGAGTATATCATGCTGGTCAAGGAAGACATAAGCGATATAAAGAATGAAATATCCGCTCTAAAATCTTCAATTGAAGATATAGGAAATAAATATTCGATAATGGAGGAAAAAGTGAACTGTGCTGTTGCTGCCTTAAATGAGGCCCAGAATGATGTATGTAACCTGCAAACAAGTGTCCGAGGGCTCGAGAATGTAATTGAAGAACAGAATAAATATTCTAAAAGGGAGAATATAATTGTGAGAGGAATTCCGGTCGGAAGTGATTGGGCTGCCAGAATCTATAGATGATGTAAGTGTAGCACACCGTTTGCCTTCGAGAAATCCACAATCTGTTCAACCTATCGTGGTTCGATTTAGCCGTCGAAGAATACGAGATTCTTGGCTTCAACATTTTCGAGAAGTTGCTTCAAAAGATGAATCAGGTCCGGGCCTTAGTGTTAGTAGCTTGCATCCATCTCTGGGAAGCGGAAGAGTTTTTGCCGGGGACCAACTGACACCTGCAACCATTCAGTTGCTGAGTCAGTGAGGCAGGAAGCATAGGCTTGTGGGTATCGCTTCGTCTGGGCATCAAGAGGCAACGTCTGTGTGAGGAAGGAAGAAAAATCAAAAGTTATTGTTATTAAACCTTATTCTGATATTGATAAATTGAGAGAGTAGTTTTGTTATAAGCAGTTATTGTATATTATAGTTTAATTTTATCGTATTCTGTAAATATTTTGTTATGTTTGAAGAACTATACCCTTTCAATAATCATTGTGAATACCAAGAATTAAATTTTAAAAATTATTCTGATCTTAAATGTACTAAAGGACTAAATATAGTACACACCAATATAAGAGGCTATAGAGCAAATCATGAAGAATTTTGGGAGCTGTTGGAGTCATTAGGTAATCGTTTCAATGTAATTGTAATGACTGAGACTGGTGTTGACGCTGACATGTTAATCCCTACAGTGGAATAATACAATTGCTACAGAAGTAAACAGGTTATCAATAGGTCTAATGGAGTACTTGTTTTTGTTCGAAACGATCTGGGGTTAGTGACGGAACTAGACACTACTATCAATGGGGCTACAATAACAACAGTTCACCTCACTGTAAAATTCTTTTTTTTTTTTTAATTCATTTATTGAAATTTACAACTGTATGTACATACATCAAGTAAATAGGCTAAAATGATAATACACATGAAAAAAAACATGAAGAGAAACTGCCCATTGGCAGCACTCTAGTAGTAAATCTACACAAGAAGGTCTCGAGGCCATCTTCTTTTCAGACGCCTCGGCGGATTGTCAGGAATTGAAGTGGAAGCAAGGATTGAAACTAGTGGATTAGAGTGGGAGTGGAGTTTTTCATGGAAGGAGTGATACCTGGTACAGGCCAAATCAGCAACATATGGAACATTAAGGTCTTTGTGGATGATTTTGTTGGTGACAAAGTAAGGAGCGTTAAGGATTTTGCGAAGGATTTTGGATTGTAAGGATTGGATACGGGAAGAGTTTGATGGTTTAGTAGAGCCCCAAAGCTCAACTCCGTAAGTCCAGATAGGCCTTATGATTGTCATGTAATTAGTCTTTTGTAGTAAAGAGAAAGGTTAGAGCGTCTGTCAAGTAAATGTTGAAGTAACCGAAATCGGCAAGCAGTCTCTTGTCTTTTCAGTCTTGTATGCGGATTCCATGTAAGACGTTTGTCAAGCAGGAGGCCTAAATAACGGATCTGTTCAACAGGGACAAGCGGAATATCATTAAAGGACACTGTAGGGCAGGATGTCATAGGTTTACGACGAAGGGTAAAGGTAATCTGGTGGGATTTATTGGAGTTGATTTTAATTCTCCAATTCTGACACCATACCTCAAGGTCTCTGATGTGGGATTGGAGGTTATGAGAGGCGATACTAGGATCGTTACTAACTGATAGCACGCAAGTGTCATCGGCATAGGTAGAAAGGAATGTGTTAGGATGGGTTGGGATATCAGCTGTATAGACTGTGTAGAGAATGGGTCCTAGGATACTGCCTTGAGGAACACCAGCAGACTGAGTAAAAGTGGATGAATAGGAACTATTGTGGTTGATTTTAAAGGTTCTATCAGAGAGGTAGGACTGAAGGATGAGGAAGTATGTTGGATGGAGGAATTTACGGAGTTTGTACAGCAGTCCCGGGTGCCAGACTCGGTCAAAGGCCTGTTCCACGTCGAGAAAGACTCCCGTGTAGTACAATCCGCACTCCAATGCAGAAGAGACTACATCCACCACGCGATGACACTGCTGGATGGTGGAGTGGGATGCTCGGAACCCAAACTGGTGGTCTGGGATTATGTGATTAAGTTCCAGGATTGGATAAAGACGTTTAAGGATGAGTCTTTCCAGGATTTTACCCATAATAGGTAAAAGAGAGATAGGACGGTAGGAAGAAGGAAGTTCTAGCGGTTTTTTGGGTTTAGGGATCATTTTAACGATAGATAATTTCCAGGAATCAGGAAAATAGATAGTACGGAGTGTAGCATTATAAATATATGTGAGGAACAGGATGGCTTTTCTAGGAAGTTGTTTTAAGATATGGGCAGTGATTAGATCGTTTCCAGAAGCTTTTCGGGAAGGTAATCTATGGATTAAGTTTAAGATTTCTGACGGATGAAATGCTTTAGGAGGAAGGGTCAGCTGGAGTGGAACATCCAGTTCTGTTTCAATGCATTCGAGGTGACGCTGGTTAAGGATATCAGGATGCGGATTGTAGGTTTTAAAAAGATGCTGAGCGAATGTTTGAGATTTCTCTTCATCGGTTCTAGTCCAGGATTGAGATTCATTAAGGAGAGGGTGATTAAAGTCTTTGAAGTTTAACAGTTTCTTAGTAGTAGTCCATAGTGATTTGTCGGTAGTAGTAAGTTTTTCAGTCATACTCAATAAGTTTTGAATCTTGAAATTCTTGATTTCTATTTTTAGTTTGTTCGTCAGTTTGGTATAATATGTTTTGTCACCTGGGTATCTAGTCCTATGCCACTTCGATCTTGCTTTACGTTTTTCTCTTAGCAAGATACGAATGTGCTGTGGCAGGTTTGTTTGTTGTGGGTTGTTGATGTTGGCGTTAGTGTTTGTAGTGTTATCGAAAATACTGGTACGTATTGAGTCTGTAAGTTTATCTACGGCACTGTCAACGTCTGTTTTAGTTTTTAATGGAATAGTTAAGTCCAATCTGGTTTCCAAGTCTGTTCGAAATCCGTCCCAGTTCACTCGTCCAATGATCAGTTTAGGAGGGCTTGGGATAGGAATAAAGTTCGAATGCAAGGAAAGCAAAACTGGACTGTGGTCTGATGAGAGGTCGTTCAAGGATTTAACTATTGTTTGCGAGGAGGAAAGCTGTGAGGTGACAAATATATCAAGGATATCCGGACGTTTTTTGAGAGATGTAGGCCAGTAAGTAGGGTTCATGGGCGAGAGGATAGAATAACTATTGGAGTTTGAGATGGCAGAAAGGATATTACCACGGGTGTTGGACGTTCGACAACCCCACCGTTGGTGTTTAGCGTTGTAGTCTCCTCCGGCAATAAAGCGCGGACCTAGGGATAGAAAAAAGGAATTAAGAAGGGTGTGGGAAATGGAATTTCCAGGAGGACAGTATACAGCTGCGAGAGTTACATGGAAAGGACGAGCTGAAATGATTAGAGAGGTTGATTGTATAGCGTCAGTTGGAGTAGACGGAACAAGGGAATGGGGTATGGATTTATGAATAAGGATGCCAGAACCAGCATGGGCAGTGTTGTCAGGATGGTCTGTTCTGTAAGTAATGTAGTCTCGTATGTAAAAACGTGAACGTTGAGTGAAGTGAGTTTCAGTCAGTAGTGCTATGTCTATGTGATTGTCATGGAGGAATATGTCCAGTTCGTCACGGTGGTTATGCAGGCCGTTAGCGTTCCACAAGAGGATAGCTAGGGGCTTTACACTCATCGTGAGACGTTGAACGGGATTTCAGAAAGGATTCGAGTGAGAAGGGTGATAAGAGGTCTTATGGTTTCTTGAAGGTCTGAAAGGAAGTAATTCAGGATGGAGTATATGTCAGGTGAATTTGGATTAGTGAAGGGATTTGTATCAGTGGCATGAGGATTATGATTCGTTTGGGCATGAGGAATGTTTGTAGGCTGGGATCGTCGTGGGGTACGAGGAAGTACATTGGTTGATAATAGGGGAGGGGGATTTGGTTTTCGCTGGTCGTTAGGACGGGTAAGGACTTGATGAGGTTGCTCCGGTGGTAACTTGACCTGCAATGGTAGATGATTGGAGGGAGTTGGTTGAAGTGGAACTTTAGGTTGCGGTTTGGAGTTCTGGGGTTTGGATTGAGAGGCCGGAGGCGCCTGACGACGAATTTGTTGAATTTTTGGGATGAACGGTGTCTTCGAGGGTTGAGGGGTTATAATCTTGTCTGCTGAGGTAGAAGGCTGGTGAGCGTTGTCTGCTTGAAGTTGCTGAAGCTCAGGAAAATTCCTCGAATCATTCGAAAGAATTTGCGTGATAATTGTTTGCTCAACGGTTCTTTGTTGCAAGTTATGAGTTCTCTGCTTAAGAAGGTTTTTGTAAATCACACAACCTTTATAGCTTGCAGGGTGTGCCTCACCGCAAAGAGCACATTTAGCTGGCTCATTAGGCGATCTTGGGCAGGTGTCAGATGAGTGAGGACCGGCGCATTTGACGCACCTGGCCTGATGAAAACAGTAGGACTTGGTGTGGCCTAAGTTTTGACATTTCGTGCACTGTACTATAGTGGGTCTTTGTCTTGGTTGTTCAAATCGAATAACTGAATATAAAAGTCTTGTAACCTGAAATATGTCGGGGTTATTTTCTGCCGGCTCCAAATCTACAAAAAATAAAGTTAGAGGGTATTTTTCGGAGGGGTGTAAGACGCATGAAACGTGTCTAACAGAGTGCCCTATCTCTTCTAATCCTCGTTTAATTGCTTCAGTGGGGGTCGTTGAGTGGAGTCCTCTTAAGACCACCCTGTATGCTTTTTCCTGCCTCAACTGGTAACAGTGAAAGTCATAATTTTTGGAATTTAAATATTGTATAAGTTTTTTATAACTCTCTTTAGAGTTAGTGTTAATTTTGATATCGTTGAGCCTTGAGAAAAATCTGAAGTTAGGCTGTCCTATCAAGTCGGCGATTTCTTGACCGAAAGTAATGAAGTTGTTGATGTTACTAACAAATATAGGGGGTGGCTCTGGGTCAGTAAACCCTTGTGGCTCCGGGATCGGTTTAGAACTATTCGCTGCAACTGGAACGTTACTGGCTGATGTAGAAGGCGGTGTCTTAGAGGAGGATGGGGCGGCTGAGATAGCCGGACCCGTGAGTTCATTTTTGCTGGCTGCAGTGGTACTGCGAGTTCTGTAAAATTCAAAAACAATTCTGGAATTTATTCTCTGCTGGCGATATATCGTAGTCCGTCGAGGTCTGAAATACAGTTTGTTTATTCATTGTCCAATGTCATTAAAAACAGTTGCGGCCACTATGATTTAATTATAATTGGAGACATGAATCTTAATATATTGACTAACATAGAGTATACTGCTTCTCAAAACATGTATCTTAATATATTGGGGAAGGGTGGTTACAATTCTTATATTAATTCTATTACAAGACCGTCATCCACGTCAGGATCATGTATTGATCATATTTTTGTCAAAGAGAAAAATTTACCTTGTGAATCGGGTGTTATTCAATCATCTATAACAGATCATTATCCAATTTTTTGTAATATTGACATCAACGTAGCAATGAAACAAAAAAAGACCCCGAAAATGTGTAAAATTAATCATGAAAAGTTAAAACTTATTTTAAGTTCGGAAAAATGGGAGAAGGTGAATCTAACCAGGCATGTAGATATTGCAGTGGCGGAGTTCTACTCGGTTCTTCAGGCTGCTTTGCAATCGGCGACTGAATACCAGTACAAAACAAGTCAATTCAAACTAAATTCAAACCATTAAAAACTTGGATTACTCCTGGTCTTGTGGCATGTATGCGGAAAAGAGATAAGCTAAATAAAACACTAAAAAAACAACCATTCAATAGCAAACTAAAAGAGTATTATACAAAGTATAGGAATAACTTAAAAAGTATCATTAGGAAAGCTAGAGAAAATTATTACAGCGAAATAATTATGGAAACTGCTCATTCCCCAGTAAAATTTTGGGCAAGTTATCAATCAACTATCGGGTAGACTAGCAAAAAAAAACAGTTTTCCTATCCGACTTTACAGATAATCCGGGAGATGAAAATAAATTGCTTGATCAATTCAATGAGTATTTTGTGAATGTTGGTCCAACCCTTGCTGCCCCTGGGCTGTTCTTTTTATAGTTCGTTACCAGAAAAGTGGTGTGTGTTTAGGGAATTCGCAGGAGCAGATATTAGGCTTAAGGTTGTTGAGCTAAGGAGTCGTTCAGCACCTGGTCCGGATAATATCAGTGCAGAAATATTAAAACAAAACATAGATCATATTGCTGAACCGCTCATTCATATAATTAATTTAAGTCTTAGCAATGGGATTTTTCCAAAACATTTTAAACCCGCTAAAGTAGTCCCGATTTACAAAGGCGGGAAAAAAAATGAGTTTGGTAATTACCGTCCTATATCAATGATAAATGTGTTGTCTAAATTATTAGAAAAGTTAATTAAGCAAGAGCTAGCCCATTTTTTGTTTACAAACAACTTAATAAGTCCTAAACAGTATGGCTTTAGCCGAGGCAGGGGAACGGAGGATGCTATATTGGACTTAACTTCTTATATTTGCAGTGCGCTGGATTGTGGGGACCATGTTTTGGGAGTCTTTTTGGATTTGGCGAAAGCCTTTGACAGCATAGACAGAACTATATTGCTAGAAAAAATTAGGAAATTAGGCATTAGTGGAAAGGTACTAGAATGGTTTAATGGCTACTTACAGAACAGAATGCAGTATGTATCAGTTGAAGGCAAAAACAGTGTGGAATTGCCCATTGATTATGGCGTTATTCAGGGAAGTACATTGGGACCATTGCTATTTTTATTGTACATTAATGGTGTTAGTTATTTGGAGCCAACCTTTTGTAGAATAATTCTCTTCGCCGATGAGACAGCTATATTGTAAAGAGGAACATCTTGGACTGAAGTATAAGAGTTGGCGAATTATCATTTACGATCGGTTGCTAACTGGTTCCATGGTAATTTACTTACAATAAATCATAAAAGAAACTAAATTAATCCTCTTTTCTATATATAACGATGATCCAAAGTGTGAGCTACAAAACCACATGCGAAAGGCTTGCAGCTCTCCTTGTAATTGCCCTGTTGTTCAGAAAGTTCATCAAGTTCAATATCTTGGAATTGTTCATGATTACCAATTAAGATGGAATGCGCATATCTCTAATGTCACTGCTAAGCTAAGGAAATATTTTTATGTATTCCATAAGTTAAGAGGAATTTTATCAATCAATAAATTAAGATTAATTTACTTTGCATATATTCAGTCGCTGATTCAATATTGTATATTGATTTGGGGAATTCTTTTGCTACACATCTTTTTCAGCTTGAGATTGTGCAGAGAAAGATTATTAAGGTAATACTGGGTATCAATAAGGGACCCCTATCAATTTATGTATTCTCGGACCTTAATGTAAAGTCTGCAAAAAAATTATACATAGTCTCAATTATGAAGAAGCTGTATTTTAGACGGGATGAGCTAGTCGGGAAGATTGACCACCGTTTTTCTACAAGACTGAAAAATTACTTTAGCTTGGTTGTGCCAAGACCAAAACGTACCTGGACGACACACCAGACTTGTTATTCCATTGCTACTGTGTACAACAATATTCCTCCAAATTTTCAATTTTCTCACACAAATCTTCCAAAGTATTCAAATTATTACTACAATGTTAAAATGTGGGCGAAATCCCTCAGTGAATAAAAAATTGCGGAATTGTTGAATCCAAATTACTCATCGCTATAGACATGTCGTCAATGCCAGCCTGCGTCACCCATTCAAATATTTATCCTGTATACAAGTATATGTATTCTTTATTGACATTTGATTTTGTCGATTTCTTACTGTGTACCAGTGATGGGTAAGTACTCAAAAAATTTGAGTACTGATTACTGTAATCAAATGATGCTCGCTGCTGATTACAAAATCTACTCAGCTTTCCTCCTGATTACTTTCTATTTTCCTCTGTAATCAAAATTTTCGTACTTTTGAGTACTCGTTTACTTTTTTGTATGAAGTAGCCAGAATAGAGTATATTAAATACATCTATTAAGTTAATTTATATTAATAATTTCTTCAAGCCATTTTTTTCATTTTAGGCTAGGTGGCTACTAGGCTAGGTCCCCAAAGGTTCGTTTGCGATTAAACTATAAATTTTTATCGCGCTCACTCAAGAATAGGTTTATTTTAACTTTTTCGTTTTTATTCGATACCAGGCTAGGTAGCTGCGCCCCCAACGGTTCGTTACCGATTATACTATTAATTTTCATCGCGCTCACTCAAGAATATGTTTATTTTAACTTTTTCGTATTTATTCGATACCAGGCTAGGTAGCTGCGTACCCAAAGGTTCGTTACCGATTATACTATTAATTTTGATCGCGCTCACTCAAGAATAGGTTTATTTTAAATGTTCGTATTTATTCGATACCAGGCTAGGTAGCTGCGTTCCCAAAGGTTCGTTACCGATTATACTATTAATTTTCATCGCGCTCACTCAAGAAAAGGTTTATTTTAAGTTTTACGTATTTATTCGATACCAGGCTAGGTAGCTGCGTTCCCAAAGGTTCGTTACCGATTATACTATTAATTTTGATCGCGCTAACTCAAGAATAGGTGTATTTTAAATTTTTCGTATTTATTCGATACCAGGCTAGGTAGCTGCGTTCCCAAAGGTTCGTTACCGATTATACTATTAATTTTCATCGCGCTCGCTCAAGAATAGGTTTATTTTAACTTTTTCGTATTTATTCTATACCAGGCTCGGTAGCTGGTTTCCCAAAAGTTCGTTACCGATGATACTATTAATTTTAATTGCTCTCGCTCAAGTAGAGGTTTATTTTAACTTTTTCGTTTTTATTCGATACCAGGCTAGGTAGCTGCGCCCCCAAACGGTTCGTTACCGATTATACAATTAAATTTAACCGCGCTCGCTCAAGAATAGGTTTATTTAAACTTTTTCGTTTTTATTCGGTATCAGGCTCGGTAGCTGGGTTCCCAACGGTTCTAATACATACTATACTTTTAATTTTAAAATTCTAACATTTCAGTATTTTATTTTTCGGTGATTTGGCTAATAAACGTTTTATTGATTTTACGTTTGTCTTCAAAAATATATATTTGTTTTAATTTTTTTTTTTTTTTAATGTTAATTTTTTTATATGTGTATATGTGTTTTAGAGGGTTTATTAAGTTAATGTGTTATTTTTTTTAGTCAGTTGGTCTAGTGTATGTTTATTTTAAGTTTTTTTTAAATTTTTCATTTATCGGTATAATATAGTTGTATTTTTGGTTAGTATGTTGGTGATTGATAATAATCAGTTTTACATCAGGATTTTTATTGATAACAAATTTTCAAACAAAATCTACTCTACAGCAACTGACTGAAATCAATTATACCAATAACCAAATCCTTTAAAAAGTAAATATATTTCCTCTAAATATAAACTCCTACTTAAGCGAGTGCGATTAAAATTAATAATATAATCGGTAACGAACCTTTGGGGACGCTGCCACCTAGCGTGGTATCGAATAAATACGAAAAAGTTAAAATACACCTATTCTTAAGCGAGCGCAATAAAAATTAATAGTATAATTGGTAACGAAGCTTTGGGGAGGCAGCCACCTAGCCTAAAATGAAAAATATGAAAAAAAAGATGGCTTAAAGAAATTATTAATATAAATTAACTTAATAGATGTATTTAATATACTCTATTCTGGCCACCTCATACTAAAAAGTAATCGAGTACTCAAAAGTACGAAAATTTTGATTACAGAGGAAAATAAAAAGTAATCAGGAGGAAAGCTGAGTAGATTTTGTAATCAGCAGCGAGCATCATTTGATTTCAGTAATCAGTAATCAAATTTTTTGAGTATTTGCCCATCACTGCTGTGTACCATGTTATGTAGCTTTATATTGCTTATCATGTAATTCAATATTGTATTTACTTGCCTTAATTTTATATCTTGAATATATGAATTTGTATTCCTTATTGCTTTTGGTTTAGTCAAATACAGTCTATTTCTGTATACTGTTTAACTGTTTCTAATAATTGTTTTTTGTATAAATTAGGGATTATGTAATTCAATTTTATATTTGCATGCCTTAATTTTATATCTTGTATATATGTATATGTATTCCTTACAGCTTTTAAGGTTAGTCAATTACTGCTTCATACTGTGTTACTTTCTTTATAATTGTATCTTATATTCCTTATGTATTATATTGTTTTCGCTGTGTAGTGTGTTACTGTTTCTTTATAATTGTATTTTATATTTCTTATGTATTATATAATTTTTTTTTGCTGTATAGTGTATTACTGTTTCTTTATAAAATTGTATTATATTATTTAAGTATTGTATTGTATCATACTGCATACTGTTACTGTTTGTTATTGTACTTTTATTGAATTGCCGCAGGTGAACTCCTTTCCCACACACGGGCTCGCCTTAGTGGGATATTGACTTCTACTTGCACTGTAATATGTCTGTGTTTTGATTCAAATAAAGAAGTTTAAAAAAAAAAAAAAAAAAAAAAAAAAAAAAAAAAAAAAAAAACTGAAACGTTTGTGCGCGACAACAAGGAAGGAGCCTCACACTTATTTGTTTTTGTTGCATAGTCATATTATTGCACCAATTGTTGTAGAAATTTAGATTTTGTATTCATTTGCCATTCTTTAATATATTTTTTCAAAGAGGGGTTATTGCGAAGTTCAGCAACATTAAGAGCAGGAGATTGTGAAAGGAGATTGAAAGCATCAAAACTGACGAAGCTTCTACAAATTATACCGTTATATTATAAGTACTGTAGAATGAAATTTGGTGATTCAGACTTATCTGGTTCTTTTTTTTTTTTTTTTTTTTTTTTTTTTTATTTTATTGAGATATATTACAATTTGTTTCTATATGAACATTAGTAATAGTGATATATGATCCCATTCACACAATATATACAATGATAAAGTCAAACAAATAAAATATAATATATATACAAAATAAGAAAACAAACAACAACCTATAACTGAGATAAATACAAATAAATGATATATATAGAGTTAAATAATAATAAATATAAAAACAAAACAAAACAAAACATTAACCTATAATTGAGATAAATAAAAGTTTGCAAATAAACAAACATCATTCAAACAAACATAACTATATACAAAATATACAAGTGCTATAGAGGGACCCCAGACTGGGCTTTTCCCCCCACTTGTGGAGGAAAAAGCGGAATCCAAAAGATCCTAGACCCTCGCTCTCAGCCGCGTCACTGGTGTGAATCAGTGGAGGCCGAACTAGGTCGCAATAGCCACAAACATACATTACATGAGTGGAGGATCTGACCAGTGTCAGAACTCCAATTTAAACGTTTACGTTCGGCCTCCACTGATTATCTGGTTCTAGTGTTATTAATTTGGTTTCGCTTGAAGTAATGATTGATTTATTATATTTCAAAAACAAACTGTCTCAGTTCCAAAATTTAGCTACCCCTACCACAAGTTTAAATATACAATCACACCTTACCATAATCAAACCATGTAACGTAGTTGGGACTTATTTTTGACATAAGTTTGACATGGGGTTCCATCGTCAAGAAAAAATGTTTGACTCAGACTATCGTATGGATTCGATACTACGTAGACGCTATAAATTAGTCATCAGATAGAAGTTTACGTATATAATTATTTATTAAAACTTAAATGGACTAACGCTTGCCAAATTTACATACCTGCTAAAAATTCACTCATCCAGAAAATACAAACGTTTCAATTTCAATTTTTAAGATGCAACGAATTTCAAATGATATACTATATACTGTTTGTTTCTTTATTTAATGTCACTTTATGCTGCTGTGGCTAATCGGAAGATGCTATTGTGGGAATCATAAATTTTACCTATTACTTTAATCAGGATAGGGTTTGATGGATATTAGGATTTAATTTAAAAAAATGAATGTCACTTTAACTAACTATAAAACGATTTAACACAATAAAAAAATAGGGTAAATAAGAAATATTAAAATATTAAACAAGATAAGAAAACTGTTTTTAAACTCCATGCGCACAATCTTTAAGATTCGATCACCATATAACAACAATGTACACACTCTGTGCAGGTAATTGGTTGGTTACCTCCAGGTAAAAATTAAATATTAATTAATAAATTACTTTCCACTAGGCAACACTGAGGGACCTGAAAGCGTTGTGTAAACTCTGTTTGTTGTGTTACATCGCACTGGCTCGAGACCATATTTTAACGTCCACTCCGAAGGACGGCATAACTAAGGATTTTTTACTCTCATAAAAAAATCCTAGAGCCATCTGTTGGTTTGAACCCGTAATACCCTTCATACTGACTTCCATATTCCGATTACAACAAACTATATTCGAATGACTTTCAAACAATTTCACGACAGAAAAGAATAAATAAATGTTCAGAACATGTCTACTAATGACATCTCTGAATTAGATTAGACTATTCTGAAAGTTGGATGAGGGACCTCATCGCTAAAAAATATAGTTTCTTATTGTCAGGAGGATGCACCACTGGGAGCTTTATCCCTTATGCTTCTTGTAATATATTTTTAAAGTTGCGAATGTATTCATTATTTTTATCATTAAAAACAAAAAAAAGAGAATAAAAATAAAATTGGAGCAATATCCAAATTAATATGGACGTAGACAATTTTCGGAAAACTTTACTAAAATGTTCCTTGCCCCCTTTCCCAATGATTTTTATCCTATTTAGGCTCCCTTGACAAAAATTCTGCCTACGCCCTTAACTTATATAGTTTACCACTAAACTTTCTCATTAGTCAAGCACTCGGGTTATCGGTAAGATTTTGAAGAAACGTTGAACGATATTATTTTCGGAAACTCGTATTACTTTTAATTTTTGCACGGAATCGAACCCCCACACAAGTCCTCCCCCTCCTTAGCGGTAGCACTGACACCAGATGATGCCAGAAATTGTTCCAATTGTTCCAAGGTTGGCGTTTCCTCATCAAGAGTTATTAGTCAGAGCCTGCCCATTGTCCAGTAAGTACCTCCTCCAGATATCTGCTGTCTGCATCTCAGTTAGTTCCTTCAGCTCCCGGCCAAACTATGGCCAAGTTACTGCCTCTACTAGGCATCCTTCTAGCCTGTTCGCTACAGTCATGCCCGGTAAGTTTTATTTTATTTAAAGATATAAATACATATATGTTTATTTAATTTTTTTATAAATATATGATGACTTAATTAGGCTCACAGTTGACTTTGATAATAAATCACGAAGCCTATCATTGTAGGGTATAATAGTTGTGATAGTAATAGAGAATGATATTATTCTTACAATCTAACACTCACCAACACAGGAAAAACTCAGATAAAAAGCCTACACTTTTAAAGGTTAATTTGATCCTTTAAAAAAAAAATAAAAAAAATAAAAAAAATAAAAATAATCATGTGAATTTACATACATAGTATCAAAGCGCTTGAGTTAATTTTTTTCTCTCATGCATTCTTAATTCTCATATTTATATCTATTACGAAAAACATTAGAAATTCACTTTTAGATTTGTTGATTTCTGCATATCTCTACTCTTCTCAATTTTTAAAATTAAATATTCTTAGTCAAATACTAATATTATTGTTTGCCATATTTTCTCAATCCATTATTACTTTATGCATAACTTATGTTGTGATATCGAAAATTTCTTATAAACATTTCTTCAAAATGTTTAACGTTTAAAGAAATTAAATCTTCCTGAAATTGATCATTAAATCTCTTTTTAGTGATTTAAATTACAGTTAGTTCAATTTAAAAAAAAAATTGAGGAATGAACACATCTTTTCATAACATTGCATGCTTTTCAAAGACTGCCTTAATAATTTAAAATATTTTGCACCATTGTTTTATAAATTTATTATTTTGTACATATATGTATATTGTAATGTAATTGAACGGCAACAATTGAAAACAATTATGATTTCACTAGAAAAGTTATTTAAAAAAAGAAAATTATCATTGATTAATTAAATTTGCTTACGCCACTTTTAATATAGTTATTTTAAAGTTAATTTGAATTTTTAGCTTAAAGTTATATTTGTCTTAAAAATTAATATTTCATTGTTATAACATTAAACTTACTGGTATATTTTACTTTATTTTTTTACAGGTCTCAGCAAAAAGTGTTGACCTCTCATCGATAAATAAATTTCTCAATTGGCCAAGTAATATCGATCAGTCAGAAATAAAAAAATTGGCTAACGCAGAGGAAAGAAACGGAATATACCCTATCCACAGAGCAGCATCGGAAGGAAGAGCCGATGTCGTCGAGTACCTTTTGCACCTGGGAGTCAACCCCAACAGAAGGGATGATCACGAAGGCTGGACTGCTCTTCATTGGTCCGCTGCCAACGGAAGTCTTGCAGTAGCCGAACTAATGTTGAAACGAGGAGCGAACCCTGAAATAAAAGACAAGCTCGAAAGAACTCCCCTTCACCTAGCTGCTGCCAAAGGGGCGCTTGACCTGGCGACATTACTCTTGGACAACGGCGCTAGAGTGGACACCAAAGAGTCAAACGGAGAAACTTCTCTCTGTCTAGCTGCCGAAACTGGCCAACTAGAAATGGTGAAAGTTATTATTGGCCAGAGGGGCTAATCCGGATTCCAGAAGCAAAGTCAACTTGGACCTATCCACATTGCGATCATGGAGGGACAACTAGAGATCGTCAAGGTGCTGTTAGACATGGGCGTGAAGATGGGAGCAGATTCGATGACAGAAGTACCATTGATCCACTGGGCAGCAGGATACAACAACATGGACATAATCAGGCTATTAGTTGAACGAGGCGCATCCATCGAGACCCTCAGCTGGTACGGATACACTCCTCTGTTCGCAGCAGTGGCTAGAGGAAAGGTTGAAAGTACCAAGCTTTTGCTGTCGATGGGTGCTAACAAAGAAGCCATGGACAACCTCAATCGCCAAAGGCCTGTCCATTGGGCAGCGAGATTCAACCAAGCAGAAACCCTCAAGATCTTGCTGGAAGCTGGGGCAACTGTTGACGCGCTGGACAACAAGGAGCAGACCCCGCTTCACTTAGCAGCTGAGGTTGGGAACGTCAAACCTATCAAGGTTTTGCTGGATCATGGAGCCAACATAGAGGCGAAGAACAACGACGGCATGACTCCACTCCACCTCGCCTCCTGTAGCAACTTGGTGGAGGCACTGACGCTGCTCCTCGAGCGGAAGGCAGACGTGAACGCGAGGGACAACATGGGGCAGAGTCCTCTCCACCTCGCCGCCTGGAAGGGAAGCCACGAGTCCATTGAGGTCCTCAGGAGGTTCGGCGCCGACATCGAAGCCAAGGACAAGGAAGGAAGGACCCCTTTGTCCATCCTAGAACAACCAGATGACGCTGAAAAAATATCAAATATAATTGTTTCATAATTACAATTAACTAATATTCTGTATTAATAGTTTTAATAACATAATAGATAATTTAAATTATTTTCAATAACGAAAGTGTTTTATTAATTTTAAATTTGTGTGTATTTTTCTATACAGTTGCACATTTCAATGAATATCTTTTTTAAAAAAATATATTGTATGCCTAATATGATATATCTAAAAAAACAACAACAAATAAAATCGAAAACAATCAAATTATAAGGTCATAAAATCATTATTCCTCTTTATTTAAACGATTGTATTTATTAATGTCTTGATAATAAATTAAGTTTTGTATATTATTAGAAGACACAAAGAAATATTTTCCTTAACTATTAGAGTAATAAGTTTTTATTGTAATTATTGTTTTTTATAATTATCATTAATAATAAAAATGAATAAATTGACAAGTTAAATATTAATTTTTCTTTTTTTTAGGAAATATTTATCAACAATTTAGCTAATATTGAACTCTTATTTTTTTAAAGACCAATCAGGAAAATTTCCATAATTTATACACTTTAAGCACACAAAAATAAAATAATATTTTCTATAAATAAAATGTGTTTTATTTATTATTATTTTTTTTTTACTACTGCTTAGTTTTTCTCACCATAATTAAAAGATAGGTGAAAATTGTAATAAAATGTTAGTAGCTCATTTTTAAGCCTAGAAATTGGTTAATTGCAGCCATATTATTGTTCTTAATATAAATAAAAATATTATTTGCGCATGCAGTAATATTGCATAAAGTGCCAACGGAAAAGGAAAACTTTATTTTTTTTTCTATCCATTTCTACTTCCTTGTAAAAATGATTCTACAGGAATATGATTAATATTAATAGATCTTTGCCATTTCAATTATCTTTTTCATATATTTCTTCATAATAAAAAATAAATATTTTTTAATCGTTAGAATGATTTTAATACCAAAGAGTATTCATGTCCAATGATTGGTGTTTGACGAAGGCAGAAGTGAATTATTTTGTACCTATGAAACACCTACATATCTGATTATATTGTAAATATTTTATTTGTCCCCTGCCTTGTATGGACATAAGGAATTGATTCTGATTTGATTGATTATTTTTTAAGTACGTTAATGAGGTTCGTAAAACACTGTTGGGTCACAGGAAATAAAAGAAGGAGATGTCGGAAATAGAAATTATCAAGCAAGATCATGGAACGTTATATAGTGCTTGGAACCACTATATTCACTAGTATCAAAAACTATAATACTAAAATATTCACATAACCTGCGTAATTCAAAGAGAATATAATAGAATTTGTAAAAATTATTTTCATTGTAATTATTGAGCAACGACTATCATAGTTCTTCAATCCTTTCATGGTTCTTATCCTTTTGAATACTTCAAGAAATAACATAATTTACTTCACTTGAAATATATGTTAATGCTGTTGTAATTTATACATAATTGTATACCATATAATTTTTTTTATAAAATTTTTACAAAGAAAATAGCTTATTCTTTCATATTTACCTATTTTTTGATCAATGCTAACAAATAGTTATAGTTAATTATTTTTAATCTAGAAAACTAAAGGTACTTAAGAGGAAGAAAAAAATTGAAATTTGAGCCCAGTTTATATAATTTAATCAGGATATATTCTGCATGACATTAAATTTTTGTTATTTCACTTTTTTCTTTTATATTGAAATTCGACCGAGAAAATTGTTAACAAGTGCAAAATGAATAGTATAAACGTCTAATGCTTTCGTTATTGCTGTAACATTATATACACATAATAGTATGAAATAATATTTTTTATTATCATTTATTGAAATTTACAACTGTATTAGTTAATACATCAAATAAATTAGCTAACAGAAATACATTAATAAGGCACGAAGAGAAAATGCCGATTGGCAGCACTCCACAGGATAATCTAAACTAAAAGGTCTCGAGGCTTCTTTTCAGACGCCTCGGAGGATTTTCAGTAATAGGAAAGGAAGCAAGGATTAAAACTAGTGGGTTAGAGTGGGAGTCTAGTTTTTCATGGAAATATTGATACCAAGTTCGGGCCAAATCAGCAACATATGGGATATTAAGGTCTTTATGTTTGAGTTTATTCGTGACAAAGTAAAAGAGCATTGATGATTTTTCGAAGGATTTTGGATTGTGAGGATTGAATACGGGAAAAATTTAGTGGTTTAGTAGAGCCCCAGAGCTCAACTCCGTAAGTCCAGATATGGCTTATGATGTTAATATAGATGAGCCTTTTGTAGATAAGTGGAAGGTTAGAGCGTCTATCCGGTAAGTGTTGAAGTATGCTAAAGCTACGGTCGTATAAAATATTAAATTTTAATTTCTTTGATTACGTTTTTGAGTTACACATACACCACGCACATAAAAACGAAGAAATTTTTTTCCGAAAGTTCGTCTATTTGACTTAGATAATCCTAAAACGTATATTTCCGTTAAAACTCGGATCGCAATAGAAATAATCGTATTTTATTTATAGGTAAGTGACAGTAATGACCTATAATATATATATATATATAAGATCCGATCCACTTCTACTCATCCATTTACTTCAGCAATTCAAAAATATTTATTTATATAATATAAATATAAAAATATTTAAATATTTTCAAGCGTAAATACAAAAAGAACATCTATTAAGCTGATACAACATAAAACACGTTTAACAATAAATTATTTTTGTCTAGCTTTCAATAAAGCATGGAGGTTGTTTTTCAGCTCATACTCCCATATATCCCTGTGCGTTCTTTTGAGTTCATGAAAGACCGAACAGAAAATTTTTCAAGTCCACCAGTAAAGATGTGATGTGAAGAATTGTTGCCAAGGCTAGTGTTTCCGCAGTTAGGAACAGTTGAATCATTAAACTAATCTGCCTCTAGCCTTTGTCGCGGTAAGTGCTCTTCACACATAGCTCCTCCCGAATCTTAGTCTTTGTAATGTAATACCATAAAATTTATTAATTTTTATATAATACTAACTTATAACTAATGTTTTTTGAGTATCCAATGTTTCTTTCAGGTACTCGTCATTCTGGAAATTATCAAAGAATGATGGGAGGAATCTTACCTTTATACGTTGTCTTTTTATTTCAATTAATAGACTCTTACACGGTAAGTTATACTATGAGTTCTACCTCCTAAGATTTGAATAATTATGTACATGTTTATAAGCATGAACACTTATATAGATAAATGCCATTTCTATTTAACTGGTTTTTAGTCTATATTCTTTTTGTTACGGGCTCAGTTTAAAAAGGAGAATAACTATTCTCTAAAGTACTATAACTTTTTTTTGGAATCTGTCTTTATCCTTATTCAGGATAAATAAAAAAGGCACTTCAGAATACATAAAAAATATATACGTGTATATTTAAATATTACCATTGCCTGTACAGCTTAATAAAATAAACCATTAAAATATTAAGCGTTATTACTTTTTATTTATTGGAATCCCTCAAATACTATTTTGCCTATAAAGCTGTAAAAATAATTTTGACTATTTAATGCCTGAAAGAAATTAATTAAAATTTAATTAACAACATAAGAGACAATTAAGTAATGAATTGTAAAAATTAAGACGTTTTGATTTAAATTACTTTTGCTCTTGAAATCCTAGTGCTTTAAAACGCGTATTACATTATCTTATATTTTTATTATTATCAAGCTCTATATATTATCTATTAAATCCACAAGTGAAAATCTAGAGAACAACGATTTGGTGGTTGATTTTTATTTCGGAGTGATTGCCTTTTGGTACATTGTTTTATTTTTAACAGCAGTAGGAATCTTCACTATAAATTGAGCCTAAGACCCTTCATGGATCTTTTAGTTCCACCAACAATTAGTAAATATAAGGATTAAAATTTGTATTTAGCTTAAAAAAAAATTGACTTTGACCACTTTGCTTCTGTCAGCCTCAATTAATCCATTAATTGGCAATCCATCTCTTTCTATTTCGGAAAATAAATTTGTTTATTTATTATACGTATTCATATTTGTAATTTATTGACAAAGTAATAGCTAACATAAAATTATTTATTGAATCTACATATCTCAATTTATGACATTAAACTGTTTTTCATTTTCACTGATTTTTTCATATATTTCTTATGAAATCGGTCGAAGTTCGAAATCGTTATATCTGTTTCTAATTTAATGACGGGTGATATGAGTCTTCTGATATTTATGGAAATAGTCTACAGAGTTTTCAAAAGTTCTTCCCCTGACATACACTTGAGTTTTTAATTTGAAATAATTTACCATCCGTCATTGGTTATAGTTTATCATTCGAGTGGCGGTCTTAAAAGATTATAAATTAGTAAACAAATATTTATTAACCAATCAGGGCTTCTCTCGGAAAACTAGGGAAGCTGAATGCAGTATGACGGCCACCCTAATAATCTCCATATTTAACACGCGGTTAGATATTAATTCATTAGTTATAGTTTATCATTTATATAACTTCCAATTGTTATAATTAACTTTAATAATGTCAATACTTTACGCAAAGGGATATCATGTTGATAATATTAAAATCAATATTATAGTATAATTGTATCTGTTTTTAGATATAGATTTTTTTTTTTCGTAGACCCTTTTTTTCTCAATACAAATATTATATTAACAATTTTCGATTTCCCCTTAAATATTGTGGGGACAAATGAAAATAAACGATGAAAAAAATAATATAAGGTATTAGGAAAAAAGGTGTGGTTGTGAGAATCGTTTTACTTTAAAGTAATTTTTTTTTTTTTTAATTTATGTTTCGGTAGACAGTATTTGGGGGGAAAAAAACTTATCGTTTAGCGAACTTGGCTTCCTCTAATATTATTGCTTCCTTCTCCCCTCTTTTACAAAAATCGTGTTGTAATAATTAGTATCGAATATCCGTTTAATAAATAACTATATTCCAATATATTACATTACTTCGAAACTTTTATAATATTTGTTTCATACTCAATGTCTTTCAACATATTATTTTTCTCTAAGAGTAATTTCTATTTTTGAAAATTGAAATCATATTGTATTCATAGTTGGTATTTTTGCTTTTTTCACGCCAGTGGGTAATCTAGCAGCAACCGCTGAAATGAAGATGTAATATCATGTTAATAAACAAGTGACATTAAGAAATTTTATAAACTCTATGAAAGGGTGTTAGGTTAAGTTGTATGATATTTTTTTAATTTTCAGATTAATCACAATTTCGGTGAGACCATAGAAGAGGAGATTGAGAAATATCTCAACTGGCCTGGTCCTCTCGATAGAGAGTCTTTACAGAAATTAGCTAACATCGAAGAAAAAGGTGGCGTATATCCTATACACCGAGCATCCTCTGAAAACAGAGCTGACGTCGTTAACTTCTTGCTAGACCTGGGAGTCGACGTCAACAGCAGAGACAGACAGGGCTATTGGACCCCGCTCCACTGGGTTGCGGCCAACGACAGCCTCCAAGCAGCGATAGTTCTCATTGAACACGGAGCAGATACGGAGATGAAAGATATGGAGTTCAGGACGCCTCTCAACATAGCTGCAGGTAATGGCTACTTGGAAATTGTTAAAATTCTTTTAGACAACGGTGCCTACGTCCATTCTAGGGATTCCATCGGTAACACACCACTAATGAAAGCTGCAACGGGGGGTCATCTCGAAACAGCCAAGCTATTGTTGGAGAGAGGTGCAGATGTCAGCATGAGGAACCATCTGCACGTAGAAGCAGTCCATTTAGCAATGATGGATGGAAACATCGATCTAGCAAAATTGTTTCTCGAGCATGGAGCAGACATACATCCAAAAGAACCGAAAGACGCACCACTGCTTCACTGGGCCGCTGGATATGGAGATGTTGCTATGGTGAAGATGATCCTGAATCGCGGGGAACTTGTCGATGTTAAGAGCTCTGATGGGTTCACTGCTCTTTTCGTCGCTGTGTTCAGAGGTCGGCCCGGTGTAACTAGACTATTGCTCAACCTGGGCGCTGACTTAGAGGCGACTGATAATGTATACAGTCAGCGTCCAGTACACTGGGCAGCCAAGTACGGCCAGCAGGAAACACTTAGAATCCTGCTTGACGGTGGGGCGTTTGTTAATCCCAAGAATAAACGAGGTTCAACTCCTTTGCACCTTGCCGCAGAGAAAGGGTTCCGAGAAATTATGAAGATCCTATTGGAATTCGGAGCAGATAAAGAAGCCAGAAATAACCACGGTAGAACCCCTCTTCATCAGGCAGCCTGGAACAATATGGTGGAGGCTGCTAAGCTGCTGTTAGATAATGGTGCGGACTTGGAGGCTATGGACAACGCTGCAATGACTCCACTTTTGGTAGCACAAAAGAGCGGGCACATTGAGACTGTTGAATTGCTCCTGTCAAGAGGCGCTGATATCAACCCTCAGTATAAAGAAAGTGACACAGAACGCGCACCGTTGAATATAGTTACTGATACGGAAGGCGTTGAGATCAACGTTAACGAAGATCTAAGAATCCCCTCAGACACTACTTCTTTTCCAAATGACCCAAAAGATAGCGAAATGTAAGTGAAATAATCAAACTGTATCCCATTAGGAAATGATTCTAAACTACATCAAGAGCACAACTTGATCTAATCATTTAAGCTGAAAATAGTCATTAGCATCAGATGTAAATATTATTACCTTGACCATATATTTTTTTTTAGTCAATATATTTATTTATATGATTCTAATTGCGTCAGTGAATGTTCTTACATAACAACGTATTCTATTATAGCACTCCCTTCTGTATAATCTCCCACGCATGTTTGAAACAGTCACTAAGATACTTCATAATAGATACTTATTTTATGTCTAAGTTGTCATTTTTCTACAGTGTCTTGTTTCTCTATTGGCTGTTTCGAAAGAATCACAAGTATATTTTTAATTTCCAAAAATAAATAATATTATTTTTGAATCAAATCTATTTTTATACTTATTCATACTTAAAATAAAGTAATACGAAATAATTTTTGTATTTTAATTATGATACCAGATGTTTTTCCACTTTATTATCTTCCTTTTGTTTAACTTTATTTTTGTATCCACCTCAAGTCAAAACTATGTCGATCTTTTAACATCAAACATTTAAATTGTTCCTACATTTTTAGTTAGATTAAAAATATATTCTTCCATAATAGTTTATTAATAAGAAAGCTTTTTTATGATCATTGAATGAAAGCTGTCTATTAACGACAGCCTAGGCCTGAGATAAAGAAAGAGCGGAGAGATGGAGGTAGAGCTCCGGTAATAAGGCCGCAAATGAGAGCGCTGTTAACGAAGGCTATTTTATAATAACAATAAATTGTAACTGTTGGAGGAGGGGGGCACTTCCAATAAATTCTGATCAACAGACACTGAGTTTACTTGTTATCAGTTAGTAGGGCGGTTAGTGCCTTTTATTGGCCCATCAGTTGCAATAAGGGCGGCCTTCCCACCTTATGAGCCCCGATACCAGTCACTCCATGCAAATTAACTTATTTCTATCTCCCTACGGTATTAGCTCAGCTCTGGCTTCATTTCCCCCACTCTCTTAAAGTCGTAATTCTTTTGAGTGTAGGGTTCCTCTCACACCGCTGGACTAGGGCAGAAAGCGTCCGTTGGATAAGTAACCTTGATTACTAAAATGTGCATGAAAAGAAGTATCATCACCTTCAACTTCAAGGCATATAAGTCATATTAGAATAATATCCATGCGAATTAGATAAGGCATATTAGAATCTTGCAGTTATCTTATATTTTTGTGATTATATTCTAACATTCAAGAGCCCCTGAGAAAACCCGTTATCGGTATAATTTTTTGTTATTTTGAAAAATGGTACCGATAATTAATATTACCATTTCAAATTCAATTCACTTAATGGACTCTCTTCCCACATCGGCTGCTATCCTCTTTTAATCCTTTCTTTCAGGGATCCTTTCTTTCTGATGAATAAAGCTTGCTGCGGCAAGAGCACTCCCTCGGTTCTTACCTCAGCGACTATTGCAATGAAGTGGCACCCTTGAAGGATTGAACATACAACGATCACCCATGTGTACCTCATCCAAAGAGACCTAGCTTCAAGAAGCTCAACATGCAACGCAATGCTCAGTGTAAAGCACTTAATTGAAGTTTTCCCTACTTTCAGAGAAAGTATTTAGGAGAATACAATCTAAGCATGAGGTAGCCCCAGATTTGACATTAGGTCTAGAAGACGAGGAGAGGGCTATCAGTGGACTATTAAAAAGTCTAAAATAGTTCAACCTACTTTCCAAACTATAAAGTATAGATGTTATTATGATTGATAAATTGATGATAAATAATTTCCAAGTCAAATATAAAATTTTCCAAGTCGAATGAAACATTTTTCAAGTCAAATTCAACCTTTTTCATTCCAAATTTAACATTTTTCGGTTTCAATGTATTGACGAAAATCAAGTTAATATAGCACTCTCTTTTTATGATATTTTTAATTGTAAATTAAGTTTTTAACCAATTTGGCTTATTGACTGTCCCCAGGGACCTTTTACATAAAATTACACACGATTTTAAGGCGTATAAAATTATAACGATTAATTTTAGCTTTTATGAGATGTTCGTTTAAGTTTGATTTTAAGATCGCACGGTCGAATATTATTATAACTTTTTCGTATTTATTCAATATGTGGCTCTGAAGCTGCGTTATTGGAGTTCGCATACTGACTATACTAATGATTATATTTGCGCTCGCTCAATTAGAGGTTTATTTTAACTTTTTCGTAGTTAGTCGATACAAGACTCAGTAGCTGCGTTACCAGAGTTTCGAATACTGATTAATCTATTCATTTTAAGAGTTATTAAACTTTTTTCGATTTAATCTATGTAATTGTCAAATATCACACAATGGGGGATCTTTTCATAATTTAACTATCACTATTTGTAAATGCCCGATCTTTAGTTTATAAAAGCTATTACCACCCAACTCAAAATGGTTAGTAAAATGGTTAATACTGCTAAGCCGATAAAAAAGATTCACGGTAATTCGATTAAAGAAAAAAATAGACAAAGTTAAAATTTACATAAGTGACCAATCCTAAAATCAATAACGCATCCACTAAGGGAGCACCCGGAAAAACAAACATATACCCTAGTATAAAAAAAAAAAATCTGAATTTAAGTTGAAATAAATCTCTACTTGAACGAGCCCACATAAAACTATCAGTATAATCATTATGCGACTATGATAAGACTGATGTAGCTTCTGGGCCTAATATCTAATAAATATTAAAAAGATAAAATAAATTAAAAATAAAGACAAGAGTGCGATCTTATAATCAAAATTAAACGAACCCTCCATAACCCAGACCTATAATACTATCTAACACCAGTCCTAGTTTCAAAATTGTCATAAAAGCTAAAATTAATCGAGTAATGAGTAATTTTATGTAAAAGGGCCTCTAAGAACAGTTAACAATTCACATTGGGGGAAGAATTAAATGATAATTAAAAGAACTATAAACACATAAAATTATATTAACTTGATTTTTATTAATTCATTGAAACAGAAAAAGGTTTAATTCGACTTGGAAAAGGTTGAATTAGGCATGAAAAAGATTGAATTCGACTTGGAATAGCTTGAATTAGGCTTGAAATAAGTTGAATGCGACTTGGAAAAGGTTGAATTTAATTTATAAAAGGTTCAATTTGACATGAAAAAGGTTGAATGCGACTTGGAAAAGGTTGAATTTGATTTAGAAAAGATTGAATTAGGCTTGAAAAGGTTGAATTTGACTTGAAAAGGTGAATTTGAGTTGGAAAAGCTATGTAAAGGAATAATCATTTAACATCTTTAAATGTGTTCATAGCCACCCTCTGATTTAACGCCTATAAACCAAACTAACTAGCTATTTGAAATTCAATACATCATCTTATTTTTCATATCCCAAGATTGAATTTCTCTATTGCAATACGAAAAAACAGCCATTAGAGTTGATATGAGTTATTCCTTCCTAGTTCTCAAGATTTACATTCTCTTAAGGGTATTGTATGGATATTTCCGTTAGCTAATCGATTTAGGATATTGAGGAGATTCCATGTAAGATGTTTTTTAATATCTAGGAATTTAAAATCTATAGTGGTTGTCTGTATTACTTTTTATCTATTGAGTATGATCCGGTAGTAAGATTTACGACACACCATAAAAGATTATTTTTGTTAAAACGACGTTTGATAAAATTTAAACTAGATTGGCTAGTTTTACAATAATTCATTTATATAGATAATATATTCTGACTTGTTTTTTTCCTGATTTCTTTGGCTTCACCTTCATTGGAGTTAGAAATCATCATTCTAAGCACTGAAACATCAACTGCTGAAAAGTATTCGAAGTTTTGTTGTGGTATCTTCTGTTAGAGTTTGTTGTATGCCTTTTTCAATATTAAAAAAGCAGATAAAATAGAATACAATAGAACAAGAAACTTTATTCTAGGATAATGTCAGTTAAAAATAACAATTATGAACAAAACAATCATGATAATATTAAGTAATATACAATTACGATTAAATAGCAAAAGAAAGAGGAATAAAAGGTCATAATGTCTCTATTTACATATACTAATATGTATATATATATATATATATATATATATATATATATATATATAAAACATAAAATTTTAAAATCTCAAGTGTTAACATTAAAAGTTATTACGATTTTCAACTCACATTAATTGACATGAAAAAATTAGCTTACATCTGATTTTCAAAGAAGGAAATTCTTTAAAGAGAAGGGGAGAACGAGGACAGGGATGGAGCATGACGGATGTTTGAAGGGAGAGTTTTCCAAAAGTCGGTGAACGGGCTAAAGAGGAGTAATCATATTTTATTACAAACACGGACAATTCTTCATGTTCGATCAGATGCGAATTAGTGATTTAATGTTAGGTATTTTTAAATGAAAAATTATGACTTCTAAAAATGAAATTATTATCATATAGAGTGTTTTGAGTTCAATACTTAGTTAGAAAATATTGTAATGTTCAGGTTTCCGACCACATTAGGCGTGTCCACTTAATTCCTAATCCGATTCAAAGCTAAGATCACAATACTTTCCCTTTATATATAGTTCATATACAGGTAAGTTAATGTGAAAAACCTAAAAAATATTAATAGTAAAATTTATCTTTGATAATGCAGGACCCATTTACTAAGAAGGTTTACTTCAAAAACACATCCTTCCCTTTCCTATTATATACTAGTAAGCTTGGATCTTAACTACCAATTATAAAAGCTAAATCCAAGCTATGAAAATGTGTTAATTAGGAAAAATTGAGAGGAAAACATAAATAGATAGATTAAAGAACTCTACAGTAAAAGAAAACCTGGATCTGAGTCCAGCTGAGGATGTTATCGAGCAGAACCAGCTTAGGTGGTTAAAATATATTTCTCGAATTAGAGTGGAGAGGAAGTGGCCACAGAGAAGGAGAGAAGACTTCAACGAAAGATGACAGGACAGAGAACTTTGGGTCAGGCACTAGAAGAAAGGAACTCACACTGCTCGGCAGTGAATGATGTCTTGATTAAGTAAGTTAGATTTAGTTACCTTTCATGTTTTTGTTTTTTCTATTTCTAAGCCCCTTGTGGTTTGTGTTGAAAATTTCAGCCTCTGTAGATTTGTAGGCTGGGTACATTTTAAGAAAGGGATGAAGAGGCGAGAAAGTTCTTATTCTTCGTGAATACACTTTTGTATTCGTCTTTTCCTTTCATTAGAAAGAAAAATTTCGAATAATATTTAGCTTTCCACCTTCTATTTGTAATATACGTGGTATATTTCCATTAACTGTTGATTAGTAGTGATTTATTTGTTACATTTTCTATTCAATTTATTCTCTTCTTAGTTCCTATTTTTTTCGAATTATCATACTTAATCCGAACTCTAAATCATAAAAAATATCCAATGGAACTACTTAACGAAATTTGTTTCAACTTCCTTGCTGAGACAGCATATTTCCTTTGTTTTTAAAAATATTTTTATCAAAAAAATACAGAGCGCCTTAAAAAAACAAAAACAAACGACCACTAAGAGGTTGAATATAAAAGGCGGTATAATTAAAAAAGTGACTCGTCCTCCTCCGTCTTAAAGCACGGTCTTTATCCTGAGCCGGGGGTACTAATTGCAGAGGTGGCCTCTTCTTCTGGATGAAGCTTAGTGCGCTCCCCTCCCTCCATTATTTCCGAAAAATAATATTCTTATTTCAGGGTTATTCTGGATAGGGGTTGTCTGGGCAATTGTGAGGAGTGGTTTCGCTCAGGTTGCAAGAAGGGTTCTATCTGGCTTTTAAATGTCTCCATGAGATTTCAGTGAAAAATTTAATAAATAGTATTCTTAGATTAATGCAAAAATACTCTCTATTTAAACTTTAACTTTAAATTCCATATCTTTTATTTATAAGCTTAATTAATCGAGATAAGAACCATTATAATCAACCAATCTCTGCCAAACGAGAAACTTGCTTATTTATGTCAGTTGCGTAGAACAAAGGAGCCCTGGAGGCGATGAAATCATTTAGTAATGTCCACTTATTTTTTTCACAGTCCACTATCACTCAAACCAGAGTTACCACTCCAAAAGTTTATTTAGGAAAACCCCTAGAGAACGGGATTGCTAATAAAACATCAGCCTAATACTACAATTATTTGTAATCTTTTAAATTTGTCAATGTTTTTTCCGGAAAGTTCCTTGAATAAGGGTATTTTTTTTCAAATCAGGATATCACCAGTGTAGTTCAAGACCATTTTCATACATATACTGTTGTCGTCCCATAATGAAGTTAGATTTTTTCACCTTTTCTTTTATTATTTTCATTTACAAATCATTTTAAACAAACAAAAAACTAAAACATAATAAAGTTAATAGTAATGAATAAAATTGGAGGCTGATGTCTACTTCACCACTATTTTATTGAAAAAAAATTCGCACTACGTTTCGGCTACAATGCCATCTTCAGGAGCAGTGGAATAACTTAGATTTAGTGTGAAAAAAATAAAATAGTGGTGAAGTAGACATCAGCCTCCAATTTTATTCATAAAAATTTGACCTTCACCAAGAAGAATCTACATCTTATAGTTAATAGTAATAATAAAATAAAAAAATCTGGTGCGGGCAACACACGACTTTCACTTACCTCGATTTTTAAAATCAATGAAAGAATTTTCAAATACAGTTAGCGATAAAAATACGTGAAAATATTAAGGAATTAATCAAATTAAATTTCTATGGAAACATGTGTTTCATTAAAAAAATCTATTATATTATTATCTAAAATAATAAGTTAGTTTTATGTTCATTTCATCACTCTCTATTAACTTTTAAAAGCTTGTGTATGAGATGACACTTTTTCTAAAATCTTTAGCTTTCCTACGGTATATCATACATGTATATTACTGCTCTTATGTTCAAAAACGAAAAATTGCATTAAAAAAATATTTTTTCTCTTTTCTCCTTTAGTTGGGTATCGAATTTATTCAATTTATATATTTACCTGTTTTTCATCAGCGTTAACAAGATAATCTAGTTATTATTATTAAATCTACAAAATTAAAAGTACTTTAGGGGAAGAAAATTTAAAATATCGGCATTTAAGCCCTGTCAGACCATTTTTATCCAAATAAAACCTACATGATATTAAAGCCCATTAAATTTTACATCGATATAGCGAGTTTAATCAAAATCGTCGGAACCGTTTTCGAGAAAATCGAAAAAAAGTGCAAAATGCATAGTATAAAGTGCCTCTTCTGTTAAGCTCATTTTGATGAAATAAGTTTTGTCACGTCTCGGGCGTATAGTTGTCTTAAATATGAAATTTCAGTTTCATAGGACTTACCGTTTCCGCCCGGGAGTTACCACACACACACACAGACACACACACACAGACACACACACACACACACACACACACACACACACAGACCTTTTTGCGGGACTTGGTTATATGGATTCAGGGGACCCTAAAACGTGTATTTCCGTTGAAAACTGAAATTCGAAAATTTTTACGATCGCAATACTTCCCCTTACTATATATAGTAAGTGAAAGTAATAAATAAATAACATAACCTCCACTCAAAATTTGAGATCAACTTTACATTTCAAAATACGTACACCCCAAATATTGAATAAAACAAAACTTTCTTTCTACCATACGAGTTTAGGACTATCATGTCTCGAATAAACTAAAATTCTTAGTTAAATAAAATAATTAAAAAACATAAAAAGAATCATTAAAAACGGTTATAGCCTCATTGCCAACTTTCCTTGTATAAAAATTGTCAGTTTTGCTAGTTCTCTTTTACTAAATGCATACTATACATATAAGATAATTTTTATGTTTCAGTTTCGGAATATAATTATAGTAAAAAAAAGTACCTTCATCATTGATAAGTATAACTATAATTATTTAAATTTAAAACTAGATGTATAAAAATAAATTAAAAAATTCTAAAATTTTAGTTATTATATCTCTAAGTTAATATACATTTAAATTTAAATAAACACATACTATAATGAATATTTGAATACGACTTTTAATTTAATATAAAATAGTGAATATTATTTAGCTTTCTGTAAATAGGAGTTTTTTTATCAAGTTATTTGTTTAAATGTTTTAAACTATAGAAAAATATATAAATATATTTAGGTAGCTAACAAATTTTCTTTACCTTGGTTCACGTAGGCTGCTGCAACCTACTGGCAGCATTCGTAACTATGTGAGGTGTCGCTATCTGTCATCGGAAGTCTTAAGCACTGATGTAAAAACTAATTATTTTTAATAAAGAAAATAAGCCATTTCTATTAACTTAGTAGTTAATTTTGATTTTTATTAGTATTGTCTGAATATGTAGTTATTCTTACTTAATAGTAAAATACAATCTAAATAATATTTAATCACATGAAAGAAAATTTCAATTCTTCAATAATAGTACATTTATTTTTGTTTTTGTAAGGTGGATTATATATACTGTCTGCATCATGGCAAACTAATAAATGTAAAGAGCCAAAACACTGAATATAATTTTACATATCATATTAGTTAAATGTATTTAAACAGTCATAAGCTTAAAGTAGTTAAACTATACTAAACCCTAATGTAGTCATTTGGAAATAATAAACCATTATGTAATAATTTGCTGCATATTTTAGTACAGCACATCATCGAATTTAAAAAATGCGATTTTTAACATCCGTTAGTTTGGCATGGTGCCGTCGATATGTATATTGAAATTTCTTTGATATTATTTTCGTTAAACATGCTTTTCGTTTAGAATATTTTTTTCTTCAATACTGAAGATGGAATTACTGTTAAATAACGTATAATATTACCGTAAACCATTTTGACGTAAATGAATTTTGAATCAAACATGTATCAGGTTCATTTGTCGAATGTAATAATTTTGCTACATATATTTTTATATATCCTTTAGTATTAATTTGAGTCATTTATTTCGGAAGTGGCTTTAAACCACTTATGTTTAAAATGAGACATTTTATTATTTAATTAAATTAAGTTTAACTGCATTATTGTCCTTGATCTATTTGAGGTCTCTTTTATAGTACTCTGGCTTGTGGGATAAGCTACAATGGGTATCCTAAATTCTTAGTATCCTGCTTTTATTAGGTTAGTGATATTAACGAGTATCTGACATCGAAGGATGGCATTAACAAAGATGTTTAACTCCCGTTAAAAATTACCAGCGCCATCTGCCGGTTTGAACCCGTGACCTAGGACCTAAAATAGTGTTATATTAACCACAAAACCACTGGTGATCACTCCCAACTGCATTGATTAGGTGCCGATTATTCAAGTGATACAATTGGCAAACAGCTGAGGTTAACTTGTTAAATACAAATTACTTAAAATTACCTTCATCACTACCTTCCAACATTATCAAATTAAATATGTAATTTAAGTACAAATTGTTTCACCTGCGTTATTTAATATAGCTTCAGAATATGTCATAGAAAAGGTGATGTGTACCGAGAAAGGCTTAAATATGGGTGACAAGATTGCGGTTTTGGGGTATGCCGATGATCTGGTACTGCTAGGTGAAGACACTAAATACAAGTGTGTTAAAAAATACCGGTAAAGAAACAGGGCTCGAATTAAATACCGATAAGACGAAGTATATGATTAGTAGCATAAACGGTGTCGATTTTGGTGATATTGATGTATCAGGTCATACTTTTGAACACGTAGAGAAATTCAAGTATTTAGGTTCAATTATAACTAGAAAAAATGAGATCCAGGAAGAAATAAAGTCCCGGTTAAAGATGGGAAATGCGTGCTATTATTCAGTTGCTAAGTTACTTAGTTCGCGGCTTCTATCTAAAAACTTAAATATTAGAATTTATAAAACTATTATTCTTCCAACGGTTCTTTACGGATGTGAAACGTGGCCGCTTACTTTGAAGGATGAACAACGGCTTAAGGTTTTTGAAAATAAGGTATTGCGTAAAATATTTGGTCCAAAGAGAGATGAGGCCACTGGGGAGTTTAGACGGTTGCACAACGCGGAATTGCGGAACTTGCATCCTGTGAATATAATTGAGCTGATTGCATCGCGGAGACTCAAATGGGCGAGTAAAGTTGTTGGGCTCGATGACGAGCGAATTCCGAGAAAGTTGGTATTTGCTGATCCGACTGGTAGGCGTCCGAAAGGTAGGCCGAAGCGGAGATGGGAGGATTGCGTTAAGGCTGATCTCGGGAGCTTGGGCTTGAATGGTGAACATTGGACGAGTCTGTGTAGGCGGAATTTGGTGGTATCGGCATCGAACCTTCGGGTTCGCTAAGCCTATTATTATTATTATTATAAGTACAAATTGACTTACGCCACTTTAAAATTTTGGGGCCGTATTCTAATAGAAAAAAATCAATAAATAAAATTAGCGAATATAATTAGTCATATTCGCTGAAGTTTTGCTTAAAATTTTAATTATCCATCATATTTTATTATATTAAATATACTTGGATGCTAGCAATTGTATTTAACATGCTAACTAGTAACAAAGATAGAATGAATAGTAAAACCTAACTAGGTTAGTACATAAAAAGTGAACATCATTCCCAACGAATATAAAGGTGAACACGATACATAGGTTTCTCATCAATCTAAAATTAGTATTACCATGATTTTCGTAAATAAACAACATATTTTGTTACAAATAAAACATTCTCCGGTACAGGATGTGTTAAGAAATATAATGAAATAGTCCCAATTATTTAATATTTTGCCACTAAACGGACTAGCTTTCTTCAGACTTTTTTTAGCAGTGGACTACTGATATTATTTTTTATACTAACCATTTTTTATTACAATAATCGTTAACGTTTTTTTAGTCAAAATTATTATATTTTTAAAAATTAATGTTTCTAAAATATTACTCTTTCCAACTGTTTGAAATATATAAATATATTCAGCTTGGAAAAAAATGTCTTCATTTTTCTATATTTCATGATGAAACTCCTTCATATACTTCTTATATACCATATGAATAAAAGAAAGAAAATTTTCTATGATAGTATTAATTTTTTTTTTTATAGTGGATGCTCAGCATTTCATTTCATGGTATATGCTCTATATAGATGATAAATATTTATATATACCATATGATATAAAAGTATATACCTATGCTATATGATATACAGTGTATCATTATGTATTCCTTATTTACCATATCTTTGTTTATAAAATGGGATATATACTCTTTATATATCATATCCTTGTATATGGTCTAAACTTTTTTTTTTTTTTAATCGTTAAACGTTAATAAAAATATTATCGTTAGATAATTATAATTTCAATATAATATTACATTTTTTTTGTTATAACATTAAAATTATAATTTTAAAATATGTTAATGGCTCATGCGGGTGTCGCCCATTTTTGGAAAAGTTACGATAACATCTCCGGAATACACATACCTATCTCAAATATTTTAAAGAAAAAAAATATTTAAGATAGATAAATTTTCTAACTTTTTGATTTGGAAAAACTTCAATAACTGAGAAGTCGAATTCAAATAACGTCATGATTGAAATATTTTCTCTAATTGTCTATTTCTTACATTGTTATTAGAAAGCGTAAGTTAAATGATGAAACCAAAATAATCCTTGACATGTAAATACCAAGGAATGGTTCAAGATATTACCTCAAAATAATAATCATTATTATTATTTTTATTGAGTATTAAAAATACATAAAATTCACCCATACTCAAGCATGGTTAAATAAAAATATTAATGATTTGGTACTTTTAGAACAGCTAGCTGGAGACTTTTGTTGCCAAAGGGTTTATATTAAATCATCATAGGCACGTTGCTGGAAACATCATCACATTTTATATATATAACAAATATGATATAACAAATATGTACTTACAATATTCAATACATATAACTTACAATCTAGTTTAATATCCTATACTTTACATTTCTTAACTCTACAAACTTTGAATATATTTTTCATATGGTGAAGAAATCTCACAAAAAAAAAAAAATAAATAAATAAAAATAAAGCAAATCCAACGTTAGTAACGATAAATACTAAATTAATAAACTTCATTGTTAGGTTTTTTTTTTTTATAATTTTTTCTTTTTCTCTTTCATATCTCAAAAGGTAGTGTAAGTTTTAAAAGGCCTGAACTATTTATTTGTTTTTTCAATAGTTATATTACTTTGTTGTACTAATTTGTTTGTTTAACTAATTACTATTTTCTTGAACAATAAAGGAGATAAGAAAAAAAAAGGTATACTACTTTTTGAGTAAATTATTTGAATTGTAGGCTTAAAATTAATTTTGATCAGTATTTTTAAAAATTTAAAATCCATAGTTTTTAAGATTATTTTATTATTTTTTTTTTCACGATAATGGGAAACAATTGGAAGCTCAAATTCTTAGCAAGATGGATTTTTGTTTATGCTGTATCTTTTATATATTGGTTTATATTTTTTCCAGTTAATAAATATAGTGTTTATGATGTTAAGATAAATCGTAAGTTATATAAGTTAAAGAATGTAAGTTCTTACTTGCTGCACATACATAATTGTTTATATTTATAAAATGTGATGATGTTCCTTGCAAAGTGCCTATAATAATCATTATTAACAAAATTTGAGGCTGATCTTGGGGGCATGGGCTTGAACTGTGGTCATTGGACGAACCTGTGTAATTTGGTAGTGTCGGCATCGAACCTTCGGTTTCGGTAAGCCTATTATTATTATTATAAACAAAATATAACAATTTTACATAAAATAATAATTACCTGACAGCCATATAAAAGTTAAAATTGTATCTTTTTTTAAATAAAATGTAATCAATAATTTTTTTTTTTAATTTTATTTTCACGAAACCAATATCAACTGACATATTCATTGGCCCCTAATGGATTAGGTCTATTCTATTTACTGTAGAAATGTAAACACTGATATATTATTAAACCCAGGTCAACAAAATATGGCTTATAATTTTAACTCCTTTATTGCATCTACATAAATGACAACTAAGGTGCTTTGAGTCGGCTTTAAAATTTATAGAATGTTTTATATTTTTGTTATATATTATATATCATTATTATTTTGTAAATATTTTTTTAATATTATATGATAATTTGTATTGCAGGGAGTCCTAAAGATGGGAAAGGCCCCCGAAACGTCTAATCTTGATTGTTGTTTATGCATAATAATGTTTTATGGAAGATATCAGAACTATCTATATATAGTTTCATCATTCAGTGAAAAATATAAACCAAAATTAATTATAATCATACTATCACTCTTCTGCTCAAACTTTCTTTTAATGAGTAATTAAGTTCCCTACAGAGACGATTCCTGTACTGCCAGACCTATGACCTCATTGATTGTAACGATATTTTACTAGAACCTTTTAAAAGTCTTTTTCTAAGGCAGTTCTTTTTAGTTCATCCTATTTTCTTTGAAAGATATGTTCGCCGCATAGCTTAGCCAAATCGATTTCGTCCCAGAAGCACCGTTCTAATGCTCAGAGTAATGTTGATAGCTGCACATCACCGTTTTTTATCTCCTCCATAAAACAGCTGCACCCTCGGATCTGATCTGGAAGGAAAACCCCCACAATCTGAAGACCCAGATCAGGTCATTAATTCAAGAAAGAGTTGGGAAGAGCGTTGGCTGAGAGGAAGGTATGAATAAGCCGGTGGTAGAAAGAGACGAGGGAGGACGAGATTACTTTTAATCGAAACAGAGGCGGAGAGAGGGATAAAGAGGGAGGGAGTGAGGAGGGATAAAGAGAGAGTGAGGAGTGAGAAGGGGCCGATATTCGGGCAGACACTTTTATGACAATTTACGATAGCGGGCGGTGCTCCCCTGACGGACTGCATGCATTCAAATTGCTTGCTTGCTTCAATCCCCCCGCCTCTACTTTCCCGCCAATTTACGGTTTTCCCTCCACAAACGGTTTCTACCCGCCCCCGGACAATCACGCCCCCTCCACCTCCACCCCTAGGGATTATACCTCGTGCTTCTTCGGCCCTAATGCTCATTATATATAAGGCACCGTTGCAATGAATGGTTAATGCCAGCCTCGTAACTTTGTTACTCAAACCATGGCTTCTCTCGGTAATAGGCTTAGGCCTTTGCATCCTAGAAGTTCCTCTATGACATATTTCATAGTAAATTAACATATAATTTATATCTAAACAATATTTATATATTAAATGTGGTAATTCTTACAATTAGTTTAATTCAATAAAGTATTTTTTTGGTTTCTTCCCTATTCTCTACCATTAGAGTTCTCCGTACAGCCAATATAATCATATTGCTATTAAATAGTTACTGATTAGTAAATATTACTGTTTTATACCCTAGATATATTTTTGTATCACATTTAAATACCCCGTCACAAAGACGATTTCGTCGGGTTTTCTTGACATCAATGAAATTACATACCCATTTACATCATTCTAGGAATTAAAAAAATGAGGAAATTAATTTCTTTGGTTCTTAGAAGCAGGACACTCCATGATTATTTGTTAAAGAATCTCATTTTGATTACAATTAAAGGAGGTATGAACCCTTATGCGCTGCAGGTACACATTGTACTCATATTGCTCATGTATAGTCGACTGTAGAAATTATCATAGGTAGAAATAATCGGGAGTCAGTCTTTTTTAATGTTTTAATTTTGCCAACGTTTCAGCTCAAACTTGTGAACCTTCATCATGGCTACAAACCTCAGAACAAAAGAGATACATATCAATATATAAAAGCTTGTTTTTAATTTGGTGACAATGAAATAATTTTAAATAAAATAGACAATATACCAGTATACATAAATATTATAGATACAAATAATGATATGTAAACAATATGATTATGATAAGCATGAAATTAAAAAAAATTATATTTAAACGTACCATCACTGAGCCATGTCGAGCATGAACTGAGGACAACCGAAAACATCAAAGGTGATCTACACTGTACCCATAATTTGAACTAGGGAGAAGTTGTAGGCTTATATCATAAAACCACGGTTTGTCCACAGTTCACTCAACATTAGGTTTAGAAAATCTCCCCGTAACGGAACCCCAATAATAATAAAGTGTTAAACCATGCTAGAATATAGTTACTAATTACAATTAGCAAGCAAAAAATGAAGAATTAAACCGTAAAATAAAAAGGGTGTCTTGCTACTCTACCACTTTATTTGAAATTGCTCTAAGTTTCGGCTGATTCTGTATCTTCAGGCGTCAACAATTTTCGCCACAAAGGACACGATTACAAAATATAAAATATTTTATAAATTAAAAAAAAAAATTCAAATTTATTTAAGTTTTATACTATGATCATATCAATTGGAAACGATCTCTTCTTTATTTTGTTCATATGTATTTATTTATTCATACATGTCAAACTTTACAACGTTTCGAGGCTTCACTTGCCTCATCTTCAAATATTCATTGTTATATCCATTTCCATATTTTTATACAATATAGGTCATTAAAAAATATATTTGAATCACAACATCAAATCTTAATATTTCATTATCACATATATCAATTTGTTCTGTCAATAAATACATATGAACAAAATAAAGAAGAGATCGTTTCCAATTGATATGATCATAGTATAATATACTCTTCTATAATAGTGATTGATTTAATTCTATAATATTACTTAAGTTTTTTTTTTTATCCTAACATTTTTTTTTATTGACATATGTTATGAAGTTTATCAATCAGTGAATATGAGGTAAGATTTTGAGATTGTATCGTGATAGGCATGATGAAGAGAGGATGCCAACTCTTCCTGCAATGCTTCCTATTACGCATTTATGCCAGGAGCTCCCTCCTCCAACTTCTTTTCAGCCTTCTGTGAGTGTTATGAGGCATGTTTGTAGTGGACATGTTTTGTATTAATTTGCTTGTGTGTCCTAGTGAGTGGTCAAAACGTTTGTAGAGACTTGTCTGTACATAGAAGAACTATTGCTAACATAACATACTCAATAAAATAATTAAGTAACATTAATATGTAAAATATTAATAACAGAATCCTATACAATTATGATCGATAATTAGATTAATTTAGAAATATTAAAAAAAACCACAATGTATCAAGTAATAGACCGTTAATCACGCAATAATGTTAATCACAACAAAACTAAACTTAAAAACTCCCACTATCATTTTATATACCTCCGTGTAGATAAATATACAATAAAAACTCATGTCTAAATAAATATAAAAGGGGGCGTTTATTTTACTATCGAATCTTGACCTTCAGCTTAATTTATCAACTCTCAAATAAGGGATTAAATTATTGGGCTTTGTAGAAAAATTATGCCGAATATTGAGTTTTTATTAAAATACTACTCTATACAACAAACCTTTTACGTTTACTGGACTATTCATCTGTATGAAAGTCTACACTTATTACTCCGATTCTGTCCTTTATAATGTTCTTCGAACTTTGGCGAAAGAAATCCCAATACTAATTTTAGGATTCACAAATATAATCCTAAATTTCCCAATTTATAAGGCTGGATTGTCAAAAACAAGAACAAATGAAGGTTTTAGTTTATCAAAATATTTTCCACTAATATCATCCTCCCTTAGATCAGGGAAAGTTTACATTCCGTCGGAATAGAATTTCCCACAATTAACAATTAACTCCAAAACTAGTTAAATTTTGCCTCGTACTAGTGGTACAGGTGCCCAAAAAATGGTAAACCGTAAGATAGAGGTTCGGAGAGTAAAATAGCAAATTAAAAGTATTTTTCATATTAATTTTATTAGAGTGATAGATGAGCTTTGTTCCAAACCATTGTGGTATACATAAAATTAATAAATTAAAAAAAAAAAAAAAGGTTTTATAGAACTTTCTCGGATTTCATTTTGAAAATGAAGGACACGACGTTGTATACTTAACAATGTCTTCGGTCAAGAAAAAGTATTATGAATCATGTATTTAAAATAAATTACATTGTTTACATTTTCACTGAAGAGAAAGAAAAAAAAATTAAAATTAACGATTATATAGTTTAAAAGAGGATACTTTAAAATACCTAAACAATAAATGACTTACCTAACAAGACATAAATTAAAAATATTCTAGGAAGTAAATTTAAAATAACTAACAGAAAAAATTATAACATGGAAAAAAAGAAAAAAGATGCAAATTATTACATAATGGCTTCTTAGTTCCAGATAACTACCTAAATAACTGTTTTTATAGACAATTAACTAATATCAATTAACACTGTTAATTTCAAAACGCTAAACCTCTGCTATTTTCGAACCGATTTCGATTTGTGTTTATCGCACTTTATTGGTATTTAAATTTTTTTTTTATCTTCAAATATAAATTAGTTACAAGCCTATATATTGGCATGATTACCTTTTTAGTTTTCCTTCTGTTTATATCGCTTTACTGATTCTAAATCTTTCTACACATTTTTCTCTATGTTCAAAAGTAGCTGAGTTATGTGCATATGAGTAGGTAAAATTTCAATTTAGTTTTGTTATATTTTTTTTTTTTTCAATTTCATCATTATCTCATAATCATAGTTAATTTCAGTGTACTAATTCTAAAACTCTGTAGATTTTTTTATCCTCCTTAGAGAATAACAATCGTACACATAGGCAAGATTACAATTTTTTTCATTACTTTTCTTTTTTTAAGCTTCGGAGTGTCCTGATACTGAAACTAGGTGCAATTATTTCATTATCTTAAAAAATAACTGAGTTAATGAATTAAAACATATTTAATTTGCCACCATTTTAAAACTAATCGGCTGATATCAACATCAAGGTGTTAGGATCATCGTTATATGTCACAACAGCTATAGTTCATATGAAAATTCCTGCTTATAGAAAACTTGTCACTTTTTCTCTATAAGAACAATGGTATATTACAAAGGTTGATTACTAAAAATAATCAACTAAAATGCAAGCAAAAATAACAAAAAATAATATTAGTTACATCTTTTCATTGTTAAACATTTTAAATGTTCGTATTACTTTAGTTTTATTGATTTAGTCCTTTCCTCTCAGAAAATTGGAAATAAATTTGCATCCAGGATATTACTCTTATAACATTTTTGTCTATCTATCTATCTATCCATCTATGTACCCATATATCTTTATATATATATATATATATATATATATATATATATATATATATATATATATATATATACGGTCTTTATCCTTTTCCAATAGCTCTATTCATTGGTTTAAATCATTTCTCTCTAATAGGACTCAAGCCGTCACCATCCCTAACCATCCTCTATCTTCCTTCCTTGCCCTTTCGGCAGGTGTGGCCCAGGGTTCCAGCATATCTCCGATCCTTTTTAATTCCTATATCAATGATCTTCCCAATTCCATCCATCACTGCTCCCATCACCTATACGCTGATGATTTCCAGATCTACTTATCCTTCTCTCCCTCCGAGTTTCATGTAGCATTTGCCAATATTCAGGCAGACCTGGATAGAATCTGTGCCTGGGCAACCCTGAATAAACTTAGGCTAAATGCTATGAAAACTCAGGCGATTCTTATAGGTTCCAATTCCCTCCTCAGATCCCATACTACATTTCCGAGTCTAACCCTAAATGATCAGCCAATCACCTTCACTTCTTCTGTCAAAAACCTCGGTATTACCGTTGACCAAACCCTTTCCTGGAAACCCCATATTGCCCAAATCTCCCGAAGAACAATAAGTACCCTCAAATTTTTTCCATCGCTCCCGCCATTTTCTTCCACTATCCACCCGTAAGCTCCTAGTATCCTCACTTATTTTCCCCCACTTTGACTACTGCTGCGGGGTATATGGTGGCCTCTCGACTATGCTCGAGGACAGGCTAAAGCGAATTATGAATACATTTTTAAGATTTGTCCTTGGCACACCGAAGAGGTCTCATGTGACCCATTTATACAGTGAGTTAAAGTGGCTCCTTCCCTCAAACCGCAGAAAATACTTCCTGGGATCATTCCTTTACCAAACTATCAATTCCCAGCTACCTCCCTATATCCTCAAACTTCTGCAATTTAAATCGTCCGTCAGCTCGCTCCAAACAAGATCGCGCCATTCTGACCTTTATATTCCTGCCCACAGAACAACAAGTTTTGAACATACCTTTCTTGTCCGCTCTACTACTCTCTGGAATTCCCTACCTACTCAAATCCGCCATGCTTCTTCCCTTCCATCATTCAAGTCCCAGCTGTTCGAGTACCTATTGTCATCTCATACAGACGCTCCACAAGCCTGAGTTTTCAAATCAAATATCTATTCAAAAAGAAAATTTATTATTTATTGTTCATGATTCTGTATCGATCAATTATTATGAATCAGTTTCAATGTTAAGTTTTGTTCAACATTAGAAGTTAGTCATTTATTTTACTCTTTTGTTTTATTGTATCCTACTTTTCTTCTTAAAGCTTTGTAAATAAAAATTAATTATGGTCCTTTGGTCTTGTGGCCAGACACATTGTATATATTAATTGTACATATCATGTTGTTCTTAAGGGACCCAGTCCCAGAATAAAAATTATTTTTCTATTCTATTCTATTCTATATATAAGAACATAATATATATATATATATATATATATATATATATATATATATATATTTTTTTTTTTTTTTTTTTTTCCACCGTTTTCTTCAGTTAATCATAGTTCAGTTTTGTCTTTTTTAAATTGTCTTTTTAAAATGTTTGTGCAATAATAACCATTAGCAGTGTTTTGCCCTTATAACCAAAACAGAAACTGAAACTAATAATAATATAGAAAAAATGAATAAATAGGATTATCATGTTTAGGTAGGCACTGAGTACAATCATGATAACTTCTAACATCACCCTAGTGTTGTAGTGATTATCGTTACAGGAATTACACCCATTTAGGCGTGATTTAAGGTCATGTGGTAAGATTCTCATACAGTTTTATTAATTAGAAGGGACAATTGTAATAAATTCATATTTAGATGGATTACGCAGATGGTATTAAGGGTCGAGAAACACTTAAGATACATAATGGGCGGATGCAGTTTTCACGGGTCGCACACTCACACACACATAGAAGATAAGGCAAAGATAACAAGACTAAGTCCTGCGGGAAAATTTAATTACTGCGGCTCATAAATCGGAAGGATAGCCCGTTCAATCATAAATAAAGGTCTGATCCGGGACACGTTGGTTCGTCCGTTTGCTAAGGAGACCGCAGGATCTGTTTGATCTCTTGGCTAATCCTGGAGGACCCTTTCACAATAAGGTACTCTTGAATTATCGTCGGCACAAATCGCCAGCGCAAACGGCTTAGTCGGTAATAAGGCTCCGCGGCAGTAAATCAAGTTCCTGGCCCAGAGGACTTAGCTCGGTCCTGGGGGTGGTTAGGGTTCCAGGGCCCGTCTTAGAGGATACTACAATTTGGTGGTTTCGCTATGGAATTGCCGACATTAATATATTATCATTAAATAATTAATTTCTGATTTCTTAAACATTTCAGTTAAAAAATGTCTTTATTTTTGTAAAAGATGAATAAAATTTGAAATTTTCGAGTTTTTCAATGGTATATTATACATCTCATACTTCATATATAAGTAAGTGATTGTTACTATTCAAGTATCAATATTTTTAAATTTTAATTGTTTGTTACTTTCACTTACTATATATAGTAAGGGGAAGTATTGCGATCGTGAAAATTATCGAATTTCAGTTTTCAACGGAAATACACGTTTTAGGGTCCTCTGAGTCCAAATAACCATGCCCCGCAAAAAGGTCTGTGTGTGTGTGTGTGTGTGTGGTAACTCCCGGGCGGAAACGGTAAGTCCTATGAAACCGAAATATTATATTTAAGACAACTATACGCCCGAGACGAAACAAAACTTTTTTCATCAAAATGAGCTTACTAGAAGAGGCACTTTATACCATGCATTTTGCACCTTTTTTCGATTTTCTCAAAAATGGTTCCGACGATTTTAATTAAACTCGCTACATCGATGTGAAACTTAATGGGTTTTCATATCATGTAGGTTTTATTCTGATTAAAATGGTCTGACAGGGCTTAAATGCCGATATTTTAAATTTTCTTCCCCTAAAGTACCTTTGATTTTGTAGATTCAATTAAAATACCTATATTAGCTTGTTAACGCTGATGAAAAACAGGTAAATATATAAATTTAATAAATTTGATACCCAACTAAAGGAGAAAACAGAAAAAATATTTTTTTAATGCAATTTTTCGTTTTTGAACATAAGAGCAGTAATAAACATGTATGATATACCGTTGGAAAGCTAAATATTTTAGAAAAAATTATCTCACACACAAGCTTTTAAAAGTTAATAGAGAGTGATGAAATGAACATAAAACTAACTGATTATTTTAGATAATAATATAATAGAATTTTTAATAAAACACATGTTTTTTCTATATAAATTCAATTAAATTAATTCCGCAATAGTTTCACGTATTTTTATCTCTAACTGTTTTTGAAAATTCTTTCATTGATTTTAAAAATGGAGGTAAGTGAAAGTCGTGTGTTGCCCGCACCAGATTTTTCTTAGATAATTATTATAACAATTGATTGCTAGTTTGCATAATAGCTCTATTACTTTCACTTACCTATATAGTTAGGGAAAGTATTACAATCGCACAAATTTGCGTATTCCAGTTTTCAACGGAAAAACAAGTTTCAGAATCCCCTGATTGAAATAATCAAGTCTGGAAAAATGGTCTGTGTGTGTTGTAAGTCTAGCACGAAAACGATTTAACATATAAGACAGCTACATTTTACAAGTAAGATAACGCCCGAGATGTTACTGCAACTTTATAGCATACATTTAACACCTTTTTATGATCTTCTAAAATATGGCTCTAACGATTTCGAACACTCTATATCGATGTAAAATTTAATGGGATTTAATATCTCTAAAATCTTTAACTTTTCAACGGTATATTATACATCTATCTTACTGTTTTTATGTTAAAAAACACAAACATTCCATAAAACTTTTTTTTTTTTTGCCCATTTCTCCTTTAGTTGTATATCGAATTTGTTCAACTAATATTTTTCCGTTTTTATCTATGCGAAAATATGTTTAATATGTATATAAATATAAATATGTATTTTTATAAAATCTACAAAGTTGAAGGTACTTTTGAGAAAGAAAATTTAAACCACCGACATTTTAGCCCGGTCAGACTATTTCAATCAGAATGAAACCTACTTCATACTAAATCCCATTAAATTTTACATCGTTATAGAGAGTATAATCAAAGTCGTTTGAGCCGTTTTTGAGTAAATCGTAAAAAGGTAAAAAATGCATGATGTAAAGAGGCTCTTCTGCTGAGCCGATTTTGATGGAAGAGTTGTTGTAACATCTTAGGCATAGACGCTCCTAAAATATGAAATTTCAGGGCTTAGTTAATAAAAAACGGAATAATAAATAATTTGGTTGAATACGATAAAGAAGAAAATTGCTAAAATATTTTTTTGGTGAAGTTTTTGAACATAGGAACAGTAATATAGACGTATAATATACCGTTGGAAAGCTAAAGATTTTAGAAAAAAATGTTATCTTATACACAAAAAAAGTTAAATGAGAGTGATGGAAAGCCGATAAAACTAATCAATAAGATGATAACCTCTTCCTGGAACTATTTGAACCAACGAATGTTAAATTAGGACAAAGGAGGCGGAAGGTGGTGACAGAGAAAAGGCGGACTCAAGAAGTTAACACGGAAGGTGACCGAGAGACTCCGGATTTGACAACTTTCTGGGACAGAATGGTCCACCCAATATACCATTCAAATATCAACTAAGATAAATTAGATTACTGGTTACACTATTTAATATGATGTGCGTTTATATGTTCTAAATAAATTGTTAAATACTTATTGGTTTTTAATTTTAATCAGTAGATTGTAAAACACAAATCCCCTTAAGGAAAGGGTCTAATATTACATTTCTTACTGAACAAAATAAACTATTCTTGGATAATTATGATCAATAATTACCCAGGGCATCCCATTTTTCAAACCGTTTTATTCATATATAAGCCTCAGCAATGCTATCTCCGTTTTTCCAAATATCCCGTTTTTATATATGACGCACGCGCATAGAATCAGAATAATTTTAATCTATCATAAAATTGAACCTATCCTCAGTATTATTAATATATAATAATAATATAATATGTTCGAGTTGATGAAATATTCCTCGAACATTTTTAAAACTGCAGGGGTTCCCAAAGGTTCTATCCTGGCCCCACTTCTGTACTTAATATACACATATGACTTACCTACAAATGAAAACCTCTTAACTGCGACACATGCTGACGACACTGCTGATATTACAAGAAGCACAGACCCCATACAGGCTAGTATAACATTACAATATCACTTAGGCAACGTACAGAACTGGTGTAAGGAATGGAAGTTAAAAATTAATTATGACAAGTCACAATATGTTACATTTACCCTTAGACGCAGAACCTGCCCTCCAGTTTATATAGACAATCACCCAATACCACAATCAAATACAGTAACGTACCTAGGACTTATTTTTGACAAGAGGATGACATGGGGCCCACACGTCAAGACAAAACGTAAAACGCTAAACTTCCGACTAAGACTTTTATATTCGGTACTACACAGACGTTCTAAATTATCCATCAGACAGAAACTTAAACTATACACTTATTTGTTAACACCAATATAAACTTGGCAAATATACGGACCTGCTAAAAAGACAGACATACGAAAAATACAAATCTTTCAATCGCAATTTTAAGACTGGCAACGAACTCACCACCGTATGTTTCAAACGATACCCTTCATACTGACTTACGTATTCCAACTACAATAAACCACATTCGAACAACTTACGAACGATTTTACGATTTTTAGTTGGATGAGGGACCTCATGACCTGAAAATTCAGTTGTGCTTAATGTCAGGAGGATGCACCACTGGGTGATGGCTCCCCCATGCCTGCCCATGCCATGTGTAATTTTTTTTACAGGTGTTAATAAAATGTTGAGTGAAAAAAAAATAATTAAAACCATTAAATGTGAAGAACGATCTTTTAGGAATTTACGTTTTTCATCCTGAATTTAAGTCCTTCACCCAGCCGGCTAAGCTGAAAATGGTATTTACATGATTGTAATCAAACGTTCTATTCAATTCTTGAGGCTGTGCCTCCTCTTTTAAGCATACTGAGCTAGGCTCATGCCATAACTTCCGATTTTGCAGGGAGCTAAAGTTTATGTTTTGGGTTAAAACTTGCCTCGCCAGTCCTCATTGGCGAAGGAAGGGGAGGAGGGAATGAGTGGAGGCGTTTTAATGCATCCCTTAAAGAAAAAAATGAAAATGGGCGCGAAAACAGAATGGATTCTCATCCTATTTATATTGCATATTTATTTTGAAAAGTTTTTATTTTGGAATTAATTTATGTTTATGTCTTCGCAGGGTACTCCTTGGCATCTAATTCGACCTTTATATAAAATTATCTGTTATCTTTTAAAGTTTTAAGTTAGGACTGAAGAGTGGTAATTTAATCCATTAGGGTTAATGGATTAATATAGCTACTTAAGGATCCTTGAAAATAATTGTACGAGAATTTAGTTGAAGAGTTTCATGGTTTGTTATTTTTTTATGATGTAATTAAAAAATATAAATATTTAATAGTTTCACTATAAAATTTATGTTTGTTTTTTTAAAATAAAAAACTTCATTAGGCGCGATTACGGGGTAACTGAATTATTAGGATGACGTCAATGCACCAGAAACATTAGTTCATACGATTGCCATAAGTCGTATCGTCTTCACATAATCACGATAATATCAATTTCCTCGCATAAATGGAACTGTAAATTTTCTATGCACTTCTCTTTACTGCCAACATATATTTAAAAAGGAAATATAGAAAAAAATATTCTATTCAATGGTAATATAGGAATCTCCGTATCAACTATTGAAAATATTAAATGTTATTGGATTTGTATGAAATCTGTTGAATATGTTTCAAATACTTAAAAGAGTTTTTTTTTATTATAACATTTATTCATCAACAAGTAGTCATCTTTAGTATTGACTATCTATAAAGAATTTTAAACGCCAGTTATCAATGATTCTTGCTGGAGATTACAGTGTTATATTCCGTTTAGAAGGGTCTTAAATATTGGTCAATTTTTTTGGGAGGTTAACTAAAATTTACGATGAACAATTAATTGTTCAGTAAATATAAGAATAATAATTGAATTAAAGTAATTATTATGTATATCTGTCGATATAAAGTATTGTGTTTGAATGTTGTTATATTATTAGTATATACTTACGTATATCAAAGAAGTTTTAGTTCATAGGTTAACACATTTTCAAAGGTTGTTTACTTTAACTCATCTATATTAAATTTATAGTTTGTTTATTTTATTTAACGTCACTTTATGCTACTATGGTTGATCGGACGATGCTACAGTGGGGGTCCTAAATTTTGTCTATCCAGGTTTTAATAGGATAGGGATCTTAAACGAGTACCTGACATTGCACAGGCTCGGGACCCATTTTTAACGTCCCCTCCGAAGGACGGCATAACTAAGGATTTTTTTTATAAAATATATAGTAAGGGAGGGTATTGTAATCGTAAAAATTTTCCAATTCTAGTTTTCAACGGAAATACATGTTTTAGGGTCCTCTGAGTCGAAATAACCTGCAATGTCTGCAGTCTCATCAGTCAAAAGTCCTCCAAAAAGGGCTGTGAGTGTTTCGTATGTATAGCGCAAAAACGAAAAGTCGTGTGAAACTGAAATTTCATATTTGAGACAACTATTCGCCCGAGATGTTACAGCAACGTTTTCTTCAATATCGGTTGACCGGAAGATCTACTTTATACCATTCATTTATACCTTTATGCAATTTGAAAAAAAAAATGCTCTAACGATTATTATAATTATAATAGATTTTAAAATTAATTAGGTTTCATTCTGATTGAAATAGTCTGACAGGGCAGGAATGCCGATATTATAATTTTTCTTTCTCTATATTAACTTCAATTTGGTTGATTCTATTAAAATAACCATATCATCTTTTTAGAATTGATAAAAAACAGATAAATATATATAGATAAACAAATTTAATTTCAATTATAGGAAAAAAAATCAATAATATTTTTGTATGCGATTTTATTGTGTTTCGACATAGGAATAGTAATATAGGTGTATAATATATATAATGAAGCTAAAGATTTTTGGAAAAATATGACTGAATACTCGAAATTGTTGAAGTTTATAGAGGTTATAAAAAAAAAACGATAAAACTAACTGATTGTATTAGATAATAATATAATAATTATTTAGTAAAACACATGTTCTATCTTCTTTACGTAATAATTCCTTTGATTTTTTTTTACTTTCATTTACCTATTATATGAAATATACATTAAGGGAAAGTTTTTGCGATCGTGAAAATTTTGAATTCAGTTTGCAAACGAAATACACGTTTTAGCGTCCTCTGAGTCCAAATAACCATATATAAATAATAAGTTTCGAAAAAGGTCTGTGTGTGAGTGTGGTAACTCCTTGGCGAAAATGAAAAGTCCTATTAAACTGAAATTTTATATTTAAGTTTTAAGTTTATATACAACTATACGTCAGAGATGTTACAAAACTTCTTTTTCATCAAAATCATCTGGCGGAAGCTTACTTATACATGTATTTTGCACCTTTTAAGATTTCAAAACAGTCAATGATTTTGATTAAACTCTATACAACATGTAAAATTTGATGGGCTTTAATATGTAGTAGATTTATTCTGATTTAAATAGTCTGACAGGGCTTAATGCCGATATGTTAAATTTCTTTCTCTAAAGTACCTTTCATTTTGTATATTAAAAAAAAAATGGAACATCATCACATTAAAATTTATGGAAAACAGGTAAATATGCAAGTTGAGCGAATTTGATAAGCAATTAAAAGAGAAAAGTGAAATACATTTTTTTATGCAAATTTTGTTTTTTCGAACACAAGAGTAGTAATATAGATGTATAATATACCGTTAGATAGCTAAAGATTTTAGAAACAATATTATCTTATACACGGAATTTTATAGGTTAATGGAGAGTAATGAAAAGCCAATAAAACTAACTGATTGTTGTACATAAAAATATAATATATTAATAAATAAAACACATTCATTAGTATCTTTTAAGGTATTTGAAAATCCTTAAATTGATTTTAACAACGGAGGCAAGTAAAAGTCGTATGTTACGTGCACCAGATTTTTTTCTTACTAATGTTAGCTCTTTATTTCCGATCAGACAGTGTTAAAAGAAAAAAAAAAAAAAAAAAAAAAAAAAACGTTTCCCAGCATCCAGAACATCCTCGTGTCACTTTGAATCTGCTAACAGATAGAGATACAGAGAGATGTACATACAGTTCCAAACGTGTAACGGAAGGAGATTTCGTAAAGATGCCGCTGCGACTCCTAGAAGCTGTAGGACGTCTCTCTGAAGAGGTGTCCTAAACAGCTGGTCTCTTCCTTCGTTAACTATTGAACGCTGTCCACTTCTGGCAGGCCATGCTCTGAATATTTACAGTGGTTGGAGAGGGGAAGTGGAGATTACAGCAGACCGGGCTAGAAAGAATGCTTTTTTTTTAGGTTGGGAAGACTCTGATGAATATCGAAATATATGATACCGCAACGAAACAGATCAGACTAACTTGACGTTAAATATCATAAATATTATTATAAAAATCTTTATTACGACAATTTTCTATAATACTAGCGTTTCAGTACTTCCTTTCCTAATAGCTGCTTATCTAAAAAATATTAGCAGAAAAGAACAGATAATGATTAAGTTATTCTCTTACAGTGGATAAAAAAAAAACAAATAAAAAATAATTCACAAACCTATTCACATATATGTATTCAAAAACCTTTCTGACACCTAATTAGTTATTAAATACAAATAATAATAAGATACTTATACTTTATAAAGGTATTTATAAAGATTATTGATGATTTATTTATGTAAACCATAGTCGGTCTTCTGACTTTAAACTTCTGACCGGTAGTGTATGGTATATGGAAGAAATTCCTCAGTGAGGTCAAATTTCCAAATTATTATTATTCAAATTACTTTTCGTTATGGACATATCGTCCTCAATGCAAACCTACGTCATTGATTCTGATGTTCTTGCTTTTTTTGAATTATGTGTTATTTACGAGTATATTATGCGCCGTTTTATTAATGCCCGATTGCATAGAAATATTTTTTACAATACTAAGATTTAACTTAAAATACGTCGTAAACCTTTGACATCCTGCCCTACAGTGTCTTTTAATTATTTCCCGCTTGTCCTTGTTGAACAGATCCGTTATTTAGGCCTCCTGCTTGACAAACGTCTTACGTGGAATCCGCATACAAGACTGAAAAGACAAGAAACTGCTCGCCGATTTCACTTACTTCAAAATTTACTTGACAGACGTTCTAACCTTTCACTTAGCTACAAAAGACTCATTTACATTACAATCATAAGACCTATCTGGACTTACGAAGTTGAGCTTTGGGTCTCTTCTAAACCGTCAAACTCTTCACGTATCCAATCCTTACAATCCAAAATCCTTCGCAAAATCCTTAACGCTCCTTACTTTGTCAACAATAAAATCATCTACAAAGACCTTAATGTTCCATATGTTGCTGATTTGGCCTGTACCAGGTATCAATCCTTCCATGAAAAACACCACTCCCACTCTAATCCACTAGATTCAATCCTTGCTTCCACTTCAATTCCCGACAATCCGACGAGGCGTCTGAAAAGATTTGTCTTCATGTTTTTTTATCATTGTAGCATATTTACTTTATGTATGAACATACAGTGGTAAATTTCAATTGAATCTTATTCGAGGTATAAATATGAAGTGTAGTTTACTTATCATATTTCTATTGTCTCATAACTTTTTTGATACGTCATTATTTCTTAAACTTTAGAAGGGTTTTCTTCCAAAAAGTTACAGTTTTACATTATACCTCCCTTCTGCCCCCCGAAATGAGGGCATATCCTTCTAATCCTAGCTGTCTATGATAAGGCAAGGAATTTGAAGTTGGAATTGCTGTTTAGTAAGAGTTTGTGAGGCAACTTTGCCTTTTTCGCTGTCTTTGGCCGTGCTAATTTCAACATAGCAGCTGAATGGGACCGCTACGGGAACAGACCCTAAAAGAAAAGAAAATTTGGAGACCTGGAACTTTGTAAAGTTTAACAACCCTCACCGACCCCTACTCCTCCCCCCATCCCATACACACAAACTAATGAAATTATTATTTTTTCCTCCTCGCCTTCCTCTGAGAAGTTCGTTGTATGTTAGTGTCGTCCGGGAGATACGAGCTTCTCCGCTGTTCCTTGTTCCACCCTAAGGGCCAATTCATTTCCAAGTTTATTGTCGGGATAAGCCGAAAAACTTAGGATTGCTCTACATTTTATAGCATTACTTGAATTAGAAGTTATGAAAATGTAACCGCTAATTGAGACATGTTCCTTCTACTTGTATAATATGTTGGTTTATTACTTTATTAACAATTCTTAACAAACTATGAAAAAAAAAAAAAAATTCAGGCAGTCATAGGGACTGCCTATAGAACTGGAGATGTTTTTAAATTCTCGAATTGCACTTCAATTTTGCTCGTTCATAAAAGTCGATTAATGGATATCTCGATAAAAGTGTGTTTTATGGACCTGACATTTGTATCATGTGAATTCGGAGATTAAGGAATATGCTTCATAATTGTTTGAAATGCTTGAACTATCTGTGAAAGAATCAAATTAGTTTTTACTTCCACTTACCTATTTACGAAAAATACAATAAACAAACCTTGGAATTTAATTCATATAATTTCTTCCGACTGCACCCAGAACTAACTTCTCCCTTATATAAACACAGCCAACGATTCTCACTTCACATATAATTTTTAATTTCACTTACTTGTATATGAAATATGGGAGATACGTGGTCTAGTGGAAAGAGCACTAGTCTTCAGTTCTGCGAGTCCTGGGTTCGATTCCCGGCTGCGGTAGAATATTATTTATTCTGTTAATTCGGTCGGAAATACACACACGTCACATTCACCCTTCGACGCAAATCCTGTCCAACGGTTAATTTTAATTCCATACCGCTTCCTTCCTCAGACATAGTCCGGTATCTTGGCTTTTTACTAGACAAAAGACTGACGTAGAACCCACATACAAGACCTTTAAGAAAAGAACTCAACCGCAGATTCGGCCAGTTATACAGACTACTAAACAGAAAATCTCATCTTGCAATGGACAACAAATTACTAATACACAAGATAGTACTGAAACCTATATGGACCTACGGACTTGAACTGTGGGGAACAGCTAAACATTCTAACATCAAACGCATCTAATCCTTCCAATCCAAAGTCCTCCTTATTACGTAACCAACTGTACCCTACACCGTGACCTTAATATTTCATTTGTTTTAGACCTGGTACCATCAAAATTTTCATCAGAACCATTCTCAGCATCCTAAACCTGTAGCACAATTCCTATCCAGCACCGCCCATCCCTATAATCCTCCTCGAAGATTGAAACGGCAGTGGCCGCGAGACGTATTTTTAACATTTGAATTGGAGTTCTGACACTCGTTAGATCCTGCACTCATGTGCTGTATGTTTGTGGTTACAGCGCCCTAACTCAGCCTCCACTACCTCACACCAGTGATGCGGCTGAGATAGGGGCGCTGGGATCTCTTGGATTCCGCTTTTTCCTTCACAAGTGGATTAAAAAGCCCAGTCTGAGGTCCCTTTAGCAGTTGTGTATATATTGTGCATTGTTATGATAGTTTGTAAGATGTTTATTTATTTGCCAACTTTTTATTTATCTCAGTTATAGGTTGTTGTTTTTGGTTTTTTATTTATTATTATTTGATTGTATATATATAAATTTATTTACTTTCTATTTTATGTAATTTTACATTTATAATTATTTTTAGTATATATTGTATGAATTTGATCTCATATCACTATTAATATTGTTCATTTTGTAACAAATCTCAATAAATAAATATAGAAAATAAAAAAAGAAAAATTCGGTAGAGGGGCAATCCTAGGGTATTCCAAAAAAATTGGGATAAAACCTGGCGGCTACGCGTGATTAAGGCCTAATCACCTCATTGCACGGCCGTTGGGCCTAGAGACAGTACGAATCTTTATATGTACTTAGCCCAAGACCCTTCATTGGTTGCATTGGTACAGGTTTTTTTCTATACATGAAATATAGTAAGGGAAAGTATTATAGTAAGTCATCGTGAAAATTTTCGAATTCCAGTTTTCAATGGAAATAAACGTTTTCGGGTCCTCTAAGCCCAAATGACCAAGTTTTGCAAAAAGGTCAGTGTGTGTGGGTGTATTAGGTTTGGCGCTAAAACGAAAAGTCATATAAAACTGAAATTTTCTATTTACAAACACTATACTCCGGTAAGGTTACAGCAACTTTTTATTAAATTCAGGTGACAAGATGAGCTATATACCATGCACTTTGCACATTTTTACAAATTTATCAAAAACAATTTAAAGGAATTTGATTAAACTCGCTATATTGAGGTAAAATTTAAAGGACTTCAATACGATGTAGGTTTCATTCTGATTGAAATAGTCTGACAGAACTTAAATGCCGATACCTTAAATTTGTACAGTCAAGAAAATTAACCATATCATCTTAATGACATTGATGAAGGGCGGCTAAATACACATGTTGGATGAATTTGATGACTAAAAGATAAAAGAGCAAAACTATTTTTTATTTACGATGAATAAATAGAATAAATTTAGATAAAAAGATTATTCAGTTTCGTTTGAAACATATGATTTGGATAAAATAATATAACAATATTAAATCAGTAATAATTTTTTGCACTATTTGTCACTTTACATTACATTTTACAACTGTGTTCATAAGATATTACATTTTATAAAACCTGTTTCTTTCCAATGGCATATTATACATCTATGTTGGTGTTCATAGGTTAAAAATTACATAAACAAATAATATTGCGCTGTTCTCCTTTAGTTAGTTTAACTTTCTTTTATAGCCACTTTTTATCAATCCTAATCAGATTACAGGGGTATTTTTTCTGAATTTATAAAATTAAAGGTTCTTTAGATGGACCAAAATTAAAAATATCGGCATTTAAGCCCTGTCAGATTATTTCAATCAGAATGAAACTTATATTTATATTAATATTATTAACTTATATTAAAGCCCATTAAATTTTCAATCGATTTAATATATAGGTAAGTGAATAAGTAAGTAAGTGAATAAAAAGTAAGTAAATAAGGTATTTCAGACTAATCTTTGTAATTTGGTTTTTACTTTCACTTACCAAAATATGAAATATATATAAAGGAAAAGTATTGCGATCATGAAAATGTTCGAATTCCAGTTTTATAATGGCAATATAAAGTGACAAATAGGGAATTAACTTATTACTGATTGATCATTTCTTCTTCCAGTGGCGCGACAGGCCGTGTAGGCCCTGGACCTCGCGGTGTAAACTCCTGCGAGTTTACACACACGTTTCACGATGCAAATTTTAGTGTATGGTCATCACTCCCTTCGACTAATTTTGTGAGTGGCAACCCTTTGGCTGACAGGTCTCACATACCCGGGGGAGAAGTTGTGAGTGAATCCACATTTTTTTTACATCCTTATAAAATCCCCCCCTGGACTGGGATTCGAAATCAGAATCTGTAGCGTGAGAGACTAGCGCGCTAGCCACTCAGCCACGGTCTCCCTGTAAACTTTAATATACTTATATGATTTAATCTTAATCATATGTTTCCCACGAAAATCAATACAGCTTTTATTAAAATCAAGTTAAAATATTGGTCGAACTGAAGTATATTTAATAGTTTTTAAATTAATTTTGACATTCGAGGTAAATGTAAGTCGTGTGTAGCGCACACCAGATATTTTGATTATGTGTATCAAGTAGAAAAACATATTTTTTTTTTTGTTTTTTTATGGATTTAACAGAATTAATTTAAACTTTAATCTTTAAAGTGTGTGATTATTACCTATTATTGTGTTTGTTATTACCTAACCAGTTTTATGTTTTACCTTGTAATAGATTTACCTATCATAGCTATTACCAATTATTCATTTAGTTATTTCTTCAATCACCATCTATTTGGCAATACATAAATTAACACAACAAACAAATCCTTGAATCAGTGAATTCGTGAATTACCAGGCACAGCGTAAGGAGATCCAAGGACGACCTCACTTGCCTCAACATAACATATGTAATTTATTTTTTTCACTTGGTATGAAAACTACAGTTAATATTCACTGCGTAAATTCTTACATCCTTATTCATGATTTATGGAATGAGATTGACTCACCATATATATATATATATATATATATATATATATATGTAATTCTTAAAGAAAGTAGACTTTAGACGATTCTAAAATAGTGGTTTATTATTAATAACAATAAACAAAAGTAGATACATACAAACAGAATGAACATATAAACAACTTACCTAAAATAGTAGAATTGAATAAAAAGTCCCTTTCTACTCTATCTAGAAGCTAACAGTCAGAGATCATATGTAACCTACCCAATCTTTAAAAACACATGTGATCACACTTTGTCACTATGATAAATGGCAACACTATCTAAAACTAAATTATGATTATAATTTACACCTCCGTTGGTCGAAGACTCTTTTTCCGCAGGAAAAGAGTATGGTACCAGCTTAGAGCTATGGAAGAAATTGGCTGCCCTATGTCTCGTATTGCAGTCAACTTCATATATAGATGACGAAACTCTACGTTTTATGATAAAAGGTCCTTTCCTAACTTCATCCAACTTATCTCTATTCAATCTATTGCCATTCGAAACGTACACTAAATCTCCTTCCTGAAATTCATGTTCCTTCCTCGTTTGATCTACCCGCTTCTTATTTCTTTCAAAACTTATTCTTGAATTTTCAAATGCTTTCTGACGATCTGCACTCAAATCAGTTTCACGTTTCAATTCTTCAGGAACTATTTCGGATGTCATTCCATATAACAGATAAGCGGGTGAAAATTTAGTCGTTCCGTGAGGTGTGTTGTTGTACTCCTTGACACAAGACTCAGCCACAGTGGTCCAAGACACCTCATCATCAGTCTCATTTATTCGACAACGGATTCTGTTTACCAATGTTTGATTTAACCGTTCATTCAGTCCATTGGATTGTGGGTTGTCTACTGCTGTATAGAGCAGATCAATTCTCTTGTTTTGTAGGTATGTTCTGAACTTCCTTGCATTGAACGCCCCATATTGATCAACTAGCAACATTTTTATTTTGTTTCCTTCTGCCACTGGGTTGATCAGTTTGATGAAATCAGTAACACTTTGCCCACTGGAAGTACGGATCCAGGCATACCTAGAAAAATGATCTACCAGTAAGTGAAGGTATTTCTTTGTTGAGTTATTTCTAGCAAAACCACCTATTGTGTCGATGGACATGATATGATAGGGATATTCTGCTGGACCTAACTGAGAAAGGAGTCCGATTGGTCTTCCCGATCTAGATTTATTTTTAGCACAGATCTCACAAGCTCTACAAAACTGATTTATAAGTTTATCCATGTCTTTAAAATAATAGAAGGGTCTCAATTTTTCAGCTATTTGGCTGGTGCCAATATGCCCGTAAAATTTGTGAATTTTGTCAATCAAGTTGAGTCCTAATCCCATTGACACATATATTCGTTTCCTATTGTTTAGCATCTTAAAGCTAATTTTGTCATCTTTAAAAACCTTCTTCGAAGCTGCAATTTCATCTTTAATTGTTTCTTGATCATTTATGATGTCATCGATTTGAATCATGTTAATCACCTTCAAACAGTCATTTTCATCTTCAAAGCTTTCTAGAACTGGGTTTCTGGATAACGCATCCGCTTCTATATTGTCCTTGCCTTCTTTATAAATGACTTTGAAGTTGTACTGAGACAGATACAACATCAAATCACCTAACGCCTCATCTGTTCGGGATTTACATTTTAAATTTATAAGCGGTTTATGATCCGATGTCACAGTAAAAGCCTTACCAATGAGATAATGTTGCCAATAAACAATTGCTTCTTTTATTGCTAGGCATTCCAAATACATTATCTCTTTCTTCATTTGACCAGGGGTCAATTTCTTAGAAAAATAACCAACCGGATGTAGGATACCATCTGCTTGTGGCTGCTTCAGAACTGCACCCAGACCCGTACGGCTTGCATCAACTTCGATAACTATATCTTTTTCATGGTCATAGATTGCTAAGACTGGTGCTGTACATAGATATAACTTTAATTCTTGAAAACACGATTCACATTTATCAGACCATATAAATTTTTCGTCTTTCTTCAACAGATTATGTAATGGGGCTAATCTCTCTGTACAATGATCGATGAATTTTCGATAAAAATTAATTTTCCCCAGAAGTTGACGAACCATTTTTCTTGTCGTAGGACGTTGAAATTCTTTTATTGCAATCAAATTATCATTGATCGGACGAACCTTGCCATATTCTATTACGTGGCCTAAGTATTTCACTGAACGCATAGCGAAACCACATTTCACTAGCTTTAATTTAAGCCCTTCTTTCTTAACTGCTTCAAAGACTAAGCCCAAATGTTTCAGATGTTCTTTATAAGATTGTGAAAAAATCAAAATGTCATCAATGTAATTTACACAAAAACTACTTAAACTGTGTTTACGTAAAATACCTGCCAAAATTCGTTGAAAGATAGCTGGTGAATTTTTAAAACCAAACGGTAGGACTTTCCATTGCCAATGGCCTTTTTGCGTTATAAATGCTGTCTTTTTCCGATCTTTCATTCGAAGAGGTATAGACCAAAAAGCCGAGTTGATATCTAAAGCAGTAAACCAGCTGCAGTCACCGACATTCACTACTAGATCATCGATTCTGGGAAATGGTTGGGGCTCAGGCACTACTAACTTGTTTAGTTCGCGAAAATCAACACATAGCCGCGTTCTTTTCCCATCTTCTTTCATGAATGCTAATGTTACAGGTGATGCAAAAGGTGAACTCGATTCTTCAATCAAATCATTCTCTAATAATTTGGAAATCTGTGAGTCTATTTCCTCTTGATCAGGGTAAGAACATCTATATGGTTTCCGTGAAATATATCTGTCCTCTTTCAATTTAATGTGAGCTTCGCTATCTCCAACTATACCCACGTCAAACTTATTATTGGCAAAACACCTTTCGTATTCATTTAACATCTTCATAATGTCATGCTTTTTATTTTCATCCAAATATTCTAAATTGACTTCTAAGGAATTCTTATCATTTCCGAATGATTCATCATTTAATATTGATTTATCTTCTCTGGTTACAACTTTCGAAGAATCCTTGTCAATTCTGGCGCTTTTCACTTCGATTATGCTGTCCTTTGTTTTCTGTTTAATTCTTAGATTTTCATCTTGTATAAGTTTAAACTTCTTTATAGCATCTAAACCAAGTAATAAATCGTAATTGAAGTTACTATTTTTAACAACATATAGGTTAAGTGTATCTTCTATTTCCCCTATTTTTAAACGAAGGCTAGCCCGGCTTTTGCAAAAATTCACACCACTGATAGTTTTCAAAATACTTCTATTAGAGAGCAATTTCGATTTCAATAAACGAACAAGCTTTTCATTAACCAATGAACAAGTAGAACCGTTATCATAAACAGCTGTTACTACTTTATTTCTGTCCACTTCTACGTTAATCTTGATTAATGTACATGGTGTGAGCTTTTCCGGGCAATTTAGTTTTTTGAACTCTCTTCATTTTGAATTTCAATTCCCGAAAGATCAGTTTTGAAGCCGTCATCCAGTTCCGTCATATTAACTACATTTTTATTTTGATACGGTTTATTTCTGCATACTGACGTTGGATGAAAACGATTTTTAAAACCAAGTTCCTCGCATATGGTGCATGGTCTTCTCTCCATAGCATTTACTTTTTCCGTTTTTCTTTTCACCATGTCAGTCTTCTTCGTCTCTACATTTTGTTTTTTTTCCAATATTTTCTTCATCACGTAAGAATCATTAAATTTTTTCATTTCTCTCAAAATATCATTTACTGTCTCTATATTATCCCTATTAAGCCTATCCTGAACATCTAGGGGTAAATTATACACTATTTGATATACTCTATACATTTCGGGCATATCTTTGTCAGCTTCCAAAAGCAAACGTTCTTTCTTGAGAACATAATCGATCAGCGAACCGAACATATACTTGTAATTGAATGCTGTGCGAATCGCCGTCCAACCCTTTCTGCCATAAACTAATAAAAATGAATTTTTCCAAACTTCCCAATCAGCTATTGGTAATTTAATTAAACTTGAACCGTACCATTCTTTTGCATTACCATCCATAAACAACTTTAAAGCTTCTACCTTGGTGGATCCATCAAATATCTTAAATCTGATACATTCCTTCTCAAAAGAGGTTATCCAATTTAAAGCTTCTTGCTTTCCATTAAACTTGCTTAAAAGAAATTTGTGTTCTATTTCACTTAAAGTTACTGCATAAGTAGTTGAAATACGGTCCTCTAATTCCTTAATACGTTTGATCAAAAAAACCTCGTTGGCTGTTTTTGTTTCTCCTAATGCAATATCCATAGCACTAGCTTCATCTACATTATATTCTTCTAAATAGTGATCACTAATTCTGAAGTTATCATCTTCATCTAAATATTTATTTTTCAATTCCTGTTTAAAAGCAATAGCAACTTTTCTATAACCTCCTAATTTAGTGATAGAATTTTTCATACTCACAATTGTTTTACTTGCTAATAGTTCTTTGTGCAAGTCCAAATCCTTTAACTGCTCTGGTAAACTGTACCATACAACCTTGTCCACAGACAGAGCAGTTAACTCATACTTTGTTTCTCCTCTCTTGACAATATGGACATGAAGTTTCTTACTTGAAGCCATAGTTGAGTAGACTTTTATTCAATTTGTAATTCTTAAAGAAAGTAGACTTTAGACGATTCTAAAATAGTAGTTTATTATTAATAACAATAAACAAAAGTAGATACATACAAACAGAATGAACATATAAACAACTTACCTAAAATAGTAGAATTGAATAAAAAGTCCCTTTCTACTCTATCTAGAAGCTAACAGTCAGAGATCATATGTAACCTACCCAATCTTTAAAAACACATGTGATCACACTTTGTCACTATGATAAATGGCAACACTATCTAAAACTAAATTATGATTATAATTTACATATATATATATATATATATATATATATATATATATATATATATATATAATTAATTAACATATTAATTAATATATTAATTAACCATTAATATATTATTGTAATTGTTAATAATCAGTATTTATATTTTCCCTATTACAAAGGATGCCGCCCTCTACCTTCTTACGTTCGCAGAGAATTTCGGCTAGGACACCTGCTCAATTACCTGTACCCATACTTCAATCAGCCCACCTACAGGAAGTACTTGGACATTATAAGGCTTCGATACACGGTGAGAAATAGGGTATGTGTAGGTGAGGTGAAAGTACTCTGACGAGAGTAGAGGGTGGTGAAAAAAACGTGAGAGTAAAAATGTTCGGGTATACACGGGTGAGAGTACGCAACAGTACTCCGAAAAATGGTGGATTTGTGTACAGCTGATTATTCAGGAAAGTTGTTGAAAAGGTTGGTTAGCTCTGTCTAGGTTACTAAGTTCTTATGTAAAGATGAATGTTCAATTGGTGTCATCTTGTTTTAATAATAATAAGAGTAATTTCTAAAAATTTACTTACTAACCAACTACAAACGTAAACAACACAAGTGACAAGTGACGGGAACATGCACGCCACCTATGACAGCAACATTGCTTTGTAAAATCACTTTCAATTTTTTATATTTCTATTTCGAATTTTAACGCAAAAAAAAAAAAAAATGTATGAATCTCATACTATAATACAAAAAAATATACATATATATATATATATATATATATATATATATATATATATATATATATATATATATATATATATATATATAAATTTCGAATAAATAATTATTTAATGTAATGAATGAATTTAAATGTAATATCCAAACAGTGAAGATATACGTATTATTAAAAAATGGTTTTGGAATCTAGAAACACAATTAAATATATATGATTTTAAATAAACTATTTTTAGTTAAAGTTTGATCAAAATAATATAACAAACGATATTGTTATTAATTATCGTAATGGAAAGTAGATGAAAGTGTGATATAGTACATCAACTATCACGATATTTTCTTCCAACAACTTTCCAGAGACTTCAACGATGTGAATATCGCCATTTCACCTCAGCTACACATACCCTATTTCTCATCGTGTATCGCCGCCTTAAGTCATCTATATGTCCCTTTATTTGATCTCTGCCGCCTTTCCTCCATCCCCTCTACTATTCCTTCATATAAGTACTCCCCTCCCCTCCCAAATACTAGAGCCAAGGGATCAAGATGTTGTTAATGTAAAGTTATTATATATTGTATTATTAAGAAATTTGTTTCCATTTTTATTATGAATAAAGATACAACAGTTTATATAAAGGTGGTTGCGCTACATTGTCTAGGTACTCCTTAGCATGGACATGGACAAAGTGGACCTTCCTCTCCCCCTACCCTACTTCCTCCCCCTTCCACTATGATCCTGATGAGAGAGAGCCTAGAAGGACTTAGCCCTCAGCTGGCCGAATATCGAGTTATCCCGGAGGGGACAAATCTTATTAACCATTCTGGCTGCATTAGCGTCGGGAGGCTGCGGTCCAAGTGAGGATCTAACTCAGGTAACCCGGACTAATGGTGACCCCCTAGGTAACCCGAACCTCTTCCAAATATAGGCTATAGCTCATCCAATAGCTCTCCTCTCTCCCTAACTAGTCCTGAAGCTCCTGGCTCTGCAATTAGTGCTCACGGTCAGGTGGTCGTCTTCGATTAGTAGGCCAGAACCCTTCCGCCGTCATCCCCGTAACGAAGGAGGGGTTTGTGGTCTGAGTCGATGGATAAACTTGAGGAATACGGCAAGAGGTAAAGAGCTGAAAGTTCATTAAGTAAGAATAGGGTATTTCAATATCTCTTACTTATATATGAGATATACAGGGTGGCTCATAAACGTCTCGTCATATTGTGAGAGCAGATATTAGAGTCTAGGAGTGGACCAGCTTCTCGATAGTCTGATTCATTTTTACTTTCAGTTACCTATATATAAAATATAAGTAAGGAAAAGTATTGCGAAAATTTTTGAAATACACGTTTTAGGGTCCCCTCAGTCCAAATAACCAAGTCCCGAAAAAAAGGTCTGTAACTCCAGGGCGAAAACTAAAAGCCTTATGAAAATGAAAATTGATATTTAGGACAACAATACGCCCGAGATGTTACATAAACTTTTTCACTAAAATCAGCTGACAGGAAGATCTACTTTATACCATGCATTTTGCACCTTTTTATGATTTCCTCAAAAACGGCTCTAGCAATTTTGATTAGACTCTATTTATCGATGGAAAATTTGATGCGCTTTAATATGATGTAGATTTCATTCTGATTGATATAGTTTGACAGGGATTAAATGCCGATATTTTTTTATTATTACCGATCTTCTTCTAAAGTACCTTTTATTTTGTTGATTTAAAACAATTTGGAACATCATCTTATTAGCATTGGTAAATAACGGATAAATATGGTAGTTGAGCGAATTCGATGGACAAATAAGAGAGACAAATGCAAACATTTTTTTTTCTTATGCAATTTTTGTGATTTTGAAAACAAAAATAGCAATATAGATGTATAATATACCTTTGGATAGCTAAAGATTTTAGAAAAAATATTACCTAATACACGGGATTGTAAAGGTTAATGGAGAGTGATGAATTGCCGATAAAACTAACGGATTGTCGTAGATAAAAATATAATAGATTATTTCATAAAACACATGTTTCTATTAAAATTCAAAATAATTAATTCTTTAACAATTTATTTGTATCTTTAGATGTATTTGAAAATTCTTAAATTGATTTTAACAACGGAGCTAAGTGAAAGTTGTGTGTTGCGCGCACCCGATTTTTTAAAATTAGAATTGTTTCCCGTGCCTCAAATAAATACTATTTAAAATGTATTAAAAAAAAATTATAACTACAATTAATATTCAAGGTTTAATATTAATAAAAATTTCCTAACTTAGTTTAGGGAACATATTAGGTATGCGTGCATTTAAGATGTTCATTTATTTTTACGTTCAGTTACTGATATATTGAGAGGGAAAGTATTCCGATCATAAAAGTTTCGAATAACTGTTTTCAACGGAAATACACATTTAGGGGTCTCCTGAGTCCTTTTGAATAAGTATTAGGCCGATATTTCAATTTTTGTTCCTCTAATGAACCTTTGAATTTATAGATTTTATAAAAATTGACCATATTACCTTGTTAGCATTGATGGGAAAATTGGTAAATATATAAGTTAAACGAATTCGATATCCAACTAATGGAGAAAAAAGAAAACTATTTTGTATCCAAATCTTGTGTTTTTTTACATAATATCTCAATATATATGTATAATATACTGCTGAAAAGCCACAAATATTTCGTTTAGATAAAATCGGGAGTTATATAGTTCAACGGGGAGAGAATCCATAGATAGGTGATCTGAGGACCACGGTGATTTCCTTTAGAACTGTCTTCCAATTCTGTTAATTGTTAAGCGGTTACTTTCCTGCCGATACCTTTAGCTTTTCTATTGGCCATGTATTCTTTCATTTTTCTGCAGAACTCTACCTTACGTTCTTCGGACCATTTCTTGTTTCTTGGATGCGTGGTGCTTAACTCCTATAATGGAAATGAGGATTTATTTATTTTATTAATTTTTTTTTTTGTATTTCATGGTATCTAAATCTAACTCACTGGAGCAAACAATTATTTGATTTCGTTTTGTTATTCTAACGAGGCTTGCCCCAAAATAAATTTAGAATGTATTATTATTAGTAAATTTAGAGAGCAGAAATGACTGATTCCTATCCATCGCTTAAGAAGAGGAAATTACGGAAGTGAATGATCAAGTTAAAATCACGTCAGTTAGAAATATGCATATTAGGGTGAATAAGGACGGCCTATCATGCAGAGCCCCAAGGAGACAGTAAGGAGCCCGGACAAGAAAGCTATTAGGGGCGATTGAGGTGGGGGCGAGGGTGAGTGATGCGCAAGGAGGTCTAACATATGGTGGCGTGCGCAAGGTGAAGGATGGACAGCCGTCACGGCACGTCAGTTAGTGCGCACTATATCCAACGCTAATGTGACGCTAACTCTTACCATTAGCTCACTCTCAACTTTATCTATGCCTTCCTTAACCTTAATTTCTACAAAGTAGCTCTTCACGCAGGTTATAGCTAAGATTTTTTTTTTTTTTAAATCAAAGAATAATATTATCAAGAGCAATGGTCGTGAAAAGCCATTGATTATCGACATTAAAATACGCTCTTCACCTTTCATTATTTCCTACAAATTTATTTGCCTAAAAATTTTGACTAAATGTACCAACATTAATGTAAATTTACGAATAGAAAAAATATATATGACATTTATTTTTCATATATAGGTCAATCCATCCGAAATCGTCCAGACCTTGCCGCTCGACATTTCTGATTTTCGTGATTTTTTGATCAGTTATTCTCTATACTTTCTTGAATAAAAAACCATAAATAAAAAAATGTCTGGCCAATACTTTGAGTGTTGCAGCCGTTTCAAGTCAGCTTCACAGGCAAAAACATGTGATGGGAAAATCTTTCTTATTCCTGTAATTTTTTAGATACAAAATCAAAACAAAAATTAACAACAAGATAAGGGAATGATTTGTATTTTTTGTGCCCATGACTAATTACTTAAACAGTGAAGAAACTTGTTAAAAAAATTATCGAAAATGAATAAAAAAAAACGGAACATTTGGCGAGATAAAATTATATAAAGGAAAAGAGACGCATCTTAGATTATTTTTTCCTGTATAGCTTTGTTAAAATTTCGATCTTGAGAACATAGTACTTTTTTGTTATGAATTTTCAAAATTGGCAAAAATTCATTCATGTTTACACGGAAATATCTCAAAATGGACTAAAAGAAAAATTATGAAACTAATACAGATTACCTATCTATACTATGTGTTTAAATGAGGTAAATTTGGTCATTGAGACTAAGCTGGTTCCGGAGTTATAAAATTCTCCTAACTGCTAAAATAACGTTTTATTTAAAAAATATTAACTCGTAATTTTTCATATTTAAGAACCAAACAAATTTTAATTTTTCTCTCTAAATTTTTTTGAAATTCGCCACAAAAATACTAGTCCATTCAACGATGATCCTAACACCTAGACGTTGATATCAGCTGGTTAGTTTTAAAATGGCGGCCGATTAAAAGGATTTTATTCAATATCTCAGTTATTTTTTAAGACAGAAAACAAGTTTATTTAGGTTTTTAAACCAAAAAATAATTTCCTAAAAGTGAAAAAAGAAAAATAAATTGAAATTTTTTATATAAATACGCTCATGACTCAGTTATTTTTGACGATAGAGAGAAGTATGTATAGAGTTTTAAAATCAGTAAAAAGCGATAACGCAAAAAAAAAAAAAAAAAAAAAATGAAAAAAATTGAAATTTCACTTGTTAATCTTCCTTTTTTATTGCACTTTACTGACTTTTATACTCTATACATGTTCTGTATATCCTATAATAATAGTTTTGGTTTTGGTGGAATTTTTGAATCAAATATAACAGGGAATATTATATAATCAAGGATCACATAATTGATAATATAATCCAGGATAACAGGGAAAAACAAATGATCATGGATTTTTCTATCTATAATCTACTGCTAATTTTTTTTTCTTTCTCGAATATATTTAGGTATATAGTTTCCGAACTATTCAATAATTAAACAACGGTATCTATAAATAATGACATTGTTGGAAATCCAAAATAAATAAATAGAACTTGCAATAGAAAGTCTTAATGACAGATAAAACAAAATCGTAGGTGGCCGTAGTAACGAAAGAGCAATATTATTAAAGATATTATTTTTAGCTAGGATATGAAATTACCATCGAAATCAATTTGACATTTGTTGGAGAAATTATTTGTAAAAAGATAGCTTACTATATTTATGCTCAAAAACAATTAACTATTTAATTCTTTTTCTGAAAAAATAAAGAAAGAAGAATATCCAGTCCAATGAGGTCTTCGTTTTTTTTTTTTTAAGGCTTTTAATTTTTATTTTAGTCTAAATTAATTATTTCTGGGTTGTTAGGTGGGCGGGGGAATCACTTCGGATTCGATTTTTCAGCCGCCATTAATTGTATTTCTTGACGGCTTAAGTAATGTGTCTGATAAGTGAATTAAGTCAGGTGTTGCTCCAAATCTAATAACTCTAAAAGAGAAAAAGCCCTAGGGGATACTCTTCTTCCGAGCGGACTGTTTAGGAAAATAAAAATCTCGGCCATTTCCTTTTGTAGCGGCTATTGACAACAGATTTTTATTTAATCCACTAATTTAATATTTTTTAGATGTATTTCGATTTTTCAGATCCCTTATCACATATTTGACAAAAACAATAATTAATAAGCGATCATAGTTAAATGTATTGTACAATGAACATATATTAACTTACTTGACGTAGGTCTTTTTTAAAATAACGTCAAAATAAATCATATTGACGGGCATACCATTTATGTGTATAAATGCTTAATAATTTGCCCGATTTTAAGCTTTTTGAACTTTTTATGGCACAGGCAGTTTACGTTATAAATGAAATTAAATTATATTTGGATTCTGATGTGTTTCATTTCAGCTTAGGACCATATTTTCGGCTCTTGGAATATCTACTTACCCTGATCCTTAAAATAAACTATTATTATTATAGTAAGAGTAACAACTCGAAATAGATTTTTTATTTAATTTTTTTTTTTTTTTGGAATTATTTTTTATTAGTGGCTTGAGTTATGCACAGAAGATAAGTGGAGATGCCATAATATACCTTTGCCACTACATTCACTGCGTAAATATGCTTATCGGTTTAAGTAGTTTAATATGCAAATACCTTTAAATAAGGGCAAAAGTATAATAGTAGACACAAGGTAATAGTTCAAACAATGGTACATCCCTTAAATGAAGTTTTCGTTTTCGGTTAGATTTAAAATTATTACCATATTTTTAGGAGACATTTTAACTCGTATAATAGAACCTGAATAGACACCAGAAGGGTCTCCCTACCTAAGGTCACTCCAAGGAAGTAATAAAATAAAAAAATACATAACTATTCTTTAACAGCCGGAATCGAGTTTGGAGATCTCGGGGTATTTTGCTGTGCGTTATCACAAAATATACAAAGGAAATCGTTAGAGAGAGAAGCCGTAAATAACAGATGAACAAAAAAATACTAAAACCCTTCCAAAAATGTGTATTAAATTACTTATTAGTATATACTCCAGAAAATATTATAGATTAATTATTAGTATTACCAAAGATAATCCATATATGACATATAATTAAACTTCTAATAATTTTATAAGTTACCACCGAAAAATATGCAATTGTATTACTGTTTTACAATGAGTTTATAGCACTTAAAAATATTTCGTACATAATAAAATTTTTTTCTGAAACTAGAAAACAGGTCTTTTTTCTGGTGATAGCTTTAACTAAGAATACCCCTTAAGCTGTGTAACACTTGCTAATTCCAGCAATCGAGAGAAATAGTAGACCTATAGAAATCCACATCAGAAATACTTAAAGTGAAGTGAGAATGGTTGACTGTGTGTATATATGGAAGGTCACATTTTTTTCACAGGCAGATATGTATACAAACGTATTTATTATAGGTGGAATAGTCAGGAATCAGTCATTTTTTGAAAAGTTTTTAATTATGCCAACGTTTCGGCTCAAGCTTGTGAGCCATCATCAGGGCATTACTGAGCCATGTCCAAGCATAAACTCCGTAACGTATTTACTATATATTACCGTATTTACTATATATATATTAACGTATTTACTATATATTATGTTTCACATTTTATGAATGTATGGACATTTTCACGTCATAGATTTGTAACAGTTTTTCTCATACTATAAAAATTATTTTTTCATAACTTCATAGTGTTTCATATTTTTCATACTGTAAAAATTTTTTTAAAAAAATTGATATTGGTATTTTTAAATTATTAATTTTCTATTATCTAATTATTCATCTGTTATTATTTTTTTTTTTTCTTTATTCGTATATATTACAATTTGTCATAATAGACAATAATAATAGTGCTACAGGATCTCATTCATACAATATTTACAATATAAACAAAAGGAAAGTCAAATTACATAAAATAAAATCAAAATAAATAAACGTATACAATAACAAAATTTATAGACAAAATAAATACAAATAAATGAAGTTAACAAATAAACAAACAAAACATGTCACATTCATACCTATGTACAATATTTACAATCAGCTCGGGAACCCCAGACGGGACTTGTCTCCCCACTTGTGGAAGGACAAGCAGAGTCTAAAGGGTCCCAGCGCCTCCCTCTCAGCCGCATCACTGCTGAGAGCCAGCGGAAGCTAAGTGAGGGCGCCACAGCCACAATCACACCGCACATGAGAGGAGAATCTGACCAGTGTCAGAACTCCAGAATAGATTTTTACAATATGTCTCGGGGCCACTGCCGTTTCAACCTTCTAGGAGGGTTGTATGGATGAGTGGAGCTGGATAGGGATTGTACTAGAGGATTAGGATGATGAATGAGGTTCTGGTGGAATTTGGAAAATTTGGATGGAATCAGGTCTAAAATAAATGGAACATTAAGGTCGTGGTGTAAGGTATAGTTGGAGACATAATAAGGAGCATTTACTATTGTTCGGAGGACTTTGGATTGAAAGGATTGAATGCGTTTGATGTTAGAACGTTTAGCTGTCCCCTACAGTTCAAGTCCGTAGGTCCAGATTGGCTTCAGTATTGTCTTGTAAAGTAATAATTTGTTGTCAACTGTAAGCTTAGATTTTCTGTTTAGTAGTCTGTATAACTGTCCGAATCGTCTGTTGAGTTCTTTTCGTTTAAGTCTTGTATGTGGGTTCCACGTCAATCTTTTGTCTAGTAGTAAGCCAAGATACCGGACTGTGTCAGAGGAAGGAAGAGGTATGGAATTGAAATGAACCATTGGACAGGATTTGCGTCGAAGGGTGAAGGTGACGTGGGTGCATTTGCTTTCATTAACCTTAATACGCCAAGCATTACACCATTCCTCGATAAGACATAGGTGTCTCTGCAGAATTAAGGATGCTTTTTCAGGATCGTAATTGGATGATACGATGGCGGTGTCATCTGCAAATGTTGCCAGAAAGGTGTCAGGATGATTAGGAATATCAGCAGTGTAAAGGATGTAGAGGACGGGTCCCAAGACGCTGCCTTGAGGAACACCGACCTCAATGGGATAAAAGTTAGAAAATTCTACACCACAGCGAACTCGGAAGGAGCGGTTTGAGAGATAGGATCGTAGAATGAGGTATAGAGACTGGGGTAAATGCGTTTTAAGCTTGAAGAGTAATCCGGTGTGCCATACCCGGTCAAATGCTTGCATTCATCTGTTATTAAATTTCTTTTTTCCTTTTGTTTCCAATTATTATTATATTTGTCAATTGTCATAGCTACTGTTTCACTTTGTTTTTAATTATCAGTATAATTCCTTTTACTTATCATATTTATATATTGTATTCTACTACTGGTTGTTATCTTTTGTTTTTATAGGCCTGAAGAAGACCTATAATTTTGGCCGAAACGTCGGCACTATTAAATTAAGTTTATACTTAATCGTTTCTTCATTTAACAGCACTCTCAACTAACTTCTCCAGAAATGATTAAAAATATAACCCCACTTATAGAATTCATAAATGTAACAGGATTATCCAACCGAATATAAATATTTCGATCACGCCAGTGACCCTTAAGGATAAGGATAAGCAAATAAAGATAAATAAATAAATTAATGACATAAATCTTAATAAAATAAATTTAAATAATACAATGAAAGAAATGTATTTCCTAATAAACCAACAAGAGATAAGCGAATATTTGGTATTGTCGGATTTTTCACAAGGAATATTTTATAAAAAGATTTGATGAACTGTTGCTAGACTTCGGAAGCAGACATGGAAAGTGATAACATATAGGATTGCGGGAGAGCCATACTGGCCCCAAGCCAGCCATCTCCGCTCTATATATTGCATCGTGTATTAATTTATTCGTCAGCTTAATGTATTCCTTTAATGTATTCTAGTGCCTTGACTCAATCGTCCATCTGTTTCTTCAACTGCTATCCCAGCACCTGCTTCAGGAGTTTAAGCTTTTCAAGCCCTCTTCTGAAAGCTTTTAATCTACTTGGATTACGGTGAATAAATTAGAAATAAATATACAGGATGACAGGATTACTCAAGAGGAACGCCAATGGAATAGCCAAGGAAAGTGAAGACAATAATACAATGGAAATTCGTAAAAAAAAAAAAAAATAATAATAATAAATAAATATATATATATATATATATATATATATATATATATATATATATATATATGTATATATATAAAATAAATAAATTAAGTTTCTACTTTATTAAATGTCTTGATGACTGCACCCCAAATTAGATTCTCCTCAATGCTTTTTAAAATTTTAATTTTTATGTGTCAATTAAGCAACATAAAAAAAGAAATTTCTATCTACGCCAATCATTTAGGATTAAGCAGTTTTCTTAATAGTTATAATAATTTATAATATTAGGGGTACTCACTACGTTTGCTATAGCATATTTTTTGTGCTATTTTGCTAAACCCGTCGAGTTTCTACAGGAAATAACTGTAGTAACTCAACGGGTTTAGCAAAAAAGCACAAAAAACATGCTATAGCAAACGTAGTGAGTACCCCTATTGTATGAGAAATAGTTTTGAGCATGGAGCAGGATGCCTACTCTGGCACAGAAAATTCTCTAATGCAAATTGGTTGTCCCATATTGGAGAAATAAAATCTGGATGTGCGTCCATTTCATCCTCTGGAATAAGCAGAGGAAGGAGGAGATTCAAATCTAAAGAATTCACGAATAATGGGCAAAATTAATAAAAAATCTCGTGCGGGCAACACGACTTTCCCCGTTGTTAAAATCGAATAAATAATTTTTAAATACAGTTAGAGATGAAAATGAGTGAAACTAAAAAAACAATTAATTAAATTAAATTGCTATAGAAACATATGTTTTATTAAAATTAAAAAAAACAAAAAAACTATTGTATTATTATCTAAAACAATCAATTATTTTTATCTTCTTTTCATCACTGTTTAATTAAACAAGCTTGTAAATTAGATGTTTTTTTTCTAAATTCTTTAGCATTCCAACGGTATATTATACATGTATATTACTGTTCTTATGATCAATAACAAAAAATTGCATGTAATTGATATTTTTTCAGTTTTCTCCTTTATTTAGATATTAAATTCGTTCAAGTTATATATTTATCTGTCTCTTATAAATGTTAACAAGATGATAGGGTAAATTTTATATAATCTACAAAATCAAAGGTACTTTAGAGGAAGAAAGTTTAAAATATCGGTATTTAAGCCCTGTTAGACTATTTCAATCAAAATGAAACCTACATGTTATTGAAGCCAATTAAGTTTTACAACGATACAACTACAAGGCTTTAACCAAAATCGTTTGAGCCGTTTTGAGAAAATCGTAAGAAGGTGCAAAATGCATGTCATAAAGTAACACTCCCGGCCAGCGCATTTTAGTGAAAATTTGCTATAACATCTCAGAAAAATAGTTGCCTCAAATCTGAAATTTTAGTCTAGCACAAATTTTTGTTTTTTCGTTAGACTGACCACACACACACAGACCTTTTTTCGGGACTTGGTTATTTGGACTCAGTGGAACCTAAAACGTATATTTTAGTTGAAAACTGGAATTCGAAAATTTCCTTTACTATATATTTCATAAATAGGTAGGTGAAAGCAATATTAACAAATTATATTAATTAAATACCTCCGGTATCTTGGCTCCCGTGTAGACAAATGTCTAACTTGCAAACCGCATACTAGACTTGAGCGACAAGAACTTAATTTACGATTTGGCCAATTATACAGACTACTGAACAGAAATTCAAAATTATCTATCAAAAACAAACTGTTAATATGAAAGACAGTACTGAAACCTATCTGGACCTACGGACTTGAACTGTGGGGTCAGCCAAATTTTCTAACGTCAAACGTATTCAATCCTTCCAATACAAAGTCCTCACAATAGTTAATGCTCCTTATGTCACCAACCATACCTTACACCACGACCTAAATATTCCATTTATTTTAGACCTTACACTACCAAAATTCTCAAAAATCAGAACCTTGTCCATCACCCTAATCTGCTAGCTCAATCCATATTCAGCTCCAATCATTCTTACCTTCCCCTTAAAAGGTTGAAACGGCAGTGGCATCGAGACCTCTTGTAAACATGTATATAGGAGTTCTAGCACCGGCTAGATTCTCCACTCACGTGCTGTATGCTTGGGAATTTTATATAGGTATGAGTGACTTTTGTATATATTCTTATTGATTCTGTTTTGTATATATGTATATTGTACTATTATTTTATAAATTTATTGTTTGTATATATTGTGTGAATATAGTACAAATTTTGTACTTTATCACACTATTAAAAATGTCCTAAATTGGACTGATTGTAATTTTACTCAATAAAGATTGTTTATGAGAGTTTAAAAGAATTAAATACCAAGTTTTATTTTATTTTTTGGATTGCTTCATCTTGCTCTACATGATGAGTTGTGATTCCTAATTCCATTACTACGCAAATGAATATTGAGCATTCGGAGTAAAGTGCTCACATATCGGTGGAATATGGTCTGACTGTTGTGACGATTAGGAGGCTAACGACTATTGTAGCGGCAGTAGAAGCGACAATAAGATCTCCTAACCCGCCTGTGTTTTCTTAACGGCGCCATAAGAGATATAGGTAAATTACTTGCTGCGACACCTGCTTGCTAATTGCGGCACTAAAGCCGATACAGCGGGGCCGGAATATTGTTTATTAGTCAATATATAAAGAGGACTGTCACCTGGGGAGCTTGTTTCAGTGCGTGCTTAGTTGCAAATGTTGGACAATTTATTGGGGCTGCGGTCCTTCCATCGGCCCAAGCTAGTTGGCCCCTATCACATAACTGTCGCTTTATTTATGCCCCTCGTGGGCTTATGGGCCCCAATTATACGTTACGCTGTCACCGATTGTCCTTTCTTCCCTATATTGCCAACGGTTAGTCCGCCGCTCTCGGATATACAGCTCAATCACCTCTAATCTAGATCTCTATTATAATCGCTACGATGATATTTATGCCTAGGGTGATAAATAAAACTAGATCCGTGGCGCAATATTCCGCGCTGTGACAGTGCTTAGTTAAATAGTCAGATGCTTATGTGATTAAGCTATTATACGACCAGATTCCCTGTTGACTGAAAATAATGGTCAACGAGCTTGTTATTTGCCCTTCGTATACATATTACTTTCACTTACCTTTCTATTAATTATATAGTAAGGGAAAGTATAGGAGGGTGACAAGACTATACGATATATCTGACACTGTAAGCTTAGTAAGAACCTGATAGATATTTTTCTGCTCTACTTGGTGCACATTCATAAGTTCAAATGAATGAATTATTCCTGTATGAAAAAATTGAATAAATATCGAAAAGTCATTGACTCATCTTGTCTAAATCAGACTTTGCCAACTTCAGCGTGGTACCCATATGGACTGGAAAATTTAACTCGTTTGTCCATTGCGTTCATTCATACACTCTATAGTTTCAGAATACAGAACTGCATGTTGTGAAAACGGTTGTATCCGTTTTAAATAAATAAAACAGAAATGTCCGTCATTGACGCACCCCAAACAGTTTTCGCGCCGTGATCTCCTTCAAGCCATAACAAGAAGGATAAAGGCTCGCAGAAACCGTTCACCTTCGGCAAGCCGACCAAGAGGTTTGTAACCTCCTTCTGTTTCTTCCACTGTGTCAAGGAGTGAAGACGTACGCTAGTGAGTGAGAGTATTTTTATTGGCCGCTATTGTCGCACCCACTCTTTATCTGCAAGTTATTTTTAATTGCTTAATTTTATATTTTCCCGTGATAGTGTTCAGCTCACTGAGTAAATTGATGTACTTCTTTGTTTTGGAGAGAAAACTTTTAGAAAAGCTTTCGATTCGTCATTGACGCACCCTACATTAGCGCATCCCACGGAATGATGAAACGGGTGTTTTTTTTATTTCCCTTCAAACCTACTGCTCTGGTATGAAGAAATATTCACCATACTCAATTGGGTGCTGATCGTATATAGTAACGAATTTTTAAAAATATTTAACAGATGAAAGAGGCTATCTTAATTTGCTTAAAACCTTCGGTAGATCATTTAAAAAATCATTGGCTCACCCACTCATCATCGGCTTACCACTAGATCGTAATTATCCCACTTTCTGATTTCTGAAATAAATAGTTATTTTAAATAATTAATTATAAATGAAATTAATTATTTTGATAATTAAACCGAATCAAGCTCTGCTGAGTGCTACATCATATCATATTTCATATACATACATATTCACATACATTCATAAATTCAACTTTTAAAAGTTTTAAAAAAGACTACCCGATTGTCAATTTTGCTGAAAATGGCCCATATATATATTATATTATAATAAAATCCTACAACATCATTAAATATCATTTTTACAGAATGATAACAAATTTTTTAATTTTTATATAATGAAATGTTTATTTGTATAGAATACATTCACAACATCATAATACATTTATAGGAATTCCTTCACAGTGCGCCACTTAGTATCCGGAATTTATTTTGTGTATAAATATATATATATATATATATATATATAATATATATTATATATATATATATATATATATATATATATATATATATATATTTAAAGCAATATTATAAAAACCATTAACTTTATTTTTTTGTTTTTACTTTTATGTTTTTATTCACGCCTTTCAACTTCATGGACAACTAGTGAATGCGATGGTGTAAGTGGTGATCTTGTGGCGTGGTAGTAGTGGTAGGCGTCATAGATATAATACCCAGCGGCATCTCTTCTTGTCTTGATTCCTATTTCCTATTAGTTAAATATTTCGTAAAATAATGATAATTACAATAAAATAACAAAACTAACAATTTTAAAATACACATTATTTTGAAAACATGTTTGTTTGTTTTTTTAATCAGAAACACTATTTTAAGAAAGTAAACACTATTTATAATAAATGTAAAAAAATATATAAATGTTAAAGTATTATATAAAATGCGGTTCACTATCACGAATTTACATCAGATCACACATTTTCATCTTTTACTTTCCTCTGACCTCGCCGGGAAGCGCGGCCCTTGACGATTTAGGTTCTGTCAATAAGAATGGCATTTTTTCATCATCACTATTTTTACTTGCTTGATGAATCATATAATTTTAATTAGTTGCCAAGCATTAATCACTTTTTTTTAATGTTTTTTTTTTTTTTTTTACTTTTAATCATACTAAAGTGGGACATTACCTTAAACGATTTTGCTCGTTTTCGTGACACAGATGTAAGGTTTTAGTTTGTAATGTAATTTGTATAAAACGGATTTATAATCATTCACCCCACTGACCCATCCCCAGCATAAGTTACTGATTCAGATGAGGCTTGAACCCGCAAAAGCACTCACCCTATAACGCTATGATAATGCGGATCGTTGGCGAAATTAGGCCGTAATTAGTGGATAGCGGGCGATGAACATTATGCAGTTTTGTCGCTTATACTTTCCCGTGTTGGCTGTCAATTACCAACGGTTGATCACAATACCCAACCCTATCCGCCGGTGTTACCCCCAACCCTTGCTTCCTCTTTCGCCCGATTTTTGGTATTCGAGGGGCTATTGAGGCTCAATGAGGTTGCAAATTGAGATAGAGCGATCCCTCTTCCTAAATTTTGAAGCTCGGCAATCGAGGAAGTTTTATGTTGAGTGATTAATTATGTCCAGTAAAATGTTTTACTGAACCAATGATGTTTTTACAAAATCCTGAAACAAATATAATTTCCTTATTTTTTTTTTACCTCACTTTCATTCTAGGGACTGAAACCAATTTTGTTTCGGAATGAAAGTATAGCAAGTGTCAAATGTATTCGGAATCCTTCTTTTTTTCATTTAATACACATTTTTTACAACTATTACTTTGGATCATTCATTTTAGCTATTAAATCAAGAAGGAGACTCGAATAAAGCATAATCACTTGCAGATAACCGAAAGGAATTGTGTTTCATTAAATATCCGATTAAAAAAAAGTGAAAGTAGAGAAATCGTAATATACGATATTTACTTGTTTAAAATGTTCATATTTCCGTTAATCCTCAACATGACCTTGTGTTCTTTACCTCTTTGTAACTGATACACAAACTATAATAAAAAAGTTAAAAAAAATATTTGTAGAAATATAAGGTCAACGATCGACTAGTTGCTTTGAATGCGGTACTGATCCTGTTTGAAAATGATTTAAGAAAAGAAGATTGAAACCAAACACTGCTAACAAAGAAACCAAGACTATAGTGTTAAACTTTACTATAGTATCACATGTCGTATATGGCTGACTTATCATCCATCTTTGCCCAAGGTTGTCAGTTCAAACCTGGCTAATGGCTCTATGATTTGAAAGGTTTTAATAATTCTTGGTTATCCTTAGGAGGGAACGTAAAATGGTTGTCCTGAGCCTATGCTATTTCAGGTATTCCTGATTAAACTAAATAAAATATTAGGCAAAATTTATGACTCCCTCCGAAGCATGGTCCAATTAGCCACAGGAACATAAAGTGATGCTAAATGAATAAACAAAAAACCCTGAATATAACACTGATATTTTAACAAAAGCGCTTAAGTCTTACATAACAATTTTCCACCGTTTTGAAAGATCATTTTGAATCCTGTCTGCGAATTTCTCTCTTCATGAATCACTATATTATCTTATAAAGGGAAACTCTTTATATTCAAATACAAACAAAACTATTATTTATTTAATTATTTGAACACAGGGAAAGCTCATTTTCATAAAAATGATGGTTTAAGCTATTTTACACCAGTGATATGTTTTTACACTTAGATGTTTAAATTGATTACTTTAGTTTTTAGTAATTTTTTTTTTCAACTACCCTATTATTTCATGTCATTCCGCATTCATACTCTGGCATGTCACTGGTACGATACTCGTATGTTTTCAGTGCTGATAAAGATTGTGATGTGGATCGAAACATTGTTTTATAATTTATTTTAAAAAATAATAATAATAATAATAATAAAAAAATTAATAAATAAAATATATATATATATAATATATATATATATATATATAAATATATATATAATATATATATATATATATATATATATATATATATATATATATATAAATATATATATATAAAATATATATATATATATATATATATATATATATATATATATATATATATATATCCATTTCTTATGACTTCAAGAAATAACAAAATCATAATAAATAAATAAAACTTCATTTTTAAGTCAATGACCTATTACAATTTTCTTCAATTTAAACTTGGTATGGTGTAAAAATACAGTTTTTTTTTCTATTTTCAGAGGATATATTTTTGAGAAATGTCTAAAAGTTTAGAGGTGTTAACTGAGGTATTGCTGGTATAATGGTTGAGCGGTAGGAGGAGTATGTTATTGAGTATGATGTGAAAAAATGGTGAATACTGTCAGCTTCCTTCTTAATGCATGTGGTGAAGTTTTCTATTATATTGAATCTGTGCGTTATGGTCTTAATTGTAATTTGCTGGAATTATTATAAAAATATATACTGAACTATTTCTCTTGTATTGAAAAAAATATACAGTGAAATATTTTATTTCGTCAATCCAACACTTAATATATGTATATATTTTAATTAAAGTATATTGCTGAACATAGATTGGAGGAGGTAGGTTTTCGCTTTTATTTTGCTAAGTTTACTGAGATTTTCTAAGGATATAAGCCCAGCGGAATCTTTCTTTGTTTAAAATATGCCGCATCAAGTTGAGGCCGGGGGTTAAACTGAAATTTATCTGTTTTCCTGACGGAGATGGAAAAAGAAGAAGAAGAAAAAAAAAAACGAGAGAAGAATTAAGAAAAACGGACGAGGAACTAAATACAAAACATGTAAATCAAAGGGAACCCCTAATGACGCCTCGGATCCGAAGCCCACAGTTTTTCCACTTTTCCTAGCCAGCGCCATCTCTCAACAGAACTGCGCAACTTACCCCCACCCCGTCCCCAATAGCGACTAATCATTCAAAACTCCGCCCCTTTTTCACTATTTCTTCCTCTTTTTTTTTTTTCGAAAAAAGTTTCCTTTGAAACATTTAGCGACGAGTGGTGAGATATGGGGCAATTCGGAGGCGACATGTCCGCTATGGTCGTTGTGCCTGAATTATTGAAGAAAGTTGAAGAAAATTTCGCAAAGCCTTATTAACATAAACCTGCTTAGCCCTGTGACAGTTAAACCATTACCTAGTTGATTTCTTCCATATCCTGTGGTTTTATAAACACTTTATTTGTAACATATCTTCCATATCAATTAACGTTTGTTCATTTAACGTCACTTTATGCTACTGTGGCTAATCGGACGATGCTACAGTGGGACTCCTAAATTCATCCTATAGGATAGGGATCTTTAGCGAGTATCTGACGTCGCACAGTCTGGGGACCACCTTTTTACGTATCCTCCGAAGGACCGCATAACTAAGATATTTTTACTACCATAATAAAATTGTAGGACCACCTGCGGGTTTCAGCCCGTGACCTTTGGCATAGAAGACGGTTATGCTAGCCAATCTGCTACAGCTGATCCCATATTAATTAACGTATAACTCTCCTAGCCTTATGTCTCGGGCAACTATTGTGAGAGTTTTTCTTTTATGAGTTGATACCGAAATTTCAAAATTGAGGGTATTTTAACAGTTTTATGTTGCAATGTACATAACATGAAAAAAGAAAACAAAAAACTTAAGGATTTTGTTATCTACACAAATAGAAATCGGCTGTGCAATGAGGTGATAGACCGAGATCACCCTCAGCCACTAGGTTTCTCTCCACGTTGGATACCTGCTTTACAAAGCTCGAAGTGGCATAAGAGTGCCTCCAATAAATAATGCTCTGCTACAGCCGGTATTCGAACCCAGAAATTGGAGAACAGTAGGCTAGTGTTTAATCAACTAAACCATGCTGCTTCCCTAATACTTAACCTATCTACTCTTAATTATACACATTTTATTATTAAATATAAAAATCATATTATCAGAAGACAGCGGGAAAATTTAAACGTTAATAAACTTGTTTTGACATTTCTTTAATCATAAGATTAAAGAATCTTAAGATAAATCTGATAATTTGACAGATTGTTGCAGCTAATTATTTAACAAATGTTAATTAATTATAAATAATCTCAGCGTATCTTTTTGGATCACTTATTTATGATAAAAAAATTAATATTACCTTACTTTTAATTAACATTCAAAATGATTCCATTACTTTTGATCATTAAGATAGCTGACTGATTCTGAGATCACTTTGTTGAGCGGTATAGTATAACTGGTGGCGCCTGACTACGCGAGGACGTTAAAAACGGCAATTCAGGACGAAATTTGAAAACTTTCCTAGTTACTGCCACTTTCATGCAATTCACATCTCATGATTTAGAATTGCAGTACTGCTCATGGATAGTAACTCTACACGTATTTCATGTCAGTTTATTGTATTTCCATCACATTTAGTTGATGATTTTTTTTAATACATTTGTAAATATCCATAGATATATTTGTACAAAAAAATATTTTTTTTTCTAAAAACCTTGTATGTGTATAAATGTTTGACTATGCTTACTGAATATGACGTTTAAATATATTTTGTAGCTATTCTAATAAAATATTCTGTCCTTTTCACTCATACTTAAACTATATTTGTTTTTCCAAAATATTATTTATCTCTAATAATTTTTCGGGGCACCCTTCATACTTATATGCCTTAGCGACTTGATATCGATACGTTCAAAAATATAGAATTTTAAGAAAGAAATATCTCATTTGTCATTTTATATAATAATACCATTGAAAGAATTCATATTAATTTTTAACTTGAAAGGTGTCGGAATCATTTATAACATTCCTGAATACAAATTTACCTTTTTCGGAACACACCGGATCTACTTCATGGTTCCTGAAACGGAATAAGTTAGATAAATAAATAAATAAACTGAGGATATACAAACCATACGAAATAAAGTGTCACTGAGACAAATTACGTTACACATCCATCCTAAAAATCAACAAAAAAAGCTACTCCCAGAGGCTTGGCAGGGGATTCTGTCCTGTCAGACGTTTACATGTCAATTATGTGTCACGCGAGGAGCAGCTCTAACTCAGAACTGATGAAAATTATTTATGAAATTACTGCTCTACATTAAATATTTAACTTAGTTCGTAAATTAAAGTCTGGATGTCTATTTTATTCCAGCACCAACTAAATATATAAAAACCAAATTAAATAAATAAAAAAAAACGTCAATATTTAATTAACACTATATTTATAATCACATTATTTATATACAATCATTGATTTATTAATATGGTGTTTTAGAAGCGAATAGTTCTAGTTCAAATGTTTGGTGATCACGGCAATACTTTTTAATTTGGTTCACATGAATATTGCCCATGAATCATTGATAGTTAATGGATTTTGAGTGGACTGCATTTCTTGAGGTTTTTGGATAAATAGCATATTTTAACAATTTTTGATCTTTAATTGATTTATAAAAATCGAAATGACACTTTATAATATACAGATTAGTTAACCATGGTAGGTTGAATGTTATTCTAATTTTGAATATGTTGCTTGATTGTTTGAGCTCTTAGTGGTGGTGGCTGGCCCCTGGCCCATCATTCTCCCTGCTCAGTCTTCCTGGTGTTTTTACGCACATATTGTGAATCTTCATTGCCCTGTCCATTTACACACACTTCTTGTCTTCACTCAAAGTCATTTTATGAGGCAACACTCCTTTTTGCATAACTGGCACTCACTTGACAACAAAATAGGAGGGTCCGAAATCGTGGAACCACCTAATTACAGTTGATAATAACTTAAAATTCTTAAATTTTCTCTTGTCCAAGGAAGATCCTCGAATGTTAAATATAATAATAAATTTATACTCTTCGTATGTAGTCATTTTAATATAAAATAATCTATGGAGTTGGAAAACCATATAAGAATTATTACTAGAACTTACTTATTCGAGGTAAGAACTATTTTGAGTGAGCATCAAGAATCAAGTTGGTCGGCAATATTTTGAAGATGCAGCGAAAGACTTCGAAACGTCAATGATAACATATGAATAATGTGATAATAAATATAGTGTTTTAGAAGAGAATAGTTCTAATTTAAATATGTATCTATTTATAGAAGTTATGACAGTACAATGATTTAATCTAATTTAAATATAATAATAAATGTATAATCTTCGTGTTTTATTAATTTTAATGTAAAATAGACATAATTCTTAATTTTCAAGATTTAAAGAAATCTTTTTTAAAATAGGTTATATGAAAAAAAAAAACTTGGTACCGGCAACACGAAATAAAAAAATACTTAAAAACAATATTTTTTTGTTATTTCTCCTTTAATTGGTTGTCAAATTTTTCCAAATTGTATATTTAGCTGTTTTTAATCAATGCTAATAAGATGGCACGATTCATTGCTTGAAATATATACAATTAATTGTACTTTTTAGAAAGAAAATTTTTAATAAATAGGCATTTAAACCTTGTTCGACTATTTCAATCTGAATGAAACCTACGGGATATTAAAGCCCATTAGATTATACATCAATATTGCCAGTTAAGCCGAAATCGTTAGTATACAAAACTGTTGAGTACATAAGTAAAATATAATGTACTCTAAAGGAAAGCGGAGTACATTTTGCACTTCGCAGTGTCTAGCTACTAAGGCTTTTTTTTTTTTTTTTTCTTTTTGTATTATGTTATGAATAGAAAGAATTAAATATCGTATAATAATTTACAGCGTTTTTTTTTTTTTTCACCAACCTATATGAAATATATACTAAGGGAAACTATTGCGATCGTGAAAATTTCAGAATTCCAGTTCTCATTGAAAATGCACGTTTTAGGGTCTTATAATACTAAATAACCAAGTCGCACAAAAAGGTGTGTGTTTGTGTGGTTAGACTAGCACGAAAACGAAAAATTATACGAAACTGAAATTTCTTATTTAGGACAACTATACGCCCGAAACTTTTTCGTCTATGTTGGTGAACCAAAAGAGCAACTTTTGACCATGCATTTTGCCTGCATGCATTCTACATTGATGTAAAATTTTAATGAGTTTTAATATCATGTAGGTTTCAGTCTGATTGAAATAGTCTGACAGGGTTTAAATACCAATATTTTGAATTCTATCTCAGTGAAGTACTTCGAGTTTGTAAATTTTATAAAAATAGTCATATCATTTTTACTTAATATAAAAGTTGAACAAATTTGATACTCAACTGGAGGAGAAAAGAGGAAAGATGTTGTTTTAGGTAATTTTTTTGTTTTCCTGAACTATAGAATAGTAAAATAGATGTAAAATATACCGTTGAAAAACTAAAAATTTCAGAAAAAAAATATCTTTCACACAAAATTGTAAAAGTTAATGGAGAGTGTAAAAGTCGATATTACTAACTGATAGTTTTAGATAATATAATCCATTATTTAATAAAACACATATTTATAACCAAAATCAATATGTTTAACTCCTTATTAATTTCACTTATTTTCTCTCTTTGAAAATTCTTTAACTGATTTTTAAAACGGAGGTAAGTGAAAGTCGGGTTTTGCGAACATGAGACTTTTTTTTCGTTCATAGTAATGAAGAAGATATAATCAACATGAACTGTACAATTTTTCTGAATGAATACTTATTCCTGTGCTTCTAGAGAAGGAGGCTGTGATATACACGCACTTAAGACCACCCAGTGCGTCAGGGTGGGTAAGAGAATAGATCTCTGCGGGAGGTAGATAAGGGTAGGATAGAAACTATAAATCTGTACTGATTGGAGTTTTGATGGATCGGAAGACATTTTTTTATTTATTTTATTTTTTAAATATTTCATAATAGTTTAAAATTATATTTTTTAGGAATGTAAAAAGCAGAGAATATGCCATTTGTGGATAGTATTCTGTAGAGTTTAGGTTGCGTCTTTAGAAGAAATTCAGCTGACTTAAAATACTTCTCACAGCATTGAAACATGGCTTTAGAGCTGAACTGAAAATAAATTCCAATAAGTCCTATAAGATCATTTTTATTTCTAAATCTATGACGTCTTGCTCCACTATATGCTCTACCAATATTCCACATGTTTCTGTTGAAGAGCTATAGATTTATCACAAAAGGCTGAAGTGAACACACCGATAAGTGAAACACTTGGCAAACCATCCAAACTTGGAAGATGCTAGAAATAGTTCATTAATATTACCATTATCTGACTGATTAAGAGGATCGTGTACCTACTAAATTCTGAAATCCCTCCTACTTCCAATGGGTGATAAATATATTATAAATTTTAAATGCTTCTTATAATTCCCTGATAAAACCATCTAGAAACTTTGAATTCCAAATTCACTCACAAATCCATTATCGTTTACAGTCATACCAAGACTTACATATTGTAATGAACAAATGCTGTTCAGTAGAGATGGTTTTTTTTGCTGTATATAAGCGACAGATGCTCAAACTGTTATTATTGTCTATTTATATTATTTGTCTCTATTGTATTAATTTATCGCATCTTATTCAAAATAGATATGAATGGCATAGTTCCTATTGCTCCCTTTTTTCACAGTCTGCTCTTCCTCTAGGTAGTATCCAAGGACCCATTCTTTACACAGTTTATACATCTGATAACACATCCTAACACTTTTCTTTCTACCAATGCTGACGACACTTAGGTATTTTTAGTGGATAAATCCAGTTGTTGCTTCACACACTCTTCAATCCCATATTAGAAACCTTGAAGTATGATGTCAGGATCAGAGGTGAAAAAGTAATTATAACAAATCTTACCAAATAACCTTCATCCTTCGTCGCAAACCTATGACTTCCTGTCCTAAATTATCCTTTAATTACACACCGCTAGTCCCTAGGACTCCACCTTCACAAACGTCTCATTTAGAATTCTCATAGAAGACTAAAACGAAAAGAAATAGTCCGGCGTTTGTGATAACTTCAGCACTTACTGGAAGAACGCTCATACTACAAAAGGCTTATTTATTTATATTACATCATAATGCCGATATGGCCATAAGGAGTAGCACTATTGTACTCTACTAACCTTTTGAATTCTTCTCGTATCCAATCCATAATCCTTTGTGAAATCCATAATTCTTCTTAATTTTTCAAGTATAAACTTATCCGTATTCCTTCATGCTCCATATTTTTCTGAATTAGCCCGAACGAGATGCCTTCCATGATAAACTCCATTCCCATTTTAACGTACTAGTTTCAATCCTTGATTCCTCTGTAATCTTCTGAGACGTATGAAAAGAAGATGGCCACTGGACCTTCTAAGTTAGAACTATTATTACAGATAGTAATCTGTACATGTATTTTATGTCATTGTTATATATTTCTATCACATTTACTTAAAGTATTTCTTAATATAGTTAAAATTTCAATTAATGTGTAAAAAAAGAAAACAAATAAGATACTGGATTTTATAAACATAAATTTGAGGTTGAAATCATTGACAAAGGAAATAGAGTTCAATGTTTATTATGATTTTATTGTTTCCTTTTATATTATACTTAATATATTATTTTAAATTGTTTACTCTAAATCTTCTTTTTAAGTTATGAATATTTAGCATTAATTTATTATTTTTTCAGTAACTTAAAAACAGTGTTAATCGTGTTGTCACATCTAAGTCATCCTTCTAAAATCCTGAACATATTTTTCAACACCCCTCCAGTGGTGTGCGTCTTTTAAGACATTTTCCTCCAGCGATCGATCAAAATGGATTCCCTCTTTTCGAAAACAAGCGAACTCCGCTAAGAAAAAAAAAAAAACTCCCTTAGGCTGAACATGTGCTCGGAAGTAGGGGATGATAAGAGCAATATTCGGAGACATGAATGCCCCATAATTCAGTGATGGGCGGGGTAGTTCTAGAGGGGTCCTGCTACTTAATGCCAAGAGTCAGTCTTCGGGAGCAATCCTCATGTCTGGGGCTCAAAGATTTTGATCTTATATTAATACAATTTTTAAATAAATAACTATTTTTAAATAACTTATACAAAAAAAGTTATCACACACGTCTGACACAAATTAAAAAAAAAAAAAAAAATCTGATGGACGCATCTCGTCTTCATTACTCACTTTCCTTCTTGAAATAATTGAGACTTCGATCTCCAAAAGTTATTAAAGGATATTTTTGACGAAAATGATATTTTACACATTTCTATTGGGATGGTTTAGTTTTATTAAAATTCGTCATCTGATTTCATCTAAAAAAAAAAAATGTTTTAATAATTTACACCAAAATTTTAGTCCTTTCCAAAAAGCATTAAATACTCGTTTGATTTCATCTCAAAACGTACCGTATCCTTTGTAAAAGTACAACCTTTCCGTTCAGGTCCTTTTAAAAAGTACCATAATTTCTATTATACAGCAGCACCACCAAATTCTCCTAATATATTACCTTTAATTAATGATACTAATAATAGCATGTCTTGTATCACAGGTATTATTTTGATAGATTATTTAACCTAATAAATAGGTTTTAGGTTGTTTTATACAATTTGGTTTTACTAAGTAAAATATTAACTTTTCAATAGAAAAGGGATCAAGTAAATTGGTTCGATAATAAACAAATGAGAGATGTTAGCGTTTCCTGTAAAATTTTCATTAAAATTAAAATGAGTGAATATAATGCATTTTTGAAATCAATGTATCAATTGTTAAAAGTTTAATATAGGTAATTGTTTAAATATTGAGCTTTCCGGCAGTTCATTCTTACTTTCATGTAAATTATTACTGTAGTCCAAACATTACTTTATTCAGCCTGAAAAAAGTATTTCAGCTTTAATTGATCATCAAATTTCTTCATATTTAATCAATTTATTTTATTTTATTTTTCTTACAACCTAGTTAATGCTTTGAAAGGAACTGAAATGAAGATTCTACTCTCAAAGTCATTCTAGTTTTTGTTTTGATCTTTGTTTTGATTTGTCAAAAATCTCTAGAGTTATATTTATTTTTTTTTTTTACTAGTGAAAGAAATATTTTAACTCGGGCACCAACTGAGTCTTAGTCAGACTTTATAAATTTATTTCAAGCATGTATCATGTGGTGTGATTAGTGGTATTTTTATTTTATTTTTTATTTTATATCCGTAGTAAAGCTGTAGGGCTCTACTAAACCAAGATTACTTCAATCATCCAATCCTCACAATCCAAAATCCTTTATAAAATCCTCAATGCTCCTTACTTTGCAATGAACAAAGTTATCCATAAAGACCTCAATGTTGCATATCTTGCAAAGAAACTCCAGTTCTACTGTTAACCACTAGTTTCAATATTTGCTTCGTCTTCATAAACTTTCCATTTCCAATTTATGAAAAGAAGATTGATCAGAGACCTTATACTATAAATATTTTTTGAGTGATGCCAATAGATGGTTTCTCTACATGTGTATCATGCATTTTCATAGTTCTACTCTCATTTACTTGATGGGTTATCGATGAATATAATATATATATATATATATATATATATATATATATATATATATATATATAATATATATATATATATATATATATATATTAATAATATCTTTGGTTTGTCTTTGTTGATGAAAGTAAAATATTTTTACTAGAAATATTTTTATAATATATATTATATATTAAATACTTATAATATGTTGGATATTTCAGATTGTTAGTTCTAAACAAAATTAATATTATTTCAGTAATCGATATTTACCAGATAAAATAAGAACTGACATTTTCCCTCGGTTGGTCTTTTCCGAGAAAATACAGGAGGAAGAGTTCTTGAAAGGAGACAAGAGGTCGCTCGGATTTCGGAAAAAGAGCTGGCTGAGCGACCCTCAAGACTCGGCTTACAAAGAAGGCCAATACCACCGGACACCGAGCTATTGAAGGGAGCTCTCCAAGACTACTGCCGTTCCTGTTTTATGAAAGAGAGTGGGGCTTTAATTTGGGGTCCACTGGCCCTCTTTGATCCTTGGCTAATTAGTAAAGACTTTTAATTAACATTCCTTTGTGTCCTTGGCCCTTTTCCTTTGGCTTCTAGGCAGGACAGATTAGAAGGGCGTCAGGTGTCCTGTGGTCTGTCCTTCCTACCCCTTCCAACTCCCTCCAGGTTTTTCGCCCCTTCGGAGGAAATTCTTTACTCTTTAAAGGAAAAAAAAAGATCCTGTCGAGGAAACCGATTTTCAGAATTCAATTCTGTCAGAATACTGCCTTCGAAAATATGGTTGTTGAAGAATGATATAGCATTCAGTACTTATTACAAAAAAAATAATATTGCTAACATTTTTTTATCATGATAAAATGCAAGATAAGCAAGCTTTTAAAATTACAGAACAATAAATTGATGGACTATAAATCTATTATAATATAAAAAACAAAACATATAATTTAATTTAATATGAGAGTTCTGCGCATGCGCGTGAGTATTGCAGTCATATTTCAAGTCGGCTCTCGGATTTCTTGCTTTTACAGTTGGATTTCACTTCAGCACAGTCTTGAAAACATCATCAGACTTCAGGATAACAACAACAGTTATTATTGGAGCAAACAGCGGTAAGTTGTGATATAATTTACAGTGTAAAGTGAATGCTGAGTCACCTCTTCATATCAGCTGATTGCCAATAGCCCGGCAAGGCTGGTCTTGCTTAACTTTTTTTAAGTTATTGTTTTTTTCCCACATCTGGTTATTATTTAATTACTTTCTATACATGAAATGCGATATTATCATCAAGTAATGTCCTCCAAAGCTTCAACTAAAAGATCTAGATCTAGTGGTTCAATCCCGTCACCTACAAAACAAAGACCCCGCCGTGATACTAATAAAAGATTAAATCTACAAGCAACCCCTTCCGGTACTAATTCAGAATCTGAACCACAACCTGGCACATCGTCACAAGGGATGACTGACGAATCGCCGTTTTTCACCCCAAATCCTTTTCAGATTTTACATAATGAAAAAGAAAACATGGAATCTACTCCTATACCTAGTGAACCACGGCCTCCTCCAATATTTGTCAAAAATATTAGAAATTTCCAGTTGTTGTGTGCGCAATTGAACAAAATTACCGAATCTACCAGCTACTACTGTATGAGTAGAATCAATGATACCAAAATATCTCCTACTACTGCCGAGACATATAGAAAAATAGTGAAATACCTAACTGAAACCAAAGCAGATTTCCATACCTATCAGCTACGCCATGAGAGAGCTTTAAGGGTTGTAATCAGAAACTTACACCCCTCGACACCAGTTGAAGCTATTAAAGAAGAACTAACGGAGATGGGCTATAAAGTGCGGCAAGTCACTAACGTCCTAAAGGATAAAATTCCTCTACCTCTCTTTTTTGTGGATTTGGAACCAGCTGAAGGAGTTGAAAAAATCTATGACCTCAATAGATTGTACTATTCCAGTGTAAGAGTTGAAAAACCTTACACAAAGAGAGAGATAATTCAGTGCCATAATTGTCAAGCATATGGTCATACTAAAAGTTATTGTCATCACATACCTCGATGCGTGAAATGCGGTGAACAGCACAAGTCTGTGGAGTGTACAAAACCAAAATCAACACCAGCTGTATGTGCTCATTGCCTGAAAGACCACCCGGCCAACTATAAAGGATGCCAAATCTATAAGGAGCTGAGGACCAGGTTTCAAAAACCTCAAGTACTGGATGAAACAGCAAGACAAGTAAGAAACAGAAGAGAACCCTCAAAACTTATTGATGCCAATGTATCATTTGCCCACCTACTTGGAGGTGGGAATCAAAGTACTGAAACCGTGGCCCTGCCGGAACTACAGAATGTACCTCAATCCATTCCACATATACCTCTTTCTCAAAATGTAACCAATCCTAAGAATCCTAATCCACCACAAATCTCTCATATTCCTCCTCCTTCAAACGCCACAGACCTTACCAGTTTGATGACATCCTTTATTTCCGAAATTAAATCCCTTGTTATGCCCCTAATATCACTCCTTACGAATCTCGTAACAAATCTCATTCCTGCCTTAAAAAAACCATAAATGACCTCACCTAATTCCTTATCCATTCTCCTTTGGAATGCGAATGGTGTTAGAACTCACACTGACGAACTTACAGCCGTACTGCAGGACAAAAACATTGATGTTGCACTCATTACTGAAACTAGACTAACCACTAAACAGTACTTTAAAATACCAGGATATACGACATACCGAACAGACCATCCAGACGGCAAAGCCCATGCCGGTACTGCTGTCATAGTCCGCCGATCCCTCACCCATCACTTACACCCAATTTCCGCCCACGATTACCTACAAGCAACTTCCATCGTTATCAAAACCTTTTCCTTTCCGCTTATCATCGCATCAGCATACTGCCCTCCTAAACATCCCATTTCCTCTGCCCAATTTGGATCCTTCCTCAACTCCTTGGGTAATCACTTCATTTTGGGTGCAGACTTAAACGCTAAGAACCAACAGTGGGGTTCTAGAACCACCAATTCTCGTGGACGGACATTGCAGTCTGCACTCAACTCCCGACGCTTTCATCTCCTACCTCCCGATTCTCCTACCTACTGGCCAACAGATCCTAACCGTAATCCTGACATCCTCGACTTCTTCACCCACAGCGGATTAGGCTCTCTGAATTTTTCCATAGCTCGCCTTGATGAACTATCCTCTGATCATAGTCCATTGATTCTAAATGTATCCATAACACCTATTCCTAAACCTATCCCACCGTCATTCATTAGGGGCTCTGTCAACTGGAACCTCTTCCGCGAAATTCTCACTAATGATATTGACCTCAGAGTGATTCTCAAAACCCCAAATGACCTTGACGACGCCGTATATTCCTTTACAACCGCTATTCAACAAGCCGCCTGGACTGCCTCCTCTCCCAAACAATCCCAAATAATTCCTTACAAAAGCCATTTACCACAACACCTGACAGACCTCATCAACAGCAAACGTCGAGCTAGAACATTATGGCAACGCACCCGCCACCCAGAAGATCGCCGCTCCTATAATTTTTTTTGTAGAAAATTAAAGCGGGAGTTGGCGATCTTCCGTTCCCAATCCTACAATACCTACCTCTCCTCTCTCTCGACTCGTGACAATTCCCTGTGGAATGTCACGAAGAGAATCCTAAAATCCCACACCATTTCCCATCCTCTCCGGCGCTGTGATGGTTCCTGGGCTGCTTCTGACAAGCATAAGGCCGAGGAATTCGCACAGCACCTTTCCAAAGTTTTTACTCCTCATCCAGAGCTTAATCCAACCCATACTGCAGCAGTTGAAGAGTTCCTCACGTCACCAATACCACTATCCTTACCACCTAAAGCAGTTAATCCCTCTGAGGTCAGATATCTTCTTAAAAAGCTTTCTCTACGCAAATCTCCTGGATACGATCTCCTTACTCCCCAAATCTTAAGACAACTTCCACCTAAAGCCATTACATTCCTTACATATCTCTATAACTGTATCCTACGCACTACCTATTTTCCTCTCTTATGGAAACATTCAACTATGATCCTTTTCCTAAAACCAGGCAAACCTTCTAACAACACGTCATCTTACAGACCTATCAGCCTACTTCCGATCCTCTCAAAAATTTTCGAAAAGCTCCTACTAAAACGAATCCTAGCCAAATTTCAAAATTTTCCTTCACATCAGTTCGGATTTCGTCCTCAACATTCCACGGTTTCAGCAAGGACTCCGAGTTGTAGACCACATTTCCTCCGCCCTTGAGTGCAAGGAGTATTGTTCGGGTGCCTTTCTGGACATAGCTCAAGCTTTTGACCGGGTGTGGCACCCGGGACTGCTCTTTAAGCTCAAAACCCATTTACCTCAATCCTTATACCTAATCCTCCGATCCTATTTATCCAACCGCTCCTTCCGAGTTCGCTGTGGTTCCGAATTTTCCGAACAATATACTGTTGAGGCCGGTGTTCCTCAAGGCAGCGTCTTAGGACCCGTCCTCTACATCCTCTTCACCGCCGATATCCCTACCGACCCCAATACCTTTCTGGCAACATTTGCTGATGACACAGCCATTTTATCATCCGATCCCGATCATGAAGCAGCATCGCTAAATCTCCAAAAGCACCTTTCCCTTGTCGAAGACTGGTGCAATGCTTGGCGCATTAAGGTGAACGAAAGCAAATGCACTCACGTCACATTCACCCTTCGACGCAAATCCTGTCCAACGGTTAATTTCAATTCCATACCGCTTCCTTCCTCAGACACAGTCCGGTATCTCGGCTTTTTACTAGACAAAAGACTGACGTGGAACCCACATACAAGACTAAAAAGAAAAGAACTCAACCGCAGATTCGGCCAGTTATACAGACTACTAAACAGAAAATCTCATCTTACAGTTGACAACAAATTACTAATATACAAGACAGTACTGAAACCTATATGGACCTACGGACTTGAACTGTGGGGGACAGCTAAACATTCTAACATTAAACGCATCCAATCCTTCCAATCCAAAGTCCTCCGAACAATAGTTAATGCTCCTTATTACGTTACCAACTGTACCCTACACCATGACCTTAATATTCCGTTTGTTTTAGACCTGGTACCATCCAAATTTTCCAAATTTCATCAGAACCTTAGTCATCATCCTAACCCTCTAGCACAATCCCTATCCAGCACCACCCATCCCTACAATCCTCCTCGAAGATTGAAACGGCAGTGGCCACGAGACCTATTGTAAACATTTAAACTGGAGTTCTGACAATGGTCAGATCCTCCACTCATGTACGGTATGTTTGTGGCTACAGCGCCCTAACTCAGCCTCCACTGGCTCAGACCAGTGATGCGGCTGAGATAGAGGTGCTGGGATCTCTTGGATTCCGCTTTTTCCTCCACTTGTGGAGGAAAAAGCGCTTGCTGGGGTCCCTTTAGCAATTGTATATATTGTATATAGTTATGATTGTGTGTAAGATGTTTATTTATTTGCCAACTTTTTGTTTATCTCAATAATAGGTTTATGTTTCGATTTGTTTTGTTTTTTATTTATTATTATTTTATTGTATATATTTGAATTTATGTTATATTTTTTGAAATTTGACCATTATTATTATTTTCTGTATATATAGTATGAATGAGGTCTCTTATCAATATTATTATTGTTCATTTTGTAACAAATTGTAATATATCTCAATAAAAAAAAAAAAAAAAAAAAAAAAAAAAAAAAAAATTTAATATGATTTTTGTTACCATAAGTTTAATATAGCCGTGGTTCTGAAGCCTTATGATGTTCCAAAACAAACAAATGTATCATTTTAAAATAGCTCGATAAAACATTTATATATATTAAAGTATTTCTAAGAAGTATATTAGACAATGAATTCCAATACTATACAGTATCCAATAGTATGGGTGCTATATCCATTTCGGGAAAAAGGAAAATGTCATTATTTTTTTATTGAACCAATTTACCTAATTCTTCCTAGATTAAAATAAATATTTTTTATTACTTGATAATTTTTACTTTCACTTACTATATACCAAATTGTAGGGAAAATTATGGCGATAGTGAAAATTTTTGAATCCAAGTTCTTAACGGAAATAAATGTTTGAGGGTACCCTGAGTCCAAATTAACAAGCCGCGCGAAAAGGTCAGCTCGTGTGAGTGGTGATTCTATGTAAGTCGTAAGATACTTAAATTTCATCTTTAATGCAAGTATACACCCGAGATGTTTCAACAACTTTTTCGGCTTACTAATTTATACCATGAAACTTTGAAGATTTTCTCTAAAACGGCTCTAACAAATTTGACCAAACTCGCTTTTCCGATTTAAAATATATCTTATGGTTGACTGACGCCTTCTCAGCTCACACAACCACCCTGAAGAAGGCCTATAATTTAGGCCGAAACGTCGGCACCAATAAATTAAGTTCACGCTTAATTGTGTGTTAAATTGACTGCACCCTGAACCAACTTTTCTGATAAAATATTTCTTGTAGGTTTCATTATAATTTAAATAATCTGACAGGGCTTGAATGCCGATTATTTTAAATGTGCTTCTTCTAAAGTATTTTTTATGTTTTGGATTTCAGAATATTGACAATATATCCTTATCAGCATCGATATAAATATTTGAATATACTAATGGAAGGAATTTGATAACCAACTGAAAGGACATATATATGTTTTATTTTATTTTACACAATCAGAATTATTTATTTAGTTTAGAAGTATAATATCCTGTCGATAAACTAAAGATTTTAGAAAAAACAGTCATCTTAAGTACAAAGTTTGGGGTGTAACGTATAGTGACAAATAGGGTATACACGCAAGTGATTATTGTTATATCATTTACTCTAAAACATATTTTTAGAATGAAACTCATTATAATTATTTAAACTTGCTTCAACTTAATGATGAATAGTTAATTGAACATAATTTAATGAATAGTTATTACATTAATTTAAACAAGCAAGGTAAATGAAAATCGCGTGATCCCCGTAAAAAAATAATTTGGTAATGGGAGGAAATATTTTTAGTATGATTTAAAATTAAACTAAATATTTGCTTGGTACCTTTCAGAAATAACAATAGCATTGAAATTTTTAATAACTTTTTTGGTGTATTTCATATGAAAGATTTCAAAATAATTTTACCATAAGATTAAAAGTATGTAAGAAAATCGATTTCGTAAAAAGGTGCTATATTAACCTGTCATCCGAACATAGCCTCACACAATGTTCAAACTTACTTAAATTTACTTCAAGATTGGCTTATAAATGGCGTATTAAAATAAACATACAGAAATCAAGTCAAGTAACATTCACGCTTAAGCATTCTGATTGTCCTCCACTAACACTTTATAATGCTCAGTTACCCAAACAAACAGAAACAAAATACTTAGGACTCACAATTGGATAGACGCCTGACATGGAAATCACACGTAACTACCTTAAAAAAAAGACAGAATCATCGACTATCACCATAAAAACAAACTATCACTAAGCAACAAAATCATTATATACAACATGTTACTTAAACCTATATGGACGTACGGTACTCAGGTGTGGGGCTCATGCAAAAAATCACACTTGCAGACAATTCAAATCTTTCAATCTAAATTCCTCCGCTTCATCACTCACTGTCCCTTTTACGTAACCAACAAATCATTACACAAAGACCTCAACATACCAATCGTAACGGATAACATTAAAAAATATTACAAACATTTTCACGACTCACTCGCTGGACATCCAAACCTACTGGTACAAACATTACTGACTAATACACTACCACAAAACCCACCAAGGAGACTGAAACACCTCTGGAGCAGAGACCTACTTCATTAGCAGATCTTCCACGCCAAGGAGTGCCTTCACTGGGAGGTTTCTTCGCTCACGAATTCATAAGAATCCTGAAGGAGGTTTTTCGTAATGGTCATCAGTGTTACAATATATGCCTAAAGGCATTTGTATATTACTTGTTGTCAAATAAATAAAAAAAAATATTAACCTGTCAAAAATACAGCTCGAATGTATGCCCCATTTTTTAAAAATTAGTGATGAGGGCAGCAATATCCTTTTTATAAATTGTATCGACACAAATACTGCGTAGATAACTTAAATTATCAGTAGTCGAGAAGTAACAACAATATATATATATATATATATATATATATATATATATATATATAAAAATTTCATATCAGCATTGTTTATAATTACTTTGAAGAGCGTTATTTGTCAATATGAAAGGTATAATCGGATTTAATAATATCAGAGAGGGCCGAAGAAGGCTTCTATTAAAGTTTGATTATAATTGATGGGATTAAGAAGGCATTGATTGAGGCGGAGGGATATCTTGGGAAGGGAGTGACGGTGAGAAAGAATTCCCTTCAGTGTCCTAATTAAAGGCGAGCCACCTTCGGGGAGGATTTCGAAACCTTTAAAACTCATCTTGTCAAATTAAAGGGAATTTCTCTTCCATCCGTCGGCTAATTTTTTTCCAAAAGTGGCCGATACTCCCGATTTCTTTTCCCCTCAGTGCTCGGGCTTTGATTTGCATAACTCATTAAGTCCTCAGAGCGGATGACTTAACTCTCCTTTCACTCCGCACTTAATTAAAAACTAACTTTTCAATCGCGGGGTCGAGAGGGGGGAGGGCAAGTTTGATCCTTCTCAAATATCGGATACTTTTATTGATATCTTTTCAATTAGCCCCCTCGCTTTCATCCCTTCTCTGGTCTTCCATGATTCTATTTTTAAATGTCATTCGACCGCAATAAATGGTCATTGAATTATTTTAAAACAAACTTTGAATAGATTTTTTTTTTAATAGCAATATACAATAATATTAATTATTATTTCTTAAAGACCCACCAATGAAGTAGATTCATTAGCTGATTCATTAGAGCTGAATTGGGGTAACTTTATTTACAAGCGAATGACAAAACTTTATTATAGTTCATTAATAAAACATGTATAGTAAAATCCTGAACGAAAAATGGTTTAATAATAATAATAATCTTAAGCAACCGCTCTTCATACTTTAACTCCAAGTGGATGTAAGTCGGCCTCAACATCCTCCTGCCACCTCATTTTGAGATATCCGCCCTTTCGGGTACAACCCGCTTTTTCAAACAGCATCTTCCATGGAAGACGGTCTTTTCGAGCCACCTCAGCCTTCCTTTTTTTATTATACAAACTATGTCAGGCTGATCATTCAACGCTCTCAAATCTTCTTTTTTTCTTATTTTCGAATCTCCATTACAGTAGGCTGGTCCATATATTTTTTCTTAGTATCTTTCTTTCCCAGATGCATAGTCCCTTCTCCATCTCTTTTGTCAGAGCCCATGTCTCACTGCCATAGATGCCCGTTGGACTAATCATTATCTTATAAACGATGACGTTGGCACTTCAAGAAAGATCATTGAACTTCAAAACTTTCTGTACAGCAAAAAAGCAACGATTCTGGCCTCTATCTTCTTGCGTAGTTCATTTTTTCCCGGTTACTAGTACATAGAGATATTTAAAAGCCCTACAAACTAGGAAGCTGTGACCATTGATATTAATTGTAAGTGGTCTCATCTGTGGCTTCTGAGTGCTCTTCGTGTATTTCGTCTTCTTCTCATTAATCTTGAGCCTCTTCTATTTGCCTCTCGATCCAACTCCTTCAACGCTCCGGCAAAGGCTGGCATTGTTCTGGGTACTAGGTGGACCTTATCCCCATACATCAATACCTGTGTGCACCTGTTATTTATGCCTCCAGGATTGATTCCTATGCCTCACACTACTCTCTCCATAGACAAATTAAAATGAATTGATGACAGAGAGTCTCCTTCTCTATGATCATTATTAATAGAAAACACATGTCTCTGTGAGCACTGTGATTTGATCCGGTCATGATTTGAGCACTGTCATTGTCAACCGCAACAGACGCTCTAGCTTCTTAGAAACTTCTAAACTTCGTAAATCGTGTAGAAGGTTTACTCTGTCAACGCGGACATAAGCCTGCAGGAAATCTATGAAAAGTTGATGGAAAGTAACATCAAATTCATGTGTCTTTTCCAACAGCTGTCTCAGGGTGAATATGCAATCAGTTGTCGACCTTCCTTTTCTGAACCCGTTTTAGTAGTCACCAACAATCCTCTCCGTGTGCATCTTCAACCTCCGACAAATCAAAGACGATAGAACTTTGTATGTTACGGTACGTAGGGCTATGCCTCTGTAAATCTCACACTCTAGTTTGTCTCCCTTTTTATGAATGGGGCATAAAAGAGCTGTAGCACAATTTAGTGGCATATTTTCATTCACCCAAACATCGCAAATCATTTCATATAGTTCGTCGAGAACTGTCCTTCCACCATACTTCAGCAGTTCCACCCCGTCAGTCGGCTCCTGGAGCGTTATAATTCATAATGTTCTGGAGTAATTCCCAAACCTCATCCATTAACTCAGGGGACCCTAAAACGATCACCATATTTTCCTTTACTATATATTTCATATATAGTAATTGAAAGTAAAATAATATTAAATACAAACATCATGAATTATTAAAATAGAAAATATATTATGTAGTCTAACTTCGTTCAAAACATGAATTAATCATTAGTATAGAAGATTAAAGTAAAGTTGCTGGGACTATAGAAAAACTAATATGGTGATTGCAAAAGTTTTTAAAATTTTTGGCACATTCTCGAAATTTTTTGTGCTCATGAATTCTTTCTTTCTTTTTTTAAAATAGACAAAAGACTTAGCAGGGTAACTATCAATTGCTGCCTGACTATATTTTATAGGTCCCTGTTGAAACCATATGCTGCCAAATCACCTTTAATACATTCCTTCCACTAAGGTAGAAAGGTTTACTTTTACATATCTCGATATTTTAAAGATGTTGAAGAAAACAATACAACTAGATTTTTTTTTTTTTTTTTTGTTCCAATCAGTATGCTCATTTTTATTTGACCATTCCCTTGCTACGGTAAGACCACATCATGGTTCATTTAAACTCGAATCTTGTTTGGATTTTCAAGCAACTGATCGATCCCACACACAGCTACATCGTAACCATAGCTCCTATGACGATGAAGGGTGGAGATAATTAAAAGAGGGTTTGTGCTGCGTTCTTTGACTGTTCTTAGGGCGCTCAAAAATGGGAGTATCAAAGCGGCCTTTATTAAAATCTTAGCGCCTGAGACTGAAGGCGGCCTGAGCCTGACGCCTTTGACCGCTGGCCGCCCCGGGCTTTGCGCGCATCAATATTCTCCGTGCTACCTCGTTATAACGCTATTAGTCAGTGCGCTCCTACATATCAAAAAGGACCCTTTGCGCAAGTGATCAAATGGAGTTTCGGTTTTCGGCTCCGTAGTCAGCCTCTAATTCGGTTAGCCTTCCTCTTCCTGAGAATAAATTAGGATCCTCTCGGCTGTTTGCAGTTCGGCGGCGATTTCACGCCTCGCTGGGCGTTCTGTGTTTAGTTTCACATTTGATATGTAAAGCAGTACCTCTGCCCTCCTCCCGCTTCTTATTTCATGATTGAAGGCCCTCTCACCCGTAGCGTATTCACTAAACTTTACAAAGGGAGGGAAACTGAACTTTAATTTCCATAAACTATTCGTAACTTTGCTTTCAATCAAACAAGTGGTGTATCATATGATGAAGTAAGAAAGACTTACTTTCTCTTACATTTCCTTTTACTTTTTCTACATCTACTTCCAATAAATCCGATACTGTCAAACAGTTTCAAACACATCTATTAGCAAAAGCCTACAATGGTTCATCGTTTGGTGGAAGGGAGGGAGGAAGGGGGGGAGGAGGAAACAAGTAGGTTGAACGCCTGAAGGGGAATCAGTTGGATTAAGAAAGTTATTTTTACTAAAAACTGTCGAAATACATATAAATAAGAAATATAGAATCAGGGTGGCTGAGCAGGTAACGCTTGCTGTGGGTGGCCCAGCAACCTGATATGTTAAAAAATAATAATAACAATTACATGTCTCGGTGGCGGGGGAGTTTTAGATTTGGCCTTAATGTCCTGTCCTTGTCCCTTGGGCGAACAGAACCCCTTTTCTTATAAATATATATTTGTGTGTGTGTAAGATAATTATGTGCATAGTTGGCTGTTAACAGTTTTTAACTACAAATTTTACCCTAATATATTTTTTAATTTCTAGCAAATAACCTAACATTTTTTTTGTTATTCAGCTTATGCCCTCCCCTTGCAGTACTTTACAAGTTTCTTATTCTTTTTGAGTAGAGAATCTTTATTTTTAAATGTATATATTTATTACAATTTACAACTGTGTTACGGAATACAAGTTAATGTGAGTAAAAATATAAATCTCATGATACAGTTGTAAAGAAGCTTCTCATTGGCAACACCCTAAAAGAATTCCAAACTAGAAAGTCTCGGGCCATCTTATCTTCGCATGCCTCGGAGGATTATTGGGAAGAAGAGGAAGAAAAGATTGAAACTAGTGAGTTATTAGAGTGGGAATGGAATGTCTTTATGGATTTGTTTTGTTTTTTTAACTGTTTTGTGTTAAGTTGTTTTATATTAAGTTTGCTTAAAGTTTCAAACTTACGGTTTTTTTTTTTATTATATTTTATTGAAATTTACAACTGTATAGGAATACATCAAGTAAATGTGCTGATTAAAGATAGTGTAGATGAAAAACCTGAAGAGAAACTGCCCATTGGCAGCACTCTAGTAATTAATCTAAACAAGAAGGTCTCGAGGCCATCTTCTTTACACAAGCCTCGGAGGATTGTCGGGAATTGAAGAGGAAGCAAGGATTGAAACTAGTGGGTTAGAGTGGGATTGGAGTTTGTCATGGAAGGATTGATACCTGGTTCGGGCCAAATCACAACAAAGGGAATATTAAGGTCTTTATGGATAAGCTTATTCGTGACAAAATAAAGAGCGTTTAGGATTTTTCGAAGGATTTTGGATTGTAAGGATTGGATACGGGAAGAATTTGATGGTTTAGTGGAGCCCCATAGCTCAATTCCAAGTCCAGATAGGTTTTATGATGGTTATGTAGATGAGTCTTTTGTAGTTAAGTGAAAGTTTAGAGCGTTTGTCTAGTAAGTGTTGAAGTTACCGAAAGCGGCGAGAAGTTTCTTGTCGTTTCAGTCTAGTGTGCGGAAAACTTAAGGTTAAAATCTTAAAGAAAGCCCTATTTAGCACATTAGCTATTACTTATTGAAGAGTTTGATTTGGCAGCATATTCTTTCGATTAAATAAAATTAATAGGATTGAGTCTATTACAATTTTAGATCAGTGACCTCTTCTGTTAAATTAAAATTCTGACTCGTGCGAATAGAAAAATATGAAGTTATAGAAAAAATTCGACTTTAAGTTTTTTCTTATAATGTATTATCAAATTGTATACTCTCTGTATATTATATATTACTAGTTCTGGACATCTTATTACTTATAATGTAATCTGTTACTATTTAGTATGTATAAATAAGAAAAATACAGCATGCTGTGTTAATTTTGTTCTTATCAAATGCTAAGTACCGCAATTACTCCTGCCAATCCATCAGCATTTATCAGAGCCCATCAGGATTCATCAAACCCTAGATCTGCAGACCCTCAGGAGCAGGCCATAGATCACTGCGATAAGAAGTTGGCCGATTTGCATGAGTTGATAGCCCTCTAAAGATATTTACGACGCCCGCCTTTGTAATTACCGAATCTCTTTCAATTAGAATTCCTACAAATCAGCTCCATCTGATTAGAATAAAGCCTTCGATTCGGCCTTGTCAACATTTCTAGAGGTAGATGCTTGTGGAATAATAACAATAATGACAGAATAACATATACGTTATCATTGCATTACGTCAGTAACGTTTCTTTGTGTTATTCATAATAATTTTCTATGATTGTTACAGTTTAAACTATATTGTTGGGGATGCAGTGAATGAAACACTCAGCAAGTTAATTCTCACTAATATTAATTTGATTATGCTCTCTGGGTTCAGATTTAAGCTGTCTTTCTTTTAGGTCAATATACCTTTTATTAGTAAAAGATCCGAACTTGAAACGATATGCACCGAGCTGGTAATAGAATGAAACATATTTTATAACAAATTTAGTATATTAGGAAATATTGTAAGAATAGCATGCCTAAAAAGATCCTTGACAGACTATTTTTACTTTTTTTTTTTAAATTATGTTTAATCAAATGTTGCAACATCATGATAATAAGAAAACTTTCACCTTGTAATTTGGTATTTGTGTAAAAAATGGTCCTGTAATTTTATATGGGATATCAAACTTTCTTATATTCAATGTCCGATTATGTGCCACAGCAATATTGGGTCCTTTATTATTACACGCTATACTCAACTCGGATCTCACTGTCACGCATTTCCACTCGCGTTAAAATTTAATCTTTAAAAATCAGCAACCTAGATTAGAACCAAGTTTTTTGTAAGCTACCCTATATCAATGTGTTTGCAATAAAACAACGCTTATATTGATATAATTTTTTTCTATTATCAAACAGGTGCAGATAACAGATATCGGCATACCCGCTTTTACCTGACAACCGATAGTTTGTCCAGGAAAAGATTAGGCAACCCAACGGCTGCACATTCTATACCTTTGATACCTTGAGTCAGGGTAAAAGTTTTCTTATTATCATGATAGTGTAACATTTAATTAAAAATAATTGTTTTTGAATAACTAAAAATAGTCTGTCCAGGATTTTTTTAGGCAACCCATTCTTAACATATTTTCTAATATACTAAATTTGTTATAAAATATTTTTCATTCTATTATCAGCTCGGTGCAGATCGTTTCAAGTTTGGATCTTAGACTGTATATTATCACCGTATTCACTCCCATTGTTTTGTGAGTCAAAACATAAGGCGATGCTTGCTATAAACAAGTGTATGATTTCATGAGCAGTTTCAGAAAGACATTTATCTGTAAAGGCTCAGGCACGGCCATTATAGTCATAAAAAATACATTTTGGAGGAAGCTAGACACAATTGAAGGCATAGAAGAGGGTTGGTAGTAAGATTGATTTTTTATGGTTACCTGGGCACTCTATGAAGCTATCAGAGGACGGTTGGTTTTGGTCGAATTAACCAGAGGAATAATCGCCTTCGTAAAAGAAAAAGTTCGTGAACATTGGCAGAAGTCTTGGTTTGCATGTGGGGACAACAAACTAAGAATGGTAGAGAATTGCGTAGTGCCTAATCGGGTACAATAAGTACGATGTTGTGCTGGACTATTTTAAATATCGGCCGCTCTATAATGACCTAAAAAATATCATTTTCTAATGAAGCCCCTGATGACGAAGTAAATTTAAAGTAAATGTAACTCCTCTGAGGTTATGCACACAAGCTCACACATCCTGAAGAACTGTTTTCTATACGAAGCGGAGAGAGAGAAAAAATGGAGTTAATATTGAAATCGCCACAATACTGCTAAGCATTATGAATTCGGCGACAAAACTGCTGTCTTAATTTAAAGACATTTAATAGAGTATAATTAGGTTTCAACAAGAAAACCAAAAGAGAAAAGCTGAAACCTGTCAGGAAATGTTCAGTACCATTCACCAACTAACTAGTATAAAGTCTATTGGTTTTCCACGTCTGTAGGATTTGCTTGTAGGGGGGATGTGAAGAAAAGAAATCTAACTTTTTTTGAATATCTCCAAAAGTATTGTAATTATCCAAAAGGTCATGTAATAACATATAATTATTTATAACATATTTTTATTATAAATTCAATTTGTTTGAGTAAATAAATCTATTGCTAAATTCTTTTTAAATAAAATAATCAATTTTCTCTCAACACTCCTTTATTACTTTTTTCTTTCTCCCTACGTTTCGGCCTTTGACATTTTTTAGGGTTTCTTGAATCATTCCTTTATATTGCAAATATATAACGTATATTTTGTCACATTTTAGAAAATATCCATATAGGCTGAACTAGCCTTACTAGCTTGTTATCATCTACTTAGATGATAACATACGAGTAGATAATAAAAAGCTGACAAGGCTAGTTCAATCTATAATGAATATTTTTTTAAATGTGACAAATTATATGTTATTGTATATATGTGCAATATAAAGGAATGATTAATGGATCCTTGAAAATGGCAAAGGCCGAAACGTAGGGAGAAAGAAAAAAACAAATAAAGTAGGGGATCACTTGTAGCTGGGTGGCTAGCGTAACAGCCTCCCCTGCTAAAGGTCACGGGTTCAAACCCGCAGGTGGTCCTAGGATTTTTTAATGGGAGTAAAAAATCCTTAGTTATGCCTTCCTTCGGAGGGGACGTTAAAATGTGGTCCCGAGCCTGTGCGACGTCAGGTACTCGTTAAAGATCCCTATCCTATTAAAACCTGGATAGGCAAAATTTAGGACTCCCACTGTAGCATCGTCCGATTAGCCATAGTAGCATATAGTGACGTTAAATAAATAAACAATAAACAAACAAATAAAGTAGTGTTGAGTGAAAATGGATCATTTTATTTAAAAAGAATCTAGAAAAAATTAAAGAACTCTAAAATGTATGTATTAATTTGATTGCTAAAATGAATAGTTGCGGAGATTCTGAAGGAACAATATACTGCATATTTTGTGCAAAATAACGTAATGAAATTTTGATTTCTGATTTTTAGAAGCAAAAAAAAGTGTCTACTTTAAGAAAGTTATCTTAAATCTATTTAAATCAAATGAAGAAGCGATCCACGATATCCTTAATTTTCATATTTTTTTTTGGGAAGTATAGCTTTTAGGGTTTTTCACACAATGAAATAACAACATTTTTGTTTTCGATTTATTAGAACTCAAACTAATCATGGCACTTATTATTATTTTAATTTCATCAACTCCCCATCGTTGAAACATTTCTTTTTACTATATGTATATATATATATATACATATATTATTAACGGAGATTAAAAAAATAAATTAATTGGAATACATAAATGTTGCCTTTAAGTTTGCTTTTTTTAGTTCGTGGAAAATCTTACATCTGTATGGTAAAATATTATAATGTGCAAAATATATGTTATGCCACTTCAAAAACATATTTTGAATATTATTTTTTCAATTGTTACAGAATCCTTTTATTCCACAGACTGGCAGAGAACTTGACAATTACATTAGCGATGTTCCTTTAACCCTGATGGGGGACGGCTAAAGCATAGCCAGCCATATATATCTCCTCTTAAATAAGAGAAACTCATGCTGGGAGGCCATAACAAAGATCCATAGGATTGAGTTATGACGGAGCGGACTCTAGTACTAAGTAAGAAAAGGAGATGGACCGGGAGCTCCTAATGAACTATATATCAGGGCTGGGACAGTCCTGTCCATAAATTAGATTTATAGCGGCGCTCTTGTAATTATAACCTCCTTGGATTTATCATTACTTTATTTCATTTATTTACATAACTGCACCACTATAAAAGGGAAACATTTATTTCTTTCCCTTCCACTCTTTCCCCTTCTATCTTTGTTTATCTCCTAAATATTTCCATTCTCGTTCGTTGTATCTTTTGTCTTAATATTCTTGATAGCAACATTTCATAAACATGGAACGAAGCTTTTGGAGATTAAAAGCAAGATATACCAAATATTTTTTATTTTTAATATATATCTTGTTACTAGTAGTATCAAGGGGCTTTTACGAATATTTTATTTTGTGTTTATTTACTTATGTAAATGTACATTTTTTATAAAACTTACTATAACACATATAACTTGGGTATCTATCAGTTACTCCTTCAACTGTATTAACGTACAACGATTAAAGCTATGAAGTAGAAATTGGTTGGGGTTGGGGTGTAGTCGTCGAAACGCATTGATTAAGTAAACTTAATTTATTGTGGTAACGTTTTGAACCATCTTCAGGGCAATGAGAAACAAAAGATAACTACCATTCCCAAAAAAATTACAACAATATATATGAAGGAAATCAACATATTTACAGAAAGTAATAAGAAAATAAAAAGATAAATTATTTAGAGTTTGTAATGAGAGAGAAATGGACGATAATGGTATATCTATTTCCCTCTCATTACTTATTTTAAGTAATTTCTCTTTGCAATGTTTTATTACTTTCTATAAACTCTTTGAAAACCATTCATCGACGTTTAAATTAGAATGGAAACAAATTACTGCAATACATATAAACAATTACTAATTTGTAAACATTATTACATAAAATGATGAAAATTATTTTTAGATTCTAGAAATTACTTCTTAAATGAGGTGATTGTTGAAAGTTACAATACTGTTATTGTTGAACAACAACATTTTTGAACAGTTATTGAAAGTAACAATACTTTTATACTGTTAAATTATTTCATTTGAAACATGTTTTCAACAAAACTAGATGTAATTGTTCAAAGATTTTTTAATGCTAACTTTATTTAAAAAATTCTTAAATTGATTTTAACAACCGAGAAGAGTAGATGTCGTTTGTTGAGCTTACCTGATTTTATTATATTTATGATTATAATATCCTAGAAAAACTATTATTTTAATAAAAGTCAAAATGAAGCGTTCAAAGCTTACTTCATGTTAAGGTAGATTTTATTTATCCAATACTATAATTTCAAAATATATTATATATATATATATATATATATATATATATATATATTTAATTATTTTGTGGACAAATAATATTAAATGTAAATAATTAAAGTTATTCAGAACCCCTCACGTATGGATATTTGAGAATGCTTTTAAATAAATCATCCGTTTAAGCTGAAAATACCCTGCAAAGATGTGTGTATAAAGGTAAAAAAAATACATGAAAACGTGAAGTATCGGCAACACTGCCTCTAAGTCTTTCGAATTTTGCCATGTTAGTCTTCTTTCCCAGATGATCACGCTTTTTCAGCTGGTATTTTGGTCAAGACTGGCTTTATCCTAAATCCCGAAGGAAATACTTTCCTGCAGTATCAGCTTTTACCACTTTCAACACCATTTAGTTATTCGTCCTCCTTAAAAATCAATATTTTTGACACGTGTAATATATCATGACTTAACTATACTAAATAACCTAATGACTTAACTAAATTTATTCTAAGTTGTCATATTTTTTATTGTACCTTTTAAATTTTTTTATCTTATAACAGGCCTTCTAGGAGCACTGAAAACATGATGTCGCTTTTCTCTTATTTTCCCAAAACTCCTTCATCATTTATGACTGCCTCACATTTCTCCTCCCACTATTTTCCAATTAGTCCAAGAGCTGGGGTTTAAAAATACGTATTATAAGAAGAAAATTATCAATTTGATTTTCTATGACTATGGGCTGAACACTATTAAACACTGTTCCTTTGTTTAAGACACCAAGTATTATATGAACAAACATATCCCGTTATCGTATAGACATCTATTATGTCTGAAATTAAAGCTTAATCAATGTCTATTAATTTATATTATAATGAGTGTTTTCGTATAATGCTAGCTTTCTGTAATATTTACCTTCATAACTTTAAAATTAGATCAATTTTCGTTGTTAAAACACAATGTATTATATAGACTAAGCTATCTCGATACCTATGAGACCTACAGACGTCTATCAGATATCGAATCAAAGCTTATTTAATTTATTATATTATGATTATTTTCGTACAATGAATGATTTCTGTAATATTTACCTTTATAATGTTAAAATGAGGTGAAGTCCTGAATTAGGACCGTTTTGGATAGACGCCATTTTTTATTCCGACCAGTTTGAGCTGGCAAATAAAAAAAACTGTTTTTGACTACATTTTGACTAAAATGTGAAAATCATATTAAAAATTTTCTTATAATACGCCTTTTTCGGTCCCAGCTCTTGGACTAAAAGGATTCCTCCTTTCCTCCATAGGAATAGCCAGTTTAAAAATTTCTGTTCGTAATGCTCCCGATCTAAGCTGCCATCCTCTGTAATATTCAATCAATAAATGAAGCCAGACAAATTGAACTTTTTCTGTTCATTTTACTTAATTTTTAAGGAACGAAATGTTGGAGAATAAAACATTATTTTCCATTCATTCAACCATCACCTAGTTCGTTCTTCGTTTTAAACAGAATTGAATTAAGCCGCTACTTTAAAACATTCCCTACATTAGCCCAAATAGAGAAGTAATCAACACTATCTCTAGAAAATGATATCGTCTGGAATAAGCGTGAAATAGTGGAACTGAAATAATTAGAAGGTGGAGATGTAAGGTGGCGGGTTAATCACCTTGAATAGGAGATGCGCCCTGGCGAACATACGCAAGGTTTCCGAATGAAATATTCAGCAATGGCCGACCCCGGGACGTATACATGACGTCTCCATTATTAAATCCTCGGGGTCCAGATTAAAGAGGCGGACATTCGGGAGTGAAATATTCAAGACGAAGAGGTAATCCAGGGCAGGAGCCTAATCCTGGCGGTGACCCTCTTCTACGACCCGCGTCCTTACTTCAAAGGACCTCCTGGATTAGGACTAGTCCTGAATTAAACAGACAATCAACACCTTGGCCAATATTCCCTTTGGCCTAGACAGGGAAGGATTATTGTAACTGCGATGCCTGAGTGAGCCCCCCTAATGAACTCCATTACCATCAGATGGGAAAATTAACGTTATCAACTATTCACGACCCTTCTCACCTTAGCTACGGTTATTTCTGTCATTGCGTTCATCCCTTCCAGTCCTTCTGTGTATAATCTTCGTCCTCATTCCGTTGGTGTTAATAGAATCTATGGGTTTTCCTAAGTAATTACTATTAACTTAAAAAAAAAAGAAGTATATATATATATATATATATATATATATATATATATATATATATATATATATATATATATATCATTAGATTAAAAGCTAAAGACCGGTTGTGTCACGGTCATAATTTATTTTTTGGTTAATTTAGTATAGTTTAAAAATTATTTAATCCTATTGTTTTTATGATTTTTCAAACTGCTGTAGTTTAATCATTATTTAATTAGCCCCTTTTGAAATATTTACCTTTAAGTATCCAGCAAACGTAATTTGATAAGTTTGAAAATGTATTAAAAAAAAAGACTAAATCGAAATTTTTACATCACTTAGGATAATCATTACACTGTGTACAAAAATAATTTGGTGCGCACAACACACGGCTTTCACATACCTCCATTGTTAAATTTAATTTAAGTATTTGTCAATACATTTCGAAATGGAAATAAATTCTTAAAGAATTAACTAGATAGAATTTCTAGAGAAAAAACAGGCTTAATGCCTGCTCCAAGAAAAAACTTTCTCTACTGCCACCCAGGATTCCTCTAAAGACAGCATATTACCACCTTGATCTCATGAGACAAATTAAAAAAGAAGAAGCTATATGTGAGGAATTAAGATCCTTGGCACTCGAAACCATAACTGAGCGTTATCCCAGCCCTCCTTGGCTCCATGTCTACACCAATGCCTCAGCGGAACATGCAAATTACAATGGAGGAGCAGGCGTGTACTCCCGTCTGTTTCAAATCTTGAAGCCGGTAGGAAAACGGTCTACTAATTTTGATAGAGAAATTCGTGCTATATTACTAGCTTTGCAAGCTCTCATAAATATAGATACAAAGAGAATTATCTTGTTTGTGGATTCACAGGCAGCCATCATAGCAGCTACGTAGCCAAATGCATCTCAAGAAAATGACTAGTGCACTGCCAATTAAAAATTGAACAGATGCTTCAACAAGGTAGGCAGGAGGTTTTCCAATGGGTATCCGGCCACTGTGGTATCCATTGAAATGAAGTAGCCGACAAGCTTGCAAAAGAAGGTGCAGAATTAAAGATGAAGTTAAGAGGGCATATCATGCTCTACTAATGGATTCCCAAAGGCCCAGTTCGGTCAACGAACACTGTGCCAAACTCCTTATAGAAGAAGAACGGATACCATTAGATTTGGGGAGAAAAGATACTGTTACACAGTTCCGAATTATTACTGGCCATGACTACCTCGCGAAACACTTATATCGGATCGGAGTGGAAGATTCTCCACTTTGCTGCCTTTGTTCTGATAATAGTGAAATGGATGCAGCGCATCTAGAAGTATGTCCTCTATTACAAAAAAATAACAAAAGGTGAGACCCCATCCAGATCGGAGTGGTACTGGGCTGCCAGATCCCTTATGCTGGATGTCAAAATGGGAAGGCATGATTAAAAAAACATTCTTAGGAACATATATATTTTTATCTAGGGATCACTTGTATCATGGGGGCTAGCATAACAGCTTCCTATGCTAAAGGTCACGGGTTCAAACCCGCGGGTGGTCCCAGGGTATTTTAATAGGTAATAGTATTTTTAATAGTAAAAAAACCGTAGTTATGCCGTCCTTCGGAGGGGACATTAAAAGGTGGTCCCGTGCCTGTGCGATGTTAGGTACTCATTAAAGATCCATATCCTAATAAAACTTGGACAGGCAAAATTTAGGACTCAGACTGTAGCATCGTCCGATTAGCCTCAGTAGCATAAAGTGACGTTGAATAAATAAGTATTCTTATCGACGACAATCATTTTGTTTTATCGGCCTGTTATCACTCTCCGTTAGCTTTTACAATTTTATGTACAAGATAATATTTCTTCAAAAATATTTAGCTTTCCAAGGGTATACTATACCAACATCTATATTACTGCTTTTATGTTCAAAAACGCAAAAATTGCTTTAAAAATATTTTTGTTCTTTTCAACATTAGGTATTGGGTTGATGCAAAATTAATGCAGGTTTCCTCTATTGCAATATCTTAATTCCAATTGTGTAAACAAAGCTAATCCTAACATTGATCATTATTATACCAAAACAAACCTTATCTAATACCCTCTCTTTCACCATGAATTTGTTTAGTAAAATCGTTTTGTTCAGTGTGTTCAAAGGTCTTGAATCGAAAATGTCAAAGTGCGATTTTCGTCAAATTTATTTTTACGAATTTAAATTAGGGCGCAGCGCTGCGCAAACGGCTCGTAATATTAATGAAGTGTGGGGTCAGGGGGCTATTAATGAGTGCACGGTGCAGCGTTGGTTCCAGAAGTTTCGCAGAGGAGATTTCGACCTCGAAGACAATGAAGGTCGGGGCCGTCATCTTGCTCTGGACAACGACCAGCTGAGGTCAAAAGTGGAAGAAGACCCAACCAAAACCACACGAGAAATGGCGGCGGAACTCGGAACTCAAAAATTGCAACGTCTTTGCCCAGCATTGATGAATCGGAAGGGGCCGATCCTGCTCCACGATAACGCCAGACCACACGTTGCATAACCAACGCTTCGACGACTGCACGAGTTGGGCTACGAAGTTCTCCAACATCCGCCTTATTCACCTGACCTCTCTCCTACAGACTTCCACTTTTTCAGGCATCTGGACAACTTTTTGAGGGAGAAAAATTTTCAAAACCAGGACGACATTGAAAATCTTTTCGTGATTTCATTGAGTCCAGGATTCGGATTTTTTTTCTGGTGGAATAAGAAAGCTTGTTGAACGTTGGCAAAAGTGCATTGATTCAGATGGAAATTATTTTGATTAAATATATATGGTTAAAGTAAAGATATGGCGTATTTACAATACCTACTAAAAACCTGCATTAATTTTGCATCAACCCAATAGTTATCAAATTCATTCAACTTGTATATTTAGATGTTTTTAGCAATGCTTCTCAAATTACATGATAATTTTATGAAACCTACATCACTAAAGGTACTATAGAGGAAGAAAATTATAAATATCGGCATTTAAGGACTGTCAGACTATTTCAAACATAATGAAACTTACATGATAGTGAAGCCCATCAAATTTTACATCATCATATCGAGTTCAATCAAAATCGTTTCAGCCGTTTTCGAGAAAAGCGTAAAAAGGCTGTGAGTGAATCACCACTTATTTATATCCTTATAAAAGCCCCGCTAGAACTTGGATTTGAACTCGAAACCTCTGTCTTACATATGTATGTAGTATATAGTTAAAGCAAGTGTAATTATAATATTGATGGCGATAACCTTCGGGTTCGGAAAGCCACAAAATCTTGCATTCACATATCCGTCCATTGACTACCGTCTAATCCTTAACCTCCGATATCAGACTAAACACAATCCTCCCACCGACTACTTTGCCTACTTTTCGGAGGCTAACTAATCGTTTCAGGGCATACCAACTTTTTCGGAATTCGTTCTTCACTGAGCCCAACAACATTACACGCCCCTATAAGTCGCCGCGATGTTATCAATTCTATTATACTATCAAAATAAAATTAAGGAATCCCAACGTAGTCGGATTAGCCACAGTAACATGACACTGAGTATATCCACTAAATATCCATAAATACCAACATGATCTAATAAAAATATATAGTTCTTGTTTGAAAAAGCCTCATTTTATATATATATATATATATATATATATATATATATATATATATATATATATATATATATTATATATATATATATATATATATATATATATGTGTGTGTGTGTGTGTGTGAGGTGTGTTTAATTTTTTTTAAATATTTTTTATTTTTCCAAGATGACTTCATTATTCTATCCCAACCCTTTTTAATTTTTGTGCTCCCGATATGCGAGCCCGGTCTATCACGGGTCACGCGCAAGCTCCACTGATTTGAGATTTCAGCCATCTCAGGAGATACCCCTACAAGAACGTGTCCCCGAGAACAAACCGACCCACTCCTCCAGTTACTCCTCTAATAGGACCCAGGTACATTGGAGGCCGGCTATCTGAGGAATATCAATTAACCGCGGCATACACAGAACACGTACGTGATAAGGAAATGTCACACCTTGAAGATTTTAATTCGTGGCTTTGCATTCAGGAACCGGACCGAGCTATCTCTCCCCGATAGCGGAGTCATTAGCCGGGAGGAAGAATTCTTAGCGATAAGGAGATCTGATTGGAGGCAGTGTGTGCCCTGCTCCGCCGCGGGCCAATCAGAATAAATAAAGCCACTTTATTCCCTCCCCGCCTCTCGAGTAATGGAATCCCTGAAATACAACGGCCACTTCCAGCCGAGAAAGGAATTATATCTCTTCTTTTTTTTAAATGTTTAGTTATCTTCAGTTTGTGGCGCATATACCATCTGGCGAAGATGAAACAAACTTAATTACATGGGTGGTATCGAAAGGCACCTACTAATAAATTATGTTTAGATAAATTTAATTGAGCATTATTACAGAAAAGTAATCGCGGTTAAGACGTTGCGTAGTGAATAGGGCATTATCCTAGTGTTCACCGGCTGCGTTAGAACAATCAATAACCTGTTTATTCGGACAAGTGATAAAGTTACTCCTCTGAGACATACTCACTCTCCATCACCTACTTGTACAGTCGTTAGCCTAAGACAGTACGAATTTTAATATGTACTGAACCCTTGCAGGTTATAAAAGTACATAAAAAATAGTTAATCCAACCATGTTAATTTAAAGTGTGTTACTTAAACTAGGCATATAGTATTATAAAAAATAGTCTATCTTTACTGTAAAAAAAAAATTAACCTTTATATCAGTAAATTATCCCATGGACCGGACGTTTCAGGGTGATAAGTTATTCTCGGCTTAATTTAGTTTACTTTTAACATTATTTAATCCTTGTTTTTATTAATTTTCGAACAATAGTAGTTTAATCATTATTTGCTCGTTTTTGTTCTATTTTAAGTTTTTTTTTAGACCACCTTCTACTTTTTTTTTACAAAATATAGTGTGTAGCAAGAAATTACCAGAATTGGAGAGATTTCCCCAACGCCTTTTTAAATGCAAAGGTCACTTAAAACGGTTCTAAACCTGAAAGGATTCACCACAAAAAAGTTACATCCAGGCTCTCAAATTTAGAAAAAAATAAAGAGTAATTGGTAAAAATATCATGGAAATCAAACATTTTAAGCGGTCTGGGCGATTACTTATGGTCTATAGTTCTTAGGTATTACTGCCAGTTAGCTATATATGAAATATATAGTAAGGGAATGTATTCCGATCTTGAACATTTTTGAATTTCAGTCTTCAATGGAAATACCCGTTTTAAGGTCCCATGATTCAAAATAACCAAGTCTCGAAAAAAAATCTCTATGAGTGAGTATTAGTCCGTGTGTGTGTCGTAAGTAACACCGCGAGGCCCAGGTCCTACACGGCCTGTCGCGCCCATGGAAGAAGAAGTGTCGTAAGTCCAGCACGAAAAAAAAAATCATATTTAATATACCTAACTATGCGCCCGAGATGTTAGATACCTTTTCACTAAAATTGGCTGACCGAAAGTGCTACCTTATATCTGTGGCGGTCGTCGAAATGTTTCATTTTACATGTGAGCGACTTAAACTTTACGTAATACCCAAAATAGAGTTATAACATACAACTTTCTTTGCTCCTGAAAATTCTTTCACCAAGAAGTTTCTTTTTAACACGACGTGGGGGACGGTCTGAGGGAATGATACGTGGAGTTAACTCATTTTTGAATAAACTCAAGTTATCTAGTTTTCACGACCACCACAGATATAATCTCGTGCATTCCCCTTTTTAAAATTTTCTCAAAAACACCTCTGACGATTTCGATTAAACTCGCCAAATCGTGTAAAATTTAATGGGCTTTAATATCATGCAGGTTTTATTGATACTGAAATAGTCTGCTAGGGCTTGAATTCTGATGCTTTAAATTTTCTTCCTCTAAAGTACCTTTAATTTTATGAATTTAGAAGAATTACCTGTCTTGTAAGGATTGATAAAAAGCGGCTAAATAAAGAAGTTGAACGAATTTATAAGTCTAGCAGCAAAACGAAAAGTCTGGGTAAACATACAATTTTTATCAATTCGACACCTAACTAAAATAAAAAAAGAGAAAGATATTTTTTAATGCAATTATTGTGTGTTTTTTAAAAATAAGGATAGTGATGTAGATGTATAATATACCGTTGGAAATAATTTATAAAAAAATATTAGATTATACACAAAAATAGTAAAAGCTAATATAAAGTAATAAAAATCCGGCAGAATTAACTAATTGCTTTAGATAATAACATAATACATTACATAATAAGACAAAAGCTTTTATTAAAATCCTATGTAATTAAGTCTTTAACCTTTGTTTATTTCTAACTATAGTTAATTGTTTTTACAACGGAGGTAAGTGAAAGTCGTGTGTTGGGCTCACTAGATTTTTTTTCTTATTCAGAACGTAAATAGAAAAGTTTATTTAGTCAGGTTTTAAGAATCTATATTTTTAATAATTTTTTTCTCTCCAGTGTACCTGTTTGATATAAGTCGGAAAAAACTGGAAGGGAAGACGGATGCGGGGAGTTGTGGAGGCTGAAGAACAGTTGGTGAGGGGCAGCTGATTTGTGACGGCAAGTTTCGATTAAAGGCATCAGTTGCAGAGGCAGCGGCCACTCCTGAGGAAATATGACTGACTATATTTCCCCGAGCGGGTGAAAAAGGACCCCGGGGCCCGGGGCAGGACATTCATAACTGTTTGATTAGACGTCGCGATCAATGTCCCCTCCTTAGTCCTTCCCTTTGTGTCCTTTGTCCTTTATTTCAGTTTTTTCTTCCCTCCGCTGAAATATCGCTTTAATTCCTCCAGGGCCGGTGACAAATCTGGTCCTCCGGTAAGCGCCTCACTCTGATAGCCGGCCAGTCCCGTCATATCTCTCCCCCTGTCTTCTAGGCCACTTCCCATCTTTCTTTCTTCTATAGCTGAATTCGTTTTATGACACGAGGCAATACTTTTCTGGAGTATTTTATTGATTAATTGTATTTAACAGGTCAAATAATCTGTATTTATGAGTTAAAATACCTCTTCACTTAATTCTCTGTTCATCGTACTACCTCAAAAATGGCTTAGGCCGACCGCATAGTGGAGTAGCGGTAATCAAATTAGTTCTTATTTTTATTTTATTTCCTGCCCTTATGAAAATATTTTCTCCTGAATAGAATGAATTTCTAGTTCATTGAAGAAAAAATCCCATATACTTTTTCTCTTAAACTTTAGTCTTTTAATATTCATTATATTAATTTATTTATAATTAATAATAATGTACTCTCACTAATTATATAGGATCATTTACTTCTCGTAAAACCTTATATAATATTATAAGAATAAAAACACTAATTAATAACTAATATATCATGAAATATCTCTAAACATTCTGCATTACTTCCAACTCGCATCATAAAGCCCGACAAAATCAAACATTCTGACTTCCTTGTTCCTTGCTCGGTGCTTACTGATTTGTTTGTTTACTCGTTGCTTGCTGCTCCACTATGCGGGCACCTAGAGATTGTAAAGCTGAGATATTGTCCTCTATAAGCCTGAATGGTATAATTAAGAAGGTACAAATCAATAATTGATATCATAAATATATATTGTATGAATGTGATCCTGTAGTAATAATATTATTGTCCATTGTGACAAATTGTAATATATACGAATAAATAAATACATATAGATATCATAAATTAGTAGAAATACGCTGTATATCTCTCTCTTCTTTTCTTTTTTTTAAAATTTTATTTTATTTTTTACTAAACATCATTTGATTTTTAACCTGGTAAACATTTGGCTTAAACGTAAAGAAATTAACCGACGATACGGTCTTATATACAGATTATTCTTTATAAAGTTTCTCTAATTTAATCTGGACATATGGGATAATACTTATTGGCACTAGAAAACCACCAAACATCCTAATAATACAGTTTTTACAGTCGAAAGTGCTGCGTTACATAGGAGAAGTACAACTTTCGCCAAAGACTAACGTACGACACTAACCCACAAACAGAAGTATTAAAATACCCTAGCCTTCCACGACGACTACTGAGGCAGAGACCAAGAGATACGCTGATCACTTAATGCGCTCTCCTAAGACGAGCTGCTGTTTTAGAAGTTTACACATTTGCTTATATCAAGGAAATTAAAGATAGCAAATTGCAAGGTTGCAAAGATTGCTAATGAAAATTTGCAAAATTAATATATACATGTTAAATTTCATGTAAGTAATAAGTAAATAAATTTTCCGATTTTCTTTCACTTTTAATCTTTCATCTTTGTACCTAATCCGCAGCTCATTTTAAGGAATGTTCGTGTGGTGGATTAATATTTTAAGGTAATATTTAAAATCATATAATGATATTCGTGTCAGGGCTGTGTTAGAATTATATTTACTTCAATACTAAAGTAATTTAAATACAATTCAAATCACTAATTTCCTTGCTATGAAAGTTAAAACATTAGGTTAATTTGAATTTATCTCCAATACCTAACTGAGTTAACTCTTTTGGCACCAGACCCAATAATACAGAACTTTAACCCCATACTCGCATTCGTACAGTTCTACATAGCATTGTCTTATAATTAATTTAAAGGAACGTTATATCTGTGAATTGAAGCAAGTTATTAGGAAGAAAGCTCACAGATCCTCAGCGTGGCGAACTCCCCTAAGATGGAGGGAGAGTTAATAGCCGTAAGATAATGGGACACGTATAAATCTGCAAGGAATGGAATTAACCAAGCAAAGGGCTGGAGGACTTGGCAAAGGGCCTCTTCAATAAGTGGACGATGCCACCTAGATATTCGGTAATTGATTTCAGGACGGCAACATTAGAGTTTGGCGGCAATAATTAGGCGGGAACTATGCTTTAGGCGATAGCCATCTTGGCACCGGCGGGAATTAATACTCATTCCGCCTCATTTAGCCGCGTCTTAGCGGAATTAGTAGGGAGAGATAACCTTCTTCAGGAGATGACAAATGTAACTTTAATCGGGAGATATTAGGAGAGGAGGGAACTTGGAGAATTATCACCCAAGTTGAGGGCAAGAAGCGGATCGGGATGAGCAACTCAGGGCCAAGATCCACAGAGGAAATGGTAATTAATGGTAAAACTGTAACAATGGTAAGGGATTCCCTGGGACAGGGCTCTTGCAAATGTACATTGTCTTAAGGAACGGTCTAAATCACCCAATCTTGGCTGCATACTTCTCTAGCCATTGTTTGCAGTCCTATTGACGTTTGCGCTTTGTCGATTTCTGTTCGCAGGAGGTGACTTATCTGCGCCTCTGAACTATTGTAAATGAGACAAAATCATATCTACTTGTAAATTGTTTAAATAATTAAGCCTTTAGATAACTTTGATTATATCTATATGTATGTATCTTGATTAGGTAGCTTATACAACAAGCAATCATGATTTAAACTAATGGCATTTTGTTAATGTTGATGCAGTACCTAAAAGAGTTAAAAAAAAAATGTCCCTTAATATTACATCCTATTCAATGAATTCATATTATCAAATCAATAAGTTTTATATATTGAAAGTAATATTTAATAATGTGCTAATTGATAAATAAATTAACAATAAATTTTTATTTTAGTATTTATAAATTGTAGATTAATTTTAGTGCTATTTCATAGAAAATTAAATTTTCTAAAAAAAAAAAAATAAAATAAATCATTGAAATAGGTTCAGAACTAGTAGAGATATAAATAGAGGTTTCGAAATCAGCAGTGGTGACCTACCGTTTTTCTAATGAATTATTTATTGCTTTTCATACTAGTTAATGGCCTATCAACAAAATACAAGTATATACGGCTATACAGTAATATTGTTATTTGGAAATAATAAACCATTGTGTAATAATTTGCAGCGTTTTATATATTAAAAAAAAATTTAATTATGTGTGAAAAAAAAGTCTATTTCAATATTCATATTATTATTTTCGATAATAAACCTTCGTAATCGGCCATAAACAAATACATAAAACTAAATTTCCCCCTCTTAATTTGAGGTCTTACCTCTCAAGATTTATAGAACAAGAATCACGAATTCAAATAAAAAATAAGTACAAACGATTTATTAAATAAATAAAATACTTACAAAACAAAAAAGAACCCATTGAAGTCTGTTAATAAATATTAGATGCACAGCGCTTTAAAATTAGTAGTGGTAATTGAACATTTTCCTGTGATTAGTTTTATTGTTATAAAAATAAAAATTACTACTTTAGGAAATTAATACTTCCTAATCTGGAAATGGTACCTCTTGCAATCAATCGTCTTACTTTTAAGGGGTATCGAGTAACAGTAGTAACCTACTTATTACAGTATCATATTAGTTTTTGAAGTAATAGACAAACGATTCAGTGGCAGCGATAAAAAAATGGTGAAAGATAATCCAAGGTAGTAAATTCTCTAACAATCCACACATTGTCACACGTTGTCACATTGTATTAATTGAATTAATAATATTAAGTAATCGGTAGCTATCACTTACCGCTTTTGTATTGTAATGCTTGAACTGTTCTTGTTACAAACATGGCAAGGTTTCCCAAATATTTTTTATTGTGGCAATTCAACAGACTTTCTAATGATCTATAGGGTTTTTTTTCACATGTTGGGATCACAGTTCTAGAGTACTGCACTATATTAAAGGTGAAAATTTAGTATATGTGTAATATTATGATCTTAACAGGGAGGGGAGAGAGTTTCACACCTATTTAACGGCAATAGCAGTTTTTTTAAGAGAAATCCATTGTGACTCATTGCTTATAATGTTATTCTTATTAGGTTAGCTTCAGATACTTTGAACACCTAAGCTAAGATATAGGTAACATCCACTGCTACCCCAGAGATTGTACCAGGAAACTCTAGCCGGCAGAGGAGATGTGCGAGGGTTGCCATGACGACGGATGGCCGAGGTCCAAGAAGTATCGACAGAAGCTGAAGGAAGGCCGATAATTTACTGTTTATAGGAGCGCGGAGGTGGGGGGTATTTACGACCAGGCCATTCCACCGACGGGACACGTCAAAAAACCGCCATCGAGAGGAGAGTTATGGCGCCATTCCTTGGCGGGCCTTTTTCCCGCCCGGGCCCGGCTCCCGCCCCCGCCAATTACCGACAAACGGCAATTAATGGCTCCCAAGAAGCGTTTGTTATCGAATCCGTTCTGATTTAGTGTCGCCCCCTCCCTCAAGACAATGTTTATTTTTGAGTCGATTCACTTGAAATATTTCATCCACGGGCTATTGCCAGCCTCACTCCCTGGCCACCGGGTACAGGCCGGCTAAATCATCTTTAGCCTTCTCCATTATTTTCTTCATATATATATCGGTTGTAAGGCTTAATCGATACCTGCAGTTACTAGGCATTTAATTCTCCTTCTTCAGTTATATGTATATCCTTGTAGATATGAAAAAACCTCTAAAAAGGTGAGAGTTGTTGACAAAAGTATGAATAATTTTGATTTTCGGATATAATTATGCCTATTAGCTCTTAGGGCATGTTTAAACGGTATCGAATCTTTGGATTGAGTTAGAAATAAAGGGATTCTGAGAACCAGCTACCGCCCAAGCCGCCAAAAATGCCTTCAGTATAAACAAGCCCTTATACTTTTATTTAAAAAGACATTGAGATTTTAATTTTTTAAAAGCCTTTGGTTCCCATGCAGTTTTCCAAGTAAGATATTAAATAAAATGGAAACGATTCTGAATAGGAACCTGGCTAATTGCGATCATTCTTGAGCTGCAGGCTCCACATCTTATAATTTTTAATTAATTACAATTTTGTTGTATTTATTTACAACTTGTATTTATTTTATTTATCAATTTGGTTATAATATACTTTTTTTTTAATAAAAGCTAAATATAATATGTATGTGATACTGTAGCAATATTATTATTGTCCATTATGACAAATTGTGATGTAGATAGATAGATAGATAACTGTTTTTTATTTCTTTAAGCATATTACAACAACAAAAACAAATATTACAAGTATAAAAAACATTTGTAGAATTATGGTATTTTAGACCGTCAGTCCGGAGCCGATCTGTAAAGTTTTACAAATTATATAATATTCAAAAACAGGTCACTCATTGATTCTATTCAACTTCTAACTGTATTAACTTATAAATAAAACAACAGAAAAAAAAATAAAAATAACAATAATCAATTAATATCACATATTAGAAAGTTTTTTTTTTAAATTATAATTAAATTCTTTAATAAGCCTATATCTATAAGGCCATGCTATTTTACAAAAATTGTATACAGACAACCAGTTATCACCATTGAGGCATTTTATTACATCATCAATTTTTAGAGAATTCTTTCCAAAACATATTTTTTTAATTTCAGACAGAATCGGACATGCAGCTAGGAAATGAAATGTATTTTCTGTTTCTTTTTTATTGCACAAGGAACATATCACACTACTAATCGAATAAAATCTGTTATAGTTGAGATAAAAAAGTTCACATCTAACTTTTAATATCCATTTAACCCCATTAAAGTTTATTTTACTATCATCAAGATAATGTGTTCCATAGTCATAATTTAAGTTTTTATACAGATACATTTTTTCCGGAACTGAAGCCTTTTGTACATATTTTAATTTGTAAATTTCTGTAACGATACTCTAAATTCCTGTAGGATTAAATCCCATTTATTTTGATTTTCAAGTTTAATGTCAATGTCAATATTATGTTTTTCAGCTATTTCTCTTAAATCCCTTATCCAGTATACCTTTTGTTTAACAACTTCATTATTTATTAAATATGGTAGCACTAAATTGTGATGTATCCGAATAAATAAATTGGAATTAAAAAAAAAATTAATATATGAATTTATTGTGTAGATTTATAGAAATGTTATAAGCAATAGACAAGGCAGAGTGTAATAATACGATAGTTGACTAACATGGCTGGTTTAGAAGTAATAGGTCATGTATAGATCATATGTTTACCTTCTTTAAATCAAATAACTTGTTTCTTCTTTGAATCAAATAACTAAACACAGTTTTTATTTACCCCCATCAGTCGGGGTTTTCTTCTTAGTATGTGACTCGGTATTTTTCGTTGAGAATTTGAATGTTGAATTTTCTCATCGGAATGTTACTGGTATCTTCCTGTATATATTACATACAGAATTCAGTACATGGATTGCTTCTCTTGGGATTTTAGACGCAGAGAAGTGCGGACAAGACAGGAGAAGAAATAGGCGGAGTAGAAGAAGGGAATGCAAGATATAGGAAAAAGTATAACTTGTCGAGCAGGTAGTGCTCGTAAAGTGGGTGGCTAGTTATGGGCCTATTGATTATTGCCAACGGATATTTGTTCTCCCCGGCTCGAGATCAGGAGCTAGGAAGCTATGTCGTATCCTCTCCCTGCATACTGATCGCTCTCCCTGCTTTTTGCTTTCTCTGTAGTCAGCTTCTTAATAATAAATAATCTACTGTATCAGGTCATGTATATGATAATTTCCTAAGATGATACTGCGCAGTTTTAAAAACCTAAGCGTGCGAAATATAATATAATACAATACGTAATCTATAAATCACTGAGGCTTCTGAAAAGAAGATGACCTGGAGACATTCCTATTTAGACTCACTACTAAAGAGTGCTTCCAATGGGCAGATTCTCTTCATGTATTTTATCATCAATCAGCATATTTACTTGTTGTATAATAATGCACATTTGCAGATTTTAATGAGAATATATTTTTAAAACATCTATAATATACATTAACAATAAAAATCATTAACTTTTTTTTTTTATTATAAATCAATCGGGTGTTACGTATTTTTTTGCTTCCACATACATGTGTAGGGAATATATAGTAAGAGAAAGTATTGCGATCGTAAAACTTTTCTAATTCTAGTTTCACCGGAAATACACGGTTTAGGGTCTCCTTAATCCTGATGAGCAAGTCCCGTAAAAGCGTATCTATAAACACATACATACATGTGTAGTAAGTCTAGCACGAAAACAAAAGATCGAAATTGAAATTTCATATTTAAGACAGCTATACACCCGAAAATGTTACTGCAGCTTTTTCACTCAAATCTGCTACCTGGAAGTTATACTTTATACTACACATTTTGCAACTGCTTACGATTTTCTAAAACATAGCTCTAATGATTTTGAATAAACTGGATATATGCAAGTAAAATTTAATGTGCTTCAATTTGATGTAGGTTTCATTCTGATTGAAATAGTCTGACTGTGCTTAAATGTCGATATTTTAAATGATCTTCTTCTTAAGTACATTTAATTTGGTAGATTTAAAAAAAATGTCCATATCGCCTTGTAAGAATTTATAAATAACGACTAATTTTGCAAGTTGAGGCAATTTAATAAACAACTAAAGGATAGATATTTTTTTCATGCAATTTTTTGTGTTTATGAACACAAGAATAGTAACATAGATGTATAATATACCATTGCAAGGATAAATATATCAGAAAATATATTATCTAATACACGGAATTGTAAAAGTTAATGGAGAGTGATGATAATCCGATAAAACTAACTTGTTGCCAATAAAAATATAATAGATTATTTAATAAAGCACAAGTTTCTATCGAAACTTTATGTAATTAATTCTTTAATTACTTTTCATCTCTAAGTTTATTTAAAAATTCATGAATTAACTTTAACAAGAGAGGTAAGTGAAAGTCGTGTGTTGTATGCACCGGAATTTTTTCTAAAAAATATTTCTGCTTCTTGTCGATCTCTATTTCATGGTTTGACCCTCCAGCCCCCTCTTAGATTAATGGGATTCTTTTCAAAACTGAATGTTTTCATACCTGTTTGCTTACATTCTTATCTTTATCATAATACCATTACTTAACCATAATACAACAAAATACATCTCACCTAAATTATTAAGCACCAGCTCACCAATCAGGCTAACACAGGGCACTAGGAAACTTCTAAACCATCCCCTCTCCATCTCTTGAGGTCGAAGCTCAACTTATCAAAAACTAAATTTAACAGTAACCATAAATGTCGTAAACATAATATTGGATAGTTAAAATACTTAGTTAAGTAATTGAATTAAAAAAGGTTCCCGTTAATCTAAGGGGGTTCGAAACGACGACAGTTAGAATTTTCATTTTTTTTTTTTAATATTTATTTATTGAGATATATTACACATTTTAGATATATTACAATTTTTAAGACGTTTAGTAGTAATTTTTTTATAAAATGTATACGTATGTAGGCGTTTAGTATTTATGTTTATATATTATACATACATTATATGTGTTAAACACATGTATATTATATATAGGTTTATTATAACACTACGTAGTAAGAATAATAATAATGCTGTCATACCTTCCCTAAAAAAGGGGAGAAAACCCCCGATTTTCGGATCAAAGTAATTTTCCTCATTTATACTTGGTAGTTCTTTCAATATATCATTCTTTCAATATAACTAGGCATGCATAATTATCATTGTTTTTATACGATTTTGAAAGTTTCTTTTTAAGGTTATGTCGGGCGATGACATTGTAAATAACAGAGAAAAAATCTGAGGCGCTCAACACACGACTTTCACTTACCTGTGTTATTAATATCAATTTAAGGATTTTTAAGCTAATTTAGAAACAAAAATAATTTGTCAAAGAATTATTTACATTTGATTTTTATAGAAATATGTTACTAAATAATATGTTATAATATTATCTACGAAATTCAGTAAGTTTTTTTCGGCTTTTCATCACTCCGTGTGATAAGGTGACCAAATTTTTAGATGAGCAAAGCGGAACAACTCTGAAGGAGAGGGGGGGGAGGGGTATCAACAACAAATTTCTTATGGAATAATAATAATATCTTAATATTTATTTATTTTTAACATATGTACAATTTATAAATATCAAAAATGTATAATATTTTATTTCTTGGCATTTTGTATTTGATTGAATTTGTTTCATTAAATTGTCATTTTTTAAAATATTGCAAAAAATCTTCACACGAATTTGTCAAATTATATTTGACACATAAAATTTCTTTCAAATTTAAAAACTTAATTTTGATTTTTCTGATGTCCACATTTGATTTACTGTAGAAAAACTTATAATTATATGTCTTGAATCTTACAGATTAATTCATTTTTAAATTAATTTGTGATTATCTAACTGTTCTTTAGTAAATTGCAATATTATATGTCTATGAGAATTAAAAAAGTTACTAAAATGTTGCAAACACATAAAGTACCAATATTCGATTCACATCGGCAAAATTTCGAGGAATTAATTTGCATTAAACATAATTTACATGAACATATTTTATTGATGTTTATAACGATGATCTTATACGAACCCACCCCACTCCTCAAGCGCATACCGCGCCTAGTGCGAAAGGAACCTTAGAATGCCAACGGGCAATACGAAGGCCTGAGCCGTGGACTGTATATACCATTGTTGCTGTATATACATGAAATGTTTGTGTATTTATTTTGTAAATAAAGCTGGAGGATAAAAAAAAAAATGATGTTTATAACGAAATTAGTTTGATTGACTTTAAATATAGGCAAATTTTTATTCGTGAATTTCTTTCTAAAATTTATTTTAAGGTCAAGGTCGGTGAAACAATTTTTGTCATCAAAATATGAAGACTACGAGTATTTTAAGCTGAGTTTAGGACAATTTATGCATTTATTAAACATATAAATAAATCACTTACCTTAATTTTCTATGGTAAGTTTAATTAGCTTGCATACAGCAGTTTAATTAGCATGCAGTACGAACACGGAGTGTATAATCTGAGAGACAATTACAATGTAACTGAGTTGCAAAAGCACTATGTTAGTCGTCGTAGCCCGAAGGATCCTTAGAACGCCAAACAATGATTTTCATAAATATAGAATTTAACTTAATTGTAAAAGTCGGGAATTTCGAAAATGTCGCGGGACGCAGAACAAATTTTGAAAAATTGGAACTGTCCCGCCAAAAACGTCAACTACAGCGACAGCGATGACAGCGCCGCCTAATGGCCAAATGGTGAAAGAATTGCATTAAGAAATTATGTTAGGTCTTTTCTCATTTATTTGTTAATCAAATTTGCTCAACTTGCATATTTAGGCGTTATTTGTAAATTTTAATGAGATGATGAGCCTAATTTTTTTTTAATTTATAAAATTAAAGATACTTTAGAGGAAGAAATGTTAAAATATCTGCATTTAAGCCCCATCAGACTGTTTCAGTCAGAATGAAACCTACATGATATTAAAGCTCATTAAATTTTACATCGGTATAGTGAGTTAGTGAAAAGGTTGCTGTGACATCTCAGGCGTATATTAGTTTTAAATATGAAATTCCAGTTCCGTACGACTTTTCGTTTTTGCGCTAGAGTTACCACACACAGACACACGGACACACTGAGCTTTTTGCGGGACTTGGTTATTTAGACTCAGAGGAACGTAAAACGTGTATTTCCGTTGAAAACTGGAATTCGAAAATTTTCGCGATCGCAATACTTTCTCTTACTATATATAGTAAGTGAAAGTAAAAATAACAGTTAATAGATCTTTTTTTTTTAACAATGCAGGTAAGTGATTGTATGGTAGGCCCACCAGTTTTTTTTCTCTTATCCGCACTATTTCTTAAGGAGATTCTCGATTACTATAAATATTATATATAAGTGCTTCGTAAAAACTTATCATCACTCTAAGTTTTAATTTTATAATAGAATTATTTTTCCTAAAGAAAAGTGTGTTTAAAAAATTAAAAGAAATGTTATAAAACTGAATAATGAAACACCCTCTTTGCCGAAAATATAAGGAGAGTAAATCTTTTAAAAGGGTTTCGCACCGTGAGAGATTAATTTACCACATTATTCATTTTAAAGGAGCATTCCGCTCTTTAAGGAACAAGATGATCCCTGGAGTGGGATTAGCTAGAGTCCAGGATTCGGAGCAAAAGGGAAAATTACTGCCCTTCCTCGAAATCCTGGACCGCTGGAGTCTGGAATAACAATAAAACACAGAGATTAAGGCCCGCTGGAAATATTTCAATATCCAAACGGTTGTTTTAATCCACGAAAGTGAAATAGCGGAGCATTAATAGTGACGGTTAATACTTGTGAACTGTATTTGAGAGGTAGGCTGAGAGTCCTCTTGGACAATTATAATTTTATTGCGCCATATTTTATGTTTATTATGTTACTGCCGCAAATCATTCCAAGCCGTAGCTTCTGCGGCACACACTTCACTAATCCCCGGAGATTAAACCTATGGTCTTCATTGGAAGGGTGCTATAAAATTCATGGAAGATAATATTTTTTAGGATATATCGTTTGTTATGGGGTGTCCACTACAGTACATATTTTTTGATAAATGAAAGTTAAAAAATATATTTAACAGGAGCTATATTATATTGCATATTTTTTTCAGACCAATAATAATAATATTTTTTAAACTCAATACATTATATTATTAATATTTACACTTTTTTTTTTTTTTTAACAGCACTGTGTAGACACCTAAAATATCTGAAAAAAATATCTCATTTTTACATTACTGCATTAGTTTAAGGTTGAAATCTACAAAAATCAATGGCAATTTCTATTAGTGCTAGAAGTCATATTTGTAATATAAATAGAAAAAAAATAAAAAAGAAAAAACAAAACCTGTATGCCTACAGCCATTGAAGGTCTTGGGCTAGGTATATTTAGACCCGTACTGTTTCTAGCCAAGTCCGTGCAATGGGTTATTAGGCCTTGCCAGGTTTTTTCTCAATTTTTTTTTGGGTTGCCACTTTACATAGGCTGTGTCTGAGGCAGGAGGGTCTCTATACTCTAGGGTAACTCCCCATCTGAATTAACAAAATAAATAATATTCTGCCACAGCCTGGTTTCGAACCCAGAACCGGAGAATAGACTAGTGCTAAATAGAAAAATAAAGAAACATTAAATTAAAAGAAAAAATTGAACTTAGTAATATAAAATTAAAAATAAAATAATAACCAAACACTTATAATAAAATAAAGAAAAAAAATTAAAATATGTGATTCACCTCTTACTATTAGCTTATTAAATTAAAGTTATTTGTTTCGCCGAAACTATTGAGGAAAAAAAAATTAGGATTAGGATTACTTTGCACTAAAATAAATAGTATCTAGGAAAGTTATTGAGCTACACATTTTTTTTTTCTTTTAGGAAACCTAATATTTATGCAGTTTATAATTTTTTTTGTCTGATTTTATTTACAAAACATTTTATTTGCATTAAAAAATTACATTTAAGCATAAAAAATCCTACGAATTATTTCACAATGGGTTATTATCCTTATAAACATGAAATTGTTATGGATACAATTGATATTTATGGAAATAATCAATATTTTTATAGGAGTTTAATTAGTCTGAATAAATAATTAACTGGAAAATACCACCTAAAATCGTTTGACCTAAAACACTTCAAATTACTGTGAATGTAATTAGTTGACCGTTGAGAATTACTGGAAGGAATTAGTCCGGGTGGCGGTCATTAAATGAAACAACTAAATAGTTTCAACTATTTTATTGTTTGCCAACGTTTCGACCCCCTTTGTGGGTCATCATCAGGGTGCATGGTGGGAGAATGGAAACTGATACGGTTTCCATTCTTTCCTGAGTTTCCATTTTCCCACCATGCGCCCTGATGATGACCCACAAAGGGGGTCGAAACGTTGGCAAACAATAAAATAGTTGAAACTATTTAGTTGTTTCATTTAATGACCGCCACCCGGACTAATTCCTTCCAGCACTTTAATTTACCTTTATACTATATAACAAATCATTTTCTTTCAGCACTTTGTTGGGATCACATGTAGCAGGGCGACTAGCATAACAGCCTTCTATGCCAAACTGCAGGTGGTCCTAGGATTTTTCAAAGGGAGTAAAAATCTCTTCGTAATGCCGTCCTTTATAGGGGACGTATAAAGGCGGTCACGAGTCTGTGCGATTTCAGATACTCGTTAAAGATTCCTACCCTAATTAAACCTGGATGAGCATAATTTAGCATTGTCCGATTACCACAGTAGCATAAATTGACGTTAAATAAACAAACAAGCAAACAGCAATTTGTAAAGTAATCTTACATTTGATATTTACATCCTCATTTGAATTATTTACTATAAGTGTATATTACATGTATTAATACATTTAAAACTTAAAGTCGAATAAATGTAATGTGAATAGAAAATCAATTAGCTTTAGGAAATCTGGAAATAATTTAAGGTGCTCTTTTTAGGTTTTCTAGAACATTACTACTTGAAAGAATGAATAATTGAGACGTAAATAAATAACTCAGGTTTATTATAAAAATTAACTTTGCATTAAATTAAATGAAATTTCTAATATGAACAGAAGATTGAGAATATGCTGGCAACAATTACGAGTCTTTTTTGGCACTTAGATAAATGATTAATAAATTATTTATCCTTTAAACTCCACTAATGATCTATTTAAATTTTTGACAAAATAGATTGATCAAGAAATTCTTCAAGAAAGAAATGATTATTACAAATGTAATAATTCTTTGTTCTTACTACAACCATAAAAAATCTTAAATGCCTAGCGTAAAACAAAAAAAAAATACGAAATAATTTGATTAAACTACAGCTTTTTTTTTGAAAAAATGTTTTTTTTTTTTTTTTAACAATAAGGATTTTAAAAATCCAAAATCATTGAAATGGAATATGTTTTAGCCGAGATCTATCCGTATGAACGTAGTAGTGATGGTCCATTCCTTTTCACGATAAAATTATAACTAGTTCTTTATTTGTTTGCACTCGACGAAGATTTCCGAAGGGACGAGAAAAAATTGGAAAGTAATTTTGTTATTTAAATTACTATTTTGAAATAATGAACCATTTTGTAATAATTTTCAGCTTTTTTAATATTCTTTTCATTCGATTTCTGATTATAAGTAATAAAAAAAATAAATATATAAAAAATAAACTACCAATATCGTACTTAATTAGCTATATTATTATTATATTACTATAATTGTACAATTTTTAAAACTTAATAAAACAATTTAGAATAAGCATCGTATATCTTTTGAAAAAATTATTTGTTTGATATCATAGATTTCATGAATATATAAAATAAATATTTAACATCCTTTGATATCAACGAGGTCCTATAAACTATAAAAGGGTGACTACCTTGAAGCGGGTACATTAGTAGTCCCGCACGAAGTCAAGATTCAGATTAAATAAGAGGAAGAAGGTATTAGCCGGTATCTTAGGCACGTAGTGAGATAAACCAAAACGGGACGATTAACCAAAATCTCCGTATCACTAATTAGTGAGAAGGCTATCACAAATTACGATTTAGCCTAACCAAGCGCCACCTCCCACCACCCCAAAGGCCGTTATTTTGCCAAAAACCGGAGACTTAATGCTCCTCGGCTCCGTCTTATTCTCCAAGGATTAAGCGGCCTATAAGCCCTTTTAATTTATTTATTTTTAATTAAATTTTTAATTAAGATACACCCATTTCATCAGGGGCCGGCAAGACGTTTAGTCTAGCCACCAGAGCTTCTCACTTCGAACTTCCAGCAAAAAAATACTGATTTTTTTTAATACTTCCTCCTCATTTTTTTTATTTTCCTAATTAAATTGTTTAATAAAAGGATATCTCCTTGATTGTAAAACATTGCTTAATAAGCCTGATAATATTTCCTCCTTCTTTATTATTGGATTCATTAATTTCGGAATTCAAAATATTGAAATTTTAAAATAATTTTGTTTACGATTAGAGAAAATGCAAGCTTGCCTCTTAAGTAAAAAAAAAAATGGTGCGCGTTACATGCGAAATCCACTTATCTTCGTTGTCACCTCGAATAATCCACTTACCTCGATAAAATCAATTTAAGAAGTTTCAAATGAAATAAAGATGAAAAAAAAATTACATAGGGTTTTGATAGAAATAATCTATTATATTATTATCTGCAACAATAAGTTTGTTTTATCAGCTTTCTATCAATCTCCATTACCTTTTACAACTTTGTATAAAACATTATACAAAATATCTAATCTAAAATATAAAATATTTTAGGAATCACTTGTAGCTGGGTGGCTAGCGTAACAGCCTCCCATGCTGAAGGTCACGGGTTCAAACCCGCAGGTGGTCCTAGGATTTTTTAATGGGAGTAAAAAATCCTTAGTCCTTCGAAGGTGGTCCCGAGCCGGTGCGATGTCAGGTACTCGTTAAAGATCCCTGTCCTAATAAAACCTGGATAGGCAAAATTTAGGACTCCCAGTGTAGCATCGTCTGATTAGCCATAGTAGCATAAAGTGAGGTTAAGTAAATAAACAATAAAATATTATTATAAAATCTTTATCTTTCAAACAGTATATTAAAAAACTGCATTACTGTTCTTATGTTCAAAACTACAAAAATGTACATTAAAGAAATATTTTTGCTATTTCCTCCTTTAGTTATCAAATTCTTTCAAATTTATATTTTTATGATGGCTAATAAGATGGTATGAATAATGTTTTTGAATCTACAAATTAAAGGTAGACGAAGAAAATTTGCAATATTGCCTCTAGCCCAGCCACACTACATGAAACATCTCATCCAAAACATAAACCTATCTCACGCATATGCGTTTTCAATGTATGCAATTTCACTTTTATACAATTTACCGTTTTTGAGCTAGACTGAACACATACTAACAGACCTTTTTGCGTCACTTGGTTATATGGACTCATGGGACGTGTGAAAAATTCGAATATATTTACAATCTAAATACTTCTTATATCCGTCCATAATGATCCAACTACTGCATCCCAAACCCTTCAGTACCACATCAATGCTATAGAAGAATGGTGTTAAAATTGGAGGATTAAAATAAATCCCAACAAATCCCACCAAATCACCTTTACCCTTCGTCGCAAACCGATGACTTCCGGCCCTCCAGTATCCTCTAATAACATTACCCTTACTTCTTTAGAACAAATCCGATACCTAGGTCTCCATCTTGACAAGCGCCTTACTTGGAATCCTCACACAAGACTGAAACGACAAGAAACTGCTCGAAGATATCGATTACTACAACACTTACTAGACAAACGTTCAAAACTTCCAGTACATTACAAAAGACTCATCTACATCACAATTATCAGACCTATTTGGACATATGGAATCGAGCTTTGGGGCTCTAATAAACCATCGAATTCCTCCCGCATCCAGTCCTTACAATCCAAAATCCTTCGCAAAATCGTGAATGCTCCTTATTTTGTCACAAATCAACTCCTCTATAATGACCTAAACATCCCGTTTGTTGCAGACATAGCCCGTGATAGATACTCCTCTTTCCATTCTAAACTCTCTGCCCATACAGACCCACTTGTCCGTAATTTATCTTCCTCAGATATCCCTGATAACCCTCCAAGGCGACTGAAAAGAAGGTGGCCTCGGGACGTACTGTCTTAAAATAGTTAGTGAAGTGCTACCACTGGGTGGTTCTTTCTCAAGACATTTTCATGACTTTTTATATTCAGTCTACATATTTACTTATTGTATTCTTTAGTACAGTTGTAAATTACTATAAATAAATAAAATAAAAAAAATAAAAATACTTCTTACAGTATATTCCACACACACACACACATATATACAAGTGAAAGTAAAAATAATTTAGGTTAAAAAAAAATTCTACTTTTGAATGTCCAGGTTATTTGTTTACCTACATAAAAAAATCCTCCCTTGAGAAAGCCATAGAATATACCTGAACAAGCGAAATCATTGAAGAAACGGTTGATAGTGGCTAAATAGACGACGGTAAAGAGCGCGCGTTTTGAAAAACGTATCTTTTATTTAATAATTTTGTATTAAAATGATTGAAAATGTTTTATAAGTAATGTAATTCTGAACTTTTGTTGAGAAATAATTGTTTACAAGTTTTTCAATAATAATAAGAAATATTAGTTAAATGCAAGATATCAGAAAAAATAAGTTTTTATCTTTTATTTTTCACTTTTTTTCCACCTCTTTAAAAAAATTTGAATAAATTCCTGTGTATAAAGGAGTATAAAAGACATTTCCTGAAGAAAATCGGTGACGAACACTTTTAAAAAAGGTTAAAAGAATAAATATTTTGATTTTATCTTTCCGCTAAAAATTATTTTTTCGTTTTAGAGTCATAATTATATCATTTTTTCATTCATTTAACTCCTAACAATAAGAGAAAAAATCATCATTAATTAATTTCAAATTTTATTATTAAAAAAAAATTGGAAAAAATAAGTTTTTTACTTTTTCTTTTTCATTTTTTTCTACCTCTTTAAAAAATTCGAATAAATTCCTGTGTATAAAGGAGTATAAAAGACATTTCCTAAAGAAAATCGGAGACGAACACTTTTCAAAAAGGTCAAAAGAATACATATTTTGATTTTATCTCTTCCGCTAAAAATTATTTTTTCGTTTTAGAGTCATATCACTTTTTCATTCATTTAACTCCTAAAAATAAGAGAAAAAATCATCATTAATTAATTTCAAATTTTATTATTAAAAAAAAAAATGGAAAAAATAAGTTTTTATTTTTTCTTTTTCATTTTTTCTACCTCTTTGAAAAATTCGAATAAATTCCTGTGTATAAAGAAGTATAAAAGACATTTCCTGAAGAAAATCGGAGACGAACACTTTTCAAAAATGTTAAATGATTACATATTTTGATTTTATCTCTTCCGCTAAAAATTATTTTTTCGTTTTAGAGTCATAATGATATCATTTTTTCATTCATTTAACTCCTAACAATAAGAGAAAAAATCATCATTAATTAATTTCAAAAATAAAAAAAAATTAAAAAAAAGAATTTTTTAAGAAAATCTCGAAAACCATTTGAATTAACAAGCCAAAAGTTTAGATGAATTATGTTTATTCGGCACTAAATTGATGCTCTATGTTTGAGTAAAAAAAGCTGCGGGGGCAGATTTAGCATCCTTAGCCTATACCCTTTATATTCATGTATAATAGCCCATCACCGCAGCTAAGTTTTAAACCCTATTTGTCTGACATTTCTTCACAGATAACCATTTTCATTTTCCATTTTTTTTTCTTACTTTAATTCCCTATCAAATAACACTGAGTAGGCTTGGTATGTATATATTTGTGCTGAGTGCAGTCGGATTTTATGTATCTTGAAATATAAGACCTCTAACTTTTGGTGGGGTAAATTTTTTTTTTCAATTACAAAGGATCATTATTGAAAATAACAAAACCAAAGATATAACTATAGAATAAGAAAAATTGTCTTTAAATAATGTTAGCAATACATATTCTCACGCTGTAATTTTGTAAGTTGTATGTAACACACCCAAAGGTAACTCTAGCGCGAAAATGAAAAAGTACGGAACTGAAATTTCATATTTAAGACTACTACACGCCCGAGGTGTTACATCAACTTTTTCACTGAAATCCGCTGACTGGAAGTTCTACTTTGTCCGAAGCATTTAGCACTTTTTTAAGATTTTCTCGAAAACGGCGAAAACGATTATGATTAAACTTGTTATATCGATGTAGAATTTAATGGGCTTTAATACCGTGTAGGATTCATTCTAATTTAAATAGTCTGACGAGGCTTTAATGTAGATATTTTAAACATTCTTCTCCTAAAGTACCATTAATTTTGTTGATTCTATAAAAATAACTATATTATCTTGTTACCACTGCTGAAAAACAGGTAAATGTATAAATTGAATGAATTAGATACCCAACGAAAGGAGAAAACAGAAAAATATTTTTCTAAAGCAATTTTTCGTTTTTGAACATAAGAACAGTAATATGCATGTATGATATACCGTTGGAAAGCTAAAGATTTTAGAAAAAATATTATCTCATACATAAGCTTTTAAATTTTCATAGGTTTCATTCTAATATAAATAGTGTGACGGGGCTTAAATGTAGATATTTTAAACATTCTTCCTTTAAACCACCTTTAATTTTGTATAATCTATAAAAAAAAGCATATCATCTTATTACCATTGATAAAAAACAGGTAGATATATAAGTTAAACGAATCCGATATCCAACTAAAGGAAAAAACTGAGAAAATATTTTTTGATGCAATTGTATCACCGCTTGGTCACTGGATGGCGCTGTCATCGCTACTATTACTACTATACTTGGAGTAGTGTCTAACACGAAGTGATGCTTAAACCTTACTGAGCTTCATAGATAATACTGTAGCATATTATTTAATAAAACACATCTTTCTATAAAAATGAAATGTAAATAATTCTTCAACAATTTATTTTAATTTCTGAATTTGTTTAAAAATTCTAAAATTGATATTAATAACAGAGATAAGTGAAAGTCGGGTGTTGCGCGCACCAGATTTTTATACTGGTTATGGGAACAAATAAATATCTGAAACGGATAAGATAGTTCTGAACTATGAGCCCCGTAAGAGCTCAATCGAGCACACCCTATGTGGAAATGCGCCCTGACCGCAGCGGGAATCCAGTCAGGGTAATATCTGCTCCGAGCTTTTAAAAACAGTCCTTCTGCTTTTTTTTAATTAGTTTTTATCTGGTGATGTATGTTGCTGTAAAAAGTATCTCATTAAACGCATTTTTTTTTTTTTTTTTTTTTTACTGTACACTCTTAAAGCGCTTGAATTTATCGTGTGTATATATATTTTGTTGTTTTTTTGCCGGACAACACCTGCCTTTGTCGCAATTGAATGTGGCCTGCGGAGTGAGGGGGGGGAGGTAGAAGTGGGGATTGTTATTTTAATTAAAAATAATGACCGGGCTATTTTACGGCATGTGCGAGAGTATAGGTCGCCAGCTTATGACAGACTGTACGGGCATCTGTGTCTGCTTGCCTCAGCGCAGATACCATCATAACGAAAACCGGCCGTTGAAAATATGGTTTCGGCTATTCGGAATTGTGCGATATTTCCCCTCTGCCCCTTTATTTAATTGTTTCTCATCCAGCGATATTAGAGTATTGACGTATGTATAAAATTTATGACTATGGATATGGAAAGCAAGGTTTAGTTATAGCAGGGTTGATAACTTTCAATTTTAAAATTAAATACAATGTATGCCTATTTATTTATTTACTCGACGTCTTCCTGTTGGTTTCTCGACCAATTAGATTTTATTCAAATTTAGAATATAATACAGTATTTAGATTTTATTCTGGGACTTAGTCACTTAAACATGTTACCAGTAAAGATAACACACCTAACCTTATCATATGTATCAAACCTTAAATATTGAAAAGTATAAAAGACAAGTAGAAGTGTTGCCAAACTAGAGCCAGTAAGATTCTTAGAAGGGCGGTGCAAAAAATATACACCCCGCCAATCCTAGTGCAGGGAGAGCCATATACGGAGGAGTCAGAGAGAATATCTTGAACAGGACACATATCCGGAAGCCTCCGACAGCATTTAATCTTTTTTAGTCAAGTAATTTATACAGTCCCTTGATCTTATAATGTATTATCTGTCTCTTAATAAACCATTTATTTATTCGTTAATGTTTCTCAATAAATTGGATAACATATATCCCTTTGGAAAGGTTTCCAATTATATTTCCTTAGTTTAACCCATGTTTTAAATTAGTATAATCATCGCACATGATACATTAAAAAAGGCAATTATTAAAAATCTTTATCATTTACACAGGTGAAAAAGTTACATAAATTTAATCAAAATAAAAAAAAAATTAATAAATAAAGCAATAGAATAACAAGATAAAAACAAATCATTAAAAGAAAAAAAAAAAAGAAAATATTAGGTCATTAAAAAGATTGATTACTTTCTATCAGGAATCTATTTTAAAATTAACAAGACTCTATTTTGGGGTAATAGATGTAGGAAGAAGCATGATGCATATTGTAAGGAATGAAATTCCAAAGTTCGACTTACTTTAAACCAGGTTATATATTTAAGGTTTTTGTCAACATTACCTAAAAGCTCTTAAATTGATTTTTACAACCGAGGTAAGTAAAATTCGTGTGTTGCGCGCAACATATTAGTTATATTTCATGACCTGATCTGGATCAATTAGCTTAGGTATGGAATGGTGAAGGAAAATTAAAAAAACATTCAAATTTTAGGTTGATTAATTATATTTATCAACAGTATGGTTTTATTACTCATCGATCTTAGTAGATTAATCAATACATACCCATAAAATAGTAATAACATAGGGTTTGGAAACTATACCACTGAAAAAGAAACAGGTAAATATAAAAGTTGAATGAATTTGATACATAACTAAAAGAGGAAACTGAAAAAATTGTTTTTTAATGCATTGTTTTGTTTTTTAACATAAGAACTTTTTTTAATAAAACACATGTTTCTATAGAAATTTAATTTATTTTATTCTTTAATGGTTTCACTAATTTTTATTTCAGACTGAAGTTGAAAATTTTTTAATGTATTTTTAAATCGGAAGTAAGTAAAAGTCGTGTGTTGCCCGCACTAGATTTTTTACTTTAATACTATTATCTTGTATACCTAAACGTCGGTATACCATTAAATAAGCTTAACCGATTTCTCCATCATATTCTGAGCCTTTCGCCGTTCCCAGAGACTGTTGACGGGATGACCCGGTCCAGTCGAAGACGTTGAGGGTAATGGGAGACGATGGACGGGACTAATTGATGATTAGCTAGAGTGAGCTCATTACTCATTAGCCGGGTCGTCAAAGCCGCCTTATTACCGCCGGTTAATGTTTCATCCCTCTTCAATAATCAGTCCCGTCCACTTAATCAGTTATCGATCTCATCCTGGTGTCTGTCCTCCCTCCCAGGGCGGTAGGTACAGGCTGGGAGTGGCAGGGTATCAGCAAAAAGAGTCCTTTGAACACTAACTAGTGGATACATTCGAGAACAAAAAATCTGGTCCGCACAACACACGATTTTTACATCCCTCCGTTTTAAAAATCAATTTAAGTTAGAGTACTTGTTACGCGAACAGCCCTCTATGCCCAATTTCCTGATTCATACCTGGCAGAAGCCCCTAGGAATTTTTAAAGGGAGTAAAATATCCTGGGTAATGAAATATCCTCTTTTGGAGGGGTAGTGAAATGGAGTTCCCGAGCCTCTGAAATGTCAGGTACTCGGTAAGATACCTATACTAATTAAATCTGTATATTCAAAATTTAGGATTCCGTCTGTCTGAATCCTAATCGCCACAGCAGTTTAAAAGTAACGTTAAATGAATAAACAGGTATGGATATAAATGTATTCAATATTTCTTATTTGTTGGTCACTTGGTTGATATTCGAAAAAAAAGTTTCTTATCTTCTTTTTTTTTTGGGGGAGGGGGGAGGAAGAGGATGGTAAATATCCCAATAAAAATAAAAATAATTTTCATTTCATTAAAAAAATTTCATGAGACTTTAATTGATTACAGAAGCTTGATAATGGCCCTAGAGGCTGAAACGTCTCGATGACTGGATTAAATGAAATTGTTATAAAAAAAATATCCAAGATTTTCTTTTGTAAAACGGCCTGATAATTATCGAACAAATGTTCATGGGATATTCGGTTTTTAAGTTAAAATTTTCCACTTACGAGTTCGATTCTCGGTACCGGGGGGACTTTTATTTCGGCATTTATACCCCGCCCTCACTCCCTGTTCCGAGAAACTCCCGTTTAGCCTTCAAAGGCGAGGTAGGGGTGAACAAAAAAATAAAAAAAATAAGTTAAAATTTTCTGATTATAAGTAAAACTACAGTATAATGATTTGTACGATTACAACTGTTTGCTGAATATTTGGGGGAGTCTATGCGAAATGCATCATCGGTTTTTTTTTTCTCTAATTTAATTTCGCTTTTGCGGTATTACTTATGCCTTATAAATCTTATATCTATATCTTATAAAGTCAATGAATTTCCACGTTTTCGACTATTTTCTGACTCTTTAGGAGTAGATTAACCTTTAACTGGTAAGGTGGAGTCTAGAGGACCCCAGGGTCTCTTTAAAATTACGTGAATCCCATTGTCCCGATCCGATCGGTTTGTGAAATTGAAATTTCCTGTCTCGACATGATTGTAATATAGCAACCTTTTTAAGTCAGTTTTTATTCCGTATTGAGTTAGGACAGTCTTATTTGGGTCATATAGACCCCCAACTCACCATTACTGTTCGGATTTATTGAAGTGTGTTTTTCCATTTTTTGAAACAAATGTCTCGTGATCGTGTTATTTTACGCACCTTTTTAATTTTATTAAGAAGCTGGGTTCATCTTTGTTAAAGGATCCCATGACCAGACGGTCAGAATATCCCAGACTTTTCCGGGAGCTTCGGTTTAAAGCTCACTCATTATTAGGGAAAAACCCCAGAAGAATGTAACATATAGTCAGTAGACCCCTCCGAAGAAAAGGAGATGTTATCTTTGTCCAAGAAACAACGATAGGAAGTCATCTATAGTTTTTATTAAATGTGAACGAAATATTTGTGGACTAAGTTCGGTTTCCTATTGCAAAAACAATGCATAATTTTAGCTGTGCATACTTTCTTTACAATGTAAAAGTTTCATTTTTTTAATCATTTTACGTTTTTCTAATATAAAAAAATTTAAGATAACGACTTTTTTATATATTATTTTACAAATGTTTTCATTGCTTAGAATATAACATTAAAAATAAAAGACAAAGTACTAATTAAATGTATTTAATAATATCAGGCATGTATTCAATTTTATAACCATCCTTCCGTATGGTACCTATTTACAAGAATAAGCAATACAAGATAAAAAAATAAAAAAGTAAATAAGATCCCCCGGCAACAATTTGGACTATAAATTTCATCTCACCAGTTAAAGGTTAATAATAAATTAGCATACATTTTTTCTCGAATTCACTGTTTGGTATCTGGCGGTAGTGTTAGATGTTGAGGCTCAGAATTGTTGGAAAATCTATTGCCTAACAAAAAATGCTTAGAGTAAAAGACCGAGAGAGAGGGGTGAAAGACACTAAAAAGAGATTAGGGGTGGTAGGTGGAAGACATAGAGCCCCAGTAATGATAGGAAGAGAAGACGGGCACACGTGCGCTTGAGTTAGTGTCTCCCGGCAATCAGATGCCCAACAATTAGTAGGCTAGCGTTTATTATTTTTATTGAGGGGGGCGTTCACAGATGGGCGCAATTGTTACCAATGTGTTATCACCGGAACAGCTTTTGATTGCTCTAATACTCGCCTCGCATAATGCCCGCCCTCCTAAATCCACCGTCCTTAATTAAATTTCACTGGTCCCTCCGGCTTTTGTATTTTGTATATTGTATTTCCTATTATTGTATGTCGGGCAGTTTTCATCATAGGACCATTTCATTTTAGTCTCTACCGTAGATATTGCCGATTAAACCTTACCATACAATCCCCGCCCTGTATAATGCCCCTTAATATGGCCCTCAGGGCGGTTTCGATAAGATATTTGATTAAATTCGTGGTACTGCAAGGTAGAAGGGCTAATGTAGTCAGCAAGCAGTAAAAATGTTCTCTTATAATCACTATTACGTCCTTTTAATTCTACTATCTTTCGATGACATTTTACTTCAACATTACTTTTATGAATATATTTCTATTGATTTTTACAACTGCATATACAATATATACAACGAGTAAAAGTCCTGTGAAGATGCTATCTAGTGGTAACACTGTAATGTTTATTTCATCTGAAGGTGTCGAGGCCACCGCCTTTTGAACGCCTCAAAGGATAATCAGGAAGAGGTGGGGACGTAAGTTTACGGACAAGCGGGTTTATGTGGGCTGATAGTATGGAATGAAACAAGTTACATCGATTTTGGACTAAGTCTGCAACTAGTGGGATATTGATGGATGATTTTATTTGTAGCAAAAAAAAAAAAAAAGGAGAACTTAGGATATTTCGTAGGATTTTATATTGGGTTGATGCAAAATTAATGCAGGTTTTTAGTAGGTATTGTAAATACGCCATATCTTTACTTTAACCATATATATTTAATCAAAATAATTTCCATCTGAATCAATGCACTTTTGCCAACGTTCAACAAGCTTTCTTATTCCACCAGAAAAAAAATCCGAATCCCTGGACTCAATGAAATCACGAAATGAATTTTCAATGTCGTCCTGGTTTTGAAAATTTTTCTCCCTCAAAAAGTAGTCCAGATGCCTGAAAAAGTGGAAGTCTGTAGGAGAGAGGTCAGGTGAATAAGGCGGATGTTGGAGAACTTCGTAGCCCAACTCGTGCAGTCGTCGAAGCGTTGGTTGTGCAACGTGTGGTCTGGCGTTATCGTGGAGCAGGATCGGCCCCTTCCGATTCATCAATGCTGGGCAAAGACGTTTGCAATTTTTGAGTTCCGAGTTCCGCCGCCATTTCTCGTGTGGTTTTGGTTGGGTCTTCTTCCACTTTTGACCTCAGCTGGTCGTTGTCCAGAGCAAGATGACGGCCCCGACCTTCCTTGTCTTCGAGGTCGAAATCTCCTCTGCGAATCTTCTGGAACCAACGCTGCACCGTGCACTCATTAATAGCCCCCTGACCCCACACTTCATTAATATTACGAGCCGTTTGCGCAGCGCTGCGCCCTAATTTAAATTCGTAAAAATAAATTTGACGAAAATCGCACCTTGACATTTTCGATTCAAGACCTTTGAACACACTGAACAAAACGATTTTACTAAACAAATTCATGGTGAAAGAGAGGGTATTAAATAAGGTTTGTTTTGGTGTAATAATGATCAATGTTAGGATTAGCTTTGTTTACACAATTGGAATTAAGATATTGCAATAGAGGAAACCTGCATTAATTTTGCATCAACCCAATATATCAAGGATTGGCTTTAACCTTTTAAAAATAATATAATTTCTTGATTTTTCAACTTTATTTACAATAAATAAAACAATCAAAATTGGTAATTATGATTATGGGTGCGACTACCCAGTGCTTCAATATTTATTTAATTTAGTAGATCTCGAGTCCATCTTCTTTTGACATGTCTATTGGCTGAGGGTCTGTCACTTTCATAGTGTAACAGTTTTTACACCTTCAGTTTGACACGCTCTAGCTCTGTTAGTGAGACTCGAATCATAATTTTTACTGAAATTTCCCAGTATGAAATTTAGTGGCAAACATTTTTTGTTATATAAAATTTGTCGCTCGCTGTTACTTTTTAGAAGCATTATTGAACAGAATGAAAAACACTACAAATCATTACACATTGGTTTATTATTTCCAAATATTAGGGTATAACAGTTTAAATGACTGTTTACAGGCAACTAACTAATAGTGCAATTAACTTATCACTGGTAATTTCAAAATAAAACATCTCTACTGTTTCTAAATTAATTTGAAAGATTCCATTTTTGTTTTGTAGGATATTCAATCCTCTATCTTACAGCACTAACTAGGGGGTTCATGAATTCGTATGGTTGGCAGGATTTATTTTTTTCGTTAGTTAAAAATCACACATAGTGAAGATATTTAGATATAACTTTTATCATGAGAACATAATACACATTCTGAATACAATACACTGTGCTGAGAAGTTTGGGTGACTACAAGTGTACATTCCGAGGTCTCCTTCTATGAGTGTGACACAAGTAATGTTACAACTAGAGGAGGCGGCATGGGCACCACAAAGCAAGGGCTTGCAGATGGTGGGTACTGTGTCCTAAGTACAGGTATGTCTTCTTTGTCGGTATTTGGTCAGTACTTTTTAGGAGCTGGTTTATGTGTGACAGTCTTAGGTATAGAAAAGGAAGTTATTAATTATTACTGTATATTATTTATTAGTTAAGTCTAATTCTATAACTGTTGCTTAGATTCTACGTATCTTGACACGTAACAACTCAAATTTTGAGAAGGTTTGTTTAATTATTTTTTGGTTGATTACAAAGGTTGGTTATTAAAAATAATAATCTAAAGGCAATTTTCTACTATTTCCATTCTTTTTCTTTAAACCTTCAATAAAACAATTAAAATTAAAAAAATAATTCCAGAACATTTTTAATTGTTTCTCTATCTTTATTAATAACTGTGTTATAGAAAAGTTAACATCTCATAAGTTGTTGCTTGACTATCATGATCAATAATTTTTTTTCTTTGTTTATCGCGGATTACTTATTTTAAAACTCTATAAAACAATTTCCATTTATTAGATGTTGACGTTTTATTAACACTCGCTGAGTCAAAAAAAGCTGTTATGGCGTTGCTCGTATTGGAATTTTTGAGTTTATTCCATAAATAGCACTTGTCGCTAGAACTTTTAATTAAGCTAAATTTTTTAAAATTAAAAATGTAATTTTTTGCAACTTTTCCGTTACTGCTGTTCGTGATTTAACACATTACCTGTGCTGCCTTTGATCGAAATGTTAACGATAGTTTCCTTATCAGAAAACCAGAGGAGAATATTTATTGATATACAACATATGTTTTTTTTTTTTACACTGAAAAATGAGAAACGCCTTCTGATGGTGTTTGGATTGAAAATATTCTGACAATTTCTTCATCACAAATTCAATGAAGAATATATTTTTTTTCACAAAACATTTGTCGCAAGGACCTACAGTTTAGTTGACTAATGGTTCTGAAAAAAAAAACAGTCAAGTTCGTCAACTGCTATTTGGCAAAATCCATTTCAAAAGGTAATTTTTGATATCACAAGCAATATGTTCATATCATATGAACTGGAAAAATGTTGAGCTGTAAATGATAGAAATTTGATTTTCTCTGGATCAAAAGGTTGGTTAACTACAGTATAACTACTGAAATATTGTGGGGATAAGATAAGGGAATCTGCAGGATTCCCTCAAGTACATATATTAAATAACATTATTTGATCTTATCTGGACGGAGCCAGATGACGGCAGAATTTATCGCCGTGGAGAACTGCTTTTGAATCTTTTCCAGCGGTTCCACGGCTTTCCCGGAATGACACAATACTTGGCAACAATATTCGATTTGTGGCTAAACTAATGCATCCAGAAGTGCTCTTTTAGAAGGGGATCCTTATGTAAAACTTATTTAAGGCTGAATTTGTATAACCAGATCTGGGACAGTAAACTGCAAATAAAGTGAAATACTACACTGCATCGCCCATCAAATACCATCCTCTTGCTCTGAATGCTTCCAAATATGCATGTTAATTTGTTAATGTAGAATTTATCTTTAAAAATACAAGAAAATTTAAAACAAATCTTAATTTTATCGTTTAATTATTGCAGTTATCGAGCTAATTATTAGCCATGAACTTTTTATTTTCCGTTCTTCTGATTTTCCTTATTTTATTTCGCAGCATTCACTAACAGGCCAAAGCCCAATTAGAGGTGGTTGATAATGAATAATCAGTTGACTAATATGCAATGTATTACATACAAGTTAATTTATATAACAAAAAAAAAAATAATAACACTAATTTTTCACAAATAAAAAAAAAATCATTATATATAGCATTTAATTAAATGGGGATTCACTCACAGCTTCCCCACCCTAGGTAGGTGGGACCCATCAGCCAACTGGTAGCCACTCACAAAAATAAGAGTAGGGAGTTATGTCCCTATCATATAAAACACATCAGATCAGATTACACTGCGCGACCAAGGGTCTGTATACACGGCCTGTCGTGAAACTAACAAAACACACACACAATATATATATATATATATATATATATATATATATATATATATATATATATATATATATATATATATATATATATATATATATTAAATAAAACAACCACTACTCTACAACCCAAGGGTCTTGGGTTCAGTATATTTCAGATTCATACTGCTTTTTGACCAACGGTCGTGGAAGGAGGTAATTAGGTCCAGATTAGGTCACCAGAGTTTTTCCAATTTTAGGTACTCACTTTATATTTGATGGGTGTGCTCCAGGAGGGTCTCTATATCCAGGGTTCTCTGCGGCTGATAAAATAGATTAAATAATTCTACCTCATTCGGGGTAATCGGGAACCACACTTATATAATAAAATTAGATATGTAAAGAAAAAAAAAGAGTTAAACATAAAGAAGAGAAAAAAATAATAATAAAGAAAGGATAACCAGATCAATCAAATGAAATGAAATATCAATCAATAAAGAAAGAAAAAAAAATTATTAATCTTAATTTTGTAACGATATTTTACTATGTCACTCGTATTATATATTATTCTGATGAAACGAAATCAGAATATTATTATACCAAAGGCATTCGAAATTATAGTCTCAATATTGTTTTTTTTTTTTTTTTTTCTCTTGTCCGGTTTAAATATAATCATATAATGACTTATAATAGTTTTTAATAATCTAGCTTTATTTTATTGATTTATTACCCTCCTCTGCCTTGAGGCAATACGGGTACTTGCAGCTCTGGGAAGTACCGTAGATACAACTCCCAACTGGTATGAAACTAATCACACAGCATTAGTACTACCTTATAAGAGTATTTGAAAAGCTGAGATCAAGCCCTAGTATATCTATCTTGAGAGTCCAAGAGTTAGTAACATACCAAGTTGGGTTCCAACATCTTTACATATTTATTTAAAAATAAAATTCTCTCATCTGCCTCTGATTACTCTTGTAAAGTCTCAATATTGCTCAATTTAGTAACATAAACAGTTTTTCTTTAGTATCAAATTATATAAATTATTTTATAATTAACCATTTATTATTCTTTTTGAAATTTAGTATCAGTTTAAGCACTTTTTTACTTCAATATTGTTCAATTTTTTGAATAAATTGACTTGTTCCTGCAGTAATAAATTATTCCCGATGTAATGAAAAAATTTTAAGTGTGTTTGAGGAATGATTTATTCACTTGTAACATCAGCAATGTATCATTTCATCCCCACCACTTGTACCCCGTTGATTTAAATACTGGTGTCGATGCCGTCGACGCAAACCCAGAGGATATTATCCCGTGATCTGATATGACCAAACCGAATCACAGGTCAGAGGCTGAATGTGCCATACAAAATGTGGCGAGAACCCGTCAATTATAGATAGGTGTTTGCCCCGTGAAATATCGCCCCCCTCTCGGATATGAGGCAACTGATTTACGATTAAGCTTTTTGAAATAGCTTCCATCAGCGATAACATTCGGTGAGCAGGCGCTATATCATGCAGTCGATACAATCAGGTATTTATGTAGCACATCCCATATATTTCTCCCGTAAAATTTTCTCACATTTTTCTTTATTTCGTTTTTATAGACATGAATTATTCAAGAATATTACAATAATCAGAGAAAAACTCTAAAACAAAACCATGCATTTAGTTAAAAATCGGAAACTTTAACTATCCGATAAAACAGATCAGGTATGGCACATCTCATAGCAATTGTTAAGAAAAAAATATACTTATTATTTGAAAGATGTTTTGGGTGCAGTCAAAATATAAAAAATTATATATGAACTTAATTTACTGGTGCCGAAGTTTTGACCTAAATTATAGGCCTTCTTCTGGCTATAATACAAAATAAATAACAACCAGTAGTGGAATACAACATACAAAGATGATAAGTAAAAGAAATAATAAGATTGAGCAAGCGTCTTAATTTGTGTTCTTTTGACTGCATCCTGTACCAACTTCTCATATATATACACAGCCTCCATTCTCACTTCACTATACTTATTAATTTTGAGCATAAAAAGTTAGATATACTCTAGTAATCAATCAAGAAGTATTTTCGATATTTTTTATATTTCTATAAAAAAATGATATTTTGATAAGATTTCATATCATGCATTCGTCGGTTTTCTTTCCTATTTATGAGCAATAATATTATTAAGAAAAAATTCTTAAAGTTAAAAAAATGGTAGACGAACGTCGAACTGTTTGTTAATAATTTTATTTTAATTATAAATATTTCTAATTTCTATAATAGTTTTTTTTTGTTTGTTTATTCATATTAAATCACTTTTATGCTACAATAAGTCCTGAAGTTTGATTAGGTCAGGAATCTTTAAGAAGTATATGATATCGCAGAGGCTCCGGATTTTACGTCCTATTCGGACGGCATATCCAAGGATTTATCACCCTATTTTAAAAGTTCTTGGTTCATTTTCCAGGTTTGAACATGCGACCTTGGAAATAAAAGGTCTATTATGCTATCCACTGCACCGCAGATGACCCTGTATAATTTTTTTTTTTCAGAAATATCAAGCCAAATAAATTAACACATTAGGTGATGTACCATTAATCTATATTAAAGGAAAACAATGTTCTATTTAATGTAGGACTTAATACATTCAACGAATCGCTAATTCCGTATTTATTTCAATGACTGGAGTATGTCAATATATTGCAATATAATATATATTACAATAACAATGATAAAAATTGATTGTTGATTGAACCTCGCAAATACTTTGTTTTTACAAACTATCGATCAGTCTCGACCCCTTTGATTAATGATCAACATTCTGAGACGTAACATGTTGAGATCTAATTTTTGAGAGACGGAAAAAATATATAACATTCTAGAAAATGGAGACAAGACCCTGAAAAAGTCGATGAAAAAACAGAGGTGTTAATAAAAATAAACAAACAAGGTAATTGGAATTAGAGAATGCTTTTTTGAATATATAAAAAAAAAATTCACTTTTTTAAGATAAGACTTTCACTTACCTCCGTTCTTAAAATCACATAAAGAATCTTCAAATACAGTTAGAGATAAAATAAGTACTCCGATTAAAGAATTAATTAAATCGAATTTCAATAGAAACATGTGTTTTATTAAAAAATTTACTATATTATTTTCTAATATAATCAGTTAGTTTTATCGGCTTTTCATCACTCTTTATTAACTTTTACTAACTTGGGTATAATAATTTTTCTTAAATTTTAGCTTTCCAACAGCGTATCATCTAAGTATATTACTGTTTTTAAGTTCAAAATAAAAAAATTACATTAAACAAACATTTTTTCAGTTTTGTCCTTTAGTTGGATATCGGATTCGTTCAACTGTTTTTTTATCAATGGTAACAAGACGACATGTTTATTATTATAGAATCTACAAAGTTAAAGGTAGTTTAGAGGATTAAAATTTAAAATATCGTCATTTAACACTATCAGACTATTTCAATCAGAATGAAACCGACATGATATTAAAGCTCGTTAAATTTTACATTGACATGGGGATTTTAATCAAAATCGTTCAAGCCGTTTCTGAGAAAATCACTAGAAGGTGCAAAATGCATAGTATAAAGTAGATGTTCCTGTCAGCTGATTTTAGTGAAAAAGTTTGTGTAACATCTCGGGCGTATAGTTGTCCTAAATATCAATTTTCATTTTCATAAGGCTATTCGTTTTCGCCCTGGAGTTACCACACACGGACGGACACACACCAACAGACCTTTAAAATAGTACAAAATTCAAGGTATTAAAGGGCTCGTCTGGTTAGCTGATTTTGATGAAAAAGTTTCTGTAAAATCTCGGCCTTATAGTTGTTTCTAAATATGAAATTTCAGTATCATAGTACTTAACGTTTACGCGCTGGAGTTACCACACACGTACACACACACACACACATACCTTTTCTGCGGGACTTGGTTATGTGGATTCAGGGGACCCTAAAACTTGAATTTCTGTAGAAAACTGGAATTCGAAAATTTTCACGATCGCAATACTCCCCCTTAGTATATATTTCATACATAGGAAATTGAAAGTAATACTCGAGCTTCCTCGAGTCAAATAAATGAAAACAAAATAATTTTGTTAAATTTTCAAAAAATAAAGAATAAGTTAACTAACGTATCATCCGGTTTTTTGCTTTTTGTTTTGTGTTGTTGGTTATCACTGAAATCATAAAACCTTCTAAAGGATTCTTTTAGAAGGAAATAACATTCGGAAGCAAATGTTTCTCGTTTATCGTCGTTTAGATCTAAATGGCCTTCACGGATTCAGACACAGTATCAGCCATGTTATAGTAATTTATGGTAAAGAGAATCGATCCAGCAGGAGGGCCCCAGAAGACCACGGCTTAGGAGGAACTATATTGAAGAGGACCGAAGGACTCCCGGGAGCAGGACATCCCAGTTTATATCCTCCGGAGCGGACAAATGCCCGGATCTGCGGAGCACATTAGTACTCATACTGTCCGATATCCACCGGGATTCGGATCTGACCCTAAAAGCCGCAGGGCCTTGGGGAGGAAGGCTTAGTCTCTGGTGGACCCTCCTCGTTCAATCAGTTCCTCTAGTAATGAGGCTCTTCGTCACCGCGGCAGGGATTGCTACCTCCGCAAGAACCTACCAAACATATCGCTAGGACGATACATGCACAGTGTTTTTACAACAGAATGAAAAAATAAAATAAGCATAATTAGTTCGTAGAGCTTAAAAAACAAAAACAAGTACGAGCAACATATATACTTATTATTTCACTTACCTTAATTGTTAAAATCAATTAAACAACTAATAAAATGGGATTTAAAGAATGATATTTAGTTTCGTTGGAAACCTATGTTTTAGATTCAATAATCTGTGAATATAAAATTGTTTATTTATTTAACGTCACTTTATGCTACTGTGGCTGATCGGACGATGCTACAGTGGGAATCTTATATTTTGCTAATTCTGGTTTAAATGGGACAGGGATCTTTAACGAGTACCTTACATAGCACAGGCTCAGGACCACCTTTTTACGTCTTTTCCGAAGGACAGCATATTTAGTAATTTTTGAGTCCCATTAAAAAAGCGGTTTTTTGAATTTTGCGGGTTTGAACCCGTGGACTTGGGCTTAGACGACTGTTATGCTAGCCACCATGCTACAGGTGATCCCATATAAAATTATTTTCACAACAATCAGTTAATTTTATCCGCTTTTCATCACCCTCCATTACATAATACAACATTGTGGATAAGATAATATTTTTTCTAAAATCTTTAGCTTTCCAACATTATACTCGTATTATACATATAATAAAAAAAAATTACATAATAAAATACTTTTCCTTTTTTCTCTTCCAGTTAATTATAAAATTCCTCCAACTTTTAGTGCGACTTAGTTATTTGGTCTCAGGGGACCCTAAAGCGGGTATTTCCGTTGAAAACTGAAATTTGAATATTACAATCGCATTACTTTTCGTAACTATGAATTTCATTTACATGATTGTCTTTGAAAATGATCACAAGGGTGGATGTCTAATTAATGATAGGAAAATAAAAAAAGTATAATATATATATATATATATATCCGGTTGTGGCATAAATCCTTAATATACACCTGAATTCTTGAAGAAGAACAAAGAAATGGAGTTTACATGGGTTTCCGTAGGCAGTTTAGCTCTCTATAAAGAAAAAGTGGCCAATCGGGTGGAATGTGAACCCATCAAAATTACACTAGATCAAAAAAGATTGTTCCCGATGGAAGACCTCCTACAGGAAGTCAAGGAGAGAAGAAATGATCCTCTGTTGGCTTACGAATAAGACATGTGATTTCTCCCACGGCTACCTTCTGCGAGGTCTGGAAGCCCCAACTTGTACCAGATATAACACAGTAAGTACAGTGAAACATATATTATTAGATTGTCAATATTCAGTTAATTGAGAAATAAACTAAAAATGGATAATTAACTAAAATATATACTTAAAAATGATGGAAAACAAAGTCAATATTTCAAAATATTATCCTCTTAAATATTTGGAAAGAAGTTTATAGTATAATAGAGTACAAAATGCAAGTGTAAACTCCAATGACTCACAGGGGTCATAAATAAATAAATGAATATTGATATATCTATATATTTTTTTTTTCTTAATTCCAAAATCATTTAAGTATAACAAAACTTCATTTTTTTCAATAAAGATACGTATAACACATTGGATAAATGAAATCTGCTTTTTGATTTCAGCGTTCGTGATTGATGAGGAAGGCATAGGAGTGGGGATGTAGAGGGCAGACAGGTGCAAACACGGAGTAACGTACGTGTGTGTGGGGACCGAGGCCCCCTAACGAGCGGGTTCTGATTTAGCAGGCTGTGGCCCCTTGACCGCACTAAACCCCCGCACTTTATGTCCTTTAATTTCGAAAGCTCACCCCGACGACCACGAAAGCGCTACCTCGTCAGGAAGGGCTGCATATATTGGAGACCACTGCAGCAGATAACACTCCCCCATCTACTAATACTATTTCTGCCTTTATGTAATGACCGCTGCCTTAGCACAACTCCCTCCCATATCCTCTCCCGATTTACTTCTAATTACTTCAACTCTAAGTTAGCACCTTATGGAACAATATGCAATATCGAAGTCGAGCCCTATCTAATGCTCTCTTTATCGGACCTCTAAATTTACCGAGTAGTCCAAACAAAGGCCTCGGCAAATGTAAATTTTCTGCAAGTCAGATACTGGATATAACATAATTATATTTAATATTACGAAGCAAAACCTTCCTCATATTAATGCTTGTGAATTTATGTTTTATTTCCTATCTATATAAAAACAATTCTAATAATAAAGTAATTTAAGGATTGTTTAACTTATTTAAAAAATGTTTTCTATGTAATGTATTTAAAATTATTTCATTTCGTTTTGTTTTTTTTCGTTTAGCGCGACAGTCTTGAGGCTTTGGCCGCACAGTATGTTTTTTTAAGATTCCTCACGTCATACGTAGACATAGTTAAAAGTTTACCTCACTTCTCAGGTACCTATATTTATATTGTACAACCTCACCTATAACAGTTATTATAAACAACTTCCTTAATTTACAGCAAATAAAAAAATAAAATATGAAATAGTCAGGTACAGGTAGTAATATTATAATTAAACATTAAAAACGGGCTTGAACATATACAAGTATTATTTTTAAAGACATATAATGAATATTTTAAATAATGAATTTAAGATTAGGGATAAATATTAAGAATTTGAAATTTTTTAATATGATGATTTTGTGATCTTAAATATTTTAAGATGAAGGACCCCCTCTGCTGAACTAATGTCTTGGAAGGGGTGCTGCTGGGCACTTTACTTCCCCATGCCTATCATGTCTGATTTTACATTTGTCCAACACATTTGCTGATTGTCAGATAGCTTCTGGCAGGTGTAAATAAAGATATAAAGAGAAAAAAAAATTATCATAAACGACAGACATGGAGAACCCACATAGCACTTAAGAGCTGAATAAACGATTTGGACTTTTATCTAGTCTACTTAAATGACCAAAATTATCCTTTACATCAAAAATTACTCAGAAAAATCTAGACCGCTAATGTGTGACAAAAATGGAATAAATCCAAATAATAATTTATTGACGTCAATAAGAAAAAAACGTATAAAGTTGTTAATAATATAATAATAATAAAACAGAATTTGGCTCACAGTGTATACGCAACTTATATTTATTATATTCTATGCTATTTTTAGATGGCATTAAGTGTTTTCAATAAATTATATGAGTGAGGAGTTATCTAGGCGTAATGAGATACAGTTAAGCATCGCTTTAATGTCATGCAGTATTGTCTACTCCAATATCGAAGGCGCAGCAACTCCCCTGCAGTTACCTACCATCTTGTTACTTCATAAGTTGTGTAATAAATCTCCGCTCAGTTAAAGTCTTAAAAAAAAAGACTCGAAAAATCATCACTACACTAGTGATTTATTTATTTAATTGATGATGGTTGTATTAAAAAATATCATATTTTGATTGAAAAAACGTATAACGTTTGAACTCATAATTACAAAAATCGTTTAAAAAATAAATTATATATTTAATAAATAAATTATTTGACAACATTTACTACTATTGATATAAATCAATTGATATTAATAAATAAATTGATATTAAAATCAAATAAATAAATAAATTTATAAAATAAATAAATTGTTTAAATTAAATACAGTAACAACTATTGATTCCTATATACCACAATAAGTATTATCAACACACAATATACATTTGTGTTGAATTTTGAATATAATCTACATTTAGATTAATGAATTCTTGCTGATGCTTACATAAGAAAATATCATTACAAAAACGTTGGCTCGTTTTAATTTCTGATTTTAATCTTCTCATTCATTTTTTGTTAGTTAAAATTAAAGACCATAATGGATAAAATATAAATTTTTTTTTTTAGTGATATCAGTAATCTACGTTAAGTTTTTAAACTTAAAAAGCGACAAAGTGTTGTTTTAAGGTAATACACAAAACAAAAAATGTGGCTACTACAGAATTTGAGACAAATTATCGTACGTTCAGCAAACAGTTGTTAAATATTTGTTGTCTTTTCGTAATGATAAAATAAAATAACATCTATTTCAATCAGTGAATGGATAAAGAAATATCAATTTTCGACATTTACGAAATATTTTATTAGTTTAAAAATTACCCCATTGTTATGTTTGAAATGTATAAAATATTAGTTTAGGTTTTTTTATCTTCTTACATTTGTTTTTAAATTTTTTATATTTCTGAAAGAATGAATATTAATTAAAATAACAATTATTATGTTTATAATAAGCTATATAAACATTTTAGACACAGTAAAGGATATTACCCGTAAGTCTGGTTAGATTGACTTGTCTTCAAAATCTATGAAAGGCGATCTCTTACCAAACACATTTTTATTCAAGACGTACAGTTGGCTATAGAATACACTTTATTAAAGATTAAAGTCATTTAAGTCAAGTTATTTTACTTTCACTAGGCTATATATGTAATATACAGTTGGAGAAAGATACAGTAAAAATGTTTTTCATATTTTCACCAAAAATACACATTATAGAGTCCCCTGTTTCAAAATAAGAAAGGTCTTTATGTGTGGTTAGTAAGTCTAGCACAAATACAAAAATAGCAGGAAAATGGAATTTCATATTTCAAACGACAATTCAATTGTGAGATGCTACGAAAACGTTTTCACCAATATCTGCTTACCTGAAAAGCTACTTTATAGTATGCACTTTGCACATCTTATCAAAAACGTCTCTAGCAGTTTTGATTGAACTCATTATAGCGATCTAAAATATAATGTGCTTTAATATGATGTGAGTTTTATTCTGATAAAAATAATCCGACATGACTTCAATGTTGATTTTTTAAATTTTGTTCTTTACAAGTACTTTTAATTTTAGGTTCTTAAAGATTAAGCCCATTACTTTCGTACAATTGATAAGAAAACATGTTATGTCCAACTAAAGGAGACAAAGGAAAAAATGTTTGTTTATGTTATTTTTGTATTTTAAATATAAGAACAGTATTGTAGATGTATAATTGCACCATTGGAAAGCTAAAGATTTTAGAAAAAAATATCTTACATACAAATTCGCAGAATGTAAGGAAGTGTGATAAAAACATAATCAAATTAACTGTATGTTGTAGATAATAGTGTAATAGAGTACATATTTATTGACAGCCATGTTTCGTTTGCAACTAAATTTAATTTTGTATACATTACTTAAGTAAAGTAGGTAGGTAAGTGTTTGTCATCGAACCATATATTGGATAAATTATATTTGTTATCTCTTTTTTTCTTTCTATTTATTTATTTATTATCTGTTAATATGACAGCGTCAAAATGCAGCACATATTAGCTTTGAAAATGTGAAATTACAGGATACCTCACAAAACAACAGAATGAGAAACATACTTAATGAGATAAACATTACCAAAAATAACAATCGAACCATAAACTATAATAGACCCAAAACAACAAGACATACACTACTCAGACATTATAAATAAAATAAATTAATGAAAATATAACAATAGGTTGTAAGTAAAAAATACGATGAATAATAACTAAACAAACCACGTGTAAAGTATGAACAATTAAAAACAAAAATTAAATAGTGAGCCAATAGTTGTCATACAGTTGACATGTAGCATTATATAACAATGACAAAAACTTAATAGGTAAATTGTAAATAATTTTGACATGTAAACACTTTGAAATTAATATATATATATATATACACATATAAAATTATAAAAATATATGAATATAAAAAATATATATATGTTGACCTAATTTATTCATTTATCTAATTTTTTAAAATTGGTTTTAGTCTTATAAATGGAGGCAAGGCCCGAAATATAAAAAAAAAGTTTTAAAAGTAAATAAATAAAATAATGGAATTATAAAATACCTTATTAAATATATAGTTATCTTTTTCATTTCCTGATTTTATAACTGTTAGTTATTGTCAGTCCTGCTGAAAATCTATAAGTTTAGGTAAAACTTTCGGTACACTTGTTTTGATAGTATTTGTTATTTATTTTTTAGACGCAAATCAAGATTTTAAAAGAAAAAAAATTTTGTTTTTATCTTTTTGAAAGTCACTCATTCTCTGATGAAGAAAAAACAATATGGTCAAGAAACTGTTTAAAAACAGATGGCGTGCTAAATCTTGTGGTAAAATCATCTGCTGATGATAATTACGCATTAGCGAGAACATGAGTATCTCCCACTGCTCAGGCCTCAACCCCATATGATTTAGGACCTTAGTTGAGCACTAACTGACAAAAGTAGATTCGGCAAACAGGGGCTAGGTGATATGTTGTCATTACAGTTGACCAACTAATGGACGGGAGGCTGTAACTCAGGGCTAAATCCAAGAAGTAGCCGGGAGGATAACCTATGGGCAAACTATTTGTTGGATGTGACAGTGCGGGACGGTAAATAGGAACGGCTAACTGCAGTTGTTGTTGGATGTGTTGCCGGGCTATGAACTTCCTCCCCGGTCATTATATTTAATGCATTAGTCTCCCCAACCAACTACACCGCATCAATTATGAACGCTCGTTTAATTTATATTAATTGCTACACGGCACGGCCTCAAAACTTTTCAATTTATCCTTTCCTTTCGGCCACTTTGACAAATCCCTCTGCGATAAATCTGCGGGTTGCCGGACTCCCGTAAATCGGAATTCTCTCCCCCGGTGAGCACGGTAGCCGAGGAAGTGTTGTGGCCGACATCACTCACAACTTATTCTTAACGAAGCTTTGTCCCCGTGGCTTTGCTTGTCCAATAATTTCTCGATTTACCTGAAACTGTTGTAAATTTTGTTATGGTTTAATTATTCTATTTGATCGAAATAAATAGGCTCTGTCCAATCTTCAATTGTTAAATTATTCACTAAATCATATAACTTTTGCATTTCAAGATATTTTCTCGATTGCTTAAATAATCTTTGTCATGCTACAGACTATACTAAGGATTGATGAATAGCATTCAGTTATCTCAGTCATAAAGAAATTCCCACTTGCTATAGCTCTATTTTAATATTTTTATTATTTGCTTATCCGCCTATACCCTTAAGGGTCATTGGCGTGATCGGAGTATTTATATTCAATGGTGAAATCCTGTTATTTATATGAATTCTATTAGTGTCGTTATATTTTATTCCTCATCTTTGAGTATTTCTATAATGGATATCTTTAGGTCGACTTTCTTCCTCGATTCATCGAAAATCGGGCACTCAATTAGTAAGTGTTGCACAATTAGATGGGTATTGTATTTTCCTCAAGTTGGCGCCTTTAATTGTGTCAAATGTCTATCTATTTGGATACATAACTCTACAATCTACAATTAAAAAAAAAGTTTATTAAAAAAATAATAATTCGTTTTTCGGGACTGTAAAATATTTATTTGTTTTACAGCTGGATCTATTTTCGACTACATCAACTATTGAATATTATCTCATAGTGGGCTTCATTTCAGACTTCTTTAACTTCTTACTAGACAAACGTTTTGGTCCACTTAGCAACAAACGATTTACATGACGATCGTTATGCCAAACAGGACTTGCCAAGTTTAACTTTGGGCTCTAATGAACAATCGAATTAATTTCGTGACTAATTCTTGCTCTTGGTAAGTCATTGTGAATTCTTTAATATTCCTTATTTCGTCACGAATGTAGCTAGTCGCCAAAGATCTTAATGTTCCATTAGTTGCTGATGTTTTTTTGTTTTTTTTTGGTCGATTATTGAAAATAATAAACTAAAATTAAAATTAAATGATGAAATCAACTTTTCTATCAATGATTTTAACAAGTGTAGACATTTCTCACTTTACTTTAATTGCTAACCCAAATTATTTAATATATAGGTGGGAAGCAAGGTGATGAAAAAGGAGAGATTCGAATGAATATTGGAAAGACATATGTATGAGTAGTCTAAGTTTCTATTTTAGGAGAGCTGTAAGGAGTATTTCTTCCTCTCGCACGGCGTTAATCAGCGATCAGTATTTACATAATGTAGGTTTGTCGGTAGTTGAGGATAGAATGCATCTTATTGTTTGTGTACAGTGAGTTCTAGGAAAATATTATAAACGGACTCAGTTTTTTTTAAGAACCTGCCTTTATCCCTTTCCCCTCTCGCCTTCCTCAGAGGCCTAGGGCTTTCTTTCCAAGGCGGACAAAGAGCCAGGAATCCATTTATCAGAAGCAATTTAACTGTCCACTAAGCCCGCGTGTACAAAGCCGCGATTATAGCACTCCTAGCAGGCGCATATGCAAATGGCACTGACCACTCCTGGGACTTAAGCCGCACACACTTAGCCGCAAGACAAAGGCGACTCCGGTAATCTCAGGTATTGTCTTGGAGACAATATACACTCGGCAAAGTGCCACAGTAACGACTATGCCAGGATTAGTTTTGTATTATTTAAAGCGGACTTGGTTGTTTAAAGTTGAGCCTGGTTTAAAGGAGGGCAAGTCCCGTGATTGTTCAAGTTACGTCTTAGTTAGCCCCCGCCTAAAGTGTTATTACCCGAAGGGACCTGCTGGATTAGCTCCCGTTCTTGTTACTTTTGGCGCGGGGTCGTGTTTGAATATTTTATCTGTCGCTCGAGCCGCCTTTTAATAAAATTGTTAAACTTTCAACAATTCCGTGTGGGGATCACGTTTGAATTGCCCGACCTCTCTCCTCTACTTGTACAGCCTGGGTAATCTTCCCTGTTTAATTACTTTTTGAAATATACTTTCCTGAGGGGGTTTGGAGTTGTGAAGTAATGAGAGCGCACCTGATTAACAATATTAATTATAGTTACAACTGGATTCGTAAGGGGGCATGTATGATTTATTGGAGAATGTTTCATTGCATAACACAACTTATGAAGATAGATAAAACTGGTATTCAGAACAAGGGTAAATTTACCCAATAATAATAATAATTTCGTAATTTATTCTGGGACAAGTATCTTTATAATAATAGAATATACAACAATAAGGGAATTACTGTCTTAGATTAAGATTAAATAAGGTATAGTGGATAATAATAAGTAAAAAAAAAAAGAGAAATGACCAAAATAAAATTTTTATAAACCAGTATATATCTTCGAAAACTAATGGTTGTAAAATTATTTGGAAAGAATGTAAGTGATGAGTGATGAAAATAATAAATAAATAGTTATCATGTTCCCAGACATAACCTAGACTAAAAAATAAAATAATATTCTCACTTAGTTAAAAAAAAAACAATAAAATATTAAGAAAAACTTCTTTAACTTTTCAATTTAAACATTTTCATGGTTACTGAATCAGTCAGGATTGTTTGGAAATTTGATGGACATGAAGTAATGGAATAGAAGAGATATGAAAGCCGGAAGGGTAGTAGGATATCAGAAGGAATCGAGTTCCATATGGAAGAGGATCGGATTTTATAGTTAATGATTAAAATAATAGAAGATTTTTTTTATTTGTTTATTTATTATATATATATATATATATATATATATATATATATATATACACGTTTCGGCACCGGAAGGGGATTAAAATTAAGCTTGCCTAAGCCGACCACCGAGTTGTAGCTGGTTATGAATTATGTATGTGAATGATCTCAAAGCTAGTGGAAAGCCATGTACAGGAAAACTACACAATCTAAAAAACCTTCCTAATAATACCTATGTTTATTAATAAGTTGGAAACCTACTTAAGCCAATATGCACATTCGCTACACATACTTTTGATTCAGCAAAAAAGACACATAAAGAAACTGCAATCATTCAAATCCAAAAATTAAGGACTCATTACAGCTCCTTGGTATGTAAACAACAGGACCCTACTGACTTACAACAGTTGACCAATATTGAACAACTCTATTCTCGTATTCACAGTCAACCTTTTTCAAATCAAATTCAACCTTTTCCATTTCAAATTCAACCTTTTTCATTTCAAATTCAACCTTTTCTATTTCAAATTCAACCTTTTTCAAGTCAAATTCAACCTTTTTCATTTCAAATTCAACCTTTTCTATTTCAAATTCAACCTTTTCCAAGTCAAATTCAACCTTTTCCATTTCAAATTCAACCTTTTCCATTTAAATTCAACCTTTTCCATTTTAAATTCAACCTTTTCCATTTCAAATTCAACCTTTTATATTTCAAATTCAACCTTTTTCGATTTCAACAAAATAATAAAAACAAATTAACAAATTTGTATGCTTTTATGGTTATTTTAAATAGACATTATGTTTTTAATGCTTGGGGCTTGTTAACTGTTCCCAGGGGCCTTTTTACATATAATAAATCACAGTTATAGTAATAAGTATAACCGATACTTAGTTCTATATATTTCTATAGATGGGCTAATAGTCGGATTAGCGGGGGTTCGTTTTAATTTAGTTTTAAAAAAGCGGGCAAGAATATTATTAATAGAGGTTTGTTTTTACTTTGTTTCGTATTTATTGGATACTAGGCTCAGTTGCTGAGTTTCTAAAGGTTATTTACCGAATTTATTATTAATTTTAATCGCGATCGCTTAAATATGGGTTTATTATAACTTTTTCGTATTTATTCGCTCTTAGCTCAGTAGCTGCGTTACTTGGGGTTCTATTCCGACCATTCTATTAATTATTCGTGTGCTCGCTCAAATATGGGTTTATTATAATTTTTTTGTATTTATTCGCTATTAGGCTCAGTAGCTGCGTTACCAACGGTTCTTATGTTTATCACACTTAATTTTAACATTTCTCCTTCCAGAATAGATTGATTTCAATACTTATTTCTGTATTTTGTTTTTCGTTTTGGCTAATAAACGTTTTATTGGTTTTAAACTCGTTTGCATAAAAATTTATTTGTTTTAACTTTTTCGTGTTTCTTTTCTTTGCTAATTTCTGTATTTGTTTTTTTTTTTGGGGGGGGGGTTTAGTTAGTGAATGTGTTAATGTTTTTTTGTTTTGTTTTTTGTCAGTTGGTCTAATTTATGTTTATTTCGTCTTTTTTGTAACTTTTCATCTATTGGGTCACCGCTAATCCTTTTTATCAGGAAAGTACAGGATAAATACAGGATAGTACAGTTATCAATCTGGTTAATATGTTTGAGTTTGATAGTAATCATAGTAATCGATCCCCCAGATTCTGCTTTTCCTCCACAAGTTGGGGGGGAGGCGGACTCCGTCTGTGGTTCCCCAGCAAATTATAAACATTGTATATAAGTATGAGTGTGTTCATGTTTTGTTTATTTATTTGTTAATCTAGTATTTATTTAATTTATAAATTTTGTTATTATATACCTTCATTAATATTAGTTTCATTTTATGTAATTTGACTTTACTTTAGTAAATATTGTATGAATGTGTTCTATTGACCAATTAACTTTTAAGATTTATGTCGATAATTAAATATAATGATAAATATACGATAAAATAAACATGTATTCTTGCTAAGAGCACATTTCGTTACGTTGTACTTATGATTCCAAAGCGATTAAATATTAATTGGTAAACTTTAATTTTTTTTAAACATAAATGAACATTTATATTGTTCCCGTGCGAAACAAGGGCGGATTACTAGTAATGTATGAAACACTGAAATACGAGCTTTTATAAAAATACAAATTTCATTAGCCATTGAAATCTGAATTGGAAAGCTTATGTAAAATTTAACGAATTCAAAGAGGGTTGTATACGCGATGGTTTATCTGAACTTCCAGCAACTTTCGTCGTTTTGGTTATACATGGTGCAAAGACACCCTACTTCCTCGTACGATCACAAAAAGTTGAGACATTGGCAATTCTTGACGCGACGTAGGTTCTCATTAAGCCGGCGACAAAGTCCTCACTAATCCCCAAGCATTAGGACTTGTCAACAAGTTTGGAGATCAAGCGCCAATCAACTTGCTAATATAGAGCACTCGGGGGGCTTACCTCTGTATTTGCATCGGCAACTTGACTTAGTCCGCTAAGACTTGCATTAATATGACTTTACGACTTGGGACTTAGCTGGCTACGGCCCCTCAGTGGATATTAACCCCTGTCCTTCCCGCCCTTATATTGTGGGTGTATCTTAACACTTCTCTGTCTTATATTCCTCCTGGGGAACATCATTCAGACCAGAATATCAAATTCATTTCTCAGTCTACCGTTGTGGATTATATTTCTAACCTGGCTTTGATTTTTTTTCTTTTATTCTTTAATGTAATATATATATATATATATATATATATATATATATATATATATATATATATATATATATATATATGTATATATATATATATATATATATATATATACACATAGAAACAAAAAAAAACATATATTTACATTTCTTACATAACTTACTTGAAACGATTTAACATATTGGTCCATACTCGTCACGTGTATTGCGCACAATTTGAAACACGTACTTTATCACTGCTGACTCTAGATAAACAGTGATTCGATTTAATAAAAAAATATAGAATATATTTCTTTTCCCATTGTTGCTGTAAATACATGAAATGCTTGTGTATTTATTTTGTAAATAAAGTTGGAGGATAAGAAAAAAAATAAATAAAAAAATATTCAACTCAAACATTACTATGGCCTGTAATTGGCCTTAATCATAATACATACTCTTGACCAAAATAATGACTTTAAACTTTTTTTTTAAAACAGATTAATTTAGAACGGCATACAAATCAAAGAAGAGCAATGTAAATCCTTCATGTTGTGCTTGTCAATTATTGTTTTTGTTTTTTAAATATTTTTTCTTTTCAAACCTTCATTTCAGTTCGTTGGACACTTTATATATATAAATATATCAAGAAAGTCAAACTCATAACTAATAATAAAAACCAAACGACAAGTTTTTGTGCCTTGAGCAGATTATAAAGATTCAAACAAAAATTAATTATTTCCAGAAATCTAAAATCTCAGAAAAATAGTTAAGGTACACGATATATTAATTAAAATTTAAAGTTTTCCTTACTTTCTATACATGCGAGCATCTGCTTGAGTTATATGTTACTTATTTGTCAATCGGGGAGCCCGTGGCTGAGTGGTTACCGTGCTAGTCTCTCATGCTAAAGGTTGTGAGCTCGAATCCCAGTCCCAGCGGGGCTTTTATAAGGATGTTATTAAATGGGGATTGATTCACAGCCTCTCCCCCGGGTATGTGAGACCCATCAGCCAAATGGTGGCCACTCACAAAATTAGGTGTAAGGAATGATGGCTCTACACTACAAAATGCATCAAGAAATGTGAGGTGTAATCTTCCAGGAAATCTCCTGGTAATCACACTTCGAGCCCCAAGGCCTACACGGCCTGTCGCGCCACTAGAAGAAGAAGAGTTATTGTCTACTACAATAATTACATTAGTTGATAATTTTTTTTTTCATGTCCTCCATATTTTTTATCAAACAATACATAAAATATAAAATAAAATATATCATAACGGATATACATTATAATGTTCCTTCTTTCGCCCGAAGGCATTTTAAGGTGTAATATATGCAGACAAGATGCACTATTAAAGCTTTTAACAATTTACGAATTGCGAAGAACCATTTTATTGGCTATCATAAATGTTAGGCTATCATAAATCCATCTAGACTGGAGTGTCCAGAACATTGTTTTATTATCATAATTATAAGATGGTAAAACAAAAATAATTCATATATATATAAACACTTGTAATTATGTTCGTATTTTTTTTTGTATCATAAAAATAAAAACAAAAATTTATAAAAAGGATAAATATTTTACAAAATTATTTAATTTTTCTGATTTTATCGAGGTTTATTTAACTTGCTTATACTATCGGATTTATATTACTTGGGTTTGGATTTAAAAAATTAAAATTAAAACCAATGAAATAACGATAAATAATATACTATTTTCTGAATATACCGAAATTTTTGATATTCATTTTTATTGGCGACGAAGAGAGGATTATCGTTTGTCTGTTGAATGGCCTAACGGAGTTAAATCTTTTATCAAAGGTATAAAATTTTGATGGATAAATTGATGATAGAAAGACATTAAACTTTAACAATCTTATAGGCGTTGATGACCACTCCTGGTTGAACGCTTATAATTTACACCAAATAAAGAAAATAAAAAAAATCGAAATCGAAAAGTAATTTAATATATATATATATATATATATATATATATATTATATATATATATATATATATATATATATATATATATATCACACATATATATACAATAAAATCAATTTCAAGACTGGTTATAGGCATTTAAATGCAATACAAAAAAATTAAAATATGAAGGTTATTGAAAGTTGATCATATAATTTAAAAAACAAATGAATACAATCATACATGTAATTTAATTGGTCTAGTCCTAATCTAATTAAGGCCAAAGATCTAGGGTAGTGCCTTGTCTATTTTTAATCTGTCGACGTTTTTACTTAATTAAAAAAAGCAAAATTATTGAATAACAGACGGGCACAAAAGGATTTTTTTCAAAACAGGTATAATTTTTAGAATTTTCATATAATTATTAACTGTATAGCATTGTTGATTTGTGGGATTTTTGAAATAATTTTTGTGATATATTTGAATAACTGGTTAAATTTAGCTATAGGTGTTTAAACATTTACATTATAATAGTTTTTTTAATGAAAGCGTTGATATTGCCTGTAGGATCCTAAGGGTGCGTACACCGAAACGTTGAGTAATGTTTATCATGGGAATACAAGTTTTTTTGGGGGAGAAGTATATTTTTTTTCACTTTATTTGTTGATTCGCACCTGTCAGCAGTATTGTGACAACCAGCAAATAAGGTAAAAATAATAAACAAAATAATAACATGTCAGGCATGAGGAAGGACAGTACCCAGCAGCACTTCTTCTCGTCAGTTTTTTTTTTTTTATGTGTGGTGTTCAGCATTTTTTAAATATATGAAATCTTACTGTAATCTTAATGATGTCATTATAATAAAATTAATTTTTTAATTAAGATTTTGTAGTTTACACTTTTTTTGTTCAGTTTCAGAATAAGCCAATAATCGAACATTTCCACCGTCATCATGTAATATAGCATTTCCAAGTCAATTGTAACCTTTTCCAAGTCAAATGTAACTTTTTCCAAGTCAAATGTAACCTTTTCCAAGTCAAATGTAACCCTTTCCATTTCAAATGTCACCTTTTCCATTTCAAATGTCACCTTTTCCAAGTCAAATGTCACCTTTTCCATTTCAAATGTTACCTTTTCCAAGTCAAATGTCACCTTTTCCATTTCAAATGTTACCTTTTCCATTTCAAATGTCACCTTTTCCAAGTCAAATGTCACCTTTTCCATTTCAAATGTTACCTTTTCCAAGTCAAATGTCACCTTTTCCATTTCAAATGTTACCTTTTCCATTTCAAATGTCACCTTTTCCATTTCAAATGTCACCTTTTCCAAGTCAAATGTCACCTTTTCCAAGTCAAATGTTACCTTTTCCATTTCAAATGTCACCTTTTCCATTTCAAATGTCACCTTTTCCAAGTCAAATGTCACCTTTTCCATTTCAAATGTTACCTTTTCCATTTCAAATGTCACCTTTTCCAAGTCAAATGTCACCTTTTCCATTTCAAATGTTACCTTTTCCAAGTCAAATGTCACCTTTTCCATTTCAAATGTTACCTTTTCCAAGTCAAATGTCACCTTTTCCATTTCAAATGTCACCTTTTCCAAGTCAAATGTCACCTTTTCCATTTCAAATGTTACCTTTTCCATTTCAAATGTCACCTTTTCCATTTCAAATGTCACCTTTTCCAAGTCAAATGTTACCTTTTCCATTTCAAATGTCACCTTTTCCAAGTCAAATGTCACCTTTTCCATTTCAAATGTTACCTTTTCCAAGTCAAATGTCACCTTTTCCATTTCAAATGTTACCTTTTCCATTTCAAATGTCACCTTTTCCATTTCAAATGTCACCTTTTCCAAGTCAAATGTCACCTTTTCCAAGTCAAATGTTACCTTTTCCATTTCAAATGTCACCTTTTCCATTTCAAATGTCACCTTTTCCAAGTCAAATGTCACCTTTTCCATTTCAAATGTTACCTTTTCCATTTCAAATGTCACCTTTTCCAAGTCAAATGTCACCTTTTCCATTTCAAATGTTACCTTTTCCAAGTCAAATGTCACCCTTTTCTTCACTTCTAGCCTTAAATATTCCGTTTTATTTATTTATTTATTGAAAAATAATTAGTTTAATTAAACTTATGACTTTTTTAATAATTTTGGCATATCCTATCGCTATTTTTTTTCTTTTTTTTAGATATTTGATAACAAGTTCTGGTTTTTACGAACTAATATTTAAAAAAAATAATTATTGTCTATTTAGTTTTAAGATAGTTGTTGATTTTGAATTTTTAGAGTGAAGGGATACTTTTTGGGAATAATTAATGTGTTTTCGGGTATTAAAATTACGTTTTTCGAGATGTATTTTTTATCGCTCGCGTGCATATTAACTGGCATTTGCTTTTAATGTTTTTTATTGATATAGGGATTAATTGATGTGCTTTCGGGTGGTTATGATTACGTTTTTCGAGCGGTATTCTTTATCGCCCTCGTTTATTTTAACTAAAATTTACTTTTTATGTTTTTTATTGATATAGGGATTAATTATTGTGCTTTCGGGTAGTTATGATTAAGTTTTTTGAGCTGTATCTTTTATCGCTCATGCGTATTTCAACTCGCATTTACTTTTAATGTTTTTTATAGACATATAGGTTATTAATTGTATTTGCGGGTCTTGTAATTACGTTTTTTGAGCTGTATTTTTTATCGCTCATGGGTTTTTCAACTCGCATTTACTTTTAATGTTTTTTATAGACATATAGGTTATTAATTGTATTTTCTGGTCTTGTAAGTACGTTTTTTGAGCTGTATTTTTTATCGCTCATGGGTTTTTCAACTCGCATTTACTTTTTATGTTATTTATTGCTATAGGGATTAATTAATGTGTTTTCGGGTATTATAATTACGTTTTTCGAGATGTATATTTTATCGCTCGCTGGCATATTGACTCGCATTTATTTTTAATGATTTTTATTGATACAGGGGTTAATTAATGTGCTTTCGGGTGGTTATGATTACGTTTTTCGAGCTGTATTTTTTATCGCTCATGGGTATTTCTACTCGTATTTACTTTTTATTGATATAGGGATTGATTATTGTGCTTTAGGGTGGTTATGATTAAGTTTTTGATTGATATTGGGATTGATTATTTTGCTTTTAGTTCTCATTATAACGTTGTTGGAATATACATCATTTAGTTTTTATTTATTTACTTATTTTTATTTAATATTTTTATTATTATTTTTTCATAAAAGGATTAGTTATAGTTCCTTTAATAGCGTCCTGAGTAAGTTTTTTCAACTAAATATTTTATAATGGATCCACTTTCTCACTTGTTCTTACAATTATCTGACAATTTAATTGAGGAATCGTTTATTCTATTTTCGGGTGTTCTTATAACATTATTTGAACCTTATTTGTTATCGCTTTTACTCATTTTAAGTTACTGTTCCTATTTCATAAATATTTGATAGAGGGATCGTTTATAGTGTTTTGGGGAATACTAATAGAGTTTATGTCATCTTTTTATAGCTAGTGCACATTTTACCTTAAATAAAAAGTGATCTAGAACAATGCGCAATCGCGATGTAACACCCAGTTAAAAAAAGTAATCAGAACGTGCAAAAACACAACAAATAATTTTTACTTCAAATTATAACATAATATCTACGGTATGTAGAACTTTCCAAGCGCATAAAAGATTAATGTTCAAAACACGTAATCAGATTCCCCTAAAACAAAAACAAAGAAAGACCACTCTATCAAAATATAAAATGATATTAGCTCTAAGTTGAAACGAGCGCGAGCTATAGAATAAGCAGTCCAAAAAAAGTTTCTTCATAACCACCCAAAAACACAAGTATAGATCCCCTATAACAATAAAAAGATTAGAAGTAAATGCAAGTTGGAATGCGAACAAGCGACAATAAATACAGCTCAAAAAACGTAATTACAACACCCAGAAAGACAATTACTAACCTATATATCAATAAAAAACATTAAAAGTAAATGCGAGTTGAAATACGCATGAGCGATAAAAGATAGAACTCAAAAAACGTAATCATAACCACCCGAAAGCACATTAAGTAATCCCTATATCAATAAAAAACATTAAAAGTAAATGCGAGTTGAAATACGCCTGAGCGATAAAAGATAGAACTCAAAAAACGTAATCATAACCACCCGAAAGCACAACAATTAATGCATATATCAATAAAAAACATTAAAAGTAAATGCGAGTTGAAATACGCCTGAGCGATAAAAGATAGAGCTCAAAAAACGTAATCATAACCACCCGAAAGCACAACAATTAATGCCTATATCAATAAAAAACATTAAAAGTAAATGCGAGTTGAAATACCCATGAGCGATAAAAAATACAGCTCGAAAAACGTAATCATAACCACCCGAAAACACATTAATTAATCCCTATATCAATAAAAAACATAAAAAGTAAATGCGAGTTAAAAAACCCATGAGCGATAAAAAGATACAGCTAGAAAAACGTAATTACAAGACCCGCAAATACAATTAATAACCTATATATCTATAAAAACATTAAAAGTAAATGCGAGTTGAAATACCCATGAGCGATAAAAAATACAGCTCGGAAAACGAATTAATAACCACCCGAAAGCACAATAATTAATCCCTATATCAATAAAAAACATAAAAAGTAAATGCGAGTTGAAATACCTACGAGCGATAAAAAATACAGCTCGAAAAACGAATTCATAACCACCCGAAAGCACAATAATTAATCCCTATATCAATAAAAAACATAAAAAGTAAATGCGAGTTGAAAAACCCATGAGCGATAAAAAATACAGCTCAAAAACTTAATTACAAGACCCGCAAATACAATTAATAACCTATATGTCTATAAAAAACATTAAAAGTAAATGCGAGTTGAAATACCCATGAGCGATAAAAAATACAGCTCGGAAAACGAATTAATAACCACCCGAAAGCACAATAATTAATCCCTATATCAATAAAAAACATAAAAAGTAAATGCGAGTTGAAATACCTATGAGCGATAAAAAATACAGCTCGAAAAACGAATTCATAACCACCCGAAAGCACAATAATTAATCCCTATATCAATAAAAAACATAAAAAGTAAATGCGAGTTGAAAAACCCATGAGCGATAAAAAATACAGCTCGAAAAACGTAATCATAACCACCCGAAAACACATTAATTAATCCCTATATCAATAAAAAACATTAAAAGTAAACGCGAGTTAATTTGCACGCGAGCGATAAAAAATACATCTCCAAAAACGTAATTATAATACCCGAAAACACATTAATTATTCCCAAAAACTACCTCCCTCCTTATAAATTCAAAATCAACAACTATTTTAAAACTAAATATTATTTTTTAAAATATTTGTTCGTAAAAAACAGAACTTGATATCAAATATCTAATAAACAGAAAATAATAGCGATAGGTTATGCCAAAATTATTTAAAAAGTCATAATTTTAATTAAACTAATTATTTGTCAATAAATAAATAAATAAAACGGAATTTTTTAGGCTAGAAGTGAAGAAAAAGGTGACATTTGACTTGGAAAAGGTAACATTTGAAATGGAAAAGGTGACATTTGACTTGGAAAAGGTGACATTTGAAATGGAAAAGGTGACATTTGAATTGGAAAGGGTTACATTTGACTTGGAAAAGGTTACATTTGACTTGGAAAAAGTTACATTTGACTTGGAAAAGGTTACAATTGACTTGGAAATGCTATATATAAAAGCCTTGTGTAGTTCTTTCTATCGAATTCAAATTTACATTTCCAAATTCACAGTACAATCCCGCTGGAAAGGTACATTGTGAACAAGACAGCACTGGGAGGATAGGATCGATAAGAAGTGAGCAGTGACCAGGAGCCTTGATATAATTAGGGGAGAGCAGGGAGGTGGTGTGGCCAGTCTAATTTGTCCGCAACACAAAAGACTGACTGATTGACGACTTGACTAACTCCCCCTTTGAGCAAGTTTTGGCAACATAATTAGCCCCCGTCCGTCACTCCCTTTGATGTATTTGTTATTCCATTGTCTGAGCCGATGTTTGCCCCAAGCTCGATAGTAAGGCCTTCTCTCAAATGGCTACTCTCCTCCAGACATTTCAATTTCAGTTTCTTTTATGATGATTATTTTGTTTTGAAAGTTTTTCAGGCGCGAGTACAGGGTAACTGGATGCTTTGTATGACACGTTCATATACATTACACTTTTCAAGTGCATATGCTGTATGATTACTGTTTTCTCATAATAATAATAATTTTTTTTTTTTTTTTTATAACATCATATATTGAAATTTACAACTGTATTTCAAAATACAACAAGTAAATGTGTAGATGACAAAAGATAAATAGCGTGATACAGACTTGAAGAAGAACTACCCAATGGCAGCACTCCTGTAACTTTTCTAAACTAGAAGGTCTCGGGGCCATCTTCTTTTCAGACGCCTCGGAGGATTGTCAGGAATGGAAGAGGAAGCAAGGATTGAAACTAGTGGGTTAGAGTGGGAGAAGAGTTTGTTATGGAAGGAACGATATCTGGTTCGGGCTAGATCAGCAACAAATGGAATATTTAGGTCTTTATGGATGAGCTTATTAGTGACAAAGTAAGGAGCATTGAGGATTTTACGAAGGATTTTGGATTGTAAGGATTGGATCCAGGACGAATTTGAAGGTTTAGTAGAGCCCCAAAGCTCAACTCCGTAAGTCCATATAGGCCTAATGATAGTCATGTAGAGGAGTCTTTTGTAGTTAAGTGGAAGTTTTGAGCGTTTGTCAAGTAAGTGTTGAAGTAATCGAAAGCGACGAGCAGTTTCTTGTCGTTTCAGTCTAGTGTGCGGATTCCATGTTAAACGTTTGTCAAGTAGAAGCCCTAGGTAGCGGATCTGTTCAACTGGAACGAGCGGGATGTTATTAAAGGATACTGTAGGGCAGGATGTCATAGGTTTACAACGGAAATAATAATCATGAAATTAATATATTAGTTAAACTTTTAAAATCGCTATAAAACTCGAATATCTTCATGATCGTTATAATGAATAGTTAATAAATGGTTATTATAGTTATAAATAAAGACAATTATAATCAATGAATATATAACCGTCTCGATTATTATATGTTATTGTTTACCGGAATGAATTCAATGAATCTATTCGAATGCTATTGAATGATTATTGGTTAAAATGGTAAATTAAACTTCGAAGTAAATATGTTAATCACATTCTTTGTTCTAGCCTGAAAAAATGGTTATAGTCTTGACCATTTTTTTCTGCCGTATAATATACAATGCGGATCACCTCTAGCGCCTGGAGAGAACATAATTTTTTGTATAGCAGTCCTGCCCAACTCCATCGGGATGCTTAACATACAGGCTGTGTGTTAAGCAGCCCGATATGATACAGATACTATGTATGATACAGCATACTACAATTTCATAAGAAATATAAAAAAAAAAATAATTATAATAATAAGCACAGTATTTATATCATATGATTTTTTTGGTTTTGCTTAAATCCCTACTTTGCTCCTTACTAAAATAAATTTTCATTTTATTTGCATATTTATTCAGTTTTGTTTCCATAGAAGTGACCATTTATATTTCATAATATAACCATGTAAATTACTATATGAAATAAACATTTATTTATACGTTTACGAGGCTTTTTCCATAGGGAACTGATATATCTTATATTGAATACCAAGTTATTAAACATTGATGTAACGTTTTTGATTTTTGTCAAAGAACTGTTTCCTTTTTTTTTTTTAATATTATTTTTTCATTTTGTGGAGGAATACAATTTTATTTCATAATATGGAATGGATGGTTTCTCATCATTAAGATAATAATTTCCCTCGGGTGTGGCAAATGGTATTATTTTTCTATTAAAACTAAAATATTTATAAAAATAATATATATATATATATATATATATATATATATATATATATATTTTATTTTATTTTTTTAATTTACAACTGTATATTTACATACAACAAGTAAATATGCTACTTTTTTTTTTCAATTTATTTATTAATTTGCACCTGTCAGCAGTATGTGACAGCAAATAGGATAGAATAATAAACAAAATAATGACATGTCAGGCATGAGGAAGGACAGTACTCAGCAGCACGTCCAATATGCTACTTGATGATCAAATACATGAAAAAACATGAAGAGAAGTTGCTAATTGGCAGCAATCTAGTAGTGAATCTAAACAAGAAGGTCTCGAGGCCATCTTCTTTTCAGACGTCTCTGCTGATTGTCGGGAATCGAAGAGGAAGCAAGGATTGAAACTAAAGGATTAGAGTCGGAGTGGAGTTTTTTATGAAAGGAGTAATATCTGCCTGGTACAGGAAAAATCAGACACATATGGAACATAAAGGTCTTCGTGGATGATTTTATTAGCGACATATCCTTACTTTTATTAAGGATTTTGCGGAGGATTTTGGATTGTTAGGATTGGATATGGGAAGAGTTTGATGGTTTAGTAGAGCCCTAAAGCTCAACTCCGTAGGTTCAGATAGGCCTTATGATGATCATGTAAATGAGTCTTTATTAGTTAACCGAAAGGTTAGAGCGTCGGCCAGGTAACTGTTAATGAAACCGAAATCTGCTAGCAGTTTCTTGTCTTTTCAGTCTTGTATGCGGATTTCATTAGCAAGACGTTTTTCAAGCTGGAGGCCTAAATCATGGATCTGATCAACCGAGACAAGCGGGATATCATTAAAGGACACTGTGGGGCAGAATGTCATATAAAAAATAATATTAAAAAAAACAAATATTCACAAACAAATTTTCGATGAAAATCGTTAACACGGAAAATTTGTTAAAGGCGGTGGGTTCATGAAAAAGATTATAAGTCAAATCACACAGGGCTTTGATGAAATTCAATGAATTCAGGGATAATATGACTAAAAAGAGTGAAATTATACTGTTTACTGATTATATTAAAATATCGGATCGTAATAAATTACATTATGAATTACAGAAAACTAATTTTAAGTCTGCATGCTTTAGAACCTGATGTAGTACTGAATTTGGGAACGTAATGCCATTTAGTTCAATCATATTCAAGAGGACAGTGCAGGTTAAAAAAAATCAATAAACAAAATCATATTTATGATTTTTACAACTGAAATGCGATTCTTGTCTCATCACAAACCTGATCCATTTTCGTTTCGCACGTGGGCCAGCCTAACCAAAGCCACATATCGCTTAAGCTATTGATGAGATGGGAGTATTGACCATAACATATTCTCCGGTTAGTCTATAAAGGGGAGAAGGTGGTGAATATCCAAGGAAGAGATAGACATCAGTTATAGAGGATTTGATGGCCACCATCCAATCTGTGGTTATGACGGGATCTCGAGTAAATGGTCAGCATCTGTCGAGCCATGCATGTCAATGGTTCGGCATCACACATCCGCCGATGGCTCTTCTCCCTTCTTCTCTCTTCAGATTGAAAAGGTGTATTTCCTTCAAGATCGGAGGACATCATTCTCTTATTGGCCACTCCCATTTCCTGCCAAGATATTGTGCTTTATCGGATATCGTTTTCGCCGAGAGGGTATATCACAATCCTCTCGCCCCATACATCACCAAGGAGTGTTCCCATATCCCCGTTTGATGTGATTTGTTTCGTAATCTCGTACATTTGTTTACATATACAGATTTCGTTTACGGCCCTTATAAAGGAGTATTACATACGAGGGACGTTCTTTTACTTTGTAAGAGATACATGTGAAGACAATAAGAATGATGATCTGTAAGGGATGGAAGGGAACATTTTCATCTTTTCAAGAGTCACAAGTGAAAAATTGTCAATGTGATATGTTTTATCTATATGAAAACATGACGAAATTAATTTAATTATCAATTTACATAAAAAATAAACTTATTTATAGATTACGTAAAAAAAAATTTTAAATAAAACTTTGAGATTTGAAAGTTTTAGGGTACAATAGTTTAACCAGCAAAATTATAGAGTCATGTTAACACACTTTAATATTGACATAAAGTAGAAAAATAGTACTAAATACTACTAATTTCGGCGAGTCAGTCCGCTCCGAAGCAAGAAACGAAAAATAAAGCAAGATTATTATTTTTTTTTTTTTATTGCAAACTATATTGAATTATTTGTTATGGTATTATTATGTCCACTATTATAGATTTATTTTTTTTTTAGTTCTCATCTACCTCATAGAGAGTAATTTACCTCACCTTCACAGGATCATTATACTCAGGTGTAATTTAATAATTTATATTTTAATGCATACGGCCTATATGGACTTACGCAGTAGAGTTTTAGCGCTCTATTAAACCACCAAATCCTTCTCGTATCCAATCCAATAATCCAAAATTCTCAATGCTCCTTACTTTGTAACGAATAAACTGATTCATAAAGACTTTAATGTTCCGTATGTTGCTGATTTGGCACGTGCCAGAAATCATTTTTTTCATGACAAACTCCATTCCCACCCTAATCCTCTAGTTTCAGTCCTTTCTTCCGCTTCAATTCCTGATAATCCTCCAAAGCATGTGAAAAGAAGATGGCCTCGAGACCTTCTAGTTTAGAATATTTTTATAGGGAGCTTCTCTACATTTCTCGTTCATGACTATTTTATTTTAGCCTATTTGCTAGATGTGTAGTACAATACAGTTTGTTAGTAGCAATAAATAATTTATATATTATATATGTATAGAATTTAATACTAATAATTATCAATTGGTTTCTTTATGAAAAGTGAAAGTACCAATACACTCGTTATCATCTAGGATACCTGATCATTTCAACGTTCCTTGTATTGCCTGTAGTGTTGCAAATAGAGAGCGCCAGTATAACAACGTAGGTTTAACGGTTTTAAAAGCACTTTTGGCATATTCACACATAGGGGTTTCTAGATTTGCAACTGTAAATTGTCCGATTAAACAAAACAAACAATTAAACTGTCCGAATCTTCTTCTCTTCTTTAAAACCTCGTGCTGGTGGTTCACTTTATTATTCTTTTTGAGGAATGGTTCCCAAAAAGCGGTCCTTGGAGGGTCAGTATTGTTAAAAAATTGTTGTAATTATTTTAAGAAAGCTATTGGTGAAGCCTTAGCTTATAACAATAATCACTCAAGCGTTGCGTAAAGACATTAAATTTCGTATACAATATAATGTAATTCTAAATGTTAGTAATTTACTAAGAAGAATGTTTAACGAATTGTGGCCGGTTCATAGAGCCTGGCTCTAGCATATACTACTTGGATTGACTTTAACAAGTTATTTCAATCGCGGCCTCTAAATCGTTAGTCTTTTATTACTATAAAAAGTGTTACTGTTGGTGCACCTTTGAATTAATATGATGATTTGCAAAAGGTACTCCGTATATTTTAGGAATTATCTGTATTTATTGTGGAACCGATATGCTGCTTAAAGGCGCTGTTAAGAGCTTGTCTGTTCTGTAGGTCCGCGAAAAACATTTCTTGATAACCATTATTTTGGTTCCCATTTATTCATTGTATTTATATTATAGACAAATTGGAAGTTTACCTATTACACTATTAACCTAATAACACGACCCTTACTAGCAATGTAGATATGAATTTTTCCTATGTTGTTGCATTTTACTTAAACATTAAAGAAAAAAAAAATATCCAGAAATAAGCCACACTGCCACCCAGGCGATAATTATTAAGGTTCCAGCAAACGATTTATAATATACGTAAAAAGTTAATAGAAATAAAAATAAAAATAAAGCAATAAAGAATAATAATAATAATAAACTAACGCTAGCCTTATATAACACTCTGACATACAATTTTTGGACACCATACATAAAAAAACCTGACGAGAAGACTTGCTGCTGGGTACTGTCCTTCCTCATGCCTGACCTGTTATTATTTTGATTATTATTCTATCTTATTTGCTGGTTGTCGCAATACTGCTGAAAGGTGCAAATAAATTAATAAAGAAAAGAAAAAAGAACCTTGGAACTATTCGTAGACCCTCAGCATTAAGATTCCTCTGCTCATGTACACTACCTTAGGATTTAAAACAGTTAGTACATAGTTAATTTTTCTTATAACAAAAGTTAATACTTTTTTTTTAATTTACTGTATAATGCTTTAATTTAATTACATAAAGAAGGTAAAACAATTTGTAATAAGGATTTGTAGGATTCGTAGTAAGGATATAGAAACAATATATTTCAAAATTGTTTCTATCGTACTATACATTTAATGATTTAATAGTAAGTTTTTCATGGCTGTTAGAGGCGCATCAAGTATACCATACCGCAAAACCGACCAGGTCTTGGTGTAGGTGGAATAAAGTAGGAATCAAGCCAGCATTTAAGACATATCATGCAGGACTTTCTTTCTCTCCTCCTGCTTCTAACCTATGGCCTGGGTGGGTTCCCTCGTTCCAACCTCCTCAAGACTCCATCATGAGTACATTCCCCAACTCCTCCTTGCACAAACAAGAGCAGGGGCACGTAGAGGGAGATTTAAGACGGAGGAAGGCCGAGGATAAATAAGGTCGAAGGGGGAGACCCCGGAGTATTAGCCCGGAGTTTATTCGAGGGCTCGACAAAGAAGTGATATATATGAGTGGTGTATCCTTTAGCGGAAGCTGTTGACATGTTTATTGCGCCTCCATGTTTCGCTAATTCTGCCTCCTAATGGTGATTCCTTTTTTCTCCTCTCCTTTTCTCTTTCTTTTTTCCTCCGCCGGTTCCTCTCTCCTAATTTATGTGGCACTGTTCCGGGCCTCCCCCCTTCTATTGTTTTACCCGCCAGATTTTTAATCCGCCCTCGCGCCTCTCCTACAACAGTACATCACCTTCCACGCTCCTTCCCTTTGCAGGGTTATTGATTCCTAACCCCTAAGTGGTCTCCTTTTTTCGGAGTTGGTACTTACTGGGCTTAGTTAAAAATCAACGTATAAAAAAAAAAAAAACTAATACATATTCTAAATATATGTATAAATTAATGAAATACTATATTTTGTTAGACACGTGATGGAATAAGGTCCTGAATCTATTCTAATGCTTTGTTTGTTTGTTCATTCATTTAACGTCACTTTTATCATAATACGTGTATAAATGTAGATGGACGATGCTGCAGTGAGAGTCCTATATTTTGCTAATCTGGCTTGTAATAGGACAGGAAATCTACTGTTTAATGTTTTTATTTATTATTTTTTTTTAATATATTGCATTTATAACTATCTACCAACCGCTTTAAAACGCAATATGTTAAACCCTGATTTTTAGATTCCTCGTTAGTGCATTATATAGCGGACTCTATTATCTTTATTCTATGGACATTGAGCGAAAGAACGAAAACAATCTTCAAATACCTTATTTTTATCTCGGGGTTTTGCAATCAAGCTACATTCCGGACCTCAGTACTCCGTCACTCCAACAATCTCTATCATTCCAGTCATCTTCAGTCAGACCTCTGGCTGCCACATCCTGTTCTGCATCCTCTATCCATATTTTCCGAGGTCTTTCCTGTTTTCTCTTCTTATGCGGGCAGTATTCAACTAATCGAAAAGGACAACGTGCTTCGTCCATTATCACGACGTGTCGATTACACATCAACCTTCTTCTACTAATTTCTTCAAGAATGGTTAGCTCAGCCCCACTCTTTCCCTTATTTGATTATTTAGGATTTATTTTTTCAAATGCGTCAGCTTCTTCTCGAAAAATCCATCTCCAGGGATAATAATTTTTTTACTGTTATTTCTTCACATCCATACAGTGTAGTGCCAACCAAAAAGGAGTGGAACATCTTATTTTTCGTTTGGAGTGATACATTCTTGTTCCATAACACTCCATTTAGTCTCACAATAATTCTTTTTCCGTTAATAACTTTTTTAGATATGTCCCTATCTGTTTAGGAGTGCTTATCTGTAGTAACACTTAGGTATTTGAAAACATCGCTTTGCGGTATCGTCCAGTCCTCTAGCCAGAGAGCAGAGACTTACATGCCTATTCGGTTTTTTCTTTATTTATTTCCAGACTCCACATTGCATATATTTCTACGAGCTTCCTCATCATTTATTCCATGTCAAATTCATCCGCTATGACAACCTGACCGTCCGCGAATTATAGGGTGAAATAGAAATCTTTACCGATCTCCACTCCCAAATCTGGCAACTTTTTTCCATGATATTAAGACCTGTTCCCTATAGATGTTAAAAAGAGTTCGGAATAGGTCTTTTATTTTTATAAAATGTAAATATATTTTTAAAACATTTAGAATTTATTATTACATCTAAATGTTGACTGCATTAGAATAAATAAGATTTAGTAAGATTTAGCTCAGGGTGAAGACCTCCAAAGCCTTGAGTAACATTATCGCCGCTATCGGGTAGGCAGTGAATCGTCATTAGCCCTTGTCATTATGATAAACCAATCGCTAGCCTAGGATTTGCCCCCAGTCTCGGAATTGCTAATTTAGCGGTGATCTATTCACAGATTCTCTTGACTGGAATTATAGAGATATTATAAAGCATTAATACGCGGCCTGCCACTTGTTAATAGTGAATTTACAGTCGTGAGTAATCCCCTATATCGCTGAGGGAAGTTATTTGACGCCCCCCACCTATAAATGCTAACGCAAACTAATCCCTACAGATATAAACAACCCTAATATAGCGGAGACATTTCTCACCCGTCGCAACTCTAGTCTTATTAACATTATTAGAGCCATCTCCCTAGTTCGGGTTAATTCGTCCAATAATTTGTGGTCGATTTGAGCTCATCAGTTTTACTCAACTGCTTTGTATACATCAACCCCTCCGCATTCTGCAAATATTATTTCCATTACGCTTTGAGATATTTACCAAAATTTCTATTCTTTCATAACAGTACTTATAATAATAGGGGAACCCGGGGCTGAGTCCGGAGGTACTTTTTCCATTAAATAATTAAACTTTATAAATTATAATTAAAATCAACTTTCCCCATTAATTAAATGCGGATCCACTCAAAGCCTCTCTCTTGGGCATGTGAGACCCGTCAGCCAACTGGAGGCCACTCACAAAATAGGCGATGGGAGTGATAACCCTAACGTGTAAAATTTCATTGAGAAACGCGTGTGTATTCTTCTGAATTCATCGATGAACTCATCATTCATTGAACTAAAACATTAATTAAAACTAAATGAAATGTAGAGAGGGGTGGCTGAGTCGGTTAGCGCTCGTTGCTGATTGAAGGAGCGTTGCCTAGCAACCACAGTTTGCTAAAAACTTGAAAACTAATAATTACTAGTTCGAATTTCTGGGCCGGAAGCTTATATCTCGGCATTCATCCCCCGCCTTCACCCCCTGGCCCGAGAAACCCCGTATAGCCATAAAAGGAGCGAGCGGTAGAGGCGAACCAAAAAAACAAAAAAAAAAAAAGATACAGGTTACATTGTCCTTAGAAGCATAATTTGTCTGCTTTCTTTTTGCTTCAGTTGACAAATTTTTAAAAGCCCGATAAATATCAACCTGTCATGTATTTTCTCTTTCTTGCCAAAAAAAATGTTAAACGAGTAAAAATTAGAAAAAAAAAAAAGTTCCTTACATCCTTGATCAACTTAATGTATTATGTATGTATGATTTTTTTTTTTTCCTGTATTTAATTTTTTTCTTCAAATTTATGTTTATTTAATAGTTATTAAATTGATTTTAACATCAGGGGTACTAAAAAGTCTTGTGTTGCCGTTACCAGATTTTTTTTTTTTTTGGATTCACTCCCACGGGGATTCAATGTATTTAGGGAAGTATGACTAAAATGAGTGATAATATTGTTTGTTAATTAAATTAATATGGTTGGTAGTTTTTTAAGGAAAATTGATTTTAGTTTGTATGACTATTTCTATTGTTATTTACACGTTGAAGAGCATACTATCCAACTATACCCCATCCTCCGAGACAAAAACTCTAGAGTTCCTTCGTCTAAAGTGCATTGACAGAACAAGAAGAGGGGATGATTAGGCGAAGCAAGGAGATAAGGAATCCCACCTTTGTTAATTCCCTTCCTAGGACCTCGACCTACAAAGATAGCTACCAATCTCGTCTTTTTCTTTTCTTTTTTTGCCCTCTACTACTTCTGCTAGCTCTTGTAAAATAATAAACTTCAATAGCCCTAACAAGCTTCAAACTACTCCCTCTCCTTACTTATTGATCAGCCAGTCCCTAATCCCGATTTTAATTCAACTCCTTCAGGACCCCCTGAGGATGTAAGTTTAACCGGGACGACTGGGAAATCCTCCGGCTAATCAGGAAAACCTCCCCTTCCTGAAGATATTTCCTTTCTAATTTCCCTCCGACGCCGTGAATTCTGCATATCTCTCCCGGGGCCTTCCTCGATATCTTATCAAATATTTCTCTCTCCTGGAAAGTGGAAGAGCACGCCCAGGTAATTACAGCCTTCGTGGTTGTTGTCATTTTCTGCTATTAATTGATTAGTTTAGTTTAAACGCTCCTTTAGCTGAAAGTTACTAGGTGAACAAACTCCTGTTTCTTGCAGTATCTTCACTTATTTCTCTTTCACTAGAAAATAGAACTTATGATTTATTCACGTTGTCCTTCAGAACATTCATTTGCAAGTTCTGATTTCCAGGTTTCTTGTAAGTTTTTCGATGGTAATGGATGTCTATGGAAGATATTCTGTACTTGGAAAAAGGCATTTTCAGTGACAAAAAAAAAAAAGTATTCATATTTACTATAACCCAGGAAATTTCGAATCTACAAAAACAATTATTATTTAACTACCCAAGTTCCAATTTCATTTCCAGGGCTCTAATTCAATTCCGTAGAGCAGTTGATCTCTAAAAAAAAATTTCGCGGACCCCTTCATCTAATTATTTTAATGGCAAGAACCCCCAATTCTAAAAATCTAAATCACACACACACACACACATATATATATATATATATATATATATATATATATATATATATATATATATATATATATAAATGAAATCCAGGAAGAAATAAAGTCCCGGTTAAAGGTGGGAAATGCGTGTTATTATTCGGTTGGTAAATTGCTTAGCTCGCGGCTTCTGTCTAAAAACTTAAAGGTTAGAACTTATAAAACTATTATTCTTTCAACGGTTCTTTACGGATGCGAAACGTGGCCGCTTACTTTGAAGGATGAACAACGGCTTAAGGTTTTCGAGAATAAGGTGCTGCGTAAAATATTTGGTCCGAAGAGAGATGAGGCCACTGGGGAGTTTAGAAGGTTGCACAACGCGGAATTGCGGAGTTTGAACCCTGTGAATATAATTGAGTTGATAGCATCGCGGAGACTCAAATGGGCGCGTAAAGTTGTTGGGCTTAGTGAGGAACGGATTCCGAGAAAGTTGGTATTCGCTGAACCGACTGGTAGGCGTCCGAAAGGTAGGCCGAAGCGTCGATGGGAGGATTGCATTAAGGCTGATCTCGGGGGCTTGGGCTTGACCGGTGAACATTGGACGAGTCTGTGCAGGCGAAGTTTGGTGGTATCGGCATCGAACCTTCGGGTTCGGTAAGCCTATTATTATTATTATTATTATATATATATATATATATATATATATATATATATATATATATATATATATATATATATATACATATATTATGTTATATTATAAGTTAAGAACGCGAGTATGACCGTATTAGGCTTAATACCCTTGTTGGTTGTAAACAAGACCCTTAATGTATACATTAAGATGGAATAAAGCCAGTTCTGTTTTCAGTCCATACGAGTGTGGTTCTTTATCTCCCCGTTCCTTTTATACTTCATAGCGGCGTACGTTAACTGGTGCCGAAACCCGTGTTGACGTGATCAAGATCTTAGTTCGTTTTTCTTCTGTTTATTTATTTGTTATTATTATCGTTATCGTTTTTTCGCTCTTATTTAATTTTTTTTTAAACTTAAAACAATATTTTTTTTAATAATAAAAAAAAAAAAAGACTTTAAAATTTTTTTTTTTTTTCTTTCTTCACGTACTAGTTTCACGTAATTTCAAGATGGCCGAAGCAGTAATAAGACCAGCCGTTCTGAACTTGCCGACGGAACCAGAAATAATACCTCCATTGCCGAGAGATACGCTCGCAGAGGCCCACGCGAACACCTTGGCTTGGATGAGGGTGCGGGCGGCCACTGCTCAGGACTTACGGAAAGCTGTCTCCGAGCTAGAGAGATTCGATGGAGAGGTCGGTGAACTAAATCACTTTTTGAAAGGTGGCGACCGACTGATGGCACGGATAGAGGTGAAGATTGCTGAGCGCTTGGTCGACCCGGGTGACGCTCAATCGATTAAAGCTGACCTCGTGTGCCGAGTAAAAAGGAGTGTGCTCAATCTTATCCAGGCTGACGAAGAAACCCCGTGGTTAGTGATAAAGGAGCGGTTGAAGAAGGCTTATGGCGGTGGAAGATGGACGACCGAAGAAGATATCTTCCTCATGTTTCGAGAGGTAAAGCGGCCTCGTCAGAGAAACGGGGAATATGCGGGGGAGCTCCTAGCCCGCTATAATAAAATTACAGAGAAAATGAGGGAGGTGATCGATTTGCCTGGGGTGGAGGCAAGGATGGGATTTTTGTCTACCATCTTAATGGTACAACTAGCCCGGGAAACGGGAAGAAAGGAAGGGCATCCGACAGACCGCACGTTTGTCGATTGGGCTCAGGAAATGATTGATGCTAGTGCCCGGGAAGAAGAAGCGCGGATGGAGGTAGACGATCACGGCTGGTGCAGAGTGGCCTATCGCAAACCCAGAGTCATACAACCGGCTTGAAAAAGAAGAGATGCGGGGAACGATAGAAGAGAGAGATTAGCGCCTGAGGGGAGAAGGCTAGGCTCTCGAAAACCGAGACCTAGCGGAAGAAGAGAAGAGCGGAGGTGCCACGGGTGTGAGAAATCTGGACACCTTGTTGCACAATGTCCTCGAACTAAATGTTTCGAATGTGGTGGAGAGGGGCATATTGCGCGGCAGTGCCCGTACATGTTTAGGCGCCAGGAATCATCAAGGGTAGAACCTATGGAAGTTAACGCTCAGAACTTATGGCCAAGAAGCAGAGCGCTCTCTGAGTCGACTGGAACGTCGGGATCGTCTGAGACTGAGTGTGAGGAGGAGGCAAGATCAGGAGCCAGCGGAGGCGAAGGAAGAAGGAACACCCTTTGGAGCGGACAACGGCGAACGGCGGTAGGGAGGAGAGAACGTGTTGCGGCCTGAGGTGAGTGGCAGGAGTGGGGCGACCGCGCGTTAGTCAACAACAGCGTGAGGAGCGGGTGCGGCGGTCTGCCCATCATCCGAGTTGCTGGAGTGAGGTGCCTCGTGGACACAGGGAGCTTCAGCACTATTCTGAGTCGAGAGGCGGCGGAACATCTTTGCGGCGGCAGGGCGACACTTCAGATACAGGTATGTGCTTGTAAACTAATCACTCTGGGTGGTCCTTGCGAAGTAGTAGGGGAAACGGTAATGGCGCTAGATAGGTGGGTCATGGAAGGAGGCCGGTTACCGGTCCACATCGTGAAGGGGATGCCGCGTGCGTATGAAGGTATAATAGGTTGCGACCTTCTAGGGAAATTAGGATCGAAAATCAGAACCGTAAGGTGGCGGTGGAAAATAAGGATAGGAAAGAGGAGGTATAATTGCCAAGAGTTCGTGGAAAGCGGTAAAAGGGTAGGGGCGGTCGATCGCACTGTGGATTGGAGGAAGGGAATAAGGGATGAATATGATGACATATTCTTTAGGGAAGGCGATATATTGGGAGTTACCGGAGTGACTGTCCATGAAATCCCTTTGAAACAAGAAATCGTGACATATGTGAAAGAGAGGAGGTACCCACAAGCGTTACGAGAGCACATCAGGGAGGAGATAGAGACTTTAAAGAAACAGGGTACTATCGTCAATAGTACCTCTCCTTATAATAGTCCTCTGTGGGCGGTAAAAAAGAAGAGTGCGCCTGGTGAAGAAAAGTACAGGGTGGTCATTGACTACAGAAAGCTTAATGAAAATACTGTATTACGAGCGGTATCCCATTCCTAGGTTTGAAGACATCTTGGATAGGCTGAGTGGGGCAACAGTGTTCAGCACACTAGACCTTAAAGCTGGATATCACCAGATTAGGATGCATCCCAGGGACCAGCACAAGACAGCTTTTACTTATGAGAGGGGTCATTACGAATTCACGAGGATGCCGTTCGGGTTGAAGAATGCACCCATCACGTTCCAGCGGCTTATGGATGAGTTCCTGCGCGGTATCAACGAATCGTTTTGCCAGGTGTATATGGACGACCTTCTTGTTTTTAGTAAGTCGGAAGAGTCGCACCAAGAACATTTGCGAAGGGTATTTGAACGGATTCGTGAATTCGGATTGAAATTGTCGAGAGAAAAGTCAAAACTAGGTATGGAGGAAATTAATTTCTTGGGGCACACCATTTCCAAGGAGGGAGTGAAACCCGACAGAAGCAAGGTGGAGGCGCTACAAAGAATGGCTATTCCCAGAGATGTAAGAGGAGTCCGACGATTGCTGGGATCATTAAATTACTATCGGCGATTCGTTTCGGAGATGGCAGAATACCTTGTTCCCCTTAACAATATGCTAAAGAAAGGTAGAAAAATAATCTTGACGCCTGAAATGGAAACTAACATTCAGCGATGAATGGCACGTCTGCAGGAGGAACCAGTTTTGGCGTTTCCTGATTTCTCGCGGCAATTTACCATTACTACTGACGCAAGCGAGTACGCGTTGGGGGCCGTATTATCGCAGGATGGACTTGGTGGTGATAGACCTATAGCGTATGCTAGTAGGCGCCTTACTGACGCGGAATCACGATACAGCGCCTTAGAGAGGGAGCTTCTCGGGATCGTGTGGGCCGTAGACCATTTCAGACCATACGTCTACGGGAGACGATTTCGGGTTCTTACCGACCATCGGCCGCTCCAATGGGTAGGAAAATTAAAAGAAACTTCTTCACGGATTACCAGATGGAAGGAGTTATTAAGCCAATATAATATTGACATCATCTACAAACCGGGGAAGGAGAATGTTGTGGCTGATTGGCTCTCCCGGGCGATAATGGTAAACGCAGATGAGGAAGAGCAACAGGGAACATCCGGAGGCGTGGGACAATTTCTACAAGAAGAGACACCAGAAAGAGAAGTGGATCAAGCGACACCAACCGAGGAGGAGACCCAAGATGAGGACAGTTCCACGGACGATCGCCCTGTAGAGATAGAGGAACAGGAGTCAATCATCAACGATAAGCGGCGCCAAATTATATGGATAACCAGGACCTCTGGGCCAACAAAGGTTGAGTACGAGCGGTACGGAAAATGTTGCATCACAAGGATCTGGTCAACACCGGGGCTTAGGGAAGACCTGATTTGCCGTTCGCTCAAAGACGCGTCGAAACCAGGAATGCTTCACCATCTCTATGTGGGAAATGCGGTTGTATGGGAGAAGATCAAGCGCCTTTGGAGGGATGAGCGTATCGGTATGGACCGAACTTTTATCCGTTGTACACTACGGGTAGAGACCCTGAAAGATGAGGAGAGCCAGCGAGAGGTAACGTTAGCTTACCATCAGGGTAAGACCAACCACCGGGGAATACAGGAAACACTACAGGCACTGAAACGGAAGTATTTTTGGTGGGGTATGCGACAGACCATCACTGACGTCATCGGGAATTGTGGCATCTGTTTAAAGACCAAATATGACAGGCATCCTCCGAAAGCGTTACAAGAAGAAACACCCACGGCAGCATCTCCGCTTACAGATCTTCAGATAGACACCTTTACTTGGCGAGGTTACAAATGGATCACTGTATTGGACCTTTTTAGTAAGGCGGCTATGGCGTACCTGGTTCAAGAGCGTTCGTCTGGGGCTGTATTAGGAGCGTTACGGACATGGTTCCAATTTTATGGCATACCGGATCGCATAGCTTCTGATGCTGGCAGAGAGTTTGACAACTCTGCAATCCGTACGGAAATGCAAGACATCGGGGTCACTTGGCACCTGAACACTCCTGGGCATCCGAAGAGCAGAGGTGGGATAGAACGTCTCCACAGCACGCTCAGCGACCACCTACGGGTTTACCAAGTTGAACGGGGCCTGGAGCCAGACGCGGCGATGGTAAAAGCGGTTGCGGCATACAACCATTCTATTCACACCGTGACAGGGTTCTCTCCGTTTGAAGTCCTTTTTGGACTTTGGGATCGGCGTAGAGACAGTGTGAGTACCGCAGTAGATGAGGATCTATCGAAGCGCGTAGTGAACAATCGCTTGGCGCTGGTTAAACGATGGGAAAAGGTTCGGGAAAAGATCGAAAGGGAAAAGTCGAGAAGGTTGGCCAAGGAGAACCGGAATGTCAAGGACCTTATGGGGGCCGTTAAGATCGGGATGACGGTGTACAAGCGGAAAGGGTCCAATCGAGGTAAGGAGCTAGAGAGGTATGAAGGGCCATACAGAGTGATTGGCATTCGCGAGCACAACGTTGTTACCTTAGAGAGTCTTAGCGAGCCCAAGAAGCGGCGGACTGTTCACCTTGAACAATTGAAGCTCCCAGTCAGAATGGTGGACCAGCCATAGCGGAATGTAGGCTGCTATAGGAGATTTTTATAGTTTTTTTTCTCTTTTTGTGTTCAAGAAACAGTGCCGTGCAAAAAGAATTTTATGTTTAAGTGAGATTTGTTTGTGTTTTGTAGTTTTATTATGTTTGTGCAGTTTAATTTTTATGGAGTATTTTTCTTTTCTTTGTTTCATATTAAAATTGAATTTTTTTTTTTGAGTTCTATCTTCAGTTATAAGTTTTAAGTTTACGAAAAGATGTTCGTAAACTGGCAAGGGGGAGTTAAGAACGCGAGTATGACCGTATTAGGCTTAATACCCTTGTTGGTTGTAAACAAGACCCTTAATGTATACATTAAGATGGAATAAAGCCAGTTCTGTTTTCAGTCTATACGAGTGTGGTTCTTTATCTCCCCGTTCCTTTTATACTTCATAGCGGCGTACGTTAACTTATATATATATATTTGTCTCATGTATATATTTGTCAAGCTAAATACCATTGCTACTGAAAGAAACTCTGTATACCAAAAAATCGCCGAGTAGGGGAAATGGAAAAGAAGAAAACTGAACGAAGCTCTAGGAGTCTGACTTAATCCGTGAAATATTGAATTACTAAAATTTATGATTAAGACGATAGGCCCCCCACACAAGACTAAAACAACAAGAAACTCATTGAATATACCGATTACTACGACACTTACTAAACTAATGTTCAAAACGTCCAATAATACAAAAAGTATCATTTACATCACTATTATCAGACTATTGGGACATATGAAATCGAGCTTTGGGGCTCTACTAAACCATCTAATTCCTCCCGTATCCATACCTTACAATCCAAAATCCTGAATGCCCCTAATTTTGTCAGAAATCAACTCCTCCATAACGATCTAATCATAACGTTTGTTGCAGACATAGATAGTGATAGATACACCTCTTTTCATTCTAAACTCCCTACCCATACAAACCCACTTGTCCATTATTTATCTTCCTTAGATATCCCTGATAACCCTCCGAGGCGATTAAAAGAAGGTGACCTAGGGACATACTGCCTTCAAATGGTTAGCGAAGTGCTACCACTGGGTAGTTCTTTCTCAAGAAGTTTTCATGACTTTTCTTCATACAGCATATTTATTCATTGTGTTTTTTTTAATACAGTTTTAAATTACAATAAATAAAATTAAAAAAAAAAGACGATAAGCATATAATCAAATAATGATAAAGAAATTAAATATTCTATATTATCTTATGCATAGTTTTATGTTACATTTTCGAAATGTAATAAAATGACCAATTTTAAGGGTGTGATTATGCAGAAGCAGCCTTTCTTCAGCGATCACCCAATTATATAACTTAGAACATTGAATATGTGTTGTGCATGCTTGATCAAAAGCAAGGCTTCACGAATATTTTACGGTAAAGTTATTATATAATTATTTTCCTATGGCATCTGGAGGACCCCCTTGACATTGTATGGGGGTCCACAGGGGTAACGCTGCTAATAATAATTCAACAACGAATAATGATTTTAGTTTTTGAGCAGAGTGTGTTGTGTCCAATGCTTCTCATTTGAAAATTCTACGGGTGGTCGTCATTTAAATAAAAAAAAAAAAAAAAATTAGATCAGAAAAAAAAACCTCATGTTTTTCTTTTCTTTTTTATCATTATTCATTGTACCCTGATTATAAAACTCAATAAAAATATTCTATGTTTTCAAAACTAACAAATTAATTTAATTAAAACATTTTCAATCGGCCTATTTTAAAACTAATGTGCTAATAAACGTCGAGATGTTAATATTACCAAAGGATGACTTAGCATTTTGTGCCGAATTTACATGGACGGTGTAAGGTGTACGGCCAGCAGTCAGGATTTTTTTTTTTTTTTCGGATATTAAGTATATTGTATAAATCTTCAGAGGTGATAAGTTTTTTTTTGGCCCATTACAAAGTTTCATTATTGAAAATAAGAAACTAAAAAGCTATAAATAATTTTTAGGAACATTATTACACAGAAAAAAAAGTTTAATATTTTATTTTTCCTGGCGGATTGATTAGCTGAATGGAAGACACCTCGATAATGAAGTGCCAGTGGCTTGGAGAATATCAGATCCCTCTGCGGCCATTGAGGCGTACTCTTTGATGCCTTCGTTAATCAAACTAATTTGATGGCTTGATAAATTAATCAGAGAGCCGCGAACCCTCCCCAAGATGGAAATGCAAAACATGATCCAAGTTTGTTCCCGATCCGAAGTGATTTAGCACTCCTCCTTATGGATGGGCTTTCCTAATTTAACTTTTGTCCACTTTTATCGTTTCCCGACCCCATTGTCCCGGCCCTCACCGGATCTGGTATTTCTCCTGCATTTCCATTTTAATTGTGATCAGTTAAATTTCCCGCTGATTTTATTTCCCTTTGTCAAACATGGCTCAAACTCATTTGAAATTCAATTCTTTCGCTACGACACCCGGTTTTGAGGAGCTGAAACCCAGGAGGGGTTTCCCGATTTGAATTTATAAACCTCACCCTCATCCTGAGAGATAAGTGCTATTAGAAAACTCAACGGTAGGGGTGTTTAATTCCACATAGGCTAGGGCTTGTTTTCGTTTAAAAGACAAAAACAACGGGTTATTGTTTTCTATACAATTAGACAAAGAAATTTGAATTATAATTAAATATTTATTAACTTTTTTTTCTTTATTAGGTAGTTGAATTTAAATTTAATTTGATTGATGTGATCTCCCGCCAAAAGATCATCCTGAAAATTGCCTATAATTTATGCCGAAACATTGGCACAATTATTTAAGTTTACTAAGTTAAAATGTTTTGATGACTGTTTGTTTATTCATTTAACGTCACTTTATGCTACTAGAGCTGATCGGACGATTCTACAGTGGGAGCCTTAAATTTAGCCTGTCCAGGTTTTATTAGGATAGCGAATTTTAGGGAGTACCTAAAATCGCACTTTTTATGTCACCTCCAAAGGACTCAAGAAATGATGATTTTTTACTGCCTCATTTATATATTATTATTTATATGTTATTATATTATCAAACAAATGTTTCGAGGCCTTGCCTTATCTTCAACTATATCACTTGAACAATATTCACCATAACGATGTTATTGATTATTTCTAATTTTTTTACTAAATTAGAAATTTTTTTATATATTCATCATATTAATACATACCTTGAATTCATATTAATATATTAAATTATCTTAGTAATATTAATCAATTAATTAATGTATCAATAAATCATTAATATATTAAATCGTCTTAATATGTAATATTGAAATCATAGTTATATATCAAATTAATATATCTTTAAATCATATTAATATATCAATCCAAATTAATTATATATATAAAATTGTGATTATCTATTGTTTTTACTACTCATATATTACGCATTATTTCAGCTTTACATTACTATCTTCTCATGTTCTATGATCCTTATTATAATTTTCAATTTTTTTTTTTTTACTATCATATATTAATTTATGTTTAGAAAAAATTATTATTTTTAAAAACAATGATTGAGTGAATATAAAATCATGAAAGCAAAGTTATTTTATTATTAGAAGGCACTCATCTTTATTATCATTAATAAAATTTGATAAATGTTTCCTTCTCATTATATATTTGTATAAATATAGACCATCACTCCCAAAATTTAAAAAGCGCATACAGCGCATAATTTAATATAGTTCAACATTATAATACCTTCGGATGATAGACATTTGCGCATTTATACATATTTCTAATATTATTTGCTGTATTATAAATTGGATGTTGAAAAAAATTCATTAATTTTGTAATTACTATAATAAATTTTAAATATACATTGGCTTTTTTCTTAAGGTCCTAGGAATCCTCTTGCAGATACATCGCATGTTTATTTTCATTTTACTTCTGCATTAAGGACATTCATTCCTTGATGAAGTAATTTATCGTCATAATTCTTTTAAGGTGTGTGATTCTCTGATTCCTTTTCTTAGTTACATACATTCGTATGTACGAGATGTTTATTTATTTTTGATTGCCGCTTATTATCTACTAGTATTTCTTTTGTTATGTCTTAAATAAATAATTATAATTATTTCTGTTTTATTTTTTAATTTGATATTAATGAAATCTCTTATCATTGTTACCATTGTGCTGCATGGAACATAATATATTACTACACAATATATTATATTATATACTATATATTATATATATCAAACTAACTTACCGTAGGTGAGGAGGCAAGAGAGAAATGGGAAATTGTTATTGAAAATATTATGCAGATCGCCTCAAGGCTTGGTGTCAATACAAGTTGTGGTGCAGTGCCATAAGATTGAATTCCATGTTAGAAGTTTATGTTACTAGTGTACATTTACTACTTAATCCTAAACTAATTTAATACTAACGAAAATGTTTTTAAAAACCTGCACAATAAATAAAATATAAAATAGACGCATTATTAGTAATAAGGAGGTAATCAACATAATAAAATAAATAAACTATTACATATAAATAAAAATATAAATAAGGATATTGTGCTTGCACTTTTTGCTCCTTACATTGAGTAGAGGGGAAAAAAATAAAAAGAGTATAATATTTATCTCTTTTTATGGATGGTTTTATTTGTGGCGAAGTAAGAGGCATTGCGGGCTTTTCAGAGGGTTTTGGATAAGAACGATTGAATGTAGTAGGATTTTGATGTCTTGGTGGATCTTCATAGTTCAATGTCATGTTATGATAGTAATAGAAATTAGTTTGTTGTACCAGCTGAGAGGTTTTGAGGGTTTATCCTAGTGTTGTAGTAATCGGTATCTGCGAGCTGTCGTTTTAGTCTATTGTAAGAATAAGTGAGAATTTGAAAACATGATTCATTAAACTAAACTATTAAAAGGTCATATATTACTTATACATATAAAGAACACATTACTTGAGCTGTTTCGTCATTTCATTTAAATAGGTATTTTAAGAGAAAAAAAAATAACTCTGAGAATATAAATTCTTGTACTGTAACAAAAAAGAGTAAATTATTTATAATGAAGTAATTCAGGGATCACCTGCGGCTTAGTGACTACAGCCTTATATTTTTTAATAGAAGCAAAATATCCATAGCTGTGCTGTCCTTCGAAGGGGACGTAAAAATGTGGTCCTGAGGCAGTGCAATGTCAGGTACTATTTAATCCCGATCGTCGTCCGATAAGCTATAGTAGCATAATGTGACTTTAAATGATATACCAAAAAATAAGTGACTAAGTACAAATTATTAGCAATAAGTATAAATTACTTAAAGTTATTATGAAATGATTTCTTTGAAGCCATTGCAACGGCCTACTTGATCAGAGGCAGCCGCTGCTAGATTGATCGATCCTTGATTGTCTTCATTCATCAGGCTGCCACCTGCATTATGTTCTTTCCTTATCCTAAGTAATTTGTTTTTCCTTCATATTTCTTTCCCTTTTTTTTTTTTTTTTTCTTTAAACCGTTTAAGGTGCAACTGTTTAAGATGGATTCAAGAAAATTGATTGATTGCGGGTTGTCAAAAATTAGCGAGCGGCTGAGGGATTGGTGCAAATCTAGCGTGTAATTGTCTGTTACTTTTTTTTAAATTTAATTAGTTATTCTCTGTTTTGTTTTAAATAGAAAAGAGAAGAAATAGTATTGTAATTATACCTCAATCAACAACAATTTTATTGAGTAAATTTACAATCTGTCCCAATTTGGACATCAAAAGTAGTGGTGAAAGATTAAAAATATACATATTGCATAAATTTACAATAAAATATATATACAATTATGAATCAATACAAAAAAGTCAAGAAATCACTCATACCTATATACACATACACACACTCATACATACATTACATTGAGTAGAGAATCCAGTGGATCCAGTGCTAGAACTCCAATATATTTACAAAAGGTCGCGGTGCCACTGCCGTTTCAACCTTCTAGGTGGGTTGTATGGATGAGTGGAGCTGGATAGGGATCGAGCTAGAGGATTAGGATGATGAATTAGGTTCTGGTGGAATTTGGAAAATTTAGATGGAATTAGGTCTGAAATAAATGGAACATTAAGGTCGTGGTGCAAGGTACAATTGGAGACATAATAAGGAGCATTTACTATTGTACGGAGGACTTTAGATTGAAAGGATTGAAAGCGTTTGATGTTAGAACGTTTAGCTGTCCCCCACAGTTCAAGTCCATAGGTCCAGATAGGCTTCAGTATTGTCTTGTAGATTAATAATTTGTTGTCTACTGTAAGTTCAGATGTTCTGTCAAGTAGTCGGTATAACTGTCCGAATCGTCTGTTGATTTCTTGTCTTTTAAGTCTTGTATGTGATGTGGGTTCCATGTCAATCTTTTGTCTAATAGTAAGCCAAGATACCGGACTGTATCTCAGGGAGGAATTGGTAACGAGTTGAAATAAACTGGCGGATAGGATTTTCGTCTATGATTGAAGGTTATGTGTTTACACTTGGCTTCGTTCACCTTTACACGCCAGTTATTACACCAGATTGTGGTTATACGATGCTATTTATGTTTTCAAATCAAGGAATGTAGGAAGTATTCTAGTCAATGACAATAAAACCGGAACATATTGGTTACATCTTTACTATGATGATTATAATTCAGGAATTATTAGCAAGTTTTTTTTGTTTCTTTTTTTTATTCAGTCGTTGATTAATTAATTTTCTTATGTACTTGCACTTTTGTTTAAGATTGTATTCAAGATTAATAAGTATGGTGTTTATTAATAGCAACTCAACAAAGTTGAGCATCCTATCCAATTAGGGATTTCTTTCTACCTCATACAACCCGTTCATTTTCACATTCTCACTAAGTTTCGACCGAGAATTGCTTTTATTAGTATAATCTGAACAATATCCGTTAGTTTTTAACAATTATGGTTTATTTAATGTCAAAAATAAATTTATGGGACTTTCAAGAAGGGATTTGTCCGGGTGGCGGTCAGTGAATGAAACAATTATATACGCTATACGGTATACCGTTCAAATATTGTTTATAAAATACCATGTTTAGATTGCGATGTATCCTATGTGGGTGAAACCAAAAACTACTTAAAAACCCGCTTATCCCAACATGAATCCTCCGTATCTTCTCAAAACATTCTAGCCTCTAAACTCTCCGAACACTACATAACTTTCAATATATCTATGTTAATGTAGCAATTTTACTCATTGTTGTCAGATCCCGTCTAAAATGCGGTACGTATTTTCCATTCTACCTGCCTTTCGTACTTACTTTCCTATCTACCTATCTACATCCCACTCTACCAAATCGTACCTAGTTTTCATTGGCCTACAATACGGTACGTAATTGCACTCTATTCCTTATTTCTATGTTTCTTATTTCAAGTAATTTTTTATTTCTTTGTACATTATCTGTAGTCATTATATGCTCTGTATAGCCCTCTCATAATTATACCGTAGTCATTGTAATTTAATTAATCGATTTCTTTACACATCTATTTCTTTTTTATGTTTTAATATTGACATCCTCTAGCTGAATAGTTTTTAAAAGAGTATATTTAATCTTATTATAAATGTATCGCTTTTGTATCTTTTTAGCCCTTCCATAACTATATGAATAAAGTTTGTCTCCAACAAAACTACATGGATTGACTTGATTTTATACTTTATATTTCAAGCCTGAAGAAAAATAAAAGTTAGTCCCATATATAAATCTATCTAATTATTTTAATATTCATGGGGTATCAATTTGATTAGTTATCTTTTGTTAACGTCTGGGCCGATGACCTAGAGATGTTCATCTCGACTCCCCTCATAAGGACAGGTAAGGTGACACAAGACGAAGGGAGGAGTAGTAAGATGCCGGGGGTTCGATTACTATTCGGCGCACTCTTGCAGTTGTTGCTGGCTATCACATTTCCTGAAGGTAAATTTATGCCGGGCCTTATCCAGGACTATTACCGCCCTCCATTGATAGCCTTTGATATATCGCCCGCTTCCTAGCGCCAGTATCTTCGAGGAAGTAGCTCGTCTATTTCGCCGAGTAGTTACTCAGCCAACTTCGCCTCGTAAATCGTTCAGGTGGCCTCTTGCTTCATTGAATAATATCCGATAAACCCGCAGCCACCCCTGCCCCTACCGTGACGACGGCTTCGAGTGTCTCGGATCAATGGAGGCATCATGGCAACCTGAAAGATCGGGAAGTATCACATTATGGTACAACGGAAAATTTTTATTTTATTAGCTATTAACATAGTTGAGGTACCACATCCTTAAGGGATAATTCATCAGTATTTAATAAGATTTTATTTGAGTGGCAAAATACATTTCTATGTCTAATATTCAGCGATAAAGAGGCACTAGAAAAAACAAAAAATAATAAATTAGCTGAAAACGAGATATTACTCTTTTCTATCATAATTATAGTTACCATCATGGAAACAGCTCATCCTATGAGAATGATTGTTATAAAGTAAATCATCAACTAAGCTAATAATAAGCTTTCATTTGAGTCGTAAAATACATTTGTATGTTCATTATTCAACGAAATTTATTTATTTATTTATTACAAAAAAAATATTTTGCGGAATACGAGATATACCTCTCTTTTCTAATATTATTATCGCTACTATTATGTAAACGGTTCATCTTATTAGGATAATCGTTATAAAAATTAATATAGAAAATTAAATCACCTCTAATTTGACAAGTCTGTATTAAACAAGCCTGTATGACTAACAGTTACAAAGATATAGTTCTTACAAAAAAACCGAAACCGAGAAACTTCTTATTTTAATTTAATTTATTTAATTAATTTTATTTTTTTAATTTTATTTTATCTTTTTTTATTTTATTAGGCTCATCCAAACAGTATAATGGTTATGAATATGCTTTACGAGGCATACAATTAGCATTAATTTGAGTAATAATAGAAATCCGTAGGTCTTATACTCAGTGCACTTGTTATATGGGTCAGAACAGAGTCTGCCGCGGCTTCCCACCCACCTGATTGGCAGACTAGCGTCGTTTTATTCGTATTACTGCCTAGTATTATGAGGTCAGAATTTCGTTAATTTTTAAATTACTGCCATTTTGTAACCAACAGTTTTGAGTTGGAATACGTCTATTTATTCTTTTACCATGATAGATGCTTTGCATCAAACTCTCAAAATTTGGGTAAAATTGGTTGCATTATTCGTTGCTGGCTCACGGACTAGGCCCATAGCCGTTTTCCACCGAGACAACGGAACCAAGAGAACGGCTTGCCTTAGTGGGATTGTGATTTGTACTTAAAAATGTATTTAATCTGATTTTAATACAGAAGATATTAAAAGAAAAAAATAAACGAATCACGACGATCCCTATACAATTAATTAAAGAAGCGGAAAAATTACAATTTCTCGTCTAAACGTGATGAATACGGCTAACAACTCTTGGAGAATGGGATCTCCAGGAGGGAGTGTTCCTAGTCTAATCTGTAAATTCAGTTTTCTAAACACTTCACCCGGCCGAGCAAGCGTCAATCCATTCGGCCATTTCAAAGGGACTCCTTGATTAAATCCTTTCCCTCCCTCCGGAGAAAACCTCTCGGCGAAAATTAAAGATAAGAAGAAAAGAGAAAAGCTGCCTCGGAAAACTGGCGAGGGGTTGAGGTAAAAAGAAAATAAGAATGAAAAAAAAATCCATGCTTAAGGGCGTAAATTTTAATAGAACGATAAAACAAAATCAATTCCGTTAATTGCCTTCGACTGATTTACCTGGCTAATAAACTTACAAATCATAGAACAATAATTTTAAAAAAAAAATCGTAAAAACACGTTATTTAGATTTTTACTTTCACTTATCTATATATGAAATATATAGTAAGGGAAAGTATTATGATCGTGAAAATTTTCGAATTCCAGTTTTAAATGGAAATACACGCATTAGGTTACCCTGAGTTGAATGTTCCGCAAAAAGGTATGTGAGAGAGTGTCTGTGTCATATTTAGGACAACTATAGCCCCTAGATGTTACAAAATCTTTTTGATTAAAATCAGCTAAAGAGAAGAGCCACTTTATACCATGCATTATCCACCTTTTCACGATTTTTTTTTTCAACGATTTGGATTCAATTCGCTATATCGATGTCAAATTTAATGGGCTTTAATATCACGTAGATTTTATTCTGATTAAAATAGTCTGACAGGGCTTAAATGCCGATATTTAAAATTTTTTTTCTATGAAATGCATTTAATTCTGTAGATTCTATAAAAATAACCATATTATCTTGTTACCACTGATGAAAAACAAGTAGGTATATTATTTGAACCAATTCGATATCCAACTAAACGAGAAAACTGAAAAAAAAAAAAAAAAAAATATATATATATATATATATATATATATATATATATATATTATGCAATTTATTTTTTGAACATAAGAACAGTAATATACATGTAAAAAATACCGTTAGAAAGCTAATGATTTTAGAAAAAATATTATTTTATTAAAAATTATTACATAATAAGCTTATTAAAGTTAATAAATAGCGATGAAAAGCTGAGAAAACTATCTAATAATATAATAGATTTTTTAGTACAATACACGTTTCATAGAAATTCAATTTAAATAACTCTTTAATAGCTTCACTTATTTTTATCTTTAACTGTATTTGTAACAGAAGGTATTTAACTGTAACAGAAGGTCTGTTTGTTCCGGATACGTCAACGCGGGAAGTAATCGCCCTCATAAAAGAAAAGGCGACAGAACACTGGCAAAAAGTATGTTTTTTTATGAGGGAGAAAACTTAGAGTAGTCGAGCTTTCAGTGAAACCTACCCGAGCACACCTACGGCTGTGCAGGGAGGAGGAAGTAGTACTAGCTCGACTGAGGATTGGCCACACAAGGCTGACCCACGGCTACCTGATGGCGAGGGGATCACCGCCTTAATGGGGTTCTCCTCACAGTACCACATATATTGTTGGATTGCTTTTCCTTCGAAGCCGAGCGAAGAGGGATTGGTATGGAGAATGATATTGGGACAATATTACAAAATACCCAGGAGTCAGCCACCAAACTGATGAATTATCTAAAAGACACATCAATATTTTCCAAAATTTAAAAAAGTTCCTGTTTTTTAATTTTTAATAGTTTATATATATTTTTTTATTTATTATTATTTTTTTTATTTTATTCTTTTCTTATATGTAGTTATCTTACATAATTGTTTGTATTTAACTTAAAATATTATATCTGCATTAATAGTATTATGTATGTTTTAGTGTATTATGTATTTTATTTTATTATGTATTATGTATTTTGAGATTAGTATATTTGTATGTATTATTTTCGTATTCTATGTATTATTTCGTATATTATGCATAATGTCTGTATTGTATTTTATTATTTATCATGTATGAATTATTATTAGTATATATGTATGTATTATTAGTATATATGTATGTATTATTAGTATATATGTATGTATTATTAGTATATATGTATGTATTATTAGTATATATGTATGTATTATTAGTATATATGTATGTATTATTACTTTTATTATATTGTATCTGCATTATTAGTTTAGGGCTAAAATATCCTTTATGGTTGAAAAGCCTTTATGTTACAAAATAAATAAATAAATAAACTATATTTGAAAATTCATTAATCGATTTTTAAAACGGATGTAATTGAAAGTCGCGTGTTGCCCACACCAGATTTTTTAATTTTTAACCATTTAGGTCGATATAAATGGCATATATTGAATGTTTGTTTACTTAAACAATGAGCTACGTTCGTGGTGTTACATTGCGCTACATTCTGATTGGTATTCTGTCTTATTAGGGACAAAAGTAGTAGGTATAAAAGATCATCATTCACACAAACAAATAACTAAAAATACATAAACATAACACACGTTTTACATTAAATAACAGTATTTAAAAATAAAATAAAAACTATAACTTTTTTAATAAAATAGTCTATTTATGCCGTGCTTACCAAAGTGATAGGCGGAATTTGGTAGTACCGGCATCGAACCTTCGGGTTCGCTAAGCCTATTATTATTACCAAAGTGATAAGACCGCAAGTACGTAGTTTGAATAACTTTCACATTCATGCAATCCTTTATTGATTATTGAAGAATCAAGATTAAAAGCAAATAGGAAAGTATAGTCAGATTTCTCATCTTACCTAGCTGATCATTATTATTTTGTCTATTTCTTTACGTATTTTATAGAAGGCTTGATGTGCGTATTGGGCACGTACCAGATTTTTATTAATTATTGTAATCAGAGCATTCTTCTTCTAATTATTATTTTATATAGACGTATATAATATTTTACAATATTTTCCTAAAGATAGGGTAAGCTACTATTTGTTTTTTTTCATTTGATCGTAGGAATTTAGGTTAAATGAAACACAATGAGGAAATTTTTAAATTTAAATTTTGAAGTTCGTCTTAAACCTACGACATCCTGTTCTTTTAATAATATTCCACTTGTCTCGGTTGAACAGATCCACTATCGATCCACTACGACTAACAAAAAATCCACAAACTTGACTTAAACGGCATAAAACTGCTCGCCGCTTTCGGTTATTTTAATACTTAATATAAAAACGCTCTTACCTTCCACTCGACTACAAATAGCTCATCTACAGGAATGTCATAAGGCCAAACTAGACTGACGGAGTTGAGCTGTAGGGCTCGACTAAACCATAGAATTCTTCCCGTATCCAATCCTTACAATCCAAAATCCTTCGTAAAATCTTTGTCAAGGATAAAAATGTTCGATGTGTTGAATATTGGTCCCTGAAACAGGTATTATTTCTTCCACGACAAACTCATTTTAACCTACTAGTTTCAATCCTTGCATCTTCTTATATTCCTAATAGTACCCCGAGAAGTCCGTTTGTATTCTTGTATTTGTTGTATTCTTAAATATAGTTTTACAGGAAAAATTCTGGTGCGCGCAACACACGACTTTCACTTACCTCCGCTCTTACTTATCTTAAACTACAACACTTACCTTAAAATCAATTTAAGAATGTTTAGATACAGTGAGAGATGAGAAAAGGTAAAAGCATCAATTACATCAAGTTTTGATAGAAACTTGTGTTTTATTTTTTTATTATGTAGGTTTTTGATTTCATATTTTTTCTACTGTTCTTAAAGTAACATAGTCTATATACTCTTGCCACTAACCCTTAGTGTAATTGCCACAAAATGTATAAAGTTTGATACTTGTGGCCATTTGTAAGATATTGAAAAATAGAAATCTTAATTTATTATGTTTTTTTTTTTTTTTTTTTTTATTTCTCCCTACCTTGCCACATGGCCAGTTTTTTCACTCTGGTCTCTCCTCGATCACCATATCTTCAGCTTCTGCTTCTTCTCTCGGAGGTGGCCTTCCTCGATCTCGTCCTGTTCCACCTACGTTAAAAGCTGATGGACCAAATAAAGTTAACTGTGTTTCATGAATAATCGATTATATTATTACCTACAAGTATCAGTTAGTTTTGTTCCCTTTTTATACGTCTTCACTACGCTATATTATATCGCTATATTACTATTCTAATCTTCAAATAACCAAATATTACATACACAAATATTTTTGCTCTTTTATTCTTTATGTGGATGTCGAATTTGTTCGAGTAATACATTAACCCGTTTTTTATTAATTCTAACAAGACGATATAGCTAATTGTTTCGAATATATAAAATTAAAGGTACAATAGGGAGACATTTTAAAATATCGGCATTTAAGCCTTGTCTGACTATTTAAATCAGAAAAAAACCTACATGATATTAAAGCACATTAAATTTCGCATCAATATAGCAAGGTTGATCAAAAATGTTAAAGCCTTTTTCGAGAAAATCTTAAACATTCGGAAAATGCTTGGTATAAATGAGCACATCCTGTCAGCGTTTTTTTAATTTTATTATTATTATTATTATTATTATTTATTTTATTTTTTTTTTCTGTAACATACCAGTTATGTGCGGTTATAAAATATGAAATTTCCATTTTATACAACTCATGTTTTAGCAAGGCTTAGCAAGCACACACACACAGACCTTATCAGGGATCAAATATTGCAAAACAGCCTATTTGCCCAAAGTCAAAGGGTTCAAAGCTGTAGGTGGATATTTAAAGTAAAATATCCTTGGTTATGTTATCATTCTAGGGACCATACAAATGTGGAACTGAGCCTGTGATCTGTCAGATACCCGTTAAAGATCCCTATCTTAATTAAACCTGGATAGGAAAAATTTAAGATCCCCTCTGTATCATCGTCATTTGGGATGGACTCAGGTCATCCCAAACGTGTATTTTTATTGGAAATCGGAATTTAAAAAATTTCCTCCGCCGAAATACGTTTCCTTACTGTGTATTTCATACATGTGATAAGGGGAAATAATACAGTTCTGTGTCTCAGCAATAAATAAATAAAAAAAATTTGAGAGAGGTTAGAAAAAAAAAAATCTTGGTCTATTTATAAGTTTTATCATCGTAAATAATAATCCAAAACAGATAAATTGAAAATTTCAGTATTAATTCCATGGTATAAAAATATCTCAAAATCGGAAATTACACTCTAAGTCAATAAATGCCTAGTATTTCAAAACCGTCGAGTCAGAACTTATTTCGATTCCATGAACAAGGATCCCCTACCGAAAGGGCATCAATAACCATTAAACAGGGCTGCCAACATGAGGATATTCCCTGTACAAAAGTGACATTCACAAAGCGAGTCATTTTTCTCCAGTGACTGACCAGTGACATGGCGACCGCACTACATCACCCCGCATCCATCTCCCGCCCTCATATATCTACTCTCTGTATAACCCTTGATGTCTGCTATACTCACGTCTCTTCGTCCATTTTTATGGATCAGCTACCCATTTATTTGATTATGTAAATTCCTGTCAGTTTAGGAGAATTAATGAGGCTCCGGCTATGTAATACGTCGGACGTAAAACAGTTCGACTTGATGAATTATGAATAGCAGGGCGTTCGATTGATTTCTTAATATAAAAAAAATTAAAAATGCTTGAAATAGAAAAATAAAATAAAAAATCTGTATTTCAGTATAATCTGTAAAATTTCACTTAACTCGCTTATAAAAATTAATTTAAGAGTCTTTATATAAAGCTAAATAAAAAAAAAAAAAAAAAAGTTTAAAGAATTACATTCAGTTTCATTGCAAACATATGTTAAGATATGGATCATTAACTGGTTCCTGACATCAAACAAGCTCGGATGCACCTTTTTACGTCCACTCTGAAGGACTAATAGGCATATCTAAGAATTGTTTATCCTCATTAAAAAATTCTAGGGCCACCTGTGGGTTTCAATGAGTTACCTTGGGCAAAGAAAGCTGTTATGCAAACCTCTATTTTACAGGTGACCATTTAAAAAGTTATGTACAATAACCACTTAAGTTTTTGCCCTCTTCGTATTTTTACATTATACTCGTACGTTGTATATATGATAATAAAGTTTTAGTATTCCTGTGTTCGAAAGAAAAAAAAAATACCTAGAAACATATTGTAACCTTCACTCTTCGACGAAACTCCTGTCCGCCAGTTTACTTCAATTCCATTCCAATTCCTCCTTCTGATACAGTCCGCTATCTTGGCTTACTACTTGACAAAAGACTGACGTGGAACCCACATACAAGACTTAAACGAAAAGAACTCAACAGACGATTCGGACAGTTATACAGACTATTAAACAGAAAATCTGAACTTACAGTTGACAACAAATTATTAATTTATAAGACAATACTGAAGCCCATCTGGACCTACGGACTTGAACTGTGGGGGACAGCTAACGTTCTAACATCAAACACATTCAATCCAAAGTCCTGCGAATAATAGTAAATGTTCCTTATTATGTATCCAACTATACCTTGCACCACGACCTTAATGTTCCATTTATTTCAGACGTAATTCCATCCAAATTTTCCGAATTCCACCAGAACCTCATTCATCATCCTAATCCTCTAGCACGATCCCTATCCAGCTCCACTCATCCATACAACCCACCTAGAAGGTTGAAACGGCAGTGGCCCCGAGACACATTGTAAAACATCTATTCTGGAGTTCTGACACTGGTCAGATTCTCCTTTCATGTGCGGTGTGATTGTTGCTGTGGCACCGTCACTTAGCTTCCGCTGGCTCTCACCAGTGATGCGGCTGAGAGGGAGGCGCTGGGATCCTTTGGACTCTGCTTGTCCTTCCACAAGTGGGGAGACAAGCCCCGTCCGGGGTTCCCGAGCTGATTGTAAATATTGTACATAGGTATGAATGTGACATATTTTGTTTATTTATTTGTTAACTTTATTTATTTGTATTTATTTTGTCTACAAATTTTGTTATTGTATACGTTTATTTATTTTGATTTGATTTTATGTAATTTGACTTTTATTTTGTTTATATTGTAAATATTGTATGAATGAGATACTGTAGCACTATTATTATTGTCTATAATGACAAATTGTAATATGTACGAATAAAAAAAATAAATAAAAATAAAAAAGAAACATATTGAAGCACTTTTCTCCTTTGGTTGATTCTTAGATTCGTTCAATATGTGTATTTAACCATTTTTACTTTCACTAGCCTATATATGAAATATTTATATGGTAAGGGAAAGTATTGCGATCGTGAAAATTTTCTGTGTCTGTGTGTGTCCGTGAATCTGGGTGTTTGTAGTAAGTCTAGGGCTAAAGTGAAAAGTCGTTCGAAACTGAAATTTCATATTTAAAACCACTATACGCCCGAGATGTTACAACTTTTTCTTTAATAGACCAGAAGATCTACGCTATACATTCAGTTTTCACCTTTTACGATATTCACAATAACTGCTCTAACAATTTTGATTAAAATAAAATTGAGCGGACTTTAAAATATCGTAATATAGTTATCATTCGGATTGGAATAGTCTGACTTTTTAAAGTTTCTTCCTCTAAATTACCTTTCATTTCGTAGATTCCAAAAAAATACCCATACCATCTTGTTAGTAAAGATAAGAAACGGTTAAATATAGAAGTTGAACGAATATATTTTTTTAATGTTTTTTTTTTTTTAAACTTAATAACAGTAATATACATGTACATCATACCATTAGAAAGGTAATTATTTTAGAAAAAAATATTATCTAATACACCAGTTTGTAAAACTTAATGGAGAGTGAATGAAAGCCGATAAAATTGACTGATTCTTGTAAATAATAATATATTATATCATTTAATAAAACATATTTTTCTATGGAAGCTCAATTTAATTAATTCTTTGACAATTAATTTTTATCTTTAAATGTATTTAAAAATTTTAAAACAGATTTTAACTACGAAGGTAAGTGAAAGTCGATTGTTGCTCGCAACATATTTTTTTACTTCTATGTCAACATATGTACCCATAGTTATGAAAGTGGCCTAAGCCATATATTTCTTGTTTAGAGATATTTAATGAATTGCATTTGAACGAATAAAAAATATTTTTACATTATACGACATATTAATTTATAATTATATTAGTCTTGGTGAAAATTTATTATGAATATAAAATTTTGTTTGAATTTCATACGAAAATGTTGTTTTTAAAGCTGGAATTGACTTGGACCATTTTCAAAATTAGCTGAATGTCCTCTAAATGACCTAAAGTAAGAAAGAACTATTAGTTTTATTTAAAAAAATAACTTTAATGAAGTAACCAATTTTTTAATTGGTTATTTAACCAAGGTTTTAAGATTCTTGAAATGTTCCTGAAAAACTGGAAGGATGTATAGTTGTAAATACATAATATTATTTTCTATTTATATGTAATATGTTATAATATACATTTATAAATAATATGTTTTTCTTCCGTTACTTGTCTAATCCTAGTGTATAATGGAAGTAAAGTAATATTTTGTGTATATTTTTGTTCTTAGTTTTGTAGGTGAAAGATCTAAAACGTGGAATTCCGAATCATCTAATGAAGTTTATAGAAGATTTTATAAGGTTCATTTTACAAGAATCTCATTCATTAAATTCGTAGCCAAGAGAAAGATTTGCCTGCGGTATTTTTACTCTTACTAGTGTTGATTCTCCTATTGATTTTGTTAAAATATATAATCCGGCTGAGACATTCTTTTTTTTACTTCCACTTACTATATATAGTAAGGGGAAGATTGCAATCGTGAAAATTTTCGAATTCCAGTGTTCAACGGAAATACACGTTTTAGGGTCCCCTGAGTCCGAAGAACCAAGTCCTGCAAAAAGGTCTGTGTGTGTGTGGTAACTCCCGGGCGGAAACAGTAAGTCCTGTGAAACTGAAATTTTATATTTAAGACAACTATATGCCCGAGACGTGACAAAACTTTTTTCATCAAAATGAGCTTACCAGAAGAGGCACTTTATACCTTGCATTTTGCATCTTTTTTCGATTTTCTCAAAAACGATTCCGACGATTTTGATTAAACTCGCTATATCGATGTAAAATTTAATGGGGTTTAATATCATGCATGTAGGTTTTTTTTTTTTTTTTATTAAAATGGTCTGACAGGGCTTAAATGCCGATATTTTAAATTTTCTTCCTCTAAAGTACTTTTAATTTTGTAGATTCAATAGAAATAACTATATTATCTTGTTAACGCTGATGAAAAACAGGTAAATATATAAATTGAATAAATTCGATACCCAACTAAAGGAGAAAACAGAAAAATATTTTTTTAAAACAATTTTTCTTTTTTGAACATAAGAGCAGTAATATACATGTATGATATACCGTTGGAAAGCTAAAGATTTTAGAAAAAATATTATCTCATACACAAGCTTTTAAAAGTTAATAGAGAGTGATGAAATGAACATAAAACTAACTGATTATTTTAGATAATAATATAATAGATTTTTTAATAAAACACATGTTTCTATGCAAATTCGTATTTTTATCTCTAGCTGTTTTTGAAAATTCTTTCATTGATTTTAAAAATGGAGGTAAGTGAAAGTCGTGTGTTGCCCGCACCAGATTTTTCGAAGATGTATTTCTTCTTCTACACTTTTCTATAGATGTATAATAATGCATGTATAATGCTCAGGGTTGTTTAAGTAATTCGTTTTTTTTTATTTTTTATTTCTATTAAACCAAAATCACTGTCAATCGGTAGAAAAAAATGCAACTACTATCCAGAGGTTCATTTTTAGCGATATTACATTGAATAAGTTTAGTTTCAACAAATGTGGTGTGAAATAAGTGATAATCTAATTTTTTTTTTAATTCTGACTTAGACCACTTTTATAATTATGGGTACTTATGTGAATAAAACTTTCGTCATATAACATTTTTTTTGTTCGACGTTGTGGTCAGTTCGGAATGATTTTTATAACACTATCTTGAGCGGTTAATTTACTTTATTATTGCAACCGAATTAACCGGTTTTAGCGTAATATAGAAGTTTAGAACAAAAATAAGTTAAACTTGCTCGTAGCAGAGTTTGATTGAATCAGGAGAATCTAACATCTCACGTGTCTTGTCGCCTTTTCCCAAGCTCATACTGTAATTTTATTAATTATCTTTCAAGACAATATTCAGAGATGTCAGGGTACACCTTGCTACGTTGTACAGGTTTTGAGAAGATGTTCATTACATTAGGTTATGAGATGAAATATCAAATATGTTCTAAACCGTGTCATATTATGTCATAAGAAGCAGAAATTGGAAATGATCGGTTCTACATGCGTTAAACCTAAAATACTCATTTTAAATTTTATTTATAAATAATGCTTCCTTAGCCAATAAAAAAAAAAAAATAAAAAAAAAAAATAATGACCCCGTACTAAAATGTTTGTTATATCAATATATTCTAAACAAGGAAGAGCTCATTTAATTATTAAGGTTGATTTTGGGCTGAATAATTCTTCCATTAATACTCATTCTTTTATTTCATGACGTTTCGGGATATTCTCCCATCTTCAGAAGTCTACAAAAATTATATTAAGCAATTTACCATCACATTAAAAATTACTATAATGAAGTGAATGATTTAAATTTTTTTATAAATTAGGTGTCAATTGATAACAAAACTTTAAAACTATTAAATAACAAATTTTAAAATAAAGTTACCTCGTTTTTATAATATTTATTTATTATTTAACTATGTACTATGTAACATTTAAATTTTTGCTTTTAATGCCTCCTTATGATTTAAAATTTGTTATTTAATAGTTTTAAAGTTTTGTTATCAATTGACACCTAATTTATGAAATTTTTCAAACCATTCACTTCATTATAGTAATTTTTAATGTGATGGTAAATTGCTTAATATAATTTTTGTAGACTTTGAAGATGGGAGAATATCCTGAAACGTCATGAAATAAAAGAATGAGTATTAATGCAAGAATTATTCAGCCCAAAATCAACCTTAATAATAAAATGTTTGTATTTTGATCGGTTCTTTATACCATATAACCATAATAATGTTGTTCTTTTGGCATGTATATCAAAAAAATAAATATTCATGGTTTCTCCTAAGATTGTTAGCTTTATTATAAATAATAAATTGGCATCGTTTTGCAATTGACCCCGCAGTAATAAAAAAATGGTAACGAAATTTACTTCAGACAGAATAGACATTTATTTTCGGCGCCTATGCAGGGGGAGCCCGTGGCTGAGTGGCTAGCGCCCTAATCTCTCATGCTACCGGTTACGAGTTCGAATCCCAGTCCCGTCAGAGCTTTTATAAGGATGAAATCAAATGGGAATTCACTCATAGCCTTCTCTCCCGGGTATGTGAGACCCGTCAGCCAAATGGTGGCCACTCACAAAATTAGGCGTAGGGAGTGATGACCCTACACTACAATATGCATCACGAAACGTGAGTGTAATCTCTCAGGGAATTGCACCGCGAGGCCCAGAGCCTACACGGCCTGTCGTGCCACTGAAAAAAAAAACCTATGCACAGGAAATTCTGCTTACCTAAATTTTATTTTAGATTGTTTTTTATATATACATTAAATGACTTAAAATATGATTCTTCTTCGAAACTAACTGACTATCGATTATGAAATAAAAAAATAAATTAAAAATGCTAAGGCATCCTAGGACAGCCCAAAAGACTATATTATTTTTACTTTCACTTAATTGTATATGAAATAAAAAAGAATTTTTTTAATTCAGGTTTTCAACGGTAATACATGTTTTAGGGTCCCTGAGTCCAAATAACCAAGTCTTGAAAAGAGGTCTCGGTGTGTACCAGTATGTGTATGTAAAACAAAAATTTGTACGAATCTGAAATTTCATATTTAAGACATAATTAGAATAAATATAGAAGCTCAATTAATCAGAAATGCAACAAAAGGAGAAAAGAGCAAACATTCTTTTAGATTTTTTTTTTAACAGAAAAACAGTAACTTAGATGTTTAATATAAGTATATCGTTAAAAAGGTAATGATTTTAGATAAAATATCATCTTATACACAAATTTTTAAAAGTTAATGGAGAGTGATGAAAAGGCAATAAAACTAACTGATTATCGTAGATAATAATATAATAAGGTTAACCATAATAAAAATAATATTTATTTATATACAATATTTACAAGTACATTTACAATTAAGTTTCTTACATGATTTCAGTTATCTTTTATCATGATAATATAGTTCAAATTACACAATGATAATAATGCAATGTTTTGCTTAAGACAGTAGGAAAAATAACATGAGAGAAAAAAAAAACCTATACAATATAAATTACAATATTAATTTAAAAGCACATGCTTTGTTCTTTTGTGCGTGTATCGCATTAGTGAAGTTTTGTTCTAATTACCACTTTCGAATTTCAAAGGGTTTTCAGAAGTTGTGGTTTTACCAAAATATTTTTGGTTTCTGTATAGATAAACTGTTTTAATGTGGCAAGATTTAGTTCAAATAGCATTTTGTAAATTTTAGTATATCGTGGGTAGTTACTGACGATTCGCATACATGTAGTTTGTATTGTTTCTAATTTTTTGTAATTGGTATTGCACGTCGAGCTCGAGACAAGCGAAAAAATATGATATATTATTAAATAAAACACATGTTTCTATTGAAACTAAATGTAATTAATTCTTTAGCAATTTAATTTCATCTCAATTTGTATTTAAAATTACTTAAATGGATCTTAGCATTAGAGGAAAGTGAAAGTCATGTGTTGTGGGCACCAGATTTTTATATTATTCATTAATAACTTTTTTGGCATTTTTCCGAATAAAAAATACTATAATGTAATTATTTTAGTAAATAATAAGAAAAACTAAAAGTTATACTGATGAATTTTCTATGATTTGCGTATAGTAGGTCTTATGCTGCACTGGATTTCTAAATGATGTAATCAGCTATCTACACTTTTTTTTTTTTTAATTTTGATATTAAATACTTTTAACTGGTATAGTAACTATTCATGTCAGAGGATTTTGAATTATTATAGGGTAACAAGTGCAAACCCCTCCTCCTGAAAATATACGAGAGAGAAAACAATAATAATAAAAAATATATATATAGGCCAAACTTTAAGCGAGATAAATATTCAAATTTTTCACTGGATATATTTAATTTTTCTTCTAACAGACATAAATTCGTGTGATTAATGAGGACACAGTTGATTTTTAGCCGGACATGGCCAGACAGGGCATAACTGAAAACCCTCACGTTTCGAGCGTTTTTTTTTTCTACTTTTTTTTTTTAAAGTTCTCGTGAAATATGGTGGACCATAAAGGGTAATAATGGGTGGGGGGAGGAATTTATGGTGTCCCTTATGCTGGTTATTTATTTATCAAATTTATGAGTCGGATCATTCCTTTCCCGGCTAGGAAAATACATTTTTTTTTCTAGGTGTCTTCTGAATCTCTCCTTCGTCGTTACAGTAGGAGCTAGGTCTAAGATTTCGTGTCATTACAATTTTCTTGTCTAGAAAAAAAATCTCTTCATATGTATTCTTTCTTATTATTCTTTCAGCTCGAGCGATAAAGAGGATTTTTACTATACTTTTAAGTTACATGTTTTTAGTTATATTTTTTACTATTTAAATCTGAGCCATATCATGTAATTATATACGTGCAAATATATATCATATGCAGGAGTAATCATTAAATGATGTTTGATACAGAGATCGAAAATAACATATATTTCTCTAGCTCAGCAAATAAAATTAAATAAGATGACTTTGAAAGTGAATATCGATATTTTGTTATATAAACGTGAATATATGATTTTTTTTTTTAATTTATAGGTCAATTTTTATGTTCTAAAGCATACAAATTAAGAAATAACTACATATTTCATAAAATAAATTGATCAATTTTAACGTATCAAAAATTATTGATATCGTGGTGTATTTTATGAAAAAAAAAACCGGTATTTGGTGTATTTTTTACTTTTTATTTACTACAAATTAAAAATATTGAAAATAAAAATAAATCAAAAGTATTTTTATAGATCTATCATCTTTAATTTAAATATTTAATTTCATTTTTAAATTTCTGTATATTAATTCCTTCTAACTTTTACCAAATGTATTTTTCTTCCAACTATAAAAATAAGTATGGTAAATGTTTGTACGAATCACTGTACTAATAAATAAATAAAAAAATAATTAAATAAAAAGAATCAAAAAATAAATAAAAAGACAACCGATTCAAATTTTAATGCCGCTCCTGGTAGATTTTTTTTTTTTTTTTTTTTTTTTTTTTTTTTTTTTTTTTTTTTTTTTTTTTTTTTTTTTTAAATGAGAAAGAGAGAGAAATATAAAAGATACCAAACATTTTAAAACATACTCAAAGCACCTTAGTTGTCATCATGAAGTTGCAATAAAAACAATTAAAATTATAAACCATACTTTTCTACAGTAAATAGGATAGTCCTAATCCATTAGAGGCCAAAGAACATGTCAGTTAAGAAGGGTGGTTTCCTTAGTGTTCATTTTTAATAACAATTTTTAACGACACATAAATTATTAACTCAATTTAAATTAAAAATGGATACAATTATAATTTTTACATGGATAGCTGTCAGGTTAATATATTTTTCTGTAACATTGTTATTTTTTTTTTTTTTTTTTTTTTATTTTTAATTAGAATATAAAAATGTTTTTTTTTTATTAAATGATAATTTGTTATTGTATTTTAGTATGTCCTGACAATGGTGCGACAATTGACGCATCAAAGTCAATCAATCCAAAAGTAAGCATATCACCTTCCCCCTTCGATGCAAATCCTGTCCTCAAGTTCATTTTAACTCTATACCACTCCCCTGTTCCGACACAGTCCGGTATCTGGATTTCCTAATAGACAAAAGACTCACCTGGGACCCACATACTCGACTTAAAAGACCAGAGCTCAACAGAAGATAAGGACAATTATATAGAATACTGAACAGAACATCACAACTTTCCATTGGAAACAAACTATTGATATACAAGACAATTCTCAAACCTATGTGGACCTACGGAATTGAACTATAGGGTACTAATAAATTTTCGAACATAAAACGTATTCAATCCTTTCAGTCCTTAGAACAATAGTCAATGATCCCTATTATGTTACAAACAAGACCTTAAGAGTTCTTATGTCCTTGATCTCATCCCATCCAAATTCTCAACTTTCCACCAGAAACTTACTCACCTTCCTAATCCCCTGGCACAATCCCTATCAAGTACCAACCGTCCTTATAACGCTCCGCGTAGATTGAGGTGGCAGGGACCGAGAGATCTCTTATAAATATGCAACTAGAGTGCTGGTAGTGGCCAACTTCTCCACTCATGCCTGAGAGCGTGGAGGAGCTCTAGCGCCCTCTCCACTGGCTAGACTGAGAGGCGCTGAGAACTCCTGGTGTTGTGCCTCTCCATCCACTTCTGGGTGTAGAGGTTCGATTCGGAGTTCCCAGGGGCAGTATGTAAATATTGTATATAGGTGTAAATGTGGCCAAGATTTTATTTACTTTATTTTCTTTTTCTTTTCATGTGTTAGTTAAGTTTACTATACGTATTTTATTTCCTTTGTTTATTTTTATTTATTCATTATTATTATTATTGTTTTGTCTTGTTTTTTTTTTTTACTCTGTACATATAGAATGAATGATTTATTTCAGCCCTAATACTTATTGCCCCAGATTGTATCATTTCTAAATAAAGCAATATTATTATAAAAAATAAAAAAAAAGTCCTGAAGATGGAGAAGGCCACAGAATCGTTGACTCGTGATAAATGATAAAGGAACTATCTATTTATATATTAGTTAAAACATATATTTCTAAGTGATTTTATTGATGTAGAGGAGCATATGCATGAATTATATTCAATATGAAATTTTATCTTCCCAATTTCGGAAAACCCCTTCAGCACCCTGACGAACACACTATTTAGCCAACACAGAAAGGAAGGACGAAAAGTCCCAGAGGAGGAATGGCCCGAGGACACCACTACTAATACCCCTTCACTTAGCATCCCGCCCATTTACACGCCTTAATTAGGGAAATTTAGTGCGGGGGAAGAGGAGGAGGCCAGTGTGGGGTCCATATAGGGTATTACCAACGTCGGCTCCGGGAATTATTTCTCCCTCTGAGACATTACCCACTGCCCGTTTGGCTTTTATGTCCCCTATTCAAAGAGGGTTCTTAGAGCACGTCCGAAACTACCGGGGTTGAAGAGGCTCGGAATGTGGGCAGGGAGGAGAAAAGAAGTTGGTTACTTAATATTCTTGTAGGGGATCCTAGTGATTTTAAAATAAAATTATCAAACGTTAGGGGCAATAAATATCTTTTGTGATATTACAGATACGTGACTAAGTAAACATAAAGACACATTTAGCATATTAAATAATGGCTAACAAAGCTGAAGAGATTAGATTTAGTAAAATATTTGAGCTAATCCTTTCAGTTTTACCAGTGATACATGAAATTATTATAGAATGAAATATTGAAGGTTTTCTTAGAACCATCGTTGAAGTTTTTTGTATTTTCCCTTCCTCCTAAACCTATGACATCCTGCCCTACAGTGTCTTTGAATGATATCCCGCTTGTTCCGGATGAACAGATCCGCTATTTAGGACTCCTGCTTGACAAACATGCTACATGGAATCCGCATACAAAACTGAAAATACAAGAAACTACTCGCCGATTTAGGTTACTTCAACACTCATTACTAAAGAGACGCTCTAACCTTTCACTTAACTACAAAACACTCATTTACATAACAATCATAAGGCTTGTCTGGTTCTACGGATTTGAGCTTTGAGGCTCGACTAAACTATCAAACTCTTTCCGTGTCCAATCCTTACAATCTAAAATCCTCAACGCTCCTTACTTTGTCACGAATAAAATCAACCACAATGACTTTAATGTTCCATATGTTGCTGATTTGGCCCGTACCAGGTATCACTCCTTCCATGAAAAACTCCACTCTCACTCTAATCCATTACTTCCAATCCATGCTCCATCTTCAATTCTTAGTAATCCACCGAGGTGTCTGAAAAGAAGATGGCCTATCGCTTTTTGTTTAGATCCACTACTAAAGAGTGCTGCCAATGGGTAGTTTCTCATAATGCTTTTTCATGTATTTTTATCATTAATTAGCATATTTCCTTATTATATTATAATATGCAGTTGTAAAGTTAAATAAAAATATATTTAAAAAAATGTTTTTATCGAACACTACCAATGTTTACCCATATAAGAATGAAAAGCGGCTAAATATAAAAGTTAAACGAATTTAATAACCAAATAAAGGAGAAAAGAGCAAAAATATTCTTTAATGTAAATTTTGTTTCTTTAAACATTAGAACAATAACATCGGCGTACATCCGATAATTTTATGTTACGACTTAAGATTGCTGTATTATTTAATCTAAATCATATGTTTCCAACAAAGTTTATTATTAGAATTAACTTTAAACATTTTAAACTTAAGCTTATATAAAAGTTCTTAAATTGGTTGTATCAGCCGAAGTAATTAAAAGTCGTGTGTTGCCGGCACTAGATTTTCTATTAGCAAAGCTATGTAAAAGAACAGGAGTATAAAAGTATATTTTATTTATTGCTTTTTACTTTCATCCAAATTAGTTTTACATATATTTTTTCTCAATCATTATCACGATGAGTCGATTTATTACATCCATCACTTTGTTTTTCTATGTTAATTATGTCTTTTTTATTTATTTTTTCTCCTTATCTCTGTTTACTTTCGTATATATTATTCTAAAGGGACGTGTAATTGAAGTAATTAGTAAGAACTGTTGAATATATAATATTAATCTTGACTGAATGATGAAATAAAATTAAATCATATACCTTTACAACACATGAGTCTTTGGGCTCAGCGCATATAGATGTTCTTACAGCTTCTAAGCTAACTGATGTACCACCAGGAGGTGATCAGAGGTTTTCCCCCAATCTTCACGTATACAATATAGAAGCCTGGTATGCCCCACACCAGGGTACCTCACGGCCAAAATAAAGACATGTGAATACAGGTGGAGCAGGCGTGGGCAGTTGGTCCAGGATAGAGGCGCTTGGATCGGGCTCAATAATAGGGTACTCACTACGTTTGCTATAGCATGCTATTTGTGCTATTGAGCTAAACCAATCAATTTTATACAGGAAATAACTGTAGAAACTCGACGGGTTCAGCAAAATAACACAAATAGCATGCTATAGCAAACGTAGTGAGTACCCCTATTGTAGGAGTTTCTGAGCTGACGGTAGGGGAGGGTATGATCAATAAGAACATTAAGATTAAAAACATAATTTATATATATGTATATTTCTTTTTTTATTAACAATAAAATATTTGTTTCTATTAATTCTATTGGTTGTTTTCTTTAGTCCTGATGAAAACCCACAATGTAGGCCGAAACGTTGGAACATTATGAATAAGTTTATCTTACCAGCATGTGTTTCTTGATGACCGCACCTCAACCTACTTCATCATATATTCTAAACGTTCAACAATAACTCCATAATTAAAATTATTTTAGTTTTCACTATTTTTAGTTCAATGTTCTATTGATAATTATAAATATTTATTAGTTAGTCTATAAGATAGCTGGCCACTTTATAGGTTACTAAACCTTGTTACTTATCTGATGGTTGAGCTGGCCTACTCCTAAAGTAGCAGGGACACCTGACCGCTATCAGGGAGGCCCATCACGCCGTTATGGTATCACTACAAGATAGGATGGCCGTTAAACAAATAGGAGGAGAGATGATTGGATTTCTGTTAATAATAAGAGCCAGGGCATAAAAACAGATGGGGCATAAGGGCTTTAATTGCAGGAGGAGGTAATATATGTAGCCCCTATGGCCGGCTGGACAATGGAGGGGATTATTCTTCTCCAGGTACTTCCAGGTCTTCTTATTTATGTTTTATATTAGGAGGGAGGATATTGCCCTCTCTTATTGGAGCATTTCCATCCGGAGGCTTCTAATGAACTCCTGGACAATGCTCTATCTGGAATCCACATCCTCGGATATAGCGCCTCTCTTATTGAACACTCTTTACCGTCCATTCTTATACCTTCACGGCTTAGGATCTCGTTCTGTTTTATTACCCCTAACCCTTTGGTATAGCAATCAGTAAACTTCCAAAATGCTTTTTTTTTTTTTTTTTTTTTCAAAACTACACAATTTCTGCAATAGTGCTGCAGTCGATCACTTATGTAAGTACACAGATGGAAAAATATAGTTCTATAGATTTACTCTCTGATGGTTTAACCTATGGGATGCAATGGTTAATTATATAAGATAATTTAGTAAGGAATCGACATAAAAAATTTTGTCAAAGGGCATTGTGTTACTTAGGTTACTAATACTAAATAAATGCTAAAAATAAGTAGTTTATTTATAGCAGAATTATAATCAAGTGGCTATACATACTTTTTATTATTATTACTTAAATAATTGATGTTGGTTGAGTTGTTCTTGGGCTTCTTCTCTGGGACTTTCTTCTATCGCCTTTGGAGTATCTCTTCCATCTCCTTTGATTGAAGATTTCTCCTGGAATATCTCTTTTTGTGATCCTTAAGGCCGCTTACACAGCGAAAGTAGGAGAAAGTAAAATATAAAGGTTTGGTGTGATGTTGGCGATAGTGATACTTTTAACGTAATATAATAAATACACAATTACTGTATTTAAAAGAAAATTTTATAATTATTCTTTTTAAACTTTTATTATAAACTAGCTGTTGCGCTCGACTTGGTCTGCGTCAATTTCAGTTATTATGATCGCTACTAAGACGTATCTAAAAGAATATATTGGGTTGTCCGGAAAGTTCGTAGAGAAATTTGAACAAAAATTAAAATTGAACAGCTTAAAATTTATTTATTTAATCTACAAAATAGTTAACACCGTTAGCGATTACTCTTTCCCAACGGCTTGAAAGGTCCATTATCCCTTTTTTCCAAAAATCACTGTCCTTCCTCCTGAAGAACAATAAAAGGTCCGTTCTGACGTCATTTTCTGAAGAGTAGGATTTCCCTTGTAGAAAATTTTCGAGGAAACGAAAAAGATGGAAATCCGAAGGAGCAATGTCAGAAAAGTATGGCGGGTAAAACCTCACATCTGAAGCTTAATAACTTTTGCCAAATCGTTAAAGACACATGGGACCTAGTTGTCTTGGTGGAATAGCACTCCTTTCCGAGTCGCCAACTCTGGATGTTTCTTTTCAATAGCTGCCATCAATCGATCTAACTGGGTCCGTATTTATAGTTTGGTTTTGTGGAAGAAGCTCAAAATGCATGGGTCTCTTCCAATCCCACCAAATACTAAGCATCACTTTTCTTGGATGCAAGCCGGCCTTTAGTGTTTCAAGCGGCGTCGTTCCTGACAACCCCCAAGATTTTTTTTCGGCTGTTGTTGATGTAGAGAATCCATTTTTCGTCCCCAGTAACAACTCGTTCCAAAAATGGATCCTCCGCATTTTTTTTTTTTTTTTTTTTTCAGCAGCAAATCACAAAATTAAATCCTTTCAATAAGATTCCTTTGACTGAGCTCATGGGAAATCCAAACGTCGTAACGACAGACGTACCCGGCCTTCTTAAGATGATCAAAAACGTTCGATTTGCAGACTCTTAACTCCACAGCTATCTCACGGACAGTAATTCGTGGATTGTTTGCGATGACCGTCATAATATCCTCGATGTCAAGAGTTGAACTCCGGCAAGCACGGGGTTGGTCTTCCAAATTAAAATCTCTTGATCTAAACCGCGAAAACCACTTCTGAACCGTGCTATCAGCAATTGAATCGCTGCCATACACGGAACGAATCTTTCTTGCAGTTTGGGCTACGTTTTTCCTTTTTTAAAAAACAGTATATTATGCCGAAAATGAACTGATTCGTCACTCATGTTGGTTTGCAATAAACTACACTACTGATCCTTAATAAAGATGAATTCAGTGTGTAAACATAGTTAATTCCATGAGGATTAAAGGAATATAAATAACCATTGGCCTCGTGATTCATTTTTAAAAGAAAAAACAGAAGGTAAATTTTATTTTGAAAATCTCTATTAACTTTTCGGACGATCCAATATTTTAAAGTACTTCTGCGTAAATGATATTTTGGCTTTTATTTTCTTGTGGCAGAAGAACATACTGATTTTCTCCGCAGCCAATCTTGAAGTAAATCGACTCCTACGTGCTTAAATGCTTGCCCATGTGATTTAATAATTGTTAAGGCAAAAGATAACTTAACGGGAAATTAAATTATTTTAAAATTAAAAGGTAAATCATTTGGAATCGTTAAGATTTAAGGTAAATTTTCCCTGTTTATTCCCAGATTTTCCACTGATTCTTCGGTCCTATCGGTGCAGCAAGATGTTATATAGCCTATAACCTTCCTCAATAAATGGACTATCCAACACAAAAAGAATTTTTCAATTTGACCCAGTAGTTTTTAAGATTAGCGCGTTCAAACAAACAAACTCTTCAGCTTTATAATATTAGTATAAATGAAGTTATATATTTTTTAAAATGGAGTTTCTTAATTAGAGAAAAAAAAATGTTTTCATAATCGGTGTATTATAAATTGTTTGTTTTGATAAAACTGTATAATTTTTTTAAAGTATTATTTATTGATATTAGAGGAAATTTCAATATGCTGCAAATTATTACACAATGGTTTATTTATTTATGGTTTAAGTCTTGTCATACTATTTTGATCAGAATGAAACCTAAATTATATAATGTCTATTGAAATTTACACAGATATAGCTAGTTTAAATAAAAATCGATAGGTTTTCAATATAATAGAAACCATGTGAAAAATGTTTTTCCACACTTCATACCGCAAATTTTACCGATTTTCTCAAATACAGCTCAAACAATGTTGATTTAACTCGCTATATAAGTGAATATGTAATAATTAATAGGCTTTGATTCATGTAGGTTTTATTATAATTTAAATGATCTTGCAGGTTTTAAATGCCGTATTAGTGAATTATCTTCATCTAAATTACCTTTGATTTAGATTACCTCCAAAACATGAATCATATCATTTTATATACTTTGATCGACATTGGCACAATATACAAGTTGAACGACTTGGATAACCAACGAAAGGAGAAACGAAAAAAATATATATATTAGGTTTTTTCCGATCATATGAATAATAATACGCATGTAATAATGTACTCAGATATTGCAGTTAACTAAAATCAATCATTTCATCTTGTTAGCATGGATAAATTACGGTTATGAATACTGTAGAAGAAAAGAAAAAACATTATTTTGTATTTATTTTTTTTAGATTGAGAGTTTTTTTGTTTTATTTTTTAACTTAAGAATATAATTATGGATGTATAATGTACCGATAGAAACCTAAACCTTTTGAAAAAAAATGTTATATTATGTACTAAGTTGTATAAGGTTGTATACGCTGGGCAATCCGTGAAAGAATAGTACTTCCAAGTGACAACTCAAAATTGAGGGTGGTTCTATTGAAATAAATAAGTGGACTGTATAGATTTAAAATAAATAAAAATAATGAAAGCAAACGACGAATCACAATACATTTAATACACTGAAATACACATAAAGATGAAAAGAAACAAATTAACCTAATAAATTTATATAAGAAAAATTAACCTAATTATAATTAAACAGCTGTAAGAAAATGTATGAAACAAAATAATCCTAATTAAAATATTGTAAAAATAAAAGAAACAAACTTAACTTAATTAATGCTCAAAGATGTAAAAAAAAATAGTTATCAAATTAAATATTTTCTTGAATAAGAATTAAGAAATTAAATGTTCCATTAATGGATAAAGATAGGTTATATTCACGTAAAGATGTCCAGTTGAGTGTTGAAGAAAACGACCGCAGGGCGGCTTGAACGAAATCGTCTTGAGTATTGAAGAAAATTACCGCAGGGCGGCTTGGACGAAGTTCTCTTGGGTGTTGAAAATGACCGCAAGGCGGCTCTTCCGTGTTCCAAGGGAAACGATGAGAAGATGAAGAAATTCGTTCAAACGTTGAGAGGAATCTTGGGTCTATATACGGTACACCTTCACCGCTCAGACGCTAGCTTAAGACTCGACTGGCACGAGACAGTCCAAAAAACAATTGAAGTACGATCGTCTTCTGTCTTTCTCTTCTATTGCTCTCGTTTAAAAACTTATAATTATATTTAAAATAACTATTTTAAAAGAAATTAAAAAATAAAGATTTAAACAAAAAAAATGATCTTATTATAAATATCATAAAATTATGAACTTATAATTTTTCGATTGAAAAACTATAAAAACCTTATCAGGCCGTAACATATGGCGTGAACAAAGGTAATGGAGAGTCATGAAAATCAAATCAAACAAAGTGATTGTGTAGATAATAATTCTGTTATTAGGTTATCTAATCTGAAAAAAAAAGGGGAGCCCGTGGCTGAGTGGCTAGCGCGCTAGTCTCTCATGCTAGAGGTTCGAGTTCGAATCCCAGTCCCGGCGGGTCTTTTATAAGAATATAAGTAAGTAGGGATTCACTCACAGCCTCTCCCCCGGGTATGTGAGACCCGTCAGCCAAATGGTGGCAACACAAAAAAATAGTCGTAAGGAGTGATGAACCTACCCTGTTAAATCACATCGTGAATCGTGAGTATATTCTCCCAGGAGATTGTACCACGAGGCCAAGGGCCTACATGGCCTGTCGCGCCAGAGAAAAAAAAAAAAATCTGAAGAAAATGTTTCCTTCGAACCTCAATGCAATTCGTTAACCTTTTTTACTTTCATTTCCCTATCTATGAAATATATAGTAAGAGAAAGTATTGCGATCTTAAAAATTTTCGAATTTCAGTTTTTAACTGAAATGCAATTTTTTATGTTGCGTGGGTCTAAATGAACAAGGCCTGAAAAAAATCTGTAATTAAAATTTTATATTCAGGACAATTATACGCCCAGCAACGTTTTTAGTGAAATCGGCTAACCAGAAGAAAGAAACACTTTGGACCATGCATTTCGTACATTTTTACGACTTTACAAAAAACGGCTGTAACAGTTTTGATCAAACCCTCTAAATAGATGTAAAATTTATTGGGCTTTAATATCATGTAGGTTTCGTGCTGATTGAAATACTATGATAGGGCTTAAATGTCAATATTTAAAATTGTCTTCCTCTAAAGTACATTTAATTTTATAGATTCAGGAGAAAAACTCATGTCATCTTGTTAGATTTTATGAAAAGTGGTTAAATTCAACAGTTGAACTAAAGGAAAAATGAACAAAAGTATTTTTAATTCAATTTTTGTTTTGTTTTAAACATAAACACAACAACCAACATAGATGTATAATATACTGTTGGAAAGCTAAAGATTTTGGAGAAATATTCTCTTATATACTATGTTGTAAAATGCAATGTAATGTGACAAATAGGGTAAAACATTATTACTGATAATTATACGCTGCGGCGCCTTCACTTAGCTTCCGCTGGCTCTCACCAGTGATGCGGCTGAGAGGGAGGCGCTGGGATCCTTTGGACTCTGCTTGTCCTTCCACAAGTGGCGGGACAACCCCCGTCTGATTGTAAATATTGTACATAGGTATGAATGTGACATGTTTTGTTTATTTATTTGTTAACTTCATTTATTCATATTTATTTGGTCTACAAATTTTGTTATTGTATACGTTTATTTATTTTGATTTTATTTTATGTAATTTGACTTTCCTTTTGTTTATATTGTAAATATTGTATGAATGAGATCTTGTAGCACTATTATAATTGTCTATTATGACAAATTGTGATATATACGAATAAAAAAAGTACTAGAAGTAATATTGTTACATTATTTAATCTAAATCTTATGTTTCTAAAGAAACTGATTAAATGTACAATATAAATAAACATAGCACTTTTTTCAACTTCAAGTTTATGTAATAGGACTTAAATTGATTTTATTGTATCAATGTGATCCTGTAGCAATATTATAATTGTCCATTGTAACAAATTTTAATATATCCGAATAAATAAATTTATACTTAATTGATTTTAACAGTCGATGTAAGTGAAGGTTGTATGTTACGCATACCAGATTTTTTAATCTCTTAAAGAGCCTAGCTTGATTGCAGAGTTGATAGAGGAAGACGAACAGAGCCTTATGAAGTAGATAGTTACAGTGACAGACGGACAAGGAGGAAGATAAGATAGTGTATCAGCTGCCCCCAACAGCCTTCGATCACAAAGAGGTTGAGGATACACCAGCCTTTGTCCCGAGTACACTATCTCATAATTAGTAAACTCTTTGATTCTTTCTTTCTTCTCCTTCTTTCACGCCTATCTCCTTCAATCTTTTTAATAGGTCTTCACTCTCTCAATCTCCCGATGAAAGAAGACCTGATTGGAGAAATACCCCTTTAGAGAGTTTTATTTATTAGGATTGCAAACATTGAAATAGCATCATAATTTGTAGGTAGAAATAATCGGGAGTTAATATTTTTTAATATTTTAATTTGGCCGACGTTTCGGCTCTACTTCAGTTTTTGCTTGACATGGCTCACAAATTCCCTGATGATGGCTCAGAAGCTTGAGCAGAAACGTCGGAAAAATTAAAATATTAAAAAATACTGAATTTACGTCCTCAACATTATAAAATTATTATGAATATAAATGTTCATTCTTAATCTTCCAAGTAAAAAAAAAAATATGGTGAGCGCAATTCACGTATTTCATTCACCTTCTTTAATTCTTAATTCTTCTTTAAATCAGAATTTTAAAATGAACTGGGGGTTGAAAAAATTTCAAAAAATTACAAGTAGTTTAATGGAAAGCACTTAGTTTAATCAGTTATCCATAATTACTTACATTTCTACATATTTAATCATATACATTTCTATACACTAATTTCTAATGTTATATTGTACAATAGATCTATATTACTATTTATAGGCTCAAAAGAACATCACAAAAATAAATAAAATTAAATTAAATAGTTCTGATTTTTTTCTGTTGATAGAACTGCTGAATTATTCATCGTTAAGTTCATAACGATAAGAAAATTTAGTTCACAAAAGTTCATAAGAAAATCGATCATAACTCTCCTATATTTGACTATAACTCCCCCTTTTTTTTTATTATAGAATTCTTTCATATTCACACATTTAAATGTGTGAAGCATTTGACCGCGTATGGCACACTGGATTACTCTTCAAGCTGAAAACCCATTTACCCCAGTCTCTATACCTCATTCCCCGATCCTATCTCTCAAACCGTTCCTTCCGAGTTCGCTGTGGTGAAGAATTTTCTAACCTTTATCCCGTTGAGGCCGGTGTTCCTCAAGGCAGCGTCTTGGGACCCGTCCTCTACATCCTTTACACTGCTGATATTCCTACACATCCTAACACCTTTCTGGCAACTTTTGCAGACGACACCGCCATCCTATTATCTAGTTCAAATCCTGAAACAGCATCCTTAAACCTTCAGAGACACCTTTTCCTTATCAAACACTGGTGTAATAACTGGCGTGTAAAGGTGAACGAAGCCAAATGTAAACACATAATCTTTACTCTTAGACGAAAATCCTGTCCGCCAGTTTATTTCAACTCATTACCTATTCCTCTCTCAGATACAGTCCGGTATCTTGGCTTACTGTTAGACAAAAGATTAACATGGAACCCACATACAAGACTTAAAAGACAAGAACTCAACCGACGATTCGGACAGTTATACCGACTACTCAACAGAAAATCTGAACTTACAGTTGACAACAAATTATTAATCTACAAGACAATACTGAAGCCCATCTGGACCTACGGACTTGAACTGTGGGGGACAGCTAGACGTACTAACATCAAACGCATTCAATCCTTTTAATCCGAAGTCCTCCGTACAATAGTAAATGCTCCTTATTATGTCTCCAACTATACCTTGCACCACGACCTTAATGTTCCATTTATTTCAGAGCTAATTCCATCCAAATTTTCCAAATTCCACCAGAACCTATTTCATCATCCTAATCCTCTAGCGCAATCCCTATCCAGCTCCACTCATCCATACAACCCACCTAGAAGGTTAAAACGGCAGTGGCCCCGCGACCTTTTGTAAATATATTGGAGTTCTAGCACTGGCTAGATTCTCCACTCAATGTGATGTATGTATGAGTGTGTGTATGTGTATATAGGTATAAGTGAATTCTTGACTATTGTATTGATTCATTATTGTGTATATACTTTATTATAATTTTATGCCGTGTAAATATTGTATGAATGTAGTATGTATGATATCTTCCAGCACTACTATTAATGTCCAAATTGGGCCAGATTGTAATTTTACTCAATAAAAATTGTTTTTGAAAAAAAAAAAAATGTGTGAAACGTTACAGATATAAATGTAGTATGGTTATTTTGTTATATTTTTGTTTTTAGTTTGTACACAATTTTGAATATAAAGATCTATCTGAAAAACGTTAACTGATTGTAAAACATAAACTGAAATAAAAAAAAAAAATTATCAAGAAAAATGTTCTAATTTTATTTATATATATATATATATATATATATATATATATATATATATATATATATATATATATATATATATATATGTGTGTGTGTGTGTGTGAGTGTGTGTGTTTATATACTTTTTTTTAATTAATTTTAATATGAATAATATTCTTTTATTTTATATAAATGTTTATTATTTTCGAAATTCCATAATTTTTTATAAGAACTAATTAATTTTATTTTGTTATTCAAAATACAGCTAAACTTTTTTGAATTAAGTTTATGTGGATCAATACAACTCTTTTTATAGTTGTGTGTTTCTCATTTTTTCTTCTTTATATAGTTCATGTTATTTATGTTATCGAACTAAAACTGATTAGGCCAGACTAAATAGTTACATTGTATTATAAGCAAATAAATAAAATAAAATGCAACAAGAATTACCATGTGTTAAAAGAGTTTATCATTTATTATTATTGAAATATCACAAAGAACAAACTATGAAATATTATTCTACGGACTTGGTCTTCTTTTATAACCACATACAACCGTTTTCTAATTAAAAGCCCCTCGAACGATTACAGAACAATCCGAAGCGGATTAGAAGCTGATGTCAACGAAATCCAATGACTACAAAACTACCAGAAACAAATATTAACAAGGATCGGGTTTTTCTGTAGCCGAAGACCATTGGGAACCCTAATCCCTGGGACCTATAAAGAAGGAAGATAAGAGCGGCTAAATGGTAGGCCCTGTTAAACCCCACCACACACTTATCCTCCAAGGCAAATATCTCCAGATTAGCGGCAACGATACTGCCCCGTATGAATATTAATTCGTCCAGAAAAGAAAACCGAAAAAAGTGCTTCCATCCTATTATTTTTATAATAGGGGCGGTGATTACACAGCTATAAAAAGGTGCTGATGGCAGGAGCTTAGCAGGTGCTGCCCTCTATTGAACCGTTAATGCAATATCTAAACCCCGGTCGGTGGTCTTTAGTACCAATTCCCACTCCTCCAAATATACATAGGGGTATAATTACACATCGCAGGCGGCGTATGTTTTGTTTTAGGTTATATTAACCAATAAAGATGGCTGTGATGGGATTCATTTTGAAATTACTATTTATTTCATACTAGGTAATTTTCATATGCGTTTTTCTTCTTTAGGGAACTATTGAGTATATTTTAGCTTCTAAAACATTTCATATGAGAAAGCGGTCTTACAAGAAGCCTAAACAAGAAAGAAAGAAAGTAAATTTTATTCTGGGACCTTCAGTCCCCTAAGAATAACAGAAAAGTACAAAACTTTGACTTGTGTCTGGCACAGAAACAAAAACATAAAATAAATACAAACTTAAGATATAATATTATTTAAAAATAAGAATAAATAAAGTTAAATAAATAACTACGATTACTTAGTATCCATATATGTTTATAATCATTAATGTGTATCTGAAGATATATTACTATTGTGCTTCTAATGGTATAATAAGGTCACCGAGAAAAACAGAAGAAAGAAAGAGAAAGGTGAATATATATCTAGAAAATTGTCTACATATTTGTTGTGGTCCTCATTTTAAAATGTGACATGACCACTATTCTAGCGTTTTGTTTACAATCAATCTGAGGATGGATGGTTGAGGAGATGAAGGAACAGTTTGCTTTTAAATGAGGTTAAAGAAGGTGCTTTGCGTATAGAGGTAGGTATGGAATTCCAGAACGATGTGGCACGCAAACTAAATGATGTTTTAAAGGATGATGTTTGATGAAAAGGAATATATAGGTAAGTGGACTGGGATATTGTATTAAACGAATGTACCGATGAACAAGGGATCAACAACTTATAAATATTTTGATTTACGTACAACTAGCAACTTGCATTGGCTTTGCTTAGGTGCAATTTAAACGTGGCGTCATTTATCTATAAAAAGTTCTAAGCCCATCGTAATAAAAACTTCACTTAGGAAAAAAATATTATTTTCATGTTTATCTTTGATATAAGAAAAATATATATGATAATACATACTATTTTTCTTGGGTATGCTTCTGCTATGTTTTTGACCGGCTGCTTTTTTAAGGCAGCGGTACCATCAAAACAGTACTGAGTAATATATTTAATGTATTTCTATACAATAATTTTTGGAACCATTGGAGTTCTTATCGAAAGGTATCGTGTTTAACTATCCCATTCCCTTGGTATACAGAGGAATATTGAATTAACTAGGTTTTAATAAAGAACAATATTATTTAACATATGCAATCTATTTACATAATACCTAAATATATAAATGAGAATACTGAGGGATATTTTTACTACCACCTTTGCCATGCAAATTACAAACAAAGAATAACAAAGAATCTTAATTACACTTAGTTGGCTGGCAAAGGTGAAATTCGTCTTCGTCTTCAGTATCTTCTCATAGACCTGCGACGGACCTCCGTGGAAAGTCTTCCTCTTCTATAATACTCTCCTATACCAGAAGATGGAACTCGACTCCTCTCTCACTGGACTTCAACTCACCTCTCTGATTCTCCATTCTCGCCCTCATCACCTTTATCCCCTCATCTTTTCAAAAATACTATATTTTGGAATCTTTTCTGGGAGAACATGACAAAGGAAATGGGGCTGATATGGGTAGTGATCCAAGCCGGGGGTCCATCCTTTGTCCTTATTCTTGCCGGCTAGTAGCTGGGGTTTAGGAATTTCAAGGGCTATCATGGGTTGTCCATGAGAAGTTCAAAGGGGGTAGATAAACACCTTTTGAACTTCTGCCGACAAACGCGTATTAACATTTATTTAATTGATATTCAAATTATTTAATAATGAACTCACTCCCCTCAGTATATACAAAACACTTTCTTCTGCTAAAGAACAGCTTCTTTTTAAGGATGTTTGGTCATTAACTAGGTTTTTTTGGTTCTTATTACAGTCAATGTACATAAAGTACTGTGTAAAACTTTTTGTCAGCGATCGAGGGATGAAAACTAAAATTAAATACCTTGACCATAAAATTTTGTCCTTACCAGCTGTGAGCTATTAGTCGTTGGTTGTTCCAAACTATTTCCTGGCATGCGTCAGGGGTTGGAAGAGGAGTTAAGTGAAGTATTTTAAAGAGCCTAAAATTTTAAAAGGTCTTCTTCAAATAAAATCTAGTATTGTTTGAAGGTCCTAGTAGTTTGTGCCAGTCCGGTCTTCTTCTACCAAGCTATGGTCCTCACCATTTTCCTAAGTATGCTGTCTTGGAAACGTAGCAAGATTTGTAACGTCTATCTATTATAATATTTAACCATCCGTATAAAATAGAAACATAAATTCGTCAACAAATCAAGAGTGGTTCTGAACTATTTGTTTGTTGTATTCCTATTTTATTCGATTCATTACTACTTTATGGTACTTTAAGGGGAGCCCGTGGCCGAGTGGCTAGCGCGCTAGTTTCTCATGACAAAGTTGTGAGTTCGAATCCCAGTCCCAACGGGGCTTTTATAAGAATGTAATTAAATGGGGATTCACTCAGGGATTCCCCCGGGCATGTGAGACCCGTCAGCCAAATGGTGGCCACTCACAAAATTAGGCGTAGAGAGTGATGACCCTACACTAGAAAATGCATCACGAAACGTGGGTGTAACCTCCCACGGAGATTACACCGCGTGGCCTAGGGCCTACACGGCCTGTTGCGCCACGGGGAAAAAAAAAAAAAATATTACTTTATGGTTCAAATGAACTTTTTCTGAATACATTTTAAAAGTTCAATTTAGTTTGCATGGGAGTCCCATTTTAAATATTTAATTTAAATGTGTAAATAATTAATAAAAATATTAGATTAATGATTTATGACAACATTCTATTTATTTTTAATTCTTTTCATTAACAACTTACATACAATTTGGAAGTACTATTTGTTTTCTTAATTTTTATATATTTAGTACCGTATGGAAGAATATAACCTTTATGATACTGTACAGTGGCAACACTGAATAAGAAGTACCTCCCTCATCACAATATTACTAACAGTACATGTTCATCAGTTTGTGCGCTTATAACGCATTCTGTTAAATGGTACAACCTTTTTTATTGCATATTAACTTTTCTAAAATCTTCCTCCTCCCAACGGAATATTAAACATCTACATTACTAATATAAGAAAATTTTATTTTCTTATCTAATGAAAAACTTTGTTGCAATGTATATTATTTTGAATAAAATATTATTAGAAGGCTTCAATGCGGATTTACTAAATTTTATTCCTTTGAATTAACTTTAATTTCGTAGATTCGAAAAAATTAACCATTTTACTATAGGTGGAATAGTCAGGAATCAGTCATTTTTGAAAAGTTTTTAATTTTGCCAACGTTTCGGCTCAAGCTTGTAAGCCATCATCAGGGCTACAAACATCAGAACAAAAGAGATACATATTAATATGATAATGAAAATTTTCTTCTGAATGTAGTTACAATGATAACATTTGAAATAAAACAGAAAAAATACCAACATACTTAAATATTATAGATACAAATAATGATAATATGATACATAATCTGATGATGATAAGCATAACAAATTTTACAGCACTTAAGACTTTAATATAAAAGTAAAAAAACATATATATATAAACGTACCATTAATGAGCCATGTCCAAGCATAAACTGAGGAAAACCATAAACATAGGTAGTATGGGGAGGGGTTCGTGTAAAAACCCTGAAGGTTTTCCCCTCTAAGTGTAAATACTACAGCTTATCTTTGTTTTTAAAAAGTTTTATAAAATTATAAAATGGAAAAAACAAAATAATATATCCGTATGTACAATAAGGCTGAACATTTTTAACAGAAAATTATAAACACTAGAATCTGAGGTATTTAAAAGATCATGAGGTATATAATAAAAAACAAAAAAAAAAAAAAAAATAACAAAAACAAGAACCAGAGGTGTTGTAAACAAAAAGATAAATATACAGTAAATAAATAAAATATACATTACACAAGCAATTTGTAGAATAAAGTGATAGAGTTATAATTTAAGGAGACGGAAGATGTTAGCATACGAGGGAGAAATTATCTCTTTGTCAGTTTTATGATTTACGGATACTCGATCTTTTTCCATATGGATATATATAGCTTCGGAGAGGAGTCGCTTTTTGTAGTTAGGTACGGTGGCTAGGATTTCAGGATTATCAAAATCAAAATGATGGTCAAGGGATATAGCGTGTTCGAATAATTTTGAGGAAAATGGGTTACGGGTAGATATTGTGTATTTGGGCTGATAATTTTTTTTTTTTTGAGATAGTTTTTGATCTCGCCTATGTAACATGAATTGCAATTTGGGGAAGAGCAGGGAATACGATAAACTAAATTTGATTTTTGTAGGAAAGGGATGGGATCTTTTAGTTTTGAATATAGATTCTTTAATTTGTTACCATGTTTTAAAACTAAGCGGAGATGGGGAAAGCTAGAGGATAAGACTTTTTTAATTTTTTGAGATAGAGATGGGATGTATGGAATGGATCTGTACTGGGGAACTATGGCGGTTTGTGGAGAGTGTGCGGGGATGGAGTGAGGGTTTGAAGAAGTTTTAATGAGGTTCTTGATTAATTGGTCAGGAAAATTATTAGATTTTAGGATTTTTGTTAGTCGGGTTAAATTATCTTGGTGAAATTTTGTATCGGAAAGTGTTAAGGAACGGTGTATGAGGTTTTTGGCTACACTGATTTTCTGGTGATGTGAGTGTAAGGAAAAATAATTAAGGAGACGGCCAGAATAAGTAGGTTTGGTGTACCAGTTAGTGGATAGTGAATTGTCGGAATTTCTTATGATAAGGAGGTCGAGGAACGGAAGTGAGTTATTGTTTTCTATTTCAATGGTAAATTGGAGTCGAGGATGGTATGAGTTGAAAGAAGTCAAGATATTAGGGATGGCTTTGGGGTTGAGGATCAGGAAAAGGTCATCAACATATTTTTTAATAATATATATTTATATATTTAATATATTTTTTTCATTATTTAATTAATTAAAAGTTCTTCAAACCCTCACTCCATCCCCGCACACTCTCCACAAACCGCCATAGTTCCCCAGTACAGATCCATTCCATACATCCCATCTCTATCTCAAAAAATTAAAAAAGTCTTATCCTCTAGCTTTCCCCATCTCCGCTTAGTTTTAAAACATGGTAACAAATTAAAGAATCTATATTTAAAACTAAAAGATCCCATCCCTTTCCTACAAAAATCAAATTTAGTTTATCGTATTCCCTGCTCTTCCCCAAATTGCAATTCATGTTACATAGGCGAGATCAAAAACTATCTCAAAAAAAAATTTATCAGCACAAATACACAATATCTACCCGTAACCCATTTTCCTCAAAATTATCCGAACACGCTATATCCCTTGACCATCATTTTGATTTTGATAATCCTGAAATCCTAGCCACCGTACCTAACTACAAAAAGCGACTCCTCTCCGAAGCTATATATATCCATATGGAAAAAGATCGAGTACCCGTAAATCATAAAACTGACAAAGAGATAATTTCTCCCTCGTATGCTAACATCTTCCGTCTCCTTAAATTATAACTCTATCACTTTATTCTACAAATTGCTTGTGTAATGTATATTTTATTTATTTACTGTATATTTATCTTTTTGTTTACAACACCTCTGGTTCTTGTTTTTGTTATTTATTTATTTTTTTTTGTTTTTTATTATATACCTCATGATCTTTTAAATACCTCAGATTCTAGTGTTTATAATTTTCTGTTAAAAATGTTCAGCCTTATTGTACATACGGATATATTATTTTGTTTTTTCCATTTTATAATTTTATAAAACTTTTTAAAAACAAAGATAAGCTGTAGTATTTACACTTAGAGGGGAAAACCTTCAGGGTTTTTACACGAACCCCTCCCCATACTACCTATGTTTATGGTTTTCCTCAGTTTATGCTTGGACATGGCTCAGTAATGGTACGTTTATATATATATGTTTTTTTACTTTTATATTAAAGTCTTAAGTGCTGTAAAATTTGTTATGCTTATCATCATCAGATTATGTATCATATTATCATTATTTGTATCTATAATATTTAAGTATGTTGGTATTTTTTCTGTTTTATTTCAAATGTTATCATTGTAACTACATTCAGAAGAAAATTTTCATTATCATATTAATATGTATCTCTTTTGTTCTGATGTTTGTAGCCCTGATGATGGCTCACAAGCTTGAGCCGAAACGTTGGCAAAATTAAAAACTTCTCAAAAATGACTGATTCCTGACTATTCCACCTATAATAGTTTCTACAGTCGACTATACACCCTCAATATAATTAACCATTTTACCTTGTCAGCATCGGTAAAATATGAGTAGATATAGAATTTTTTTTTTTTTTTTTTTTTTTTTTTATTGATAAAATTACAATCTGTCCCAATTTGGACATCAATAGTAGTGCTCAAAGATATCATACATACTACATTCATACAATATTTACACAGCATAAAATTACAATAAAATATATACACAATAATGAATCAATACAAGAAGTCAAGAATTCTCTTATACCTATATACACATACACACACTCATACATACATCACATTGAGTGGAGAATCTAGCCAGTGCTAGAACTCCAATATCTTAACCAACGTTTTAACTTTCTAGGTGGGTTGTATGGATGAGTGGAGCTGGATAGGGATTGAGCTAGAGGATTAGGATGATGAATGAGATTCTGGTGGAATTTGGAAAATTTGGATGGAATTAGGTCTGAAATAAAAGGAACATTAAGATCGTGGTGCAAGGTATAGTTGGAAACATAATAAGGAGCATTTACTATTGTACGGAGGACTTTGGATTGAAAGGATTGAATGCGTTTGATGTTAGTACGTTTAGCTGTCCCCCACAGTTCAAGTCCGTAGGTCCAGATGGGCTTCAGTATTGTCCTGTAGATTAATAATTTGTTGTCAACTGTAAGTTCAGATTTTCTGTTGAGTAGTCGGTATAACTGTCCGAATCGTCGGTTGAGTTCTTGTCTTTTAAGTCTTGTATGTGGGTTCCAAGTCAATCTTTTGTCTAGCAGTAAGCCAAGATACCGGACTGTATCTGAAGGAGGAATTGGAATGGAATTGAAGTAAACTGGTGGACAGGAGTTTCGTCGAAGAGTGAAGGTTACGTGTTTGCATTTGGCTTCGTTCACCTTTATGCGCCAAGCATTACACCAGTCTTCGATAAGAGAAAGGTGTCTTTGCAGGTTTAAGGATGCTGTTTCAGGATTAGATATAGAAATTGGACGAATTTTTTTATCCAACTAAATGAGAAAAGATTATTTTTTAGCTACTTTTATTTTCTGAAATTTAGAATAGTAAAATGTTGTCTTTATAAAAAAATGGTGGAATTTATTATAAAGTGACGAATAGGGCATACACCTAAGTGATTATTGTTCTTAACAATTTTATAAGGCTATATTATTTAATGTAAAACATGTTTTGGTTTATGATTTTCCATAATAAACCTTTTACGGTTTTCCTCATAACAGTAACCCTGCAATGGGTGCATTTATTTCTAGGCGTACCATCTTGCGATACAACGCGTATTTTTATTACATAATATAAATTATATTACAGAACATTAAGTTAGAGAATATAAAAAATTGTATAATAATAACTGGTAAATAAAACTAATAGATATAAACTGATAAATTAATCATTTGTTATAACGAATTAACAAAATAATACTAACTGATTGACTAAACAAAGAAACCAGCAACAAATAATAAATAATCCATTTGTTATAACTACTTAACAAAAAATACACAAATAATAATACACAAATAACTTAACAAATAATAATGTATTATAATAAACCTTTGTAATCGACGAAAAAAAGAAAAAAAAAAAAACCTTTCCTCCACCCAATTAAAATTTGAGGGCTTACGTTTCAAGATGCGTAGAATCCAAATAGATACTAAACCTAAAACTGCTAGACCAATTTTTTTTAACTTGCTACAAAAATACTAGTCCATGCAACGATGATTCTAATACATTGACGTTGATATCAGCTGGTTATTTTAAAAATAGCGGCCGATTAAATATGATTCAATTCAATAACTCAGTTATTTTTAAGATAGAGAAAAATATGTATAGAGTTTTAGAATCAGTAAAGCGCAATTTGAATTCTTGCCTATAGAAAAGCTCATAACTCAGTTTTTTTTTGAAGGGATAGAAAAAAAGTATTTGTGATTTTTAACCAAAATACCGCGAACAATTATAAATAAAAGGAAAAAAAGAAAAATTAAAAAAAAAAAAATTGAAATTCTATCCATAAATACGGATAAAATTGAAATATATTTAATTCCAAAAGTCGATTATTCTTGAAGATAGAGAAAAAATGTAAGGTGTTCTGGGATCAGGATATTTTATTTGAATTATTTGAAAATCGAAAGAAAAGAAAAGGAAATAGTAACAGAGGCTGGTATTAATGCTTCTGTTTTATCATTTGCAATAATGAACCTTTGTAATCGACCAAAAAAAAAATTAAAAATTACCCACATAAATACCAAAAATGTGAACTTGAAAAATGAAAAAAGTATTGAAATTGGTTTAGAACTAGAAGAGATATAGCGTTTTGAAATTAGCAGTGGTCATATGCCATTACCCTTTGAATTATTTATTGCTTTTCATATTACTTAATTACCTATCTACAGCTAATAAACAGTTATTATCTAATATTTTTATTTGGAAATAACTAACCATTGTGTAATATTTTTATTTTTTTAACTGTAACTTTATTCAATAGTTATTAAATTTATTTTAACAACTGAGTTAACTGAAAGTCGTGTATTGACTTCACCAAGGTTTATTATATTCGCGTTGTGTACATAGACGTAGAAATAAGTTTCTTGAATTATAATTTTCCCATAACCAACAAATTTTTTAAAGACAAAAAATTTCATAATTAATTACAATATTTAGTTCATGTAGTGTTTTATTACAACTCTTTTCAGTCTCAATCGAATTTTTTTTTAATGGATTTTTATCTATACTTTATATCTTAGTTTATACTCAACGATATGGATCGATAAGGGCATAAACAAAACATAAATCAAATAGAGAAAAGCACAGAGGGCCCATGAAATAATGCGGAGATAGTAGAATGGAGATAAAGTGGTAGGCCCATGAGTAAAGTCCGGTAGCCGCTACTTCTCCTTAGCCGCGATAAGTAGGAGCGGATCCCCATCAGTCCTCCTTAGCCGTCGTCTTAAGTGAAACATAACTCCTCTTATAGCCTCCTTCTCCCGCTCCGGAGGAAGTCTTTAGTGCCTTGGTCAGCCAGGTTTCTTTCTTATACTTAATCCTTATTCAGGAGATCTCCTCCGACGTGGGTGTCGTCTCATTATTTGGCAACCTTCTAGTAGGTAGTCTTCAGAAGGGCTGATGTTCTCAGCCTATGTAATGGTAATTTCAATAAAAACTTTAGGCTCTTGTACATATACTTAATAAATTATATATGACTTATTTTAATCCATTACATGTTGCCATTTTTCAGGTATTTTTTTTATTCCGTCCTCCCAGAACAGTTGATGGATCACCCAAGCGCTTTGCGTTGTCCAATTCTAAATTTCCGATTGCGAAATAACTGAACCACTTACTAGCGGTACTTCTCCTGAGGCAGCATATACCCTACAAATTCTGTTAAACGTCCATGCAGCGGATTTTCCTTTACGGAAATAGAAAATCATGACATGATCAATTTTTTTTTCTCTTCCATTTTGAGCAAGAAAAATACCATTTAAAGAAAAGGAATTTCAGTTGAAACTGATGCATAAAGGCACGTTACCTAATCATTTTTTAAAATATGTAAACATTATTGAACAAGTGAAATTCTTTTTAAATTTATTAATTGATTTTCTCACCATTGTCGTAATTGTTCTTTTGTTTGAATATTTGTTCAATAAATATTCGGCCGTTTTACAAAAGAATTCTTGGATATATTTTTTATAAAACAATTTATTTAATTTCCAGTCATCGCAACGTTTCAGCCTCTAGGGCCATTCTCAAGCTTCATGCATATCCATGTTACATATCATTTCATTTTACAGCTTTTCAGCAGCATCGTCATAATTTTTAAAATATCATTTTTCAAAAAAACTCGACAGTTTTCGGACGTCTCATAGGTGTTCTCGTGCGCTGTTGAGTTTTTTTGAAAAATGATATTTTAAAAATTATAACGATGCTGCTGAAAAGCGGTGAAATGAAATGATATGTAACATGGATATGCATGAAGCTCGAGAATGGCCCTAGAGGCTGAAACGTAGCGATGATTGGAAATTAAATAAATTGTTTTATAAAAAAATATATCCAAGAATTCTTTTGTAAAACGGCCTAATATTTATCGAACAATTATTAATTGATATTTACAACTGTATTGATTAATACATCATGTAAATAAGCTGTGAGATAAAAAAAACGAAAAAGACATGAGGAGAGACTGCCCATTGGCAGCACACCGGTAGGACCTAAACTAAAAAGAAGGTCTCGAGGCCATCTTCTTTTCAGACGCCTGGGAGCTTTGTCAGGAATGGAAGAGGAAGCAAGATTGTTACTTGATTCGGGCCAAATCAGCAACATATGGATTATTAAGGTCTTTATGGATGAGTTTATTCGTGACATAGTAAGGATCATTAAGGATTTTGGATTGTAAAGATTGAATACGGGAAGAATTCCATGAACTCTACACAGGCATTATGATAGTGATATACATGAGCCTTTTGTAGTTAAGTGGAAGGTTAGAGCGTCTGTCCAGCAAGTGCCAATTACACATGATTTTGTACACACAGAAGGATTAAATTGAAGTATTGAAAAACGCATGAATTGAAATATTTCAAAATTTAATTATTCCAGGTATTGGTTTGGAATACAAAAACAGTAAAATAGTCTAAACTTTTTAATTTGTTTGCCGAGATTATGAGTATGTAACATTTATTTACAGGCAACATCCTCTAAATTTTATCATCGGCTGATATTCCTGTTCACCCTGATACCTTCCTTGAAACCTTTGATATCCATCCTATCTTCTTAGATCCTAAAGCTACATCCTTAAACCTCCAAACGTACATTTCCCTAATTGAATACTGGTGTAAAACCATCAAAAACTTAACCGACAATTTGACAGATTACACACAATTTAAAACCGAAAATATCCAAATTACATTGAAAACCAAGTGTTAATTTACCAAATAGTATAAAGACCTACTGGACCTATGAGCTTGAACTATGGGAGACATCCAAATTTTCTGACATCAAACGCATAAAACCTTTCTATCATAAGTTCCTGAGCGCAATAGTTAATGCTCCTTATTATGTCACAAACCAAACCATATACCACGACCTAAATATTCTATTCTTTTTAGACTTTGTTCCATCTAAATTCTATCAAAAATTCACCATCCCACTCCTCTAGCTCAATCCCTAAGAAGCCCCACACACCCTTACTATACCCCTAGAAGGTTGAAACGGCAGTGGCTCCGAGACCTATTATAAATATTTATATTGGAGTTTATGCATTGTCTAGATTCCCCTCTCAAGTTCTGTATGTTTTTAACCTGTATTAAGGTATTCGTTCTTTTTAGCCGTCCATTGCCTTTTAAACTGTGTACATATTATATTGATTTTTTAATGGATATAACCTGTATTATTATGTGAAGATTGTATAAATAATGTAATTTAGCTCTATTATCAATATACTAACTAGGATAAATTGTGATATTACTAAATAAAATCGATGTGAATGACATTAGGAAATACTTTTTTTTTTTAAATGATCTAGAGATGAAATAATTCTGTAGATGTAACGCCATTGGCTGATATCTCGACCAACTGGTGATTAGAATCAGTGTTCTACACCTGTTTTATAAATAATGATCGCAAACCCCTTCCCCACCCCCATTCCATTGTTCGTCCCAATAAATAATATTTTCTGAAAATTAGGAGGAAGGGGGGCATTTCTAAACAGATTTATATTCCGATAAAACGAAATGCGTTTTTCCCCGAGCGTTGAGATAATTAGCTCGATATGTTTATGATCCTAATGAGGGCATTAAATCGAAAAAGTAATTTTATTCCTGCACAAGCACGGGAATTTTAACTGCGCCGTTATTTTTCCTTCGATCCCACGGGAGCTGTTCGGTAGTGACGGGGTAGGGCACTGAGGGAATGTGCATCACTTGTTTAGCATTTTTTACAAAAGCTTTTAATAATAAAAGTAAAATATCCAAATTTCTGATAAGAAAATCATGCAACAAAACTGGGTCAGTCTCGATGTAAAACTTCTGATTTTCACTTATATGTTTGACTTGCGAATATGCGCAGTTTGAAAGCCTAAGGCCTAGCACCTAAAGTTATGTTTTATCCACTTTTCAATGAATTAAAATAATTTTTATTCCACGATAGTTTGTTCCTTAGCATTAAACAATTTAGACATATGATCACATAGCCAGCTAATATATATGAAATATAAAATTAGTAATAGATCGTTCAGTAACAGTCGGAAACTTAATGAATTGTGAAATGAATTATTAAGTCGAGGCAGTTTACATGTCTGTGGAAGGTTGATCTTTTTAGGAGGTGGAGAAATAACTGGTGTTTGAATGGGGCTAAGGATGATATTTTACTTATTATTTGGAGATGGGTAGTAAGTTCTAATTTTTTTTTTTTTTTTTTCTTACCCTCTGGTTTTATTTTCGAACAAAATACAATTACAAATGTAATATGTATAGATGTCACATTTGTCCTTCTGTTACCCGGAGGTATTCTAAAGAGGATTGCTATATGCGCTGGATGCACTAGTAATCTTTCAAGGGCTTCTTCTATGCCTTTATTTATCCATTGCAAAACGGGAGGGGCCATTCTACTACATTCTACTACCAACAGGGTTTAAGTTCTAAAGTATGGTAACATGGATGATAAATGACTTTTTAAAGGATGCATTTTTCGAGAGCGTAGGTATAGATCGGTAGGTTGATTTCTTTTGTTTACGGTGTGCACGGTAAGAGTGCGGAGTAAGCAGGTCCTTTGACTTCTTTATATATTCGAAGGTTTTCTGGCACACAAAAATTGGAATTGGAAGATGCCTAGTATGTATTTTCTTCGAGATTCTGCCGCCTTTGACTAGAACACTAGTGAGATACGTGTGACAATTTTTTAAGACTCATCTCATTTTTGCCACATAGTCTTCCATATACTAGGCATCCATAGTCAAAGTGGGAGTTTATGTGAGAGGAAACTAAGAAATAACGGGTACTTTTAGTAAAAGAGTAACAGGGACGAAGGAGCTGTTTGAGGATTGGTTGGTGGATTTTCTGGTGACTGGTGAAAAATATAACTCCGTCGAAAGGAAATAGCGGATGCCTGAAAATGCATGTGGGACGAAAGACCTAGCTAATTAAAAACCATTGAAGTATCAAAAAAGGTATGGAACTCATCGAATCGCTCAAGTCGCATAGAGGAAGTTATCATAGCTATGTTGAGGATAGGACTAATTTGCCTACGTCCGAAGTGCCACTGTAACAATCTGCTCACTTTTAGACATATTTTAGAGGAACGCCCTATTTGCACGGCAAGTGTGAACAGATCAGGATTAAAAAGTGATATAAGATTCAAAATGAAAGACAGGAAATGCAATATTAACCTGTTAAGGTTCCTCAAGGCCCACTAGCTACATAATAAGTTATAGAGATGTATTTAAATTATTTCTTTTTTTTTTTCTCTTCCATTTAGTTTAAACATATAATGAAATAAAGACGTTTATGACTTACGTTACACGAGTACAATTGAATCATAAAAATAACATCATCATAAGATATCAGCATTCAAAAGCATAAATCTACGTTTCTTTATACGATATCTCAATGTGATCTTTATTCAATTTAAGGCATAAACAAAATAAAATGTGCTTTTTTTTTTTTTTATGAACTAAGTAAATAATTTTCAAAAAAAAAAAAATTAAATAAATGCCTTGAAATATTTTAGGAAAAAAGTAATCTAAAATAAATCAGGAAAAAAAAATGATTTATTTGTACATTTTTTTTTTGTTCCGTAAGGACAATAATTGACTATTTATGCAAAATTGAAATCGAAATCGTTGAAGTTTTTTTGATTAAATGAAATAAAATGATTAATATATCTAAAAACTTAATTTTTTTCTTCTCTATTCTAGAGAACCACTGGCCTCCAGAAACGTTTATTAAATTATAATACAATAGATGATCTAGATAACAAAAAATTAAAATACAATAGTTGAATATCTTTTTAATATAAATAACATAACCTAAAAACAATATTACTATTTACGTATTTTATCGAATGCCACTACCTGCAAGGGTCATTCGCAGTTATTTAGTTTCAAATCAAGAATATATTATTTTATTTTATATACAAAACATTTTAACAATATATCATAGAAAACTATGAAAACAATTATAATTGAATGCGCCTTTACAGAAAACGTAAATATGATAATTTTTCATTAAAGTAGTATTTAAATAACTTTATAAAATTATATTTACTAAATACCTGGTGATGTGCTGGATTAATAAATTAAGTTTCGTTAATTTTATTTGTTTGTTTTTTTTCTCTAAAAATTACAGTAAATCCATTTATTTAATGGTGTAATGAATGCAAATACTATTTATTTACTTCATAAAAATTTCATAAAACATTAAATTGATTAGAAAACAATGAACTGTACAGTAATAATGCTTACAGTAATAATATCTGACCAATATGCTTAAATCTTGACTTATGTATGATTGCGCGTATATAACTCATTCAAATTATGGATGTATGTTTCTTCGTTTTTCTTCAACATTCTATGGCGTTTTCATAAGAGTAGTAAGCTGCTGAAGTTATCATTACATTATCAGACATAGTAATTATATTTTATGTCATAAGGAACCACAGTATAAATTATTAAATTATAATGCAACAGATTCTTTATACTATAAGGAATATTATATTTAATATATCATATCTTTATAATATATTATATACTAATAATATATTTAATATATATTATATCATTATAATATATATATTTAATATATTATATCTTTATAATATATATGTAATACATTATATCTTCATAATAGTTAATATATATAGATATATTATATCTTTACAATATATTTAATATATAGATATATTATATCTTTATAATATATTTAATATATTATATTAAATATTAAAAAGTTAATACAGAGGTATTTATTAAACATGCTAAAGTAACGACATTGCTTGTGTTACTTATTGTTGTGTCAGAACTTGATTAATTGTGTAAGAGCTAGGCGTTAGTTCGTAGGATTACCAACAGATCGCAGTGTAGTCTCCGCTCTACTTCAACGAATACTCCCCGGTTTCAGGATTTATTTTAAAAATTTGGACTTTTAGAAAATTAATAGGTAAATTATTAGCATAGCGACTTTAACAAGAACATTTTTAGGGATATTTCTTTGTTAAGTAATTCTGTATAGCATTTTAAAATTTGGATATTAGTAATAATAATATTTACCAAAATTTTGGTATTTTATTATATGGCTTATATTACATTATTGTATGATAATAGTAAAATGCTTGAACTGTACATCTATTAATTTATACATAACATTCTTCATTATAAAATAATTTATACAGAATAAACATATATTGATAATAAATAGATTTGATAACCAACAAAAGGATAGAAGAATAAAATTATTTATTTGATGAAATTTTTGGTTTTCTGAAGATGACAACAGCAACATAGATGTATAATACACCGTTGGAGAGCTAAAAAAAAAAAATCTTTTCTCATATAAAAAGTAAAGTGGCAACGTAAAGTGAGAAAGGGCATACAAGTATAACTGATGCAATTAGATATTGCTTTATTATTTAATGTAAATAATATGTTTCCAACGAAACTAAATAAACTTTTTATTTAAATTAACTTCATAATTTTCTAAATTTAAATATTCTTAAATAGATTTTAACAGCCGAGGAAAGTGAAAGTCGTGTATTACCCGCACCAGATTTTTATATTCGTTGAATTCAGAATTCCATTAAAATACATCTATCGTTAATAAACGAAATATTTTCTTTTTTGTTATAACAACTGGTCATAGGCTAATTTTATTCCGATGCGAGTAAAAGTGGAAACAATAATGTCATTTCAGCACATAGATGGGACATAACACGCGAGTCAGATATTCTATGAGCCGGAAAGGGTTTGTGTTGTCCAGAATAAACAGTATTTTGTATTTTCAGATTCAAACAACAATTTCCTCGAAATGTAACATAACTATTTAGAGAATTAATAGTACTTGCATGTAAATATCGAGGGGGGATATTATAAACCAACAATCAAACTAAATATATCTGGTAAAAATGGATTCGAGGTTGCATTCTGTGTTTGATGTACTTAGCCTGACATGTAATACTGACATAACACAGGATAAACTGTTATTGCTGCTTGCATTAAAGTGCTATTCATATTATTTGCAGAACCATTTACTGCAACTTTGTTTCCCATGTTTAACAATTAATGATATATATATATAAAAATCTGGTGCGGGCAACACACGACTTTCACTTACCTCGATTTTTAAAATCAAAGAAAGAATTTTCAAATACAGTTAGAGATAAAAATACGTGAAACTATTAAGGAATTAATCAAATTGAATTTATATATAAACATGTGTTTTATTAAAAAATCTATTATATTATTATCTAAAATAATCAGTTAGTTTTATCTTCTTCTCATCACTCTCTATTAACTTCTAAAAGCTTGTGTATGAGATGATATTTTTTCTAAAATCTTTAGCTTTCCAACGGTATATCATACATGTATATTACTGCTCTTATGTTAAAAAACGAAAAATTTCATTAAAAATATATTTTTTCTGTTTTCTCCTTTAGTTGGGTATCGAATTTATTCAATTTATATATTTACCTGTTTTTCATCAGCGCTAACAAGATAATCTAGTTATTATTATTGAATCTAAAAAATTAAAGGTACTTTAGAGGAAGAAAATTTAAAATATCGGCATTTAAGCCCTGTCAGACCATTTTTATCCAAATAAAACCTACATGATATTAAAGCCCATTTAATTTTACATCGATATAGCGAGTTTAATCAAAATCGTCGGAACCGTTTTTGAGAAAATCGAAAAAAGGTGCAAAATGCATGGTATAAAGTGCCTCTTCTGGTAAGCTCATTTTGATGAAAAAAGTTTTGTCACGTCTCGGGCGTATAGTTGTCTTAAATATGAAATTTCAGTTTCATAGGACTTACCGTTTCCGCCCGGGAGTTACCACAGACACACACACACACACAGACACACACACACACACACACACAGACCTTTTTGCGGGACTTGGTTATTTGGACTCAGGGGACCCTAAAACGTGTATTTCCGTTGAAAACTGGAATTCGAAAATTTTCACGATCGCAATACTTTCCTTACTATATATAGTAAGTGAAAGTAAAAAAGGAAAGTACCATTTTAGGCAAAGCAAAATAATTTGTTAATTTGAGTTTTCTTGTTGTTTATATATATATACTAAAGTCCTATATAATATTTATTTACTATTGTTAAAGCTCTATTTATATTTACATTAAAAAAAATTATATTGAAAACAATTACTTATTTCCTTAATGATGCAACCCGCATTCTTATCTTATTGCCTTATCTTTCTTCTTTTTTGATAGATGTATGTGATAATGTTATACGTGAAATTGAGCAAAACATCCTTCTATGCTTGAAATATAATGTGCCATAGCTCGTATAATTATTAGAGCATTTGTTAATTGTTAACCCGAAATTAAGGCCACTGAACTTCACTATTTTTTCATACTATATTTTCAACAATATTTATACCGAAGCCATTGGAATAATATTTGAAATACTGTGGATTCGAATAGTATGATTTTAAAATAAAAGAATCTGGGCACGCGACTTTCACTCACCCTCGTTTTTAAAACCAATTCAAGAAATTTAAATAAAGTTAGAGTTAAAAAAGGTTAACTAGTTGCATTTGATTCCAATGGAACCATGTGTTTCAGATTACACAATCTAACAATAGAAATTATTATGGCCAACAGTCAGTTAATTTTGTCCGCTTTTCATCAGTCTCCATTACCATATAAACATTTGTGTAAAAGATATATGTTAAGCTGTTTTTTTGTTGTTGTTTTTTTTTTATCAATTCTAACAAAAGTTAATGGACAATAATTTAGTTGATTTCTATGAATCGATAATAATGCAAGAAAATTTAAAAGCCGAATTCACTCGGCATACATCTTTCGCACTTCTATAACATAAAATTTCAGTTTTTTACATTTTATCTTTTTTGAGTCAGACACTAACTTTTTTGCGCGACTTGTTCATTTGGACTCACGGAACATTACTCAAAACGTGTATTTCCGGTAAAAACTCGAATTAGGGATGGTAATTACAAAAAATGTCATCGAAATTGCTGAGACACATTTAGGATCTTCTTCTTGTAAGTACATTCATGATTATTATTTCAAGCCAAGGACTTACAAATACTTTATGTTAAAGTAATTTCCCAATGACATTTCGCGGGCCCTCTGTACATTGTGTGTGGACTACTTGTTAGGAACCACTGTTCTCGATGAATGGTCGAATTGACATTTCCGAAAGGTATCGTTTCACACCGCACTTTTCGTTGGAGATCTTAAGATGTTGCTTCTTGAGATGTCCCTTCGAACAAAAGGACAAGCCGTTAGTTTAAGTACTGAGGATGTGACGGCCGTTATCAGTGGTTGCAATGAGGACGCCGAAGACACAGAGGCCGAAGACCCCCAAGAGGCACCCTTATCTTCTCCTTCCTCAGTATAAACTACCCTTATCTTGCCCTTTGATTGCCATCCTCCATATCCATATCCCTTTGTCCTCGCCCCGATAGGAGGTAATTGGGATCAAGAGAGTGTAAGCAGTAAATCAGAGACTTTATGAATTTTTCCCCACGGTTGGCAAGGCAGACTAATTAGGATATATACCTGACCGTATATCACGGTCCCTCTCATCAGGCAGTATTAGACCTTGGCAACTTTGCTCGGTAAATCTTTAAAATAGCGCTTATCGCGGCCGTTTCTGCTTCTCCTTCTAATAAATCTCATATTATTAAACATTTCCCCGTTCCTCCCCTGCCGAATTTGTGGCTACGGAGATCCCTCAGGATTAACGCTTTAATTTTCTCTTCTTTTTTTTCTCTCCTCTCTATCTTTTTTTTTATTCAAACAAGTGCTATTACCGATGTTCAACCCCGAAGCCTAATACTAAGCGGAAAACAAAATAAATAAACTGCATAAAACGAAGCTTTACTTATCTTTAACTAGCTTACATTAATTATGTAATGGAGCTCAAAAATTTAAGTATGAGCTGTTGAAGATTCTGCTATGAGGTGCAAAAGACCGAGGTCACAATCTACTTATCATTCATTCATATGGTTTTGGATACCCACTTTGTTACGACTGAGTGAGCCTGATAAGGGTCACTGTCACCCAGGATCATCCCCCTCTTTTGTTATCATTTATTGAAATTGACAAGGTATTAGTTAATACATCAAGTAAATTAACTAACAGAGGAAATACATAAAAAGACATGAAGAGAAAATGCCCATTAGCAGCACTCCAATAGGTAATCTAAACTAGATGGTCTCGAGGCCATCTTCTTTTCAGAGGCCTCGGAGGATTGTCAGGAATGGGAGAGGAAGCATGAGGATTGAAACTGGTGGGTTAAAGTGGGAGTGTAGTTTGTCATAGAATAATTGATACCTCGTAGGGGACAAATCAGCAACTTATGGGACATTAAAGTCTTTATGGATGAGTTTGTTGGTGACAAAGTAAGAAGCAATGAGGATTTTTCGAAGGATTTTGGATTGTAAGGATTGAATACGTGAAGATTGTGATGATATAGTAGATCCCCATAGCTCAACTCCGTACGTCCAGAAAGGCCTTATGATGATGATATAAATGAGCCCTTTGTAATACTTGGCTGAAAACAAAACAAACTGCAAAAAACAAAGCTTTACTTATCCTTAATTAGCTTACATTTATTGTGTAATTGAGCTCAAAATTTTAAACATGAGCCATTGAGCTGTTGAAGCTTCTGCTATGAGGTTTAAATTGCCGAGATCATAATCAACTTCCCATTTATTCGTATGTTTTTGGACACCCACTTTGTTACGACTGAGCGAGCCCAGTAAGGGTCTCTTTCACCAAGGATTACCCCTGAAATGACAAAATACAAAAATATGCTGCGACATCCGGACTTCAGCCCAGAACTTGGAGATATGTAATTAGTTCCTTATCCATTAACCCTCCGGGTCTCATGGGGACTATATTTAACATTAAAAAAATATTCATAAAGTTGATATATTGTTTGTTTGTTTAAATGCGTTCATTATTTATTAAATTAAAAATAAAATAGATTTAAAAAAACATACAAGTAGATCCAACTGGAAATTTGCAATCCAGGGTTATATTCCTAGAGATACTTTCTAAAAACTCAAACCACTAAGCCCATGCACACATTTGTCTACATGCAGGTGTTAACTGAAATGCTTATTTACATAATAATTTGCAGTTTGCCGTAGACTCCAGCACTGTCTATTGATCGTCATCCGTGAAATTAGCTGAAATCAAAAACAATAAAGAAATAAATCATAAGGTATACGGTATCACTATGGGATATTTTACTTCTTTAAATTTATATTTTTTGACTTTATCATCATTATTTTGTATATATTATATGAATGTGTACTACATCTCTATTACTACTGTTCATTATGTAACAAACTGTAATATTTCTCAATGAATAAAAAAAAAAAAAAAAAAAAAAATATATTTAATTGTTAATTAGGGGTTGTTAAACATGCCATTTTTCATTTTTATCTTTATTACTTTTTCTTTATAACGTAATAAAGCCACAGTACATCATAAAATTTTGTAAAAAAGGCCTTATCATTCTGTTTGAATGCATGGTGTAAAAATAAAAAATAAACAATTTTAAGAAAATATTTTGGCATATATCTATCCACCTAATTTATTTAGGATATCTAAAGAATGAAATCATAAGTAAATATCAATAAGAATAATCTAGAAAACCTCACTAAAAAGGTAAAAATCCATAGGGAAAATATTCTCAAAACAAATAATACGCCAAATGCAGTAATTAGTAGACTGATAAAAGTTGAATAGATAAGATATTTTAATTAATATTCGCGTTCCTGGTAAGTTATTATTAACTATAAGAGGGCTCTAAAACAAAAACACTTGGAATAATCGAGTTCCAACTGCCTTTCCTTATATGATATAATTAAATTTAATTAAAAACCAAGGCAAACTAATGACACTGTAAAACATTTTGAGATTTTGTTGTTATGATGTTGAATTTTGATTCATTAGATCTGTTTATATATTTTTCTTATAATTATACTTTCAATTGCATATATATATATATATATATATATATATAATGTATAGTAAGGGAATGTTTAGAGATCGTGAAAATTTGCAAATTCGAGTGCTCACCGGATATTTATCCGTTTTATTTATATTTGAATACATATCACTAATGAACCTTTGTAATTGACAAAAAAAATAAAAATAAAAAATACCCCTCCCCCCTTAATTAAAAAAAACTGTTTTTTCCTATTCATAAATAACTAAATACCTTAAAGTGCTGATTCAAAGAGAATTAAATTTTCTACAAAATAATAATCATTGAAATTATTTGAGAACTAACAGAAATATAGCGTTTTGAAATTAGTAGTGATGTTTTCCTTTGAATTATTTATTGCTTTTCATATTTGTTAATTGCCTATAAACAGTAATACCCTGATATAATAATTTGGAAATAATGAACAATTATGCAATAATTTGCAGGATTTTAGATATTTACTTTCATACTTCACTTCTTTTATTTCACTCGAAATATATTGAGCTATTTCAAAAAAACTTTCTCTGAATCAGTTAAGTTTTAGTATAGCAAATTACAGCAAGCGTTTTGTCAATAACTGAGTAGCCAGAATGCTTCAGTTGCAATGCTCAGGGGCAGACGAGAGCTGAGGTCTGGATTCCGTCAGCGGATTTACGGTCCAACTTGCCCAATATCCTCTACTATAAATATCGCCTTCCGTTGCAGGTGAAAAATCACGAAGTGATCTCCAGAGTTCCAGGAGTTATCGTTGCCGCTGGAGCCGTATAGCTGGCTAATAAGAGACTGTTCCTCTTCTTCGGATGTCGCTGTAGTGATTTAGCTCAGAACCTTCGAACTGTGAACACTTTGGTAGCTTGTAAATTGCGGCTGAGTATTTATCCCAACTTTTGTGCTTGTAACATGTTTTAACTTGGGATAGAATATTGGGTCTTCTTCATTTTAGGCAACCTGTTAATAAGATATGATAACGGTTATTTTATTAAATTAAACAGTGATTTATCAATATTTTATATAAGTTTATTATCGCAGTGTGAGTTGGTGTATAAAGTATCTGTGCTCTGTATTTTAAAAATTAATCTGTTAGAATCATATTCAGTTTTGAAGTCATATAAAATAGCTATAAAACTTTTACAAAAAACCGTAAACTTTTTATATATACTTTTTTATGTATTTGTAAAACTTTTTAAAATACATTGGAAAATGAAATGCAGAGAAAGACACTACTTGAAAATAATTTACCGTAAGAAACGCGTTCCGATTTGGAGATGCAGAAGAAAGGGATGTAACCAATCCCAAAAACTAGGAATCATAATATTTTCTGACATAATATCTTTTTGGCATAGCATATTCTTCTGGAAGTCGTACAAGGATCTTAAAAAATCTGGTGCTGGCAACACACGACTTTCACCTATCTCCGTTTTAAAAATCGATTGAAGAATTTTCAAATACAGTGAAAAATTTGTAAAACTATTAAAGAATTGATTAAATTGAATTTCTATAGAAACATGTGTTTTATTAAAAAAAAACAATTATATTATCATCTAAAATAATCAGTTAGTTTTATCGGATTTTTATCAATCTTTATCAACTTTTACAAGCTTGTGTATTAGTTAATATTATTTCTAAAATCTTTAGCTCTCCAACGGTATATTACACATGTATATTACTGTTCTAATGTTCAAAAACAAAAAAATGCATTAAAAAATATTATTTTAGTTTTTTCCTTTAGTTGGGTATCGAATTCGTTCAATATATATATTTACCTGTTTTGCATCAGTGGTAACAAGATAATATACTTATTTTTATAGAATCTACAAAATTAAAGGTTAATCATGCTACTAAGATGATGTTCTATTTATATATATATATATATATATATATATATATATATATATATATATATATATATATATATATATATTTTTATTTTTAATTAATATAATTGAAGGTAGTTTAGAAGAAAAAAATTAAAAATATCGGCATTTAAGCCCTGTCAAACTATTCTATTCAGAATAAAACCTACATGATATTAAACCCTATTAAATTTTACATCGATATAGAGAGTTTAATCAAAATCATCGGAACCGTTTTCGAGAAAATCATAAAAAGGTGCAATATGCATGGTATAAAGTTGCTCTTCTGGTAAGCTCATTTTGATAAAAAAAGGTTTTGTAACGAGTTACCACACACACAGATCTTTTTGCGGGACTTGGTTATTTGGACTCAGGGGACCCTAAAATGTGTATTTCCGTTGAAAACTGGGATTCGAAAATTTTCAAGATCGAAATACTTTCCCTTACTAAGTATATATAGTCAAAGCGTAAATACCATATTTATCGTTCGGAAAAATATGGTAATATCTAAACTACTTCATTAAAACTTCTTTCATTCGATTTTCTGGATCTCCAGGCGGAATTAAGTAGTTCTCTACAACCTTTTAACATTTATTATTGAAACTAAATGTTTTTCCTTCACTTAGGACTGTTACGAGTTGAATATGATTTGGGCCGGCAACATTTGACACGAGGTTTGTAAAGCAATAATCCCCCAACACATGTGGCAATCACGGATTCATTATTTTTTACTTCATCTTTCTATTGGTCCTAACACATTTAGAAATTTGTACTCTCTTACAAATTATTACATTTTCTTTACTAAAAATCCTATACTGACATTAATGGTTAATATTAATCAGTTAAAGTATATTGTGATCTTATGCAACGAATTCGATTTTAGATTGCATTTATTGCGCTTCCAACGGGAATGATTTTCAACTCCTGCTCTCAGAGGCCACCAGCGCCGCGTTGCATCGTATCCAAATGATATTTATGGAAGGCAGACGGGGACACGAAATGAGCTTGTATCGGAAAAGTTACAAATGACCGGACTGAGACAGTAATGCGATCCTCTGCGGATTTATGGGCGGGTAAAGAATAGCCCGCCAATGGCGATTTATCATAACGTTTCCAATGCTAAACTGCCCGGGCTGGAATTAGGTGCATTCATGTGATCGGCCGGTGATAGGGCGCTCCAGCGCTCCAGTAAATCAGTTGCCGGAGATAAGGCAGGTGTTGTAGATCGATGACACCCGCTCCGCTCTTGTTCACTCCATATTGGACTGATGTTGAGCCTTCGATGCCGTTGGTCGCCCGGTTTCTCACTCCTCTGGGTTTTCCAAACCACCGATGAAAGGTCTAACATATACCTCTATTATACTATATGGTTAGATGGAATGAGTAATGTTTGGTGAATGCTAATGCTCAGCATCACTACGTATCAGTTTCATGTAAGGTCAACATAAAATTGCATTTTGACCATCATAATCCTAAAATTCAATGTCAAAATTAAAACAATGCAAAGACTATTTCATGTAAAAAATTATGACCGATATTGTATTGCTACAAGATTATAAGCCAAAGATCTAATTCTTTTATATATCAGAAAATATATAACCAGTCCATGAATGGTTTAAATTCATAAAATAACAAAAATGAAAACAAGTCTCGCATCAATATTCTAGAAAAACGGTTAATCAAGTTTCTATAATTAACACACCAAGTCTCATACAAAAAATGATCATACAGCAATGGTTGAACTCCTCTTAAAACGGAATAACCACCAATAAAAACATATACAGGTGATGGCTAATTTTAAATACATTTACTAAAATTCATTAAGTATGTTGAACACTTCACCTTCAAAGAAAAAGTTCCTTCTTGGTATAAACGTTGTTTAGTAGTAATGAAGGGACTTAGAATTTTGTATGTATATTAGCTATTATGTAATGTAGTAAGGTTAATAAATGTTCACAAGAAGATGTATATATATATATATATATATATATATATATTACTATTCTTACGTTTAAAAAAAAGAGAAAAAAAATATGTTTTATCTTTTTTTCTTTAGTTGGATATCAAATTTGTTAAACTCATATATTTATTCGTTTCTTATCAAATTATTATTAACAACAATGGTCTACTTTTATCTGCTTTTTATCTCTATCCATTACCTTATACGAGTTCGTATATCAGATCACCTTTTTTCTAAAATATTTAGCTTCCCATGATTAAAAAAATAAATATTATAGATTTATTTTTGCTTTTTCCCTTTAGTTAGTTATCAAATTCGTTTATTTTTATACTTAGCTGTTCTTAAATGCTCACAAGACGGTATGGTTATTTTTGTCAAATATACATTTTTTTTCGTTTAAGCCTTGTCTTACTATACTATTATGCATGATATTAAAGACCATTAAATTTTCAAGTGAACTTGATTAAATTTTTCTCAGGCGTATACAATTCTACAATATAAAATTTCACATACACAGCCCTTTATGCTATAATTGGTCGATTCGAGTTTAGGGAGCGCTAAAACTTGTATTTCTGGTAAAAATTTGAGTTAGAAACTTTTCACGACCGCAAGTATATGCCTTATTATATATTTTATATATAAGTAAGCGAAAGTAAAAAGTGAAGTATAATGGGAAAGATATTTTTCGAGCATTTGGTTTTTGGAAATGCCGAAATTAGTGCCAGCGGGGCCTGCTTGGTCAATTAAACATTGTCGACAATGGCAACTGAATATTCGGGCAAATGCGTTTTGTATAAAATACAATGTCAAGAGGATTGTGTAGAATAAGGAGTAAAATATTTAAAAAAATTAATTTTACTTTATTAAAAATCGTAAATTTAGTTGAAGGTATGTATTAAATGAACATATATTTTCAATATTACTGAATAATCAAAATGGTATACAATATATCTTCAAACTCGTTTATTTGAGGCTTATCTTTTTTGAAGTAAGCGTATGAGAAGGCGTCTGTGGAGTTGTATTGATGGGCGAAGTACTCGTCTGCCTTTTTCTTCAAGAGCTTTGACAGAGCCTGAGTCACCTGCGGACCTCGGGGCGACACTGAGCCATCGGCTTCTTGCACATTACAGTTGTAGAGGATCACCGTTTCCGGTTTGATGGTTACGCCTGTGCTGTTATTGACACTGAATTGAAGGAGCAGGTCACACTTGTTCAGCATCAAGCTAACTCCACTACTATAATCAGGTCAGATGTATTAGTTTTATCAAAAAAAAACAAAAAACATTATATAAAATTTAAGTTTAAAAAGAAACAACAACTGAAATATGGTAATTACTATAATCATAAGGTATTTAAAAAATTAATAATAAAATGTTAAACATTATTTATGTAAAATGTTTCGGAATCTTGAATGGGAGAATGTTGGTATAAGGGTGAATGGTAAATGGTTGAGCAATTTACGTTTTGCTGATGACATCGTGCTCTTTGCCAAAAACAGTCGACAATTGAAGGGAATGATTATACAACTTTTAATGTTGTGCGAACAAGTCGGTTTATACCTAAACTACAACAAAACCAAAATAAAGTCAAATAGGGAGCCAAAAGAAATAAAAATAAATAAATACACCTTAGAATATGTAGACGAATATGTGTGTCTAGGCCAGCTGGTGTCCTTCTCGGATAGAGCAACAAAAGAAGTACAGAGAAGAATCGCAATGGGATGGAACAAGTATTCGTCACTGCGGCACATAATGAGGAGATTTAGATGTAGATCTTAAAAGACAGACCTTTGATAGCTGTCTCCTCCCAGTAGTGACATATGATTCTCAAACTTAGTCGTTAACTAAGGCCCTCGAGAGAAAAATCCAAGTGTGGCAGAACAGTATTGAGAGGAGTATTATGAAGGTAAAGAAAAGAGAAAAAATAAGATGCACTAAACTAAGGAAAGAAACAGGCCTCAAAGATACAATTTTACAGTTAAGAAAAATTAAATGGAAATGGACTGGTCACCTCTTACGTATTAGCGATGTTAGGTGGTCAAAAATAACAACCGGGTGGACGCCATATGACCTAAAAAGGAAGAGAGGCCGACCTCGCACAGAGATGGTGCGATGTATTCAGGCTGACGATGGGACCCCTCTGGTGGAGAGACGCTAAAGACAGAGTTATATGGAAAAAGAAGTGGACAGAGCTCACGGACCCCGCTTCTCAACAGGGCTAGACACCCAGAGAAGTGCTGACTACTACTCCCTCACAGGAAGGCCTGTGCAGGAAGCAAGACCTAGAAGAAGTGTATAATAGTGTATGTGTGTGTCCATGTAGATATGCATGCTATTTTATATTAGTAGTTATAAAAAAAACAAAAAAAAAAACATTGTACATATGTAACTGCTTATTTTGCATAATAAAGGCTATTTCATTTCATTTCATTTCATTTCTATAATAAAATAGTCAAAGTCTAATATAGAATCGGAGTATGTAATCATTCTTCACAACATTTTTATCGAAATGCACAACGTATTTGGCGATCTTTAGGTGCGAAAACGTTTTTTTTTTTTATAAACATTTAAAAGAGTACATATGTTTTGATCGAAATGTAAAATTATGATTTCCTTAATAGAACCATTATCAGAATAAATAATATTTAATACATAACAACAAAATATTGTTTAATTATAATAAATTAATTTATAAGATATAAACGTTAATAAAAAATCACAATATATGATTAGAAAAATGTTAAATTCTTTAAAAAAACAAAAAGACAACATGAAATATAATCAAATAAAAAAAGGAAATGGAAAAAGTAGATATAACCGTGTACATCAGTTTTTAATGCTTACTAAAAATAATAAAAGTTTATTTCATAAATCTAAATAATTTACTGATTCAATTTTTAAAAAATGCAAGAAAATACTAAAGGTGAGTTGGTAATTCCACCCAGAAGCCTTACATTAACAATTTTTAAATGTTATATATATTCTAAGAATGACCATATAAAGGAAATCATAATTGTACATTTCTGAAAAAGATGTTTTTTGCCTATAATTACAACCTATAATCCTTTATAAAAAATGACCGTTTTATAAAATTCCATATTTTTTTAAAACACTGTAAATACCTTAGTCCTATAAAAAAAAAAAAAAAAAAAAAAAAGGGTGAGTTTAGTTATTAAAGTAGAAACAGAAATGACAGTGTCCTACAAAACTCTGGTAATTTTAAAGTGTTTCCAGGAAAATAAAAATTGTCTGTGTTAAATCAACTTGTGATTATTATTAAATATAATGAAAGCTTAAGTCTTCATGTATGCGTGCTTTTTAAATTTTAATGTATTTTTGTTATTTCGTAATTACGATATAATATATATTACGGATTTTGTTATTATATTTGATTTGTATCGAATTAAATAAATTTATATTTTGTACATATTTTACGAATGAGTTATGTGCACTATTATCACTATCCTTATTGAGACATTTTTCAATATTACTGGATAAAGTTTTTTGACTTGAAAAAAATAAAATAAGGAAGAACAGTTTTTCTCCAAAATGATTCACTCACGAAATCATTATTTTCTATTGTAAAGCTGGAATCGAACGAGTATATATATATGTTAGAAAAAAAGTATTCAATAACTTGGAACCATCCTAAAACGTTTTCACGAAAATCCCCCTAAATAAGTAAAATTAATTTGGACTTATTTATCAAAAAATGTTGACCGAGACGTGAGACTTATATTTCAGACTACACAAACTTAACATGTGTAATTATTTAATAATAAAGACTTATCCTTGCCAAACCAACGGATCTGCTAAAAAAGAACGCACAAGGAAAAAGCTACCGATTTAATTCAAATTTTCTATACTAATAACAAACCCATCACCCTGAATTTGAAACCAAACCCAGATAGATATTCCGGCAACAAACTTGAATGAAACACAAAGAATTTCGCGAAAAACGTTTTGATGTGATTCGGCGGAAGCATGAAAAAATTGAATGAGGGTCCTCCTAATCTATCACCGAATTCTCGAGTCTGTTGTGAGAAGGCTCCACCTCTGGATGCATTTTAGGAATATTACATCTATCTTATTTAATATTTAAAGGTGCAAAAAAAAATCCTATCTATACCCTTACTTTTTAATGCTATCTATAGTTATTCCATATCTGATGGTGAGCTGCATCGTGCAAAGCTTGGTGTTAATATCAGGATATGATATCTGACCGTTATAAGCGAGATTGATCGGTCCGCTAAGTCCTACCTGTCAAACAATATTTACATAGTTATTATTTAAATAAATGGTAGATATGACAATCTTATAATTAAAGTTATATCGCTAAAAGATCTGGTGCAGGCGACACAACAGTTTCATTTACCACGGTTGTTAAAATCAATTTAATAACGACCAAAATTTTTATTTTTTTAATCTTGATATATCTTTATTCACACCTGTTAGAAGCTATCTGACAATCAGCAAATGTGCTGTACAAATGTAAGATCATGCATGGTAGGCATGGGAAAGGAAAGTGCCTAACAGCACCCCTTCCTATGCTTTAATTTGGGATGCTAGGTTGATTTCCCCCGTTTTTTTTTCCAGATTTTTCACTGATTATTCGCTCCTATTGGTTGCAGCGTGATGTTATATAGCCTAAAGCCTTCCTCGATAAATCGAATATCCTACCCAAAAACAATTTTTCAATTTGAACCAGTAGTTTCTGAGATTAGCGCGTTCAAACAAACAAACTCTTCAGCTTTATAATATTAGTATAGATAGGTTTATTATATAATTATTAGTACTGACACTCGGTCGAAGGATGACTTGGGGCCCACCAAAAGACAGACTCTCAACAACCGACTGAAAGTAGTATACCCTCTTTTATCTGAATCATCAAAATTAAACGTTTTAGGGACCCCTGAATCCAACTAACCAAGTCCCGCAAAAAGGTCTGTGTGTGTGCCCCCGGAGGAAACGGTAAGTCCTATGAAACTGAAAGTTCATATTTAAGACAAATATACGCCCGACACGTTACAAAACCTTTTTCATCAAAATGAGTTCACCAGAAGGGCAAATTTATACCTTGCATTTTGCACTATTTTTCGATTTTCTCGAAAACGGTTCCGACGATTTTGATTAAACTCGCTATATCGATGTAAAATTTAATAATCTTAAACGACATGTAGGTTTCATTCTGATTAAAATGGTCTGATAGAGCTTAAATGCCGATATTTTAAATTTTCTTCCCTTAAAGTGCCTTTAATTGTGTAGATTCTATAAAATAACCAAATTATCTTGTTAGCATTGATAACTAACAGCTCAATATCCAAGTTGAGCAAATTTGATAAAAAACTAAAAGAGAAAGCTGAAATTTTTTTTTTTTGTTTATGCATTTTTTTATTTTGAACATAGCAACAGTAATATACCGTTGGAAAGCTAAAGATTTTAGAAAAAAAAAAAAATTATCTAATAAACAAGAGCTTGTAAAAGTTAACGAAGTGTGATGAAAAGCAGATAGAACTAATTATTTTAGATACCTCTCCTCTCTCTCGACTCGTGACAATTCCCTTTGGAATGTCACGAAGAGAATCCTAAAATCCCACACCATTTCCCATCCTCTCCGGCGCTGTGATAGTTCCTGGGCTGCTTCTGACAAGGATAAGGCCGAGGAATTCGCACAGCACCTTTCCAAAGTTTTTACTCCTCATCCAGAACTTAATCCTACCCATACGGCGGCAGTTGAAGAGTTCCTTATATCACCAATACCGCTTTCCTTACCACCTAAAGCAGTTAATCCCTCTGAGGTCAGATATCTTCTTAAAAAGCTTCCTCTCCGTAAATCCCCTGGATACGATCTCCTTACTCCTCAAATCTTAAGACAACTTCCACCTAAAGCCATTACATTCCTTACATATCTCTATAACTGTATCCTACGCACTACCTATTTTCCTCTCTTATGGAAACATTCAACTATCATCCTTTTCCTAAAACCAGGCAAACCTTCTAACAACACGTCATCTTACAGACCTATCAGCCTACTTCCGATCCTCTCAAAAATTTTCGAAAAGCTCCTACTAAAACGAATCCTAGCCAAATTTCAAAATTTTCCTTCACATCAGTTCGGATTTCGTCCTCAACATTCCACGGTTCAGCAAGGACTCCGAGTTGTGGACCACATTTCCTCTGCCCTTGAGTGCAAGGAGTATTGTTCGGGTGCCTTTCTGGACATATCTCAAGCTTTCGACCGGGTGTGGCACCCGGGATTGCTCTTTAAGCTCAAAACCCATTTACCCCAATCCTTATACCTAGTCCTCCGATCCTATCTATCAAACCGCTCCTTCCGAGTTCGCTGTGGCTCAGAATTTTCCAAACATTATATTGTTGAGGCTGGTGTTCCTCAAGGCAGCGTCTTGGGACCCGTCCTCTACATCCTCTACACCGCCGATATCCCTACCGATCCCGATACCTTTCTGGCAACATTTGCTGATGATACCGCCATTTTGTCATCCAATTCCGATCCTGAAGTAGCATCGATTAATTTACAAAATCACCTTTCCCTTGTCGAAGACTGGTGTAACGCTTGGCGTATTAAGGTGAACGAAAACAAGTGCTCACACGTCACATTCACTCTTCGACGCAAATCCTGTCCAACGGTTTATTTAAATTCCCTACCGCTTCCTTCCTCTGACACAGTCCGGTATCTTGGCTTTTTACTAGACAAAAGACTGACGTGGAACCCACACACAAGACTTAAAAGAAAAGAACTTAACCGCAGATTCGGCCAGTTATACAGACTACTAAATAGAAAATCTCATCTTACAGTTGACAACAAATTACTAATATACAAGACAGTACTGAAACCAATATGGACCTACGGACTTGAACTGTGGGGGACAGCTAAACATTCTAACATCAAACGCATCCAATCCTTCCAATCCAAAGTTCTCCGAACAATAGTTAATGCTCCTTATTACGTTACCAACTCTACCCTACACCACGACCTTAAAATTCCATTTATTTTAGACCTGGTACCATCCAAATTTTCCAAATTTCATCAGAACCTTAGTCATCATCCTAACCCTCTAGCACAATCCCTATCCAGTACCACCCATCCCTATAATCCTCCTCGAAGATTGAAACGGCAGTGGCCGCGAGACGTATTGTAAACGTTTAAATTGGAGTTCTGACACTGGTCAGATCCTCCACTCATGTAATGTATGTTTGTGGCTATTACGCCCTAGTTCGGCCTCCACTGATTCACACCAGTGACGCGGCTGAGAGCGAGGGTCTAGGATCTTTTGGATTCCGCTTTTTCCTCCACAAGTGGGGGGAAAAGCCCAGTCTGGGGTCCCTCTATAGCACTTGTATATTTTGTATATAGTTATGTTTGTTTGAATGATGTTTGTTTATCTGCAAACTTTTATTTATCTCAATTATAGGTTAATGTTTTGTTTTGTTTTGTTTTTATATTTATTATTATTTAATTCTATATATATCATTTATTTGTATTTATCTCAGTTATAGGTTGTTGTTTGTTTTCTTATTTTGTATATATATTATATTTTATTTGTTTGACTTTATCATTGTATATATTGTGTGAATGGGATCATATATCACTATTACTAATGTTCATATAGAAACAAATTGTAATATGTCTCAATAAAATAAAATAAAAAAATTATTTTAGATAATAATACAATAGATTTTTTAACAAAACACATGTTTCTATATAAATTCAATTTAATTAATCCTTTAATAGTTTCACGTATTTTTATTTTTCAAGTGTATTTGGAAATTCATTCATTGATTTTATAAATGGAGGTAATTGAAAGTCGTGTGTTTCCCGCACCAGATTTTTTTACTTTCACTTACCTATATATGAAATATATAGTAAGGGAAAGTATTGCGATGGTGAAAATTTTCGAATTCCAGTCTCCGACGGAAATACACGTGTTAGGGTCTACTGAGTCCAAATTACCAAGTCCTGCAAAAAGGTCTGTGTGTGTGTGTGTGTGTGTGTGTGGTCTGTGTGTGTGTGTGTGTGTGTGTGTGTGTGGTAACTCCCGGACGATATCGAAAAGTCCTATGAAACTGAAATTTCATATTTAAGACAACTATACGTTCCGGATGTTAACGAATCTTTTTCATCAAAGTCAGCTGACCGGAAGATCTACTTTATACCATGCTTTTAGCACCTTTTTACGATTTTCTCTAAAACGGCTCTAACGATTTTGATAAAACTCCCTATTTCGATTTAAAATTTAATGGGTTTAAATATCATGTTGGTTTCATTCTGATTAAATTAGTCTGATAGGGCTTAAATGCCGATATTTTAAATTTTCTTTCTCTAAATTACCTTTAATTTTACAAATTCCAAAAAAATTGGAACTTCTTCTCATTAGTATTGATAAATAACGAGTAAATACGCAAGTTGAGCGAATTTGATAAACAGCTAAGGGAGAAAAGGGCAAACATATTTTTTGATGTAATATTTGTGTCTTTGAACACAAGAATAGTAATATAGATGTATAATATACCGTTGGATAGCTAAAGATTTTAGAAAAAATATTATCTAATATACGGAATTTTAATGGTTAATGGAGAGTGATGAAAAGCCGAAAAAACTAACTTATTATTTCACATAATAATATGATAGATAATTTAATGAAACACATGTTTATATTGAAATTCAAAATAATTGATTCTTTAACAATTTATTTGTATCTTTAAATGTATTTGAAAATCCTCACATTGATTTAACAACGAGGGTAAGTGAATGTGGTGTGTTGCGCCTACCATACTTCTTTATTATAGATCACATGTTTTTCTTAAATCATTAACTTGTCAACGATATAATTTACATCTTTATTACTATTTTTATATTTTAAAACAAAAAAAGTGTATACAAACTATTTTTGTTTTCTTTTATTTGGATACTGATTTTTTTTTTTTTCGATTAAGATTTTTATTTTTCATGAGTTTAAAAGTGGCTATAAGCCTCAGATTTTGTACATGTAGTGGTATTGCAACAATTACATGTTACTCTAGAGGTATTTACAAGTGGGGCTAGTGATACAAGTGCACAAGTTTACTTAATGGCCTAATTTATTATTAAAACAGTAACAAAATATGAAAACAAAAACCTACAAAATAAAAAAACAATTAAAGTAAAAAACTAAACAAATTAAAGTACAGAGCAAAAAATAATAATAACCTTTTGTTGTATGCAAATATCTTAAACTAATAAATATATAATATATATATGCATTAACTGCGTAAAATATTTGGTCCGAAGAGAGATGAGGCCACTGGGGAGTTTAGATGGTTGCACAACGCGGAATTGCGGAGTTTGTATCCTGTGAATATAATTGAGTTGATAGCATCGCGGAGACTCAAATGGGCGCGTAAAGTTGTTGGGCTTAGTGAGGAACGGGTTCCGAGAATGTTGGTATTCGCTGAACGGACTGGTAGGCGTCCGAAAGGTAGGCCGATGCGTCGATGGGAGGATTGCATTAAGGCTGATCTCGGGGGCTTGGGCTTGACCGGTGAACATTGGACGAGTCTGTGCAGGCGAAGTTTGGTGGTATCGGCATCGGACCTTCGGGTTCGGTAAGCCTATTATTATTATTATATATGCATTATTATTCTGTTTTTTTATTACTTTTCAGAATTAATATAGTGAAACGTGTTTAGTACGTTTATGTGTGTATCGTTTTAGAGTGTTGTTGTAGTAATCATCTATTTTTTTGAACGAGTGGGTTGTCGCAAGTAGAAGTAAGAGAAAAAAAATGTTTGTGCCATCGAGTACGTATAGTTTTTGATCGACGGGATTGTATATCCGATCACATAGCTTTAATTCGTGTGTAACGGGCATAATTATTTACGATTGCATGCATGTGTTCTGTACTACTTGCATTTTCCTGTGATTGGAGTCGCAAGTGTGACTCTGGGACAGAATAGTTCAATATCGGACGGATGACAGCTTTACATAGAATAAGTTTGAGATACTGAATTCGTTCAACTTGCGTATTTAGCCGTTTTTTTTTTTTTTTTTATCAATGCTCATATAATAATATGTTTTAATTATCCATTAAACTTTACATCAATATAGTGAGTTTAATTTAAATCAGTAAAGATTTTTTTGAAAAAAAAATGTGTAAATGCATAATCCACTGTATGAATAGCCCTTCTGATCAACTGATTTTGGTGAAAAAAATTGTGTAACATATGGTATTTCATAGTAGTTTTAAATATGAAATTTCTGTTTCCTACGACTTTTGGTTTTCGTGTTAGACTTACCTCACACATACACTCACACAAAAACATTTTCACGCGACTTGATTATTTAAATGTAGGTGACCTTAAGAACTGTAACCGTTGAAAACTGGAATTTAAAAATGTTCATAACAGTAATACTTTCTGTTTCTATATATTTCGTACACGTGCAAGTGAAAGTAAAAAGTAAGAGGGTATCACATATAGTTATATTCTATATTTCTATACTACCTTTACTCTTCCATTCAAATTTCCTCCAACATCCTGCATATCGTCTTCAAAATATAAGTGTGGCGTAACGTCGCTACCGAAATTAAAATGGAAGAGGTTATTGAAAAATCCCACCATTTCCACGAATTCGAATGGCTTGGCTTCTCCACCGATGGCAAGTAAACCGAAACCAAGAAACAGTATCCAGAACATGATTGCTAACTGACTGAGATTCGCTCCCACTTTTCAAAAACCTTCTTGCGTTTATCTGATGATCAGTTACACTGTTCTGATAAGTGCCAACTCTGATAATTCATTCGATTCAAGAGTATATTGAGTGGGATTCTATAAATTAATAATTTCTTGTATCATTTTACTCAATAAATGCATTTGATATTGATAGAAATTAAACCACAATTAAACTGCATTAGATAGATTTATTATTGAAAATGATGGGCCAAAACGGTTTTTAAATCAATTATTCAACTATACAATATACGATATAACTATCATATCAAAACTTCTCAATAATACCCAAGCCTCACAGACGTTACACTACCTGACACAACTCTGTAAGTGGTGCAATCTTAAAAAAAATCCAGTTAACTAGGACAAATCCTAACATATTACATTCACTCTTTGACGAGACGTGCCCTACAGTATATCTTGCCAACATCCAAATTTCACAAAGAGACAGAATAATATATCTGAGTTTGACAATCGACAGAAGAATGATTTAGGGTGAATGAATTAGGGACAGATAACGCTAAACAAATGGCTAAAACGTTAACACTCACTATTCTCATGACGTTTAAAATTATAACCTCAACAAAAATTGAAAACTTACTTACTGAAGAACAACTTACAAGGACGTACCAACTTATTAATACAAATGGTCACTACTAACATGCCACATAACACTCGCAGTAGGATGAAAACAAGTTGGATGAGGGACCTCCTCTAACAATGATGCGTAATATGAATCACACCAGGAAGAGGTATTTGCTTGTAGTATTATTATATATAGTTGTAAATCTCAATACAAATATTTTTTTAAATATAGCATTTCCAAGTCAAATTCAACCTTTTCCAAGTCAAATTCAACCTTTTCCATGTCAAATTCAACCTTTTCCAAGTCAAATTCAACCTTTTCCAAGTCAAATTCAACCTTTTCCAAGTCAAATTCAACCTTTTCCAAGTCAAATTCAACCTTTTCCAAGTCAAATTCAACCTTTTACAAGTCAAATTCAACCTTTTCCAAGTCGAATTCAACCTTTTCCATTTCAAATTCAACCATTTTCGATTTCAATAAAATAATAAAAATCAAATTAACATGATTTTATGTTTTAATGGTTATTTTAATTACACCTTGTGTTTTTAACCCTTGTGGCTTGTTAAATGTTCCCAGGGGCCTTTCTACATATAATTAGTCACGAATATAATAATAAGTATAACCGATACTTTAATTTTAAGACATTTGCGATTCAAGGTCTGGTAGTCGCATTAGCTGGATTCGTTTTATTTAAGTTTTATAATCGCGGGCGAAAATATTATCAATAGAGGATTATTTTAAATTTTTCGTATTTATTGGATAGTAGGCTCAGTTGCTGCGTTACGGGGGTTTCTTTCCCGACCAATCTATTAATTACTCGTGCGCTCGCTCAAATATGGGTTTATTATAACTTTTTCGTATTGATAGGATACTAGGCTCAGTTGCTGCGTTACGGGGGGGTTCTTTCCCGACCATTCTATTAATTATTCGTACGCTCGCTCAAATATGGGTTTATTATAACTTTTTCGTATTTATTCGCTGTTAGGCTCAGTTGATGCGTTGCGGAGGTTGCTATCGCAATTATTCAATTTATTTTAAGTGCTCTCGCTCAAGAAGAGGTTTATTTTAACTTGTTCGTATTCACTGCATACTAGGCATAGTCGCTGCGTAACCAAGGACTCGTTACAGATTATAATATTAATTTTAATTGCGCTAACTCAGGTAGAGGTTTATCAAATAAGAATGTACTTATAAAATCAAACTCCAAAATATTAACCAAAAAGATAACTTACTATCCTGAAAAAAAAGATAAGCGGTAACCCAATACATGAAAAGTTACAAAAAACACAAAATAAACATACATTAGACCAACTGACTAAAAAAACATTAACACATTCACTAACAAAACTCCCGAAACACAAATACAGAAATTATCATAGAAAAGAAACACGAATTTATAATAAACCCATAATTAAGCGAGCGCGATAACAATTAATAGTGTAATCGGTAACGAACCTTTGGAAACGCAGCTACTGAGCCTTGTATCCAATAAATACGAAAAAGTTATAATAAACCCATATTTGAGCGAGCGCTATTGAAATTAATAGTGTAGTCGGTAACGAACCTTTGGCAACGCAGCTACTGAGCCTTGTATCCAATAAATACGAAAAAGTTATAATAAACCCATATTTGAGCGAGCGCGATTACAATTAATAGTGTAGTCGGTAACGAACCTTTGGGAACGCAGCTACTGAGCCTTGTATCCAATAAATACGAAAAAGTTATAATACACCCATATTTGAGCGAGCGCTATTTAAATTAATAGTGTAGTCGGTAACGAACCTTTGGCAACGCAGCTACTGAGCCTTGTATCCAATAAATACGAAAAAGTTATAATAAACCCATATTTGAGCGAGCGCGATTACAATTAATAGTGTAGTCGGTAACGAACCTTTGGGAACGCAGCTACTGAGCCTTGTATCCAATAAATACGAAAAAGTTATAATACACCCATATTTGAGCAAGCGCTATTGAAATTAATAGTGTAGTCGGTAACAAACCTTTGGGAACGCAACTACTGAGCCTTGTATCCAATAAATACGAAAAAGTTATAATAAACCCATATTTGAGCGAGCGCACGAATAATTAATAGACTGGTCGGGAAAGAACCCCCCGTAACGCAGCAACTGAGCCTAGTTTCCAATAAATACGAAAAAGTTATAATAAACCCATATTTGAGCGAGCGCACGAATAATTAATAGACTGGTCGGGAAAGAACCCCCCGTAACGCAGCTACTGAGCCTTGTATCCAATAAATACGAAAAAGTCATAATAAAACAATATTTCAGCGAGCGCGATTAAAATTAATAGTGTAATCGGTAACGAACCTTTGGGAACGCAGCTACTGAGTCTTGTATCCAATAAATACGAAAAAGTTATAATAAACCCATATTTGAGCGAGCGCGATTAAAATTAATAGTGTAGTCGGTAACGAACCTTTGGGAACGCAGCTACTGAGCCTTGTATCCAATAAATAGGAAAAAGTTATAATAAACCCATATTTGAGCGAGCGCTATTGAAATTAATAGTGTAGTCGGTAACGAACCTTTGGGAACGCAGCTACTGAGCCTTGTATCCAATAAATACGAAAAAGTTATAATAAACCCATATTTGAGCGAGCGCGATTAAAATTAATAGTATAATCGGTAACGAACCTTTGGGAATGCATCTGCTGAGCCTACTATCCAATAAATACGAAAAATTTAAAATAATCCTCTATTGATAATATTTTCGCCCGCGATTATAAAACTTAAATAAAACGAATCCAGCTAATGCGACTACCAGACCTTGAATCGCAAATGTCTTAAAATTAAAGTATCGGTTATACTTATTATTATATTCGTGACTAATTATATGTAGAAAGGCCCCTGGGAACATTTAACAAGCCACAAGGGTTAAAAACACAAGGTGTAATTAAAATAACCATTAAAACATAAAATCATGTTAATTTGATTTTTATTATTTTATTGAAATCGAAAATGGTTGAATTTGACTTGGAAAAGGTTGAATTTGACTTGGAAAAGGTTGAATTTGACTTGGAAAAGGTTGAATTTGACTTGGAAAAGGTTGAATTTGACTTGGAAAAGGTTGAATTTGACTTGGAAAAGGTTGAAGTTGACTTGGAAAAGGTTGAATTTGACTTGGAAAAGGTTGAATTTGACTTGGAAATGCTATATATATATATATAACATTTTTTGTTGACCCCTTTAACCAATCACTATAAGGGCAAGGACGCTCTATATCGTAAAAATAGTGAATATACATACATTCATACGTAAAAATATTGATGGCCTTTTCTCCATTTCAAATAATAATATTTAGGTGTATGTTTTATTTATTTATTACCTATTTTTATGTATCCGTATAATTTTCATATACTAATATCAATGATTGTTAACAAATGTAAAAACTTTGTTATTTAGTACTTGATATTAAATAGTTATAATCTTCAGTTCTTAAAACATAAATAGCGCTGAGTATTAATCTTATTCAATAAATTATTGTTTATACATTTATATTTTTTTTCTTAGGTTCATCAAAACTAATAACATTATTATAGTTCAAAAAAATCTGGTGCGAGCAACACACGACTTTCACTTACCTCCATTTTTAAAATAAATTAAAGAATTTTCAAATACAGTTAGATGTAAAAATGAGTGAAATCATTAAAGAATTAATTAAATGGAATTTCTATAGAAAACATGTGTTTTATTAAAAAATCGATTACCTTATTATCTAAAATAATCACTTGTATCAATTGATTGTGTATGAGATAATATTTTTTCTGAAATCTCAAGATTTCCAACGGTATATCATACATGTATAATACAGTTCTTATGTTCAAAAACAAAAAATTGCATACAAAATATATTTTTTCTGTTTTCTCCTTTAGTTGGGTATCGAATTTATTCAATTTATATATTTACCTGTTTTTCATCAGCGTTAACAAGATAATCTAGTTATTATTTTTGAATCTACAAAATTAAAGGTACTTTAGGGGAAGAAAATTTAAAATATCGGCATTTAAGCCCTGTCAGACCATTTTTATCCAAATAAAACCTACATGATATTAAAGTTCAATAAATTTTACATCGATATAGCGAGTTTAATCAAAATCGTCAGAACCGTTTTCGAGAAAATTGAAAAAACGTGCAAAATGCATGATATAAAGTGCCTGTTCTGATAAGCTCATTATGATGAAAAAAGTTTTGTCTCGTCTCGGGCGTATAGTTGTCTTAAATATGAAATTTCAGTTTCATAGGACTTACCGTTTCCACCCGGGAGTTACCACACACACACACACACACAATCACAGACCTTTTTGCGGGACTTGGTTATTTGGACTCGGGGGACCCTAAAACGTGTATTTCCGTTGAAAACTGGAATTCGAAAATTTTCACGATCGCAATACTTCCCCTTATTATATATAGTAAGTGAAAGTAAAAACGACCGCTTTCCGATATTGCAAATATATATATATATATATATATATATATAATAATAATAATAACAGGCCCGAAGGTTCGATGCCGATACCGATACTGTCTACACAGACTCGTCCAATGATCACGGTTCAAGCCCAAGTTCCCAAGATTAGCCAGCCTTAACACAATCCTCCCATCGACGCTTCGGCCTACCTTTCGGACGACTACCAGTCGGTTCAGCGAGTACAAACTTTCCCGGAAGCCGCTCCTTACCGAGCCCGACAACTTTACTCCACCATTTGAGCCTCCGCAATGCTATCAACTCGATTATATTCACAGGGTACAAGCTCCAAAATTCCGCATTTCGCAACCTTCTTAACTCTCCAGAGGCTTGATCTCTCTTCGGACCAAATATTTTACGCAGTACCTTATGTTCGAAAACCTTAAGCCGTTGTTCATCCTTCAAAGTAAGCGGCCACGTTTCACATCCGTAAAGAACCGTCGGAAGAATAATAGTTTTATAAATTCTAAACTTAAGTTTTTAGACGAAAGCCGTGAGCTGGGTAATTTAGCAACTGAATAATAAGAAGCATTTCCCGCCTTTAACTGAGACTTTATTTCCTCCTGCATTTCATTTTTTCTCGTTATCATTGAACCTAAATACTTAAATTTCTTTAATTGTTCAAAATTAATTGTTCAAAAGTATGCCTTGATATATTAATATCACCAAGATCGCCACAATTTCTGCTACTAATCATATATTTCGTCTTATCATTATTTATTTCGAGTCCTATTCCTTTACCGGTTATTATTATCGCACTTGTATTTATTTGTATAGTTTCCGTGACTTATGTATATATATATATATATATATATATATATATATATATATATATATATATATATATATAAAAGTATGAAATAGATAAAGTAATTATATCATTTTTCATGATATAATTACAACGTAATTGTAATTATAAATTATTTATTTATGTATTTAAATCACAATATAAAAACCAACGATCTTCTCAGCTCCTTAAATTACCCGCAACGATATCCTGTTGTGCGGGTTGAATTCTGATGCTCCATCAGGCAGCTGATTTTCAAAACTACCTATGTGTTTATATAAACATATTAATATTGATTCAGTAATTGAATTATTAATAATAATCACTAATAAAGTCGATTTCGGACATACATTTTTATTTAGTTAATATATACAGATGAAGAAATAACGGGCTCAGAATATAAAATTTATTATGTTGTTGATATTCTGAAATAGGTTATTAAAATCTTGAGGCGTTTGAGAAGAAGATTTAATTTTTGGTGTAAGATCCCGGATATATACTATAAATAATCATTTAATAATAATCTGAAATACATGAATCCTCGACGAATTACTGTCGTGTGATCTCGATAATCCTGTTAGTAGTAATGTGCACAGTTTATGCATATGTAAAAAAGAAAAGGGTCACTCAAATCAGAACTGCTCAATATTCTTCAAATCAAACTGCCCAGCCATTTTCCGATTACGTCTCGTTATCGTTAATTCTGGACCTTTCTGGACAAGTGGCTGGAGAAATGGCTGGAACAGTCACCGTCGATAACATTCTGTCAATTAGTGAGGACTCTGTCAGTCAAGCCCGTGTAGCGCTTCCGTTTCTTCATCACAGCAACTTTTTTACCTTTCTTATAAATTAAAATAAAGCAACGTTGTTTATTAGATTCACAATCCTTTTTTTAAACGAGGAAAGGGAACGAAAATGTCATTGTCATACGACTCACAAACGTTTCTAGTCAGCGGATTAGAAGTTTACTCCGTGTTCACACTGTCTATATTTATTATTTAAGTTTTATCCTTTCATTTTCTATTCCTATTAACGTCAACGCATCTTATGTAGGTATGCTTCTCATGAATTTCATGATAACTAATTTTGGTTTATTAATCTTAAATGCTTATAGGAGATATGATTCCCCGATAACTCGCTTATTATCGATGATAAGAAAAAAGTGTAATGTGTTCTGGAATCAAGTGAATAAATGTTAAATAAAAATAAAATGAAATTGTAAAAACTCTAGTATAAATTCTTTTGGTTTATTATTTTCAATAATGAACCTTTGTAACAGTTGCATAAGTTTTAGGAAATTTAGAGTCTAAATAACGTATAAAAATAAAAACGTCTGTCCGTTTTGGAATTCGCAGTAGTAATTAGGCCATTTTCCCTTAAATTATTTTCATATTAGTTAATTGCCTGTAAAGACCCATATAAACCATAACCAGATATAGTTATTTGTAAATAATGAACCATTGTGTAGTAATGTGCTGATTTTTTTTTTTTTTTACTTTTAGTTACATATATACGACACGTATTGTAAACGAATTCCGAAAAAAGTTTCTGTAACATCTCAGGCATATACGCTCCTAAAATATAAACTTTTAGTTTCATATAACTTATCATTTTCGTGCTAGGCTTACCTTACAAACACACACACATATTGTCACACAAACCTTTTGCGGGACTTGGTCATTTGGACTTGAGAGACCATATAACTCGTATTTCGGAAAAATTTTACGATCGCAATGCTTTTCCTTTCTATATATTTCATATATAGGTAAGTGAAACTAAAAAGCTCATATACAAAGTTTTATGATGTAATGGGGAGTGATGTAAATCTGAAAAAAAACTACAATCGTGGTGATTTTGCAATGGCATCACCTTCACACCTGGCTTTAATTTTTTATAGTAATAAATTTGATCCAATCGAATGTTTTGGTTTTTGTCTACTTATGTATTGAAATAAAGAAATAAAAAAAAAATCTTAATTCTTGGTTAGTAGTTTTAACTACTACCATAATTTAGTTTTTAATTGTGTCGAATTTTAAGCATTTTTCTATCATAAACAACATTATCAGATTTCAGATTACATGAAGAGAGAACGATTTTCATGGAAAACAGGTGTGAAACAAATCAATAGCGGTCATAGTTTTATTTAAAAAAATTATTATTCATTTTACGATAACTCCGTTCCCACTCTGATCCTCTAATTTCAATTATTTCTCCCACTTCGATTCCTAATAATCCTCCGAGGCGTCTGAAAAGAAGATGGCCTCGAGACCTCCTAGTTTACAATGTTTAGAGTACTGCCGATGAGTAGCTTCTCTACATGTCTTGTTCATGACTATTTTTTTTAGCCTATTTACTAGATATGCCGTACATTACAGTTGTAAATATCAATAAATAAATTATTAAAAAAAAAAACGAGAGAACATAAACGTCAACATTTTTTTTAATTCATTTTTATGTGCTTTTCTTTAATTTTTATTATATATTATTATTTTTTTGTGTGATCAGCATTTTTGAAAATATGCGGTTATGTTTAATTTTGGAAACATTTTTCTTATTGAGTGATGCAATAACTATGACCACATTAAATGATTGTTGTAAATATTGATTTCTATTGTTAATATATAAGATTATTTAATTTATAATAAATGTTTCCACCGAAACTCTGTGTAATTATTTCAACTTTTTCAAGTTTATTTAAATGTTCTTCAGAAAGTCGTGTGTTACGTGCACCAGATTTGTTTTGAATTACGCATTCACGATTAAATTATTGGTAAAACTAGTCCAATTTTTTATTTCCATGTCTAATTTTTTATGTTTATGTCTAAATTTGTTATTCATTTTACGATAACTCTGTTCCCACTCTGATCCTCTATTTTCAATTATTTATCCCAATTCGATTCCTAATAATCCTCCGAGGCGTCTGAAAAGAAGATGGCCTCGAGACCTCCTAGTTTAGAATGTTCAGAGTACTGCCGATGGGTAGCTTCTCTACATGTCTTGTTCATGACTATTTTTTTTTACCCTATTTACTAGATATGCCGTACATTACAGTTGTAAATATCGATAAATAAATTACAAAAAAAAAAACAAAAAAAAAAAAACACGAGAGAATATAAACTTCAATATTTTTTTAAAATTCATTTTTATGAGCTTTTCTTTAATTTTCATTATATATTATTATTTTATTGTGTGATCAGCATTTTTAAAAACATGCCGTTATGTTTAATTTTGGAAATATTTTTCTTATTGAGTGATGCAATAACTATGACCACATTAAATGATTGTTGTAAATATTGATTTCTATTGTTAATATATAAGATTATTTAATCTATAATAAATGTTTCTACCGAAACTCTGTGTAATTCTTTCAACTTTTTCAAGTTTATTTAAATGTTCTTCAGTTGATTTTAACAAATGTGGTAGTGAAAGTCGTGTGTTGCGTGCACCAGATTTGTTTTGTATTACACATTCACGATTAAATTATTGGTAAAGCTAGTCCAATGGTATTAAACGTTCATACAAAATCCCGTCGCAAGTATTAACAATAACTGAAGAACCAGGTCGAACCACAAGGAAGAGGTCTGGATCCACAGGTGACAAGAGGTAAGTTACGGATACGGAACGATTACAAACTAGAGCCCAGACAGAGGTGAAAATTCAATGCGACAGATACCATTAAGATCCATTAAAATCGGATGGAGGTCTTCTAAATACTTTCTTTTTCAGGGATGATTCCGATGTAGTTTCAGGCATTTATTTGTTTATTTTTTGTGGGGCTCAGGCATTTTTCCTTTTTACGATTCTAAATTCATTCAAACAGCATTGACAACAAAAACTGCAGCAAGCAACAAAACTAAACTGTTGATATCAACATCCAGGTGGTAGGATCATCGTCTCAATCATCAATTTGTGCTAAATTTAAAAAATTTGTTCTGTAGTTTCGAAGAAAAGCCGCTGACGGATGGATTATTTTTTATTATTTTTTTTTATTCGTTATTCTGTTTTACATATCTTGAAACGTAAACACTCAAGTTGAGGAGAGAGGAAGTTGATTTTAAAAAAATCTGGTGCGGGCCACACAAGACATTCACTTAGCTCCGTTTAAAAATCAATGAAAGAATTTTCAAAAACAGTTAGAGAGAAAAATACGGTAACCTATTAAGCAATCAATTAAATTGAATTTATATAGAAACATTTTTTTCATTAAAAAATCTATTTTATTATTATCTAAAATAATCAGTTAGTTTTATGTTTATTTCATCACTCTCTATTAACTTTAAAAAGCTTGTGTATGAGATAATATTTTTTTTCTAAAATCTTTAGCTTTCCAACGGTATATCTTACAAGTATATTACTGCTCTTATGTTAAAAACGAAAAATTGCATTAGAAAAATATTTTTTCTGTTTTCTCCTTTAGTTGTGTATCGAATTTGTTCAATTTATATATTTACCTGTTTTTCATCAGCGTTAACAAGATAATATAGTTATTTTTATTGAATCTACAAAATTAAAGGTACTTTAGGGTAAGAACATTTAAAATATCCGCATTTAAGCCCTGTCAGACCATATTAATCAGAATAAAACCTACATGATATTAAAGCTCATTAAATTTTACATCGATATAGCGAGTTTAATCAAAATCGTCGGAACCGTTGTCGAGAAAATCGAACAAAGGTGGAAAATGCATGGTATAAAGTGCATCTTCTGGTAATCTCATTTTGATGAAAAATGTTTTGTCACGTTTCGGGCGTATAGTTGTCTTAAAAATGAAATTTAAGTTTCATAGGACTTACCGTTTCCGCCCGGGAGTTACCACACACACACACACACACACACACACACACACACACACACACACACACACAGACCTTTTTGCGGGACTCGTGTTATTTGGACTCAGCGGATCTTAAAACGTGTATTTGCGTTGAAAAATGGAATTTGAAAATTTTCACAATAGCAATACTTCCCCTTACTATATATAGTAAGTGGAAGTAAAATTAACCGAAATTAGTTAGAACTTTACATAAAATTTTAATGTCATGGCAACGTGTTCTCAATGCCTAAAAATACATCATTAAACATAGGTAAATCATAAAATCACTGCCAATTTTTTTTTTTTCTTTATACAAAAAAGATCGAAATATGATTACGTTCATTATATAATGGATACTTAAATTAAAAACTTTTAAAAGTGTATGTAATTTTTTTTTTTATTATTTTGATAACAGTGAAATAATGACATATGTTTTTATTACATCATTGAGCTGTGAGTTCACAGCGTTCGTATTTACCTAGTTGTGTAGAATACTTTAGCCCTTTTGTATAAAGGTCAGATTTGCAACAATAATTACTGGACCCAGCCAATAATCATAGATAGAATCAAGGAACTCCAAATACGTGATTGTCTTTACGAATGTTTTAAAGTTCATAATTCAGAAACAAAATATTCGCTAAGACGTAACATTAATTAATTAAATTTTATTAAATCAATATTGATTACCATTGGCTTAAAAAAAGGAGAACAAAAAAAGAACTGAAGATCTCAACCATTATTTATCGAAAATATTTCTAATGTTTCAAGGGTTATCAAGGTAAGTGAAAATTTATAATTACTGATCCATCATGTCTTTCCTTAGTTATTTAAGGCAGACATTGATTTACAAAATTAAAGAAAATAGCAATAAAAATCATGTATTTACTGAATCATGTAGCCATTTCTGAGATTTAATTATTCGTTTTTTACTTTTGTTGTTTATTTCTTCTTTTACATGCAAATAATCTGTTTCGTTATTTTTACTTCTTTGCTCTATCACAACCTGAAACCATGTTTTTAACCATATTATAAAAACAAAATTCTTAATTTTTTTTTCGTTTTACACTTTATAAATGTTAAACAAAACAGATTAATTTCGTTCCGTCCTCACTTTTTTGTATGAAACTGTTTCTATATCTGCGTAAATTATATTTAACACGGTTAATATAATTCTCAGTAACGCTGAAATGGAACCCATTTTTTTCCTGTCAATAATTAGTTTATATGAAGATATATATTTTTTGTAAATAAACTATAGCGATAGACAAGTAAAAAATAACCTCTCCAAAAATTTGGGGTTATACTTTATATATAAGATATAAGGCTAAAGAAAATATGTAACCGTAAACCAAAAAATCTGGTGCGGGCAACACACGACTTTCACTTACCTCCATTTTTAAAATCAATGAAAGAATTTTCAAATACTGTTAGAGATAAAAATACGTGAAATTATTAAGGAATTAATCAAATTGAATTTATATAGAAACATGTGTTTGATTAAAAAATCTATTATATTATTATCTTAAATAATCAGTAAGTTTTATCTTCGTTTCATCACTCTCCATTAACTTTGAAAAGCTTGTGTATGAGATGATATTTATTCTAAAATCTTTAGCTTTCCAACGGTATATCATACATGTATATTACTGCTCTTATGTTCAAAAATGAAAAATTGCATTAAAAAAATATTTTTTCTGTTTTCTCCTTTAGTTGGGTATCGAATTTATTTAATTTATATATTTAACTGTTTTTCATCAGCGTTAACAAGATAATCTAGTTATTATTATTGAATCTACAAAATTAAAGGTACTTTAGGGAAGAAAATTTAAAATAACGGCATTTAAGCCCTGTCAGACCATTTTTATCCAAATAAAACCTACATGATGTTAAAGCCCATTAAATTTTACATCGATATAGCGAGTTTAATCAAAATCGTCGGAACCGTTTTTGAGAAAATCGAAAAAAGGTGCAAAATGCATGGTATAAAGTGCCTCTTCTGGTAAGCTCATTTTGATGAAAAAAGTTTTGTCACGTATCAGGCGTATAGCTGTCTTAAATATGAAATTTCAGTTTCATAGGACTTACCGTTTCCGCCCGGGAGTTACCACACACACACACACCACACAGACACACACAGACACACCACACACACCACACAGACCTTTTTGCGGGACTTGGTTATTTTGACTCAGGGGACCCTATAACGTGTATTTCCGTTGAAAACTGGAATTCGAAAATTTTCACGATCGCAATACTTTCCCTTACTGTATATAGTAAGTGAAAGTAAAAAACAAATTTTCCATAAAACAAAATTTTAAATGGAAACTTCACTAATTTAAGAATGGCGTATTAATAAATTGTGACTCTTTGTTTTTCTCCATACAATTCTTCGAAGCAAATTCTATTCTTTCTTTAAATACTTGACAGTAGAATAATAATTCTTCTTTTTGAACGTGTAGATGAGTGGGTACTCCAATCTCCAGTTGATCGTACCACTCGCAGACCTAAAATGCGTTAGCCACTTGTTAAAAAAATATTTCATACCATAAATATGAAATGTACAAATTATGTGATCATGAGGCTTACGCAATTAGTGCCTGAGATTGGAACGATCAACTGGAGATTGGAGTACTCACTCCGTTACAAACGTTTAAACATTCCACATTTAACAGATGATTATATTGTTTTCAGAGTACTAAAAATGATTAGGTTAATTCTATCATCACTATACAACCAGTCAGGAGAATAAAAAGTTCTGTATTTCCATGAATAATCTGCATTACGCGAGTGGAACGCGTGTTTGCCGCAAATCGATTCTCTTTTTGGAAAAAACATACCTATAAAAAAAATCTTACTAAAACTGATGTTTGGAGAGTGTGCTCAGATGGTGATATAGTCATGTTCTAAATATCGATGTTCTAAATATAAAATCTAAAACAGGCTAATATTAACTAATAGATTTCGTATTAGAACCAAAACGACAAGAAAAAATCAGGTGCGCGCAAAACCTGACTTTCACTTACCTTCGTTCAAAAAATTTTAATTGCATTTTGAGATTAAAATAAATTGTTTAAAGAATAAAGAGCTTCAATAGAAACATGTGTTTTATTAAATATATCATTATATTACTATTTACGACAATGGTTAGTTTTATTGGCTTTACATCACTCTCTGTTAACCTTAATAATTTCAAGTATAAGATAATATTTTTTATAAGATATTAGGCTTTCTAACGATACATTATGCATCTATATTACTGTTTTTATTTTTAAAAAAAACAAACAAATATTTTTGCTCTTTTCCTCTTTAGATGATTATCAAATTCGTCTAAGTAATTCGGTTTTCGGTATTCGGTTATTTTTATCAGTGCTAATAAGATGAATTTTTTTCGTTAGGGAAGAAAATTTTTACTATCGGTATTTAAGCCCTTTCGGACTATTTCATTTAGAATGAAATATGCATAATGTAATAGCCCATCAAATTTTACATCAATCAATCTAAACAAGTTTAATAAAAATCGTTAGAGCTGTTTTCAGGAAAATCGTGAAGATTACATAATATAAGTGGCTTTTCTAGTTCACGATTTCGTTTAAAAAACAAAATTTCTATACCATTTTGGTCGCATAGTTGTCTGAAATATGGAATTTCACACCACAGATATATTTGCGAGACTTGTCATTTACCTCAGGGGACTCTTTTCGGGGAGGATTATTTCGATGAACTTAAAAAAAAAACATTATTACAATGCTTTCTCTTATTATATATTTTCATATATAGGTGAGTAAAATTAAAAGAAAAGAAGCAACACGGTTTTCATTTTTAAGTTTTCAATAGACCAGTAATTATTAGTGTTTTGAAACAAACCCATTATAGTCATATGGTTTTCTTGTTTGAATAATTGCTACTGTTATAACAGACAAAACAAAAAACGAAGTATATTATGAACTAAACTACTTTGTTCAAGAGCGTGTACTTGGTTGTAACAATAAGTTTTTTGTTTTTCGTTTTATTTTGCATTTCTCTTCGAATTGCAACATAAATTAGAATGTTTAGAACAGAAGAATAAACTCCGTTTCTATAACCTTTCTCAATAAACCTTTAAAAAAAAAATTAAATAAGTATAAAATAGATTGGTATTGAGTATAAGTGTCGGTTTGGAATCACGCCTTGCGATTTCGTCTCGTTACTTTTTATAGTATAGGACGCAGTATCATAAGAACTTTAAACTAAAATACGGATGGCCTTCAAGAACAGTTCTCGTTTCAGGAAGAACATGACTTTCATCGAAAGGCTGGAACTGGAGTTCGCTCAGAACTACCTCAAGATTCACGAGCTTATCGAGAAGTGGCAGGATACGTTGGAACGGAGTCGACCTTCCAACCTCCGCTTCTTGGACAACCTCACGACCACGCTGGGTGAGTAATCGTTATCCTAAGTGTTAGTGCAGGTCAGTAATGGGCAAATACTCAGAAAAAAGTACTGAGTACTGTAATTAAAATATGGTCGCTCCGAAGTACAGTACTCAGTAATTTTGTACTTCTGAGTACTTGATTACTTTTTTATATGAGGTCGCGAGGGTAGAGCATAGTATCCTATATATATTAAGTATGGTGTTCATCCATTTGAGGATTTTTTAAGGGAAGAAATTCAGCTTTGTTATTTCGTTTTTCGAAAGGGATGTAAAAAGATATGAATTTGGTTGACAAATATTTGATAGCCTCCTCCCGTGTTTGAACCGCCGACCTTGGGCAGAGATGGCTGCTATGATAGCCACGTATCCCTTTGGTGACTCTTAAAAGGTTTAATAAGTAGTTAAGGATTTTCGCGCTTTCAAACCCGGCTGATGGCTTAGAATTTTTGAAGACGGTTAAAGACCATTAGTTTATTCATCTCAGAAGGGAAGCAAATTTTTTTATAATTTTAGTTTGGAAATTAAACAAGATATGAAAGGACCTTCTGCCGGGTTCGAACCCACGACTTACAAGCAATAGGATAAAGGTAGGTAATAAACTTTTTCCTATGGCGACCTCATATAAAAAAGTAATTAAGTACTCAAAAGTACAAAATTACTGAGTACTGTACTTCGCGAGCGATATTATTTTATTACAGTACTCAGTACTTTTTTTTTTTTTTTTTTTTTTTGAGTATTTACCCATCATTGGTGCAGGTTATCTCATAATAAAATTCTCGAAGGGATATTATAAAATATCTTCGACCACATTATCCTAAAATCCTCGAGTTAGAACTCAGAAAAACTCGCGTAATGATATTCAATTAAGAATTCTACTTACCTTAACTAATATGTCAGGATTATAATAACAATGAATCCAAAACCCTTTCCTAAATACTTATCATATTCAATGTAGTTGAATATTTATTTAAACACATCCTAGCGTTTGTAATGAACTGCTTTATTTGTGGCTTTATTTGTCGCTTAAATACTTATTAGTGGCAACACTGATTCCCAGTAACCTTCCTGCATATTTACATGTGCTATTATTAATCAAATTAAAAGTTTTTGTTGATGATTTCTATACGTCTTTTACTTTCACTTAGCTATACATAAAATATATAGTGAGGGAAAGTATTGCGAATCGCGAAAATTTTACAATTCTAGTTTTCACATATTTTAGAGACCCCTGAGTCCAAAGACTAAGTCGTACAAAAAGGTCTGTGAGTGGTAAGTCTAGAGCAAAACGCAAAGTCGTATGATACTTGGAATTTTATTATTGAGACAACTATAAAAGTTAACGCAACTTTTTCACTAAAATCAGCTACCAAATGCTACGTTGTCCAATACATTTTGCATTTTTTACAATTTACTCAAAAACAGCTATAACTATATTAAATTAAACTCGTTATATCAATATAAAATTTAATGGTTTTAATGTGATATAAGTTCCATCCTGATTGAAATAGTTTGACAGAGCTAAAATGGCGTATTTTCTTTCTCTAAAGTACCTTTAAGTTTGTACTTTCTAAAAGATTACCATATCATCTTATTAGAATTATAAGTAACTGTTAGCAGTTTTATAATATTAAGAAATACAAGTTAAACGAATTAGATGGCCAACTAAAATATAAAAGAGCAAAAAGTTGTATTAATTGTAACTTTTGATATCAAGAAGATTAATATAGATGTATAATATACCGTTGGAAAGAGAAAAAATATTATCTCATACACAAAGATTATAATTTAATGTAAAGTAACGAATAACCATACAATTTTTACTGATTATTTATTCAACGATTTGATATCGTTATATTATTTAATGTAAATAACATGTTCCCAACGAAACTGAATACATTTTTATTTAAATTAACTTAAAACTTTTCCACTTTAGGTTTATTATATAGTTCTTAAATGGATTTTAAACCGAGGCTAATGAAAGTCGTGTATTGCCCTCACCAGTTATTTTAAAAATTATAAACTTTTTTTTCACTAGTATTACTAAATACGAGTACTGGGTCATTGAAATAACTGCTATATTGGAAAAAGACTGGATAGATCCTATTGAATTCAGTTCTGTCAAATCCATTAGACAACATGGCTACACCATTATTATTATTTTTATTTTAGGAAATTCAGATTGCTAGATGTTAATGATTAATATGTGAATAGTTAAATATGTGTGTATATATTTTACAAGTTTATTAAGAAAAGATATAATACATACTATTTTTTATTTCAGAATACGCTTCCACGCTGCTTTATGGTGATTTAACAGACTTAAGAAAATGCTGGACTCTTACGTGGCTCCACCTGATGGAGAGCAAGATGTCCAGTTGGATGCATTAGTGTCTATTTGGGAATCTATACAGCCCCACGTAAGTTTGTAGTTATTGTCACTGATGCTTAACAGAGAAGTCTTAATAAATAATCAGTCTCTTCAATAGCTCAAAATCCAATCTTTACCTTTTAAGTAACCACCCTTCCTACTATCTACCGCCCAGTAATCGCTTTTATGTAAACAAGGTCTTTTGAAATGCAGCCCGATATAGGAAGGCGAGTATAGTTGTGAGGACTACACTGTTTACCTTAATTTGTAATAACATTGTTATTATCCATAATATTTCGTATACGATAGGTCTACCAATCCTATGCTACCTATATCCTCTCTGATACCTTTAGAAAATGCCTGTTATGGATTGCCTGTTGTATTATTTTAAACGTGATTTATTATAACGTACTTATCATATATCTGTGTTCTGCAATTTATTATGTATTACAGAAGACAATGTATTGGTTTTTGCTTTTGATATTTTTGACATTGCTCCATCCAGATTTGTTTTATTCCAATTTGTTTAAATAGCTTTCTATCTCGGGAGATTTCTCTATCCACGCCATTTACAAAGACCCTTAAGAGGGGTTTTAACAATAATGGCAATGAATAATGCAATATATGTTCTGAAGCATTTATGAAATTGATGGTAATAAATACAAATTAAATAACTTTGAATTAACAAACCACATGTTTTTATTCTTCTTAATTTTTTGGTTATACGGGCCACATCCAATGTGCTTATGCAAAATCGATCATATGAAGAACGAATAACCTACTTATTCAATAAGTTTTACAAAATCATTTTATAATACAGTACAGTTTTACATGTTTACACAAAAAAAAGTAAATAATATAAAGTGGCAGTATGTGTCTGCCAATGTCACCCATCCAATAGGAAAAAAAATCAAACATATTAATTAAACCAAAACACTTTTTTTTTTCTTGCTCCAGACAAATTGCGTCCCTTACCTTTTCTTATTTCCAAATTTAGCTCTTCCCAAGAAACTTTCCATCTTTTAGTATTTGCAAGGGCTTCAGGATCAACAAATTGAAAATTATTATTACTTATTGATGTGTGTTCGAGTTAATATGTGGCGTAGTGGCTATCATAACATCCTTTTATGCTCAAGGTCGTGGGTTTAAACCTGGCGTGTGGTCCTATGATTTTTTAATTTAATTTAAAAATCCTTGGTTATGCCGTGTTAGCTCTAGAATCTGAGTTTAGTAAATTTCTATGGAGAGATTAATAGTCTAGTGTACATAATTCATACTGTAAATGTTTGTTTACATTTATTTATGTAACGTCACTTAATTCTACTTTGGTTATCCTACTTGATCCTGCTGTAGGAGCCTTACATTTTTATAATCTTGATAAGGGTCATAAACGTGTAACTAAAATATCATAGGCTTCGAAATAGCCTGGGACATCTACCGTTTGAACCGCAACCTGGGACAAAGAAGGCTACGCCACAGGTGAAACATTCAGTTTATTCACCTCTACATGACGGAAATAAGAATACTATGTGATTTTAGAATTGTATTGATATTTTTTACAATGTCCAGAAGGGTATTAAATATTCTCATATTGTGGGTTACTTTTTATCTTGTATGTTTCTAACGATATCGTTCTTTCTTTATTTCTCTATTAATTAATTCCATAGATCCAATAGTTAATTTTAAATAAGATTAGCTTAAAATATATGATTTGAAGCCTATATATAAATGATAATATCATTAATAATATAATGATTATTAAATTTATTATAAAACAACCGAATGTAGTAGCATTGTAAAAAATACTTCCGGTGCCATTACGATTTTTTTTTTTTTTAATTTGGAATGACATTATAATTTAATGTTCTTACTAGCTTAATTTTAATGTGTTAGGAATAGCCTAACTACCTTTTTTCTAATATAATTAATTTGAATCTTAGAAAACTTATCAATAAAATTAACGCAAAGAAGATCATATTTTCTTTTTATTTTCTTCTCTGGCGCGACAGGTCGTGTAGGCCCTTGTATACGCGTGGTGTTGCACGTGATGAAGTTTTATAGAGTAGGTTCATCACTCCCTAGGCCTATTTTTTCGGGTGGCCACCAGTAGGATGACGGGTCTTGAGATACCCGGGAGAGAGACTGTGAATGAATCCTCATATCATTATCTGCTTATAAAAGTCCCGCGGACTGGGATTCGAACTCACAACCTTCAGCGTGAGGGACTAGAGCGCTAGCCACTCAGCCATGGGCTGCCCTAAAAGAAAGACATTTGACCCATAAAAAAAAAATTAACACGAAAAAATATATTAAATTAAAATATAAATAAAAAAAATATACAAATCAACCAGAAACAGTTTACATCCTTTTGGTCTTCATATTAACGATAAGTTTTCATACAATCATTATTAATATTATTCAGTTGTATTAATATATATATTTGTTTCTAGGTACGTGTTGTGGAAGCGGCTTTTCAGAATATTTACAAATTATTATAGATGAAATATTCAAATTATGTGTCGTATGTTTTAATTTATTCTTAAATATAAATAGATACTAAAATATTATTTAAAAAGGAATTAATTTATTGTATTTTTGAGGTCTCAAGAATTTTGTAGTGCTTTGCAAGGGTTTGAGAGTGAGGGAGTGGATATTATTTCACATGCAACCTTACCATTCTCATACAGCGACTTATAACAAAAAAACATTATTTAAAAAAAAAAATACATGAAAAATTAAAAACCCAATGTGGCTCCATTTATTAATTCTTTTAAATCTACCAACCCAAGTGCTTCAACTATATCAGCTGAATTTATGCGTCCGACTTGAATACGTCATTTTTTAACTAATCATCATCATTTGTTTTATTAACCGTTTCGATTCATTGTTGTTAGGAAACATATTGTATAACATTTCGTGAATATTCGTTAAATAAAAAAGGATATTCAAACGAAGAACAATAAAAGTAACAAAGATTGCATTATCCAATGTAGATATGAGATAAAAATTGAAGTTTAAATAATGTTTTGTAATACTCTTACAAAATTCTATTCCAAAAATATATTTTTACATACATAAAAAATTGAATAATTAATTTTCGTTCTAATTAAGAAAACATTGGGAGGAAGAGAAATAAATAAATTGATTAATAAATTAAGAATAGAAAGAGAAATTCTCAAAAAAAAAGAAGATAAATACATTAATAGCTAAAATCATGAATTGGCTTTCTTATGCCTAAAATAAATGTCTTTTCCGAAATTTCATTACAGTTTTCTTTAATTTCAATATGAAATTAGGGAACAACCCTACCTCTCCTCATTTAAAGAAAAGAATCGAAAACATGACATTGCTTTTCAACATCAACAGAGTTATATGAAAAAGTAGGAGCCCCAAAGATCCAAAAAAGTTCAACTTCTCTCCAATACTAATTTTGATTCAAAAAGGCCCAAAAAAGCCTCTGGGTACATAGGTGTGCGAATTTCACCTACAACTAACATGCAAAGAATGTTCAAAAGTGGTATACCAAAACTGCGCTAAGAATTAGGCAAACAAAACCTCTAGCAAGATTTTTTTATATTTTTAAAGCATATTTATATTATTTATTCATCAATTTATTAAAATTATTAGTAGTTTTATAATTATCCAATTTTGTATTTAAGTGTTTATCATCTTAATAATGAAACCTGACCATTTAACCGAAAGATTCCTTAAATTCCTTTTTTTTTTTTTTTTTTTTTTTTTTTTTTTTTTTTTTTTTTTTTTTTTTTTTTTTTTTTACAAATCTTTTGATCTTAATAATCTAACTCTTCAAATATAATAAAAGAAGCTTTAACTGGTCGGAATAAAATACTTAAATTTAATTCAATCTGCTTATTGTAAAAGGCTTAGCGACAGGTGTGGATGTAAGAATAAATGATAAAAAAAATAAATAATTAAAATGAAAAATTGAATATATTTGTATATTTTAATGATTGGGGAAATGAGTACTTTACCTCCCAGACAATCCAAGTTTTTTTTTACCTCCATATGTTAACGTTAATAGAATGAATAAAAATTGTAAATGAATTGCCATGTTGTTGAATTGCCTTTTGATGTTTTATATGTCACTTTTTATCTTAATTACAATTTTTTCATATCTGCGGTTTTTAAGATTTTTACACTTAAAAGCCTCAACTATTTCAAATAAAGACATTTTTTAGACTGTTTTTTTTTATTTGTAATTAAGTGTCTTTTGGAGGTTTTTAATACTTCCTTGATGTCTGAGATTTAATTTTTTTTAATTTTATTTCAATTTCGAGCATAAATTCTGATCATTGGACCCATCATCATTGGAAATGTGGATTTCCCACCGCGATTCTCGACTTTAAATTATATGGAAGGGTGATTACTCCTTACGCGTATGTTTGAGAGGCACATCCAGTTGGTTGACGGTTCTAATCAGAGGTTATATATTAAATCAGAGGTTTTAGAAGTGACGGGTGTGAATGAGAGAGAGAAAGATGACAGCCTTTTTTGAGCCTCAACTTTTTTGACCTGCTACCGCAGTTTTCGAGATCTAATGTTTAGCTTAAACTTCCATAGATTTTCCAAGTTAACTTAAGTGGTTGGAAATTCGTACTATATTTAATTTATAGTAAAATAAGTGCGCTTAGCAATGTGTTGATTTCTTTCTTCTTAACCTCTTATCCTTAAAAGAAATAAAAAATGAACCAAAGAAGCTTGTTTATGTATTTTTTTTTTTTTTTTTACCTATTAAAATCATAATATATTTTTAAACAATTTACCCATTCATAATAATTTATTAAACTTAATAACAAAACAATGAAGGTTGAGAATGTAGCCGTCAGTAACTTGAGGCTTTTAAGCCGAACTTAAAAAGAATATATCTCCATAGAGGAGCCCACTTAAATGTCCCCTCACATATATCAAGCCACATGACACAAAAGTTCACAGAGACCTAATGCGAAAGTACTTAGTCAAAGAATTACAAACTCTGTTATGCCACCAATGAGGATTATAATTGTATAGTGTATAGAGTAAGAATGTAGTAAATGGCTGCTCCGGGAGATGCTTTTATGAAATAGGTAGTTAGGAAAACTATTGTAATCGTCATCATTTTCGAATACAAAATTATTTTTCAAAGGAAATACATCCTGAGTCGAAAAAGGAAGCGCGAAATGGTGTGCGTTTGTAAGGCTTGCTCTGTTTGCTTTGCGCTTCTAAAATTTTTTTTTTTTTTTTTCTCTTTAAATCTATATTTACGCCTGTCAGAATGTATCTGACAATCAGCAAATGTGCTGTATAAATTGAGATCCAGGCATGGGTAGGCATGAAGAAGGAAAATGCCCAGCAGCACCCCTTCCATGGCTTTATTTTATCCGAGGAGGTCCCTCATCCAACCTCTCTTTAGCCTTCTTCTGACTGGCATTTCAGCTATTGACATGTCGTTAATCAGTCTATTGTCGTGTCCGTTAAGTTTACTGTGAAAACGAGTATAGAGTGTTCGTATATGTTGGTCAACTGTTGGTTGTTGTAAGTCCGTATGTAGGGTTCTGTTGTTTACGTACCAAGGAGCTGTCGTTATCAGTCTTAAAATTTTGGATTGAAATGTTTGCAGTTTTTGTATGTGAGTCTTTTTTGCTGAACCAAAAATCTGTGAAGCGTAAGTCCATATTGGCTTAAGAAGGTATGTGTATGTATTCAGTTTCTGTCTAATTTTTAATTTTGAAGATTTAGATAAAAGTGAGTATAGTACTTTCAGTCGGTGGTTAAGAGTCTGTCTTTTCATCTTGACATGTGGGCCCCAAGTCATCCTTCGATCGAGTGTCAGTCCTAGGTAATGTACAGAGTTGGTCTGAGGAATTTGGTTGTTGTCGATAAAAATTGGTGGGCAAGTGTTTTGTCGTAGTGTGAACGTTACGTGTTTTGACTTGTCGTGATTTAAACGAATTTTCCATAGCTTGTACCAATTTTGTAGTATCATCAAGTGATTTTGTAGAGTCAGTGAGGCGAGTATAGGATCGTCGTTTGAAGTTAAAATTGCAGTATCGTCCGCGTAAGTTGCAGTCAATGTGGTGGGATGAGTTGGTATGTCATTTGTGTATACAATGTATAGGAGCGGAGCAAGTATCGATCCTTGCGGTACTCCTGCCAAGACTGGTCGGATTGAAGAAGTTTCTGAGCCCTGCCGAACAGAGAAAAATCTATCAGCTTCTAATCTATAAGCTTCTAAAATATAAAATTTAATTATTCGAAAATTTTCACGAACGCAATATTTTCACTTAATATACATTTCACATACAAGTGAGCGAAATTAAAAACATTTCCGTTTCATAAAATTAAATTGCTTATAAATTTTCATTGACTTACCTCTATATGGGATGTAGGTATAGTAAGGGAAAGTATTGCCATCATGGAAATGTTCGAATTAAAAATTCTTAACTAAAACACGTGTTTTAGGGTACCATGACTCGAAATAACAAACTCGCCAAAAAGATGTCTGGGGTATGTAGGAAAACGAAAAGTCGTGAGAAACTGTAATATTAGATTTAAGACAACTATACGCCCGATATCACCCTTTTCACCAAAATCATCTGATTGGAAGTTCTACTTTATAATTGCACGTTTATGCGATTTGCTCAAAAACGAATTTGATTAAACTCGGCCTCATTCATCATCCTAATCCTCTAGCACAATCCCTATCCAGCTCCACTCATCCATACAACCCTCCTAGAAGGTTGAAACGGCAGTGATCTCGAGACATATTGTAAATATCTTTTCTGGAGTTCTGACACTGGTCAGATTCTCCTCTCATGTGCGGTGTGTTTGTGGCTATGGCGCCCTCACTCAGCTTCCGCTGGCCCTGACCAGTAATGCCGCTGAGAGGGAGGCGCTGGGATCCCCGGATTCTGCTTGTCCTCCCACAAGTGGGAGGGGGAGGCGGACTCCGACGGTGGTTCCCCAACGAATTGTAAATATTGTATATAGGTATGAGTGTGTTCATGTTTTGTTTATTTGTTTTTTAACCTAATATTTATTTAATTTATAAAATTTTGTTATTATATACCTTTATTAATTTTAGTTTCATTTTATATAATTTGACTTTTCTATGGTATTGTATGAATGTTATCATGTAGCAATATTATTATTGTCTATAGCGACAAACTGTAATATATCCGAATAAATAAATATATTATTATTATATTAAACTCGCGTCATCGATGTAAAATTTAATGGGCTTTAATATCATGTAGTTTATATATTTTAATTTAAATATTCTGAAGGGGCTGTAATGCGGATGTTTTTATTGTTGTCCCTCTAATAGAAAAAGTTGAGGAATGAAATCTAACGTAGTATAATTTTGTAGATTAAAAAACAACATGTATATAATCTTTTTGAGGAGTGATAAAATGTGGCTAAATATGAAATTTGAACGAATTAGAAATAAATAGAAAATAGAAAAAAAAAATCTGTAATTTTTGTTTTATAGAACATAAGAAAGCCCGTTTCTATTCCAGGGTACAGGCGGTTGAAATGTATTTCTGGAGGTGTATTTAAGGTGTATACGGGTTACCAGGCTGAATAAAGTTTGCAGTGAAGTCATTCGACAGAGGATTAATGTTGGTACATCAGAGAATGAAAGGATTGGGTCTCGCCGTCTATGATGGTACGGGCAATTTAAAAGAATGCTGGAATAATGTTGGCCGAATGAAGTTCTAGATTTGGTTCCGCCAGGAAAAATGGCGTGAAGGACGCAGAAAAAAGTGGATGGTGAGAGCCCAAGAAGAAATGGGTGACCAAGGCCTGCAAGAGGATGATTGGAAGGACATAAGACATAAATGTATAGTATAACGTTAGAAAGCTAAAGATTTTATTTTCATATAAAGTTGTTAAAGGTTATATATAGTGAGATTTGTTTATTGTTTTTATCTATGGCTAATCTGACGATGCTACAGTTGAAGTCCTAAATTTTGCCTATCCAAGTGTTATTAGGATAGGGATCTTTAACGAGTACCTGACGTCACAAAGGCTCCGGACCACATTTTAACGTCCCCTTCGAAGGACGGCATAAATAAGGATTTACTCCCATTAAAAAATCCTAGGACCATCTGGGGGTTTGAACTCGTGATCTTTTATAAAGTGAGAAAACTGGCATAAACGCACCACTAATAATTTTAAGCACAAAAACAAAACAAATTAAGAAACTAAAATTTCATGTTTCTGGCAAATATACGTCCGAGATGTCGCAGCAACATTTTTACCAAAGTTGACGAACCTTAAGAACCACTTTATATCATACATTTTACATTTTTTTTTTACGATTTATTCAAAAACGGCTCTAATGGTTTTGATTAATCCCTCGATATAGATGTAAAATTAAATGGCTTTAATATTTTATAAGTTTCATCCTAATTGAAAAAGCCAGGCATGGCTTCGTTGTCGAATTTTTGTATCATCTTCCTCTAAAGTAACTTTAATTTTGTACATTCCAAAAGAATAACCATTCCCCTCTATTAGTTTAAAATAAAAACGCCTAAATATCAAGTTGAACGATTTTTTTTTTGTAATATTAATTTTTTTGATAGCATGTACAGTATTATAGATGTAAAATATACCCTTGCAGGGAGGAAAATTAAAAAAAAAAAATTATCTTATACACATAGTTGTAACAATAGTGAGGCGTGCAGAACAGGGCATAAAATTATTCCTATGTAGTATGTAACAATTAAGTATTGTTTTCTTATTTAATCTAAAATATATGTTTCCAATGAAACAGAATTCAATTTTTATTTAAATTAACTTAAACATATTTCTATCTAAACATAATCAAATGAGCTCTTTTAAACTGGTTTTATCTCTAAAAGTATTTAAAAATTCTTAGATTGGTTTTTACAACTGATTTAAGTGAAAGTCGTGTGTTGCACGCACCAGATTTCTATTAATTAAGATATAAAATAAATAACATAAATCTCTAATCTATCTTAGCCATAGGTACGAATAATAATAAAATTTAGGAGCTAGTTGAGCGGTTGTTGAATTGTAGTTAAAAGACGGTGACAAAACGTTACGGAAGAACTGCGTGACAAGAAGCGGTAGCAGTGACTGACCGGCGGAGATTGACAGAGGCGGTGCAGTTCCGCTGCATCACGCTATCGACCGCCTCCCAGCTCTGTCTCCTTCAACTCTTCTTTCTCTCTCTCTCTCATTCTCCTCCTTTCGTGGACCCTTTGTCTCCTTGGATTTATTTTCTGAAATAGGAAAAAAAAAGTAATAATTGATGTTTTGGTTATAAGGGCAAAAAACTGCGAATGATTATTACTGCCCAAACAACTTCACAAGACGATTAACAAAAAAAAAAAAAAAAAGAAATAATAATAATAATAGAGGCTGTTGGGAGCATACATGTAACTTCGGGTTGTCCAATTCTGGCTGATGAGTATCTGCTAAGACATAAAATTACACCGGTCTGCAACGAAATCCTCCTTTAAATAAAAATATGATAAATATGAAGAGCTTAATATGATAAATCCATGTTTGCTTTCCATTTTTTTTTCTATTACATATAGAAATTTTTTAAAATATTTTTTTTTAATTCTCATAATTACGTGTATTTGTCTGACGGCAATAAATATCCTTCTATTCCTCTTGCACACGCAACAGACATGAAAGAAAGTTATGGATTGTTATTGGACAAAATGAAACTTTCTTAGTATACATGGAACGTTTGTGCTGATCTGAAAGTTTTTGCAATGTTAACTAGACTGGAAGGAGGATATACCAAATTTTGTTGCATTTTATGCGGATGGGGCAGTCGCGCTGGAGCATTACATAGTAAAAAATTGGCCACAGAGAATGATGGAGAACATGTGAAAGAAGAACCTTTAGTTTCAAGTTATAAAATTTGTCTACCACCTCTCCATATAAAGCTGGGCCCTATGAAAACTTTTTTTAAAGGAATGAACAACAAGGGCGGTGGAGGTTTTCAATATCTCAAAACTAAATTCCTTCGAACCAGCGACGCGAAATTAAAAGAAGGGATCTTTGTAGGTCCCCAAATACGAGAGCTTACGAAGGACTCAAATTTTGAAAGAACATTGAATAAAGCTGGAAAGAGAGCATGAGCCGCTTTTCTAGAAGTATTTCATAATTTTCTTGGAGAAAAAAAAGAAAAAGAGAACTAACGTGAAATCATCCTTGAACTTCTCTCTTCATACAAAGCCCTAAAATGCAATATGTCCCTAAAAATTCATTTATTGGATTCTCATTTGGACTTTTTTTCCCGCTGATATTGGAGCAGTATCAGATGAACACGGCGAAAGTTGTCATCAAGACATATTGAACATAGAAAAGCGCTATAATGGAAAATGGTCAGGATTGATGCTTGCCGATTTCCGTTGGTTGCTTCTTCGCGAAACACTCATAGAAAATATGGAAAGGAAGAAAACTACAAAGTGAAATATTTATTAACAACCAGAAATGAGAGTATATAATTATTTGTTTATTTTTGTTACACATTTATTCAACATTTGTAAAAGTTTGAACAATTATATTTTTTTTCAGCAAAAAAGTGAGTTTTATTTAAAACCACTATTGTAAAAAAATATATGTGATACGGAAGATTTAATTTTATTTTATAAATACTTTATTTCTATTCAGAATTTTCTTATTTAACATTCATTATGCATGAAATAGAAAGGAGGAAAAACTGTTTTCCGACCAGTGTTATTTATCATCCCATCGCATCAAGGATGAATCTGTTGAGCAATCATTCTACCATTTACAAATATCATTCATTACCGATTTCTAATGAACACAAAAAATAAATTTATTGGGATTACCCTATCGTTACGGTGATTTTATATTTTTATCATTACTGGCATTGATTATTGAGATAGGTGTCCTATCGGATGATACTATTGGAAAAACAGGTGATGAAAAGAAAAGGAAATATACCATTACCTGCCGGAGGAGCTTAAGTAACTCAATGGACTGGAGAGCTGCCGGATTTATCCAATTACATTATCTTTTAATGGCCTGATTCCAGAGAGAATGCTAGAATCTATACAACGACTTCAGCTATCCTAGCTATAAGTATAGAGGTTTTAGTAGTGAAAAATAAATTAAACATATTGTGCAAATCAATAATAGTAAAATATTTTTTTAAAGAATCGAATCTATTTTATTGAATGATATTATAATCTGTCCTTATTAAGACATTTATAATTGTGATCAAGTATAACATTCATACAATATTTATAAAATAATATGTAATAAAGAATTAATAAAATATTTACAAAGTCTAGAAGTCATACAATCCTCAAACATACAGCACATTAGGTGGAGAATCTAGCCAGTGCTAGAAATCCAATATACCTGTTTACAAGAAGTCGCGGGGCCACTGCCGGTTCAACCTTCAAGGGGGGTGGTAAGGGTGTGTGGAGCTGGATAGGGATTGAGCCGAATGATTGAGGTGATGGGTAAGGTCCTGATGGAAACTATTGTTCGGAGGCCTTTGGATTGAATGTGTTTTATATTAGAAAATTTGGCTGTCCCCAACAGTAAAAAATTAGTGCTAAAAGTAAAATAAATTATCTTAAAAAAATCTTGTATCTCTACAACCCTATACGTTTTATCATCTATCCCCTCTGGTCTCTGCTCTGAGTATTTCGAATTATTCAACATTTTGTGTTCGAAACATGTATTTATAGGTTTGGATGACAGAATAGAACTTGATGAATAAGAAAATCTCGTGCGAGCAACACACTAATTTCACATACGTCCGTCGTTAAAATAAAATAAAGAACTATCAAATAAACTTAAAGATGTAAAAAGTTTAAAAAATTACAGTTTTCGTGGGAAACAAATATTTTAGATTAAATGATAAAACAATATTAAATTGATATTTACAATAATAAGTTATAAGTCCATGCCTCCCCCTTACCCTCACATTCGGCACTTTACATTACAACTTTTTATATATGATAATATTTTTCCTAAAATCTTAAACTTTCCAATGACATATTATACATCTATTTTACTGTTATAATGTTCGAAAAAGCAAATTTGTCATTAAATATATTTTTGCTGTTTTCCTTACTTGTACTTACCCATATATGAAATATATAGTAAGGGAAGGGGGAGCCCGTGGCTGAGTGGCTAGCGCACTAGTCTCTCATGCTACAGGTTCTGAGTTCAAATCCCAGTCCCGGTGGGACTTTTAAAAGGATTAAAAAAATGGGGATTCACTCACAACCTTTCCCTCGGGTATGTGAGACCCGTCAGCCAAAGGGTGGCCACTCACAAAATTAGTCGTAGGGAGTGATGGTCCTACACTAAAAATAGCATCAAGAAACGCGAGTGTAATCTCCCAGATCACACCGCGAGGCCCAGGGCCTGCACGGCCTGTCGTGCCACTGAATGAATGAATGAATAGTAAGGGAAAGTATTGAGATCGTGAAATTTTTCTAATTCCAGTTTTCAACGGAAATACACGTTTTAGGGTCCCCTGAGTCCAAATAACCAAGTCCCGCAAAAAGGTGTGTCCGTGTGTGGTAACTATTGCAAAAAAAAAGAAAAAGAAAGTCGTACGGAACTGAAATTTCATGTATAGGACGGCTATTAACCCGAGATGTTACAAATTTTTCACTAAAATCGCCTGACTGGAAGTCCTACTTTATCCTGTGCATTTAGCACCTCTTTACGATTTTCTCAAAAACGGCTTTAATGATTTAGATTAAACTCACTATATTGATGTAAAATTTGATATGCTTTGCCATCCTATACTTTCACTTACCTATATATTAAATATGAAGTAAGGGAAAGTCGATCGTGAAAATTTTATGTTCTAGTTTTAACCGCAAATACTGAAAATTTTAGGGTCCCCTGAATAACAATGACCAATTCCCACAAAAAAAGTCTGTGTGTCAGTGTATGGTAAGTATTGCGCAAAAAGTCGTACGAAACTGAAATTTCATATTTAAGACGGATTTACGCCCGAGATGTTACGGTAATTTTTTCATCAAAATCGGCTAACCAAATGAGCAACTTTATGCTATGCATTTTACAATTTTCTCAAAAGATTTTGATTAAACGCACTGTATCGGTGTAAAATTTAATGAAATTTAGTATCATGTAGGTTTTATTCTGATTAAAATAGTCTTATGGGGCTTAAATGCAGATATTTTAAATTGTCTTCCTCTAAAGTACCTTTAATTTTGTAGATTCTATAAAAATAATTATATTATCTTGTTACTATTGATAATTAACAGTTAAATATGCATGTTGAGCGAATTTGATGAACAACTTAAGGAAAAACCTGAACAAATATTTTTGTATGCATTTTTTATTCTTTTTTATCTCAACAATAGTAATATAGATGTATAATATACTGTTGGATAGCTAAAGATTTTAGAAAAAATAATATCTGATTCATGGAATTGTAAAGGGTAATGGAGAGTGATGAAAAGCCGATAAAACTAACTGTTTTTTGGGTTCCGGAAAAGGACAATTCATGTTGTCAGTGCTGCAGCCTGGCGGCTTGTTAATGAAGCACAATGCGCCAATTTTATTTTTGAACATAAGAACGGTAATATAGACGTATAATATACCGTTTGAAAGAGAAAGACTTTAGAATATATATTATCTTATACACAAGCTTGTGAAATTGAATAAAAAGCCGATAATACAATAAAAATAATAAATCACATATTTATATATAAATTCAATTTATTTAATTCTTTAATGGTATCACTCATTTTTATCTCTAACTGTATTTGGAAATTCTTTAATCGATTTTAAGAATGGAGGTAAGTGAAAGTCGTGTGTTGCCTGCACCAAATATTTTATGTTTTAAATCGCTCAACATAGATAATTGTCCGTTGATTATCAACGTTAATAAGATTATATAATTTTTTTAATAAACAAAACTAAAGGTAATTAGAGGTATAAAGTTTAATCTATCGGCATTAAGGCGCTGTCAGACTATTTCAATTAATATCAAACCTACATGATATTAAAGCCCGTGAAATGTTACATCGGTATACGGAGTTTCTTCAAAATCGTTTGAAGTGTGGCAAATTTTTCTCTTTTTAACGTTATATTTTACGTCTATATTACTGTTCTTATTATAAAAAAAACAAAACAATTATTACATAACAAATATGTCTGCTCTCTTCTCTTTTAGTCAGGCACGAAATTCGTTAAACATATATATTTAGGATTCTTTTTCAATTTTAATATAGTGAAATAGTTAATGTTTTGGCATTTACAAAATTAAAGTTACTTTAGAGAAAGAACATTTAAAAGTCAGAAAATTAAGCCATACCAAAATATTTAAATTAAAATGAAACGTATTACATATTGAAACCCTGTGAATTTTACATATATATATATATATCGAGAGATTAATCAAAATCATTAAAGCTGTTTTTGAGTAAATCGTGAAAATATCCAAAATGCGTGGTATAATGTTTCTCTTCTGCTTCGCCGATTTTGATGAAAAAATTGCTGTGAAACCTTCGACGTATTGTTGTTGTAAATATGATATTTCAGTTTCGTTTTCGTATTAGACTTACCACACATACTCACAGACCTTTTCGCGCGTTATTGAAACTCTGGGACCCTAAAGTACGTATTTCAGTTGAAAACTGGAATCAAAACTTTTCATTATTTCAATACTTCTACTATATAAATGAAAGTAAAAATATTAGTATTTGACCAAAAATTTGTATATATAGAAAATGAAAATATCGTTAATTACACCCCCCAGTGAGATATCTAATAATACAACTGAGGTGAGTTATCGCCGAAATACAGTAATGAGAAGGAGCGATAGGACCTGAATGCTGTCAGGAGCCAACAAACAGCCGGATTTAAACTGAAAATAAGTCAAACAACTGCTACTGAGATACCAGACAATAACGAATATCAAACTGAACTTTAACAAGCCCTGCGCGTGAAGGTTGGCCGTAAGATAAATTAAAAATCCCTCTTTCCGGCCCTGATAAGGGCGCGATTCCTGCATGTATCTGATCCCCCTTCCACGTGTAATAGGTTTTTTCTTCGCCTTTTCTCCCCCCCCATACCTCCCGATTTTAGGGTCGGTTTACTGAGCGGGGTTAATTGCTAAGTGTCTTCAAGTTAATGGAAATCTACGAATGTTGAAACTTCTTCAGTAACTCCGGGCCTGCCAATTCCATCTTCGGCCAAAGAAAAATAAATAAAAACGGAAAATTACTTTTATATTTTAGCCAGGAGGTAATGGAAAGCGTCAGATATTAAAGTTTGGCCTGTTTTGTTGAGTTTTATATTGATAGGAGACTGGTTTAGAATAATTTCAGTAAAATAAGTACCATTAAAAAAGTACGAACTTTTTTTTTTTTTTAATAAATCATAACTTAATGTGAAATGTTATACAATTTAATATAACAAATTATAAACATAAAAATAATAATTTGAGTATTTTTGTACTTTTGCATAGAATAAAAAAAAAAATCTGGTGCACGCAACACACGACTTTCACTTATCTCCGTTGTTAAAATACATTTAGAAATAATAATCTGAATTAACCCGAACCAGGTATCAATCATTCCATGAAAAACTCCATTTCCACACTAATCCACTAGTTTCCATCCTGTCATCCTCTTCCATTTCTGACAATCCCCCGAGGCGTCTGAAAAGAAGATGACCTCGAGACCTTCTAGTTTAAAATAGTTTAAAAAGTGCTGCCAATGGGTAGCGTCTCTACATGTAATTCATGTCAGTTTTTAAGTCCATCACATTTACCTGTTGTATATAATCATACAGTTGTAAATATCACTGAATATGTTTAAAATAAGATATAATAATAAATCTAAGAAATTGTTAATTGTTGCTATAATATCTCGAGCGTATACTTGTCATAAATATTCAATTTCAGTATTGCACGACTGTTTATTCTCGGGCTATACTTACCACAGACCTATTTTCGAGACTTCGTTGCATGGACTCAGGGGGCGTGTAATTTCTCTCGCAATACTTTCCCTTACTAAGTATATATTTCATACATAGGTAAGTGAAATTAATCTAATATATAAAATTCTCGTGACACAATGTTATTTACCATACTCCTTCGAAATGGCTTGACCAATTTTCATCAAATATTATATGCATATTCAATAGGTCTGAGAATCGGCTACTATCTATTTTTCATACCTGTGGTGATAAGGGTTTTTCCGCTCTAACATTACTTTTTATTTTTTTTTTAAATAAAATAATTTTATGCATTAAAACAAACATACAACCCTAAACATGCAGTTTGTTTGTGTAAGCTAAGATGGGATAACAAAAAATATTGTTCACGCTATAGCATTAAGAGATTGATTATGTTTGTTAGTGTTTCTGTCGTAATTAATTAATGATTATATATATATATATATATATATATATATATATATATATATATATATATATATATATAATTATAAGGAATGAATTATAATAAATTTAAAAAAAATAATGTTTGGTGTTATGTTTGTCTGTTGTTTATTCGTTTAACGTCACTTTTATGCTGCTATAGCTAATCGGACGATGCTACAGTGGGAATCCTAAATTTTGCCTATCCAGGTTTTATTAGGATAGGGATCTTTAACGAGTACCTGACATCGCACAGGCTCGGGACCACCTTTTAACGTCCCCTCCGAAGGATGGCATCACTAAGGATTTTTTACTCCCATTAAAAAATCCTAGGACCACCCGCGGGTTCGAACCCGCGACCTTTGGCATAGAAAGTTGTTATGCTAACCACTACGCTATAGGTGGCCCCAATAGGTTTTGTAATTTATATATTCCCTCATCGTTCACAGCTTTCCATGCCTCTTTCACTCTCATACCACATAAGTGTGTAAGGCACTTACAATAAGTAAGTTGTTTTTTGTTTTTTTCTATACTAGGAATTTCCTAAAAATAACTTATATATCAGCAAGTAAATAAATAAAAACTAGATGAAACATAAGATATAGATACATAAAATATTACAAAAAATTTAGAGCTTTGTGTATTCCCATCAATTAGAAGTACATTTTATTTAACTTTTCAAGATTATTAAATGTAGTGCTAGACTTGCCACACATTCACAGACACAGACACAGACACAAACACACACACACACACACACACACACACACACACACACAGATAGTTGAGATTATCATAAGACTCTATGGTTTTGACCTTAAACTTTTACTTTTACTGTGCCCCCATAAAGTATACATTTCTACTTAGATAAACGAAAAGATATATCAATTATCAATTTATTAATTACAAACCCTAAGGAAATCACTGTTTTCCCAAAAATTTTTTTTGAAGATAGAGAAAAAAAAGTTAGTTGGTTTCATTTATAGACATAGTCATCGATACGCGACATGTCGTTGAGAAAGAAAATATCTTTTTTAGGCACTAATAGATAGATGACTTAAAAAGTGAATGACATTGTATTTTATATCAATTTTATATCAGTCTGGCCAGAGACAGCATCTAGTCGACATCACTCTGTGTTCTTTCTCGTCTTTCTTGCTATTTATAAGTTTTCTTTTTATTATTTTAATTACTTTTTGATTATTTCACTAAAAATTACTAAAAACTTATTTTAAAATAGTGATTTGTTATTATTTAATAATAACAGAGAATAAAACATCTTATCTTACGGAGCTACAGCAGTGAATCTAGAGTTAATCCCGAAGCCTCAGAGGATTAACGGACAATATTTACCACTAATAACACCAGTGAGTTATAATTTTTTTTTCTATTTAATTTTAATTAAACACAATGGTGCTGTGCACAGTCTGTGAGACCACGATCACCCGTGAAGACAAAAACAATGTGAGCTGTAGCAAGTGTCGCGTGATTTTTCACGGCAGGTGCTGCAGTCTTACTGATAAAGACACTGAGACTATCAAAGCCCAAAAAACACAATGGACTTGCAATAAGTGTGTCTTAGGAAGAAAGAATGCCGGGTCAAGCAAAGAAAAATCTCCTAGCCCATCTAGAAGTATATCGAAAACGACCGATCGTTCACCGAAGATAGCCGAGTCTACCACGAAGATTGCCGAACCCACGGCAGCGGACATACTCGCTGCTGTTAATTACTTACGCGCCGAAGTGAATGAAGAAATTAAAAATTTAAAATCTTCACTAGATAAATACGGCGAACTCAGTTTCGAATTAAACGATAGACTTTCTAAAATCGAAAAACACCTGGAAGTTCAAGCGAAGCATATCGAAGATGTGACTACGGAAAATAAAGTTTTAAAAAATAAAGTGAACGAACTCGAAGTCCGCCTCAATAAAGCAGAGCAAGGTCTGCTCTGCAGATCGGTTGAAATCCGAGGCGTTCCGGTTCGCCCCGGGGAAACTCCGGCAGCCCTGGTGTCCAGCGTTGCGGCGGGACTCGGGATCAAAATCGACACCAAAGACCTCGATATAGTAGAGCGGCGGCGGCCGCGAAAAGACGACAAGCAGCCACCTCCTATAATCGCACGTTTCGTCAGGCAATCGCTACGGGACGAAATAGTACAACAGCGTAAAGTGAAGAGGGACTTCTCCACGCGAGACATCGGCTGGGAGGAAAATGACTTCCACCGAATATATCTCAGCGAAGAGATGTCGCCAACAAATAGGCATTTGTACTGGCTCGCCCGTCAAGTAAGATCTGCGAAAAAAAATTAAATACGTGTGGTTCGCGGGAGGCAGAGTGCGCTGCCGAAAGGATGATGGTCACCCGGTTATCTATATAGACAGGTGTCAAGATCTCGACGTGTTTGGCTGACGCTCTGGGAACTGTCAACCTTCTGGTCCTAAAAACCTTTTTGTATTTATCCTGCTCATAACAAATTATTATTTTTCTTTTTTTTCACAGAGACAAGCTATTAATTTAACTTATTTTGTTTTTTTCTTTCATAGATTATCTTATATCATTTTATCAACGGTCTCTTTATTTCTGATGTATATTCACAATTTCGTTTTACAGCAAGCGTTTTTCCTTCAAACAACTTTATTTCCTTTTTTGTATGTCTAACGTCCTTACCGCCTGCCATGTTAACGCACAGTCCTTACCCGCTCATTATGATGAGTTCCTTAATTACTTCACCAAAAATTTTTACCACCTTATTGCAGTCACTGAAACCTGGCTAAAATCCTATATTCCTTCTTCCTCAGTTTCTATTCCTGACTATTCCTTTATCCGGCACGATCGTATCGGCAGGAACGGTGGAGGTGTAGGTCTTTTTGTTCACAACAGCCTCAAATCCCGAATCCTTGATGTCTCATTCCCTTATGATCACCCTTATGTTGAATTCCTTCTTGTCGAAATTTCCTGTAACTCAAGTTCTCTCCTGTATATTGTAGTTTACCGTCCTCCTCTGGTTCCTTTTGATCAATCCCTCGAATCATTCCTCTATAACTATGTTCCCTATTACAACCATATTATAATCTCTGGCGACTTTAATACCAACCTCCTTTCTGACTCCAACGATAAACACTACCTTGAAAACCTGTTTTATTCTCTCCATCTCTACATTGTTCCTTATGCCCCAACTCACCATACCTTGAGGTCTGACACCTGGTTGGACCTACATGTTATCGACTCAAGGCATAACCTTTTATCCGCCTCCCAGCATCCAGTACCATTCCTTTCATCTCATGACCTTATCCAAATCTCTTATAATATCCAAACCCCTGCTTTCCTACCCAAAACGTTCACTTTTCGTAACCTGGACGCCCTGACCCGTGAAATCCTTTTACCTGACCTAGAAAATATTAACTGGAGCGAAATCTATTCCTGTACATCTATTGACTCAATGGTTGATATCCTCACTGCTAATCTTCTTCATATCCTTGATATCCACGCACCATTCAAAACCATCACCTTTCGTCGCCGACCTGCTCCCTGGATGAGTCAAGAAATTAAAGACCTACAAAAAAGACGTGAGGCTGCCCGTAGGCGCTTTAGACGTACAAGACTGACTGACGACTATCAAGCGTTTAGGGCACTGCGTAACTTGACACAGACAACTATCAGACGAGCAAAATCCATTTATTTCCAAGAAGCCCTCTCCACAGCTCCTGACTCGAAAACAAAATGGCTCATTCTCCGTAAGCTCTCCCTCTGCAAATCCTCTTCTTCACATGAAACACAGATATCTCCTGATGAACTAAATTCCCATTTTGTATCCCCGTCTTCAAATTTGTCTACTCTGTCCCCTCCTAAATCTTCTTCAGCTCCTTTATTCAACCCCGATAATTTCTACTTCTCTGACATTTCTCCAAGTGATCTTATTTCCTCCATTATGAAATCTACCACCAATTCCTTTGGTTTTGATGGAATTCCTGTTAAATTGTTAAAATTATGCCTTCCTGAAATCCTCCCCACTCTCCTTTTTATATATAATTTCTCCCTTCAAAATTCAGTATTCCCTAGCTCTTGGAAAAAAGCTTTAGTCCATCCCATTAACAAAACCGCAAACCCCGTCCTTCCTAAAGATTATCGACCTATTTCCATTCTCTCAAACCTTTCAAAACCTCTCGAAAGAATAATCCAGACTCAGATATCCGAATTCCTTGAAAAGTCCAAGCTACTTGATCCCTTCCAATCTGGTTTCCGTTCAGGCTTTTCCACACAATCCGCCCTCGCCAAAATCACTAATGACTTACATACTGCCATGGACGAAAAGAAACTAACAGTTTTAATACTTCTTGACTTCTCGAAAGCTTTCGACTCCTTAGACCATTCTATTCTCTTTACCAAACTAAATGCACTATCCTTTTCCAACAGCGCTATTCGCTGGTTCCAATCATTCCTTTCCGGTCGAACCCAAGCCGTTTACATTCCTAATCATCCTTTATCATCCTTCCTCGCCCTTTCGGCAGGTGTGGCCCAGGGCTCCAGCATCTCCCCTCTCCTATTCAATTGCTACATCAATGATCTCCCTAAATCAATAGTCCATTGCTCCCATCACCTCTATGCCGATGATTTCCAAATTTATTTCTCCTTCCCTCCGTCCGAATTATCATCAGCGTTTGCCGCTATTCAGGCAGACCTAGATAGAATCTGTGCCTGGGCAAACCTGAATAAGCTATGCTTAAACGCTATGAAAACTCAGGCTATTATGATTGGTTCCAATCCCCTCCTGAGATCCAACTCCACCTTTCCAACCTTATTCCTAAATGGTCATCCCATTGCTTTCAGTCCCTCTGTCAAAAACCTAGGAATTATAATTGACCAATCCCTTTCCTGGAAACCCCATATTGCACAAATTTCTCGGAAAGCCATAAGCACCCTAAAGTTTTTCCATCGCTCCAGTCACCTTCTTCCCGAATCAACGCGTAAAATCCTTGTCTCCTCACTCATCTTTCCCCACTTTGACTACGGCTGTGCGGTGTACGGTGGCCTCTGTATGGTACTTGAGAACAGAGTAAAGCGTATTATGAATTGCTGTTTGAGATTTGTTTTTGGTACCTCGAGACGGACTCACGTGACTCACCTCTACACCGAGTTGAAGTGGCTCCTCCCTTCCACACGCAGACAGTACTTCCTTGGGTCCTTTCTCTACCAAACGATAAAATCCCAGCATCCTTCCTATATCCACAGTCTCCTTCAATTTAAATCCTCAGTTCACTTGCTTGGGACAAGATCGCGCCACTCCGACCTTTATATCCCATCCCACAGAACAAAAGCCTATGATCGATCCTTTCTTGCCCGTTCCACTGCTTTCTGGAATTCCATTCCTTCCAATATACGTCGTGCTTCTTCCTTATCCACATTTAAATATCTCCTTTTCCAGCATCTATTATCCCTCACAGACGCTTGTTGATCTTAAATCTGATAATTTATTGATTATAATGACTAAATGCTTATTTGACTTTGCTTTTGTTTGTTTTTGTTTTTTTGTGTTTTTTTTTTTTTTCGGAAAATTAGTTGTTTTTATTTTCTCATTCTATTTTACTTATTATCATTATTATTATTATTACTTTATGATTTTTGTATGTATGTATGTAGGTGTGTGTATATATATTTTTCTTTTAATATACTTTATTTATGTAAATAATTAAGTTTGTAATAATTCAATCAATTTAATGTATTCTGGCCAGAAGAGCTATATTTATTTGTAACATCAATGTTATTCTTAAGGGACTATGTCCCAGAATAAAGTTCATTTTTCTATTCTATTCTATTCTATTCTATTCTATATTATAAATATAGACAGAAGAAAATATAGGTTATTCCAATGAGGTTATGGTCTATTATGAACAACCTACAATGCTTGAAAAATACCTGTCTTTATTATTTTAATAAAAGAGGTAGAAGAAAAAAGTGGGATTAGAAAAGGTTAAGCGAAGGGGTGTATTCCGTTGATTGACCCCCTTCCGCCCTAGGTAGGGGTAGAGGATGGGAGGAGATAGGAGTGAGGAGGGAGGGTGAGGGAGGGAGTTGAGGGGGAGAAGGGGTGGAGGGAGGACTTTCATGGAAAAAGTTTGGCCGTGGCCGGACGACAATGAGCCAGCCTTTGTTTTTCTGGAGGAGAGGAAGCTCTGATGAAATTTAAACCTTAAGGCCGTCCCTCACGGGCGACAGTCCCCGGCCATAAAAGCAATAAAGGACGGATAAGGGGAGGCTTGGATTTATAGGGGCCCAGGGGGCGTATTTCAGGGGCCTGCCCCTGACGGCCGAATAATTTAGGGGCCGTCCGCTCCAGCTCCTTAGTCCGTCATCCGCCCGCTTCTTCAGGCTTCGGGGTCAGTCCGCGGTCGGATCCGTTCAGCAAAAGAATGTGTAAGGTTTCCTGCAGGGTCTTTACTTGTTGAGGAGAAGAAAATAGCGGGACATTTTCTTTGTTTTAATGTAAGTGAGGTATGTAAGTATACAAGAATTATTGATTTTCATAACCACAAGAACCATACTTCACAATATCAGAAAATAGCTCGGTACATCGAATCTGACGCTCTGCCATGCAAAGCAAGTAAATGGGATGCTGGTGGTATGTGGACCATTACAAGAATTTATGATTGATTGATATATTGTTAGGTAGGGGTTGGTACTCAATATCGCCATAAGAAACATCTATAAAGGAGTGAACGATATACTTTCTTAATATATATTATTAACTATACTTGTAGCAGATGTTTAGGAGTGAGGTTTTGTCTCATTTTGACGTGTCTTTATAGACATACAATAAAAGATGTATTGCATTTAATCTCAATATAAGGATTAAGATTACCTAATTTTCATATTTTAGGTACTGTAACCAAACAGTTGACATATTTTAATCAATATATGTTTGTTTATTTATTTAACGTCCCTCTATGCTTCTGTGGCTAATAAGACGATGCTACAGTGGGTGTCTTGAATTTTGTCTATCCAGGTTTAATTAGGATAGGGATCTTTAACGAGTACCTGACATCGCATTATTTCGGTACCACTTTTTAACGTCCCCTCCGAAGGACGGCATTTACGGATTTTTTTTTCTATTAAAAAATCCTAGGAGGACCACCTGTGGATTTGAACCAGGGGTCGTCTACATAAATTGGGCTGAATCAATATATGTTCTTTTCATTTGTCAGATCATCAAAAAAAAAAATCTTAACTTGTCAATATAGCATAAAGCTCACCTTTTTGTTTTTTCAAATATATTTTTCATCGAAATCCACAAGTAGCAACTATGCTAATACTCAATAACATGAAATATACTTGGAACTATCCAAGGTATCGTGGCTTATTTTTAGACACCTCAGAGGATCGTCATGAAGAAAGGATTGAAACTAATGGGTTAGAGTGATAATGATGGTTAGAGTGAGTTTTTCATAGAAGGAGTAATACCTGGTTTATACATTATGGATGGAAAATTAAGGTCTTTATGAATAAATTTGTTCGTAAAAAGGAAAAGGGCGTTGAGAATTTCACTACGAATATTCCAATGTAACTATTGGATACGGGAAGGACTTGGTGTTTTAGTATAGCCCCAAAGCTTAACACCGTAAATCCATATTTGCCCTATAATAGTAATGTTGAGGAGCCTTTTTTAGTTAAGTGGAAGGTTAGAGCTCTAGTAATAGTTGAAGTAACCGAAAGCGGCGGGCAGTTTCTTGTCGTTGCATTCTTGTGTGTGGATTCCTTGTTAGACTTGACAAACATCTAGGCAGGAGTTGTAAATAGCGGATCTGTTCAACCGATACACTTTAAAACTTCGATGACTTTCATCAATTTTCTGAAATTCTTAGCTATGATTTCATTATCTTTTGCATTCTTCATTTGAAGGTCCCTCTAGTATATTAGAAATGCTTTGTTTTTTTCAAGGCGAAAAAATAATTTATGATAAAATAAATTTGTGATACTTTGTGGGAAGAGCGTTGACAATGGTCGCTAATTTGGTCCTCGGTTTGAATCCGGATGCTGCAGGATAATAATTTTTTCTCCTTTAATGATCACAAGAGGTTAACAACACCTAAGAAGAAAATACCCTTGCATATTCGATGGTTAATAAACTACTGAAGAATAAAATGAGACTTGACGGTCACATTTAGTGAAGTGGCTAGCAAAAAGCCTTCAATGCCCAAGAGCGTGGGTTCCAACCCGCTGATGTCCCTAGGATTATTTTTTTTTAAATTACTTGTTTATGCTGTCATTCGAAGGAAATGTAAAATGGTCTTGAACATTTGCGATGCCAGGTACTCGATTTGTTTCTTTTGATTTAGAGGAGTTTAACTTAAATCATCAGTTCTCTTTAGCTGATCTGAATTCATATAATCTCTATTCTATCTATTATTATTTTTTAAACATTCTCATTCGTTATAACCTACCCTATTGAGGCTATAAAATACTCCGAAGAGCTGTAAATAACCGAAGCGAGATGGACTTACGAAAACGTGACTCCCAGTTGATACCCTCGAGAAACACACACAGAGACAATTTATTAGCTAATAACATATAATAACTGTAATATATTAAAAGCCTTGATTTAGCGTTTCTAATCTCACCGACTGGAGTGATGTGGTCCATAACGCCTGAGCAAAGCTTGTTAGAGATCTTGAGCTATCCTCACAATCAGTCTCCGAGTGAGTCGGGTCATTCACTTAAAGTTGCAACCGTATATACTAATTCAAAATGTTCTAATTACATTTATATATTGACTGCCATACAATCTTTAAAAAAAAAAGTAAATTGCGTGGTTTATTATATTTGAGAATCAGTCCATATTACGGACAAAATAAAAAAGAAAGAAAAATCTTCATGAAGAAAGCTCTTAACCATTATACTTTAGAACTTCAGGTGGTCATCCTCCCTTAATCCAATTACCAACGGTAGGACCCCCACAATTCAAAATTCGTACATGTGTATGTGTATATATATATATATATATATATATATATATATATATATATATATATATATATATATATATATATATATTCGATTTCATCTAAAGAAAGCGTATTCTCTAGCGTTTGAAAATGACATTTCATTATAAAAAAAAAATATTAAACTATAGAGACTGATAAACAAATAACATTTTATCTTTTTATCTTTTATCGATTTTATAGATTTGTCCTTCCTTCTCATGTTTAAGAAGATCGTCAAATCAAACCGATTTCCGGATTAAATACCATATTCTATTAATATACCATCTTCTTCTTTCTCTGATGAGAATAATTTTTATGATAGAATATATTCTATGTTACTTGATGAAGTTTTACATGGTAGGGCCATCAATCGCTACGCCTATTTTTGTGACTGGCCACCAGCAGGCTGACGGGTCATACACAGCAGGGGGAAAGGCTGTGAGTGAATCCCCCTTTAATTAATTATATGCTTATAAAAGTCGCGCCAGGACTGGGATTCGAACTCACAATCTTTGGCGTGCAAGACTAGCGAGCTTGCCACTCAGCTACTGGCCCCCCTATAAATTATGAGTTCCTGAAATGTTTTTAACCAAATTTAATTGGATGCAAGCAGAAATACAATGAAAAAACTTAATTTAATTCAGAACTTACGAAAACCAAACTGATGCTATTATTCTGCTCTATTAAAGGAAATATAGTAGTACCTTTTGGAAGGAACTGAAAAGAACGGTTATCTGATTACAAAGAAAACAATATATTTTGGAAAGAACTGCAATTTCTAACTAAATTTTTTAAGGATTTAAATATTCTTTACATGACACTTTAATTTCAATAGATATCGATTAAACCAAACCATCAGAATATAAATATATCAAAAGATAAATGTCTTAAAAAACGCCCTGTAGTACCTTTTGGAAATCAACGTCTAAATTTGAGCCATATAACATTTTTCCTGAAAAACATATTTGAGCAACTTCGGCTTATCATATTTTATAATTAATCTGTATTTTTCTAATCAGAAGCTTGTACTTTTCAATGGCAGAGTAAAAGTTTAAACCAAACTTTCAGAACGGAACCTTTCTTTTTGCGATATTTTAGGTTTTTCATACTTGGCACCTCTTTCGTATTAGTTTAAAACGTGTATTTGAGTTAAGTTGGAGAATGCCCTTTTAATTGTTTCAACGTTTTCACAAAACTCTGATGGTTTTTTAAGAAGTTTTTTACACATTAAAGTTTTCTGAGACTCTTACTATTGACTGAGATGGTTAATAGTTTGTGTATGAATCTGTTTAGTGTTATATTAATGTTTTATTTTAACCCTTTACTATTGTGTACATTTCCGAATAAAAACTACCGTTTCACATTCTTAATAATACTTCAAAAACGACTATTGTTGTGAAGCTGAAATTTTTCTTTGCGATTCGTCTTACCGTTTAGATGTCCAATAACGCTGCGTTTGGAAGAAAGCGTCCTATGATAGGAAAGAAAAAAATATATTTATAAAACCGTTTACTGAATTAGTTTTCAACCAACTCTAACACTGTGCATTTCTTTATTGAAAACGTAATCGAATCTTTATGTGCATAGAAGCAAAATCATCTTAACCTCAGCTTTTTCATACTATATATTTCATATATATATATAGTTAAGTGAAAGTACAAATCATCCATTCTATTTTTTTATAGACAGATGAATCTTCTAAAATAGAGAATAATTCGACTTATAATGTCTAAATTCGAGATGAAGGGAAAATTAAGGTTCGTCAAAAAAAAAAACGAAGGCGAAAATGTCAACGAAAAAGACAAAAAAAGAGTGACTAATTAAATTCTTTAACAGACAGATCCAGGTTTTGAAACACGTATAAAGCAAATTTCTAAATGGTTGAATTTCCATTATACAAATGACAACTTGATCAAAAAAATCTCTACAGTCACATTCAGATCACAATGACATAATCGTAGATGATAGAATAGAATAGAATAGAATAGAAAAATGAACTTTATTCTGGGACATATTCCCTTAAGAGTAACATTGTGTTACAAATAAAATAGCTCATCTGGCCAGAATACACAAAATAGATTGAATTATTTACAAACTTAATTATTTATATAGGTATAGTAGATTAACTAAAAAATAAAATAAAAATAAATAAATAAAATGAAAAAAAATAGATACACACTCATACACAAATCCCAAAGTAATGATCATAATAATAATGATAATAAGTTAAATAGAATGATAACCTAAAAACAACTAATTTACAAACTAAAAAAAATAAATAAATAAATAAAAAATATTTACCAAGGTAGAGAAGATTAACAAAAAAAAAAAAAAAAATATATATATATATATATATATATATATATATATATATATATATATATATATATATATATATATATATATAATATAATATAAGTACACAAACACTCACACACATACATACACAAATCAAAAGTAATAATACATGTTTACAATAGTGATTATGTTTTACAATTAAATGAAAAACTAATTTAAAAATAGTGCATTCTCAACATAATGCACTTTTAAAAACGTACTCTTCTTTCCAACGAAATTCCATTACGAATCGCGTACTTTAAAAAAACTTTTTAATTCAATCGGCAGTCCCCATGACTGCCTGAATTTTATTTATTTATTTTTTTTAATTTTATTTAAGATGGTTCCACCTTCCATGATGAAATTCACGTTAATGTCGCAAACGAGTTGTAACGAAAAACAATTACGTTAAAAACATAGAACATGTTGGGTAATTTTGTGTAGACTTGATTCTACTGCTTAGTGTTGTAAATATTGTTGTGCATTGATGGTGCTGATGGCTCTAAATTCATTATTGAATAATTAATATAATAATCAAGGAAATATTGATAAGCCTTTGTCGGTAAAAGTACAAAGGGCGTTTACCTGCACCCTTGGATTATCCGAGGTACTCCGGGAAACTTCCTAGACCCCATGCTTATGATAAAGGTCTACAAAGGCTGGACAGCCAACGGCAATTCCCGTATCAGCCCCGCCCGAGGTGACGAGGATGAGAAAGAAGATTTGAAGAGGTAGTTGAAGTCTATCAAGAGAACAGTCGAGTTCCATCTACAAGAAGTGAAGAGGTCCGTCGGGTGTCAGAGAGAGCAGCTGGAATGTCTGAGAGCCTAAAAGGGACACCTGAGACAATTTCCACCTCCGCTAGCCGACTGAGTGTCAGAAGGTAACCTTTTATTGTAATATTGTTTGACTCGGTCAACTATAAGAAATCCCTCAGTATTCTTAGGAATAGTTTAAATAAATTTTATATGTATAAGCTAATAATAATAATGTCTTTATTGAAACTTGTTTACTTTAATCTTCCCTTGCATACCACCTATTGGGATTGGTAAACACGTTAGTTTTAGGAAGACATCTAATCGTTTCATTAAATACAGTCTATATATTAATTAAAGATCTCAATTAATCTAATTTTTTGAAGGTACCGTTGCCGTAGAAAAGCAGCAGGTCTAAAACATAGCAATATGTAAAAATAAAATTAGAGCGGTCACTAAATATTTTATTCATTTAGCATATTTTAAAGAAGAAAAGATTGAGCAAATGAAATGTTTTATCATAGCTGCTCTCAATCAAAGCCGATTCACACAAAACGATGTATTCTTGACCGAAGCTGCGGGAATCAGCTAGCAGTGTATAATCAAAAATAACAAACAATATATATAAACATTAAAAACATAAATAAAAAGACCACTAGAAATAACCTTATTTATAATATATATATATATATATATATATATATATATATATATATATATATATATATATATATATATATATATATACATAAAAAGAAAAGAAGACTCATATTATTACAAAAGTTCATTTCGATAATAATAAATCGACGTAAATTTTGCAGGCAATCACCCTTCTTCTCCCCCGGTGACTGGGGAGACCCTAAACAAAAACGAAGGGTGTTCCTGGAGATAGAGTAATTCAAAGAAGGAGAGCTGGAACGAAATAAGAGATCGCAGCGGAGGTAGCTACCGTCCCATTGTTATTGTTTATGGCCGTTGCCATGGCAACGCCATTTTCCAGCGAGGCTCCTTTTCCTTACTCCCTTCACTAAATAAACAAGCTGTTGTATGTCTCGTTAGGACCTAGGAGTATTTTCTCACTGTGAAAATAATTATGTACACTTCATACAATCGGGTAAAAATAATTATTATGTATATCATAATAGCTTATGTGTTATTTTCAGATCTATAATTCAGGACATTTCATTTCATGCTGTGGTGAGCATACAAATCTTCTATGCATAAGGCCACTGGATCGAAACCGGTAGGTGGCTCTAGGGTTTTACTCAAGGGTGTAAAGCATTCTTGACTATGCCGTCCTTCAAAGAATGCGTAAAATGGTAGTCTCCAGTTAGAGTGATGACAGGTTAAAGGTCAATATTCTAATTAAAACTTGATAGGCAAAATTTATTACACCTGCTCTAGTTTTGTCTGATTATCCATATCAGCATAAAGTGATGTTACATGAATAAGCAAACCCGCCACATTGAGCATATAAGGCGGTTACGCTAGTCAGTACACCACAGGTGACCCCATCATCTCTAGGTTTGAAAGCATGAAAAGTTGTTATTAATAGTGTTAAAGAAACGCAAAATTATTAACTGTTAGCTTTATTCAGACCAATACCACAGAGGTTATTGTTCCTAGAAATATAAGCACAATAAACTACTTTATAGTGCATTTAATTAGCTTCAATATAAAGCATAAAGTTTCGGTGGGACCATTTACTTTAGGACAATTAATATAACAATATCAATCATTTAAGTTAAGCCCGTCAATTAGCATAACCTTTGTTATATTTCATTTTTCTAAAAATTGTATCTTCGCAAAGATATATTACACCCAAACATACACACACACACATATAAGTGTATTTATGTGTGTGTGTGTAATTTATCTAATTTGTAATAGTTATATGTATATATAACTATTATTATTTGCGGAGAGCTTGCGCTTACATACACATCCAAACACACACACACACACACACACACACACACACACACACAACATTTAAAAGATTCGCGTTAAAAGAGGTTTAGTTGACTCCCGGCCTACCAGTGGAATGGTTTAAGCGCTGGATGCCGTACTTAATGTCACAGGCTAGAAGAACATACCAGAGAGCACAAGGCAACACAAGTTCTAGGAACTAATAAAGGAACTCAAAACTGCGAGGCGTGAACTCTCGCGGGCAATTAAATTGAGAAAAAGGTAAGGTAAGTCCATCAGACGCTGCGGCCTACAGGCCAATATATTTGCTCGATACTGCTGGGAAAATATTTGAGAAATATATAGCAAAGAGAATACAAGAGACATCAAAAGGTGCAGGAGGACCTTCTACATCTCAAGACGTATTCCGAAAAGCGAGGTCAATGCTGGAGGCTAAAATGTAGTAACGGAGCGTAAAGCTATTGCTGGAAAGAGATGGAAGAGCGGTTGTGCGTTACTGTTACTGCTGGATTGTCACACTAGATGTGAAAAACTCATTTAATTCCGCTAAGAAAATGGTTGTTCCTAAGTATCTTGTTAGTATAGTCCGTGACTATTTCAAGGATAGAACTTTAATCTGTTATAACGGAGAAAGGACCAAAGGGATTAAAAAAAACTTTTGGTGTACCCCAGAGTTCAGTGCTCGGTCCCCTGTTGTCTATTATTATGTACGATGGTTTGCTGTGTCACTACCAGCGTTCACAAAAACTATTGGTTTGGCTGATGATGTTGCTTTGGTGGTTGAGGTAAAGTATAAAGAGGAGGTGGCACTGACATCAGAGTATTGCGCTGATTCGCAACTGGTTAGCATTGGTTGGACTGCAACTGTCAGAGGCAAGACAGAGGCTATGCTAATTAGTAGCAGGAAAAGAATGAAGCAAATTAAAATCAGAGATGGTAATCAGGAGATAATTTTCAAGCCTTCATTGAGGTATCTCAGGGTGATCATTAATCAAAGGCTGAACTTCAAGCAGCATATCCAACAGGTAAGTGATAACCTGACTAACGCCCGAGAATGGAGGACCCAGGCACAGTCGTAGACTTTTAATATCGAACGTCGTAAAGTCTATAAAGACTATAAGTGTTTTTCGAACTGTCTCTGATGAAGCATGTGTCATTGCCAGAATAACACCATCAGAGCTGATCGCTGAAGAGCGAAGACGCTTAAAGAACAGAATGTCCCATATTTCCAGGAGTAAATGCAGACAGTTCAAAAAGCAGGGTCGATGGGATGCTGCAACGAAAACAGTCTGGTTCCCCAGATTCAACCCTAGGTCGCAAGAAAGAACTGACTTCTACCTCCCTCAGTTATTAAAGGGACGTGGCTTCTTCCGTGCACATCAGAATAGGTTTAAGATGTACGATACAGGAGAATGTCCAGTAGTAGAAGAGAGAGTGTCAGCGGTTTTCTTCTCCCGTACTCGCATTCAGAGAGAGAGGGAAAATTTCGAGTGTATCTGACTATATCGCTTATTAACCGATAATTTCATAGGCCTAATCCTGCTCTCGCAGGATTATTTGATGTATGGCCAACGCATCTCATCAGGTATTAAAAAAAGCTGAGGACTAAAAAAACGAAAGACGAGGTAGGAGTTAGCCCGCGACAGTGAGGAGGCACACAGCCATTTCCCTCCACAATGTAACGATATAATACCCAACGGTAGTCCTGTGGTGAGTAAGGAACATGTGTAGGGAGGTTAGTTTCAGTGGATAAGAATCACACATACAGATAGGTACGGGTCTATCCGCGTTTTTTGAAGATTTCCACCTACCCTCGTAAAGCTAATATAAAGTATAAAGTTGTGGTATAATGGCTAGCATAAAAGCATTCTATGACCATGGTTGTGGATTTGAAACAGGCAGATGGCCGGAAAATAGGAATAAAAAAATCCTTGGTTATACCACTTAGGATAGGGATCTTTATCGAGTACCTGACACTGCATAAAGTTTCGACCGCCGAGTTTTACACCCCTCTCGAAAGACTAAATAGCCAAGATTCTGGATTGCGACTTTGGATATAAAGGCTGTTATGCCAGCCAGTGAACCAATGGTGAAAACACAAATCGTTATTTGATTCCTAAAGTAATTTATTGACACAAATTTTGTTTCCCATATTTCCTCAGAATAGTCAGAAAACAGAATAAATTTCAATCCGGTTCGGAGGACCCAGAATATTTTCACGTCGTTTTATAATATTTTGATAAAGTGCGGGTTTAACCAATTTTTTTTATGCCTTGTGTAGGATACATAAGCACTTGAAATAGAAACAATAATCAATAATAATAATAATCAATATATAAATTAATAATGTAATGTAATGGATCACAAAATATTATGCTATGTTTTATTAGTAGTAGAGTTATGTAAATTTAAGCTGAGGTGTTTCCTACTAATGAAAATATTCATCACTCAAAGATGTAATTGCCATATCGGAGCCGATGAACTTGCTATGCAATATCCTGTCCCGTTAATGACCCAAGGGGTCGAAGCTGTTACGTATTTAGAGGACAGAGGCAAGTGAAAAGTCCATCATAGGGCGGACATTAGAGCAGCAGAGTGCCTGGGAAGGGAGGCTAATTAGCCATAACGCGAATGATTTATAACGGAAGAGAAAATGCAAATATGAAATATGAAAATGAAGATGGCCGTAATAAAAGTGATATAGAGGCCCAGAGGAGCCGGTGCGGGCTCGTCAGTTTTACGACCCCCGTCCATCATCGCGAGCTGACAGCCTTCATTGCGGGGGTCTCTGATGAAAACACTATAGCCCCATAAATCGGATAGGGGAAGCTATAATGAAGAAATAGTGCTGTCTTTCTTCCATCCCTCCAGGAACAGTGGCATAAATATTTCCAACCCTCGGCCCTTTGAATTAACAACCCACCGCCCTTTTGTCTTCTTAATTCTTCTACTGTTCGGGCGCCTTTTTTGCATTCGGTTGTAGATGTTATGGAGAAATTTTTCTTTCAGCTCAAGGAGTCATTTTTATTCCCTTTGTTGCTCTTTTTTTAATTCATTGCCGAGCTTTCGCCTTGGTTGGTTGGATATTATTCCTTTATTTATATGAGTAATAGCTATCCACCCTTACTTCGCAAGGGTACAATTTAAATCTGGTATCATTTATGTTTATAAAAGTTGAGTTGTTGAGTCAAAAATAGAACAGTTTGGGTTAGATCATACAAGTTATGTTTATTTATTTAACGTCACTTTATGCCACTATTTCTAATCGGACGATGCTACAGTGGGAGTCCTAAATTTTGCCTATCCAGGTTTTATTAGGATAGGGATCTTTAACGAGTACCTGACATCGCACAAGCTCGGGACCACCTTTTAACGTCCCATCCGAAGGACAGCGTAACTAAGGATTTTTTACTCCCATTAAATAATCCTAGGACCACATGCGGGTTTGAACCCGTGACCTTTTGCATAGGAGGCTGTTACGCTAACCACCCAGCTACAAGTGATCCCTCATACAAGTTATGTTAGACATACACAATTTTTTCTTGGAGAGAGAGAAATTGAAATCTTCGGATACTGGTTTTGATTCCTTCAATTATTTAAGCTATTGAGATTTAAAAGGCAAGAATGTCAGTTGATTTTAAGACTGCATTATTTTTATGTATCCGAAATTCTGGGGCGCGCAGCACCACATTCTCTTACCTCAGTATTTAAAATTAATTTAATAACTTTTTAATAAAGTGAATGAGATAAAAAAAGGTTAAAGAATCATATAAAGATTGGATAGAAACATGCGTTTCATTAAATAATGTATAATATTATTATAACAATCATAATGATTTATCCATTTTGCATCCTTTAAGGTTTAAATATGCATGTTTTTACGTGGCTCTCTCGGTTCTCCGATGTTGTTGAAAAATTTCCTGTAACATCTCAGGCATATATGATTTTAAAATATGAAATTTCAGTTTTATATAACTTATCGTTTTCGAGCTATATTTTATATAGCTATATATTTTAGATATAGGTAAGTAAAAGCAATAATCTATCCATTTACAAGATTACAAAGCTTCTGGTAAGATCGAAAAACGTGCCATATGAGAAAGTGGATGGCGCTGAGGGTGAAAGAAGTGGACAGGACTGGGAGAAGAGCACGGAGGCCTTTAATGCCATCCTTGGCCAATTTTCCCCTACAGCTGGTCCGCAGAATGGCTCCTGATGACCATTGCATTTCCAATATCTTGGTGTCACTCCCAGGATAATTATTTCTTGGGCGGACCAGAGAATCCCATCCTGCTTCAGCAAAGAGATCATTGGCCCGTGAGCTTCTATTCTATAATCGAATATTTGATTCTCCACACCTTCTCCTATAGGTATTATTTACTTAAACCTCGTGTCTCAAAGGCACTTATTGAAACTTACACTGATAATTTTATGATAAAACTAGCTGTTGCCCGCGTCTTCGTCTGCATCAATTTCTGTTATTATGATCGCTATAAAGAAGTTTTTAAAAGAATATATTTTAAAGTACTTCTGCGTAAATGATATTTTTATTTTCTTGGGGTAGAAGAACTCCGCAGTCCGATCTTGACAACGGGACATATAGTTGGCCGTGTGAAAAGCAGTCATGACGTAAATTGGCTCCTACGTATTTAAATGTTTGCCCCTGTGATTTATTAATTGTTACGGCAATAGAAGAAGTAACAGGCAATTGAATTTTTTTAAAATAAAAAAGAAATCAGTTGGAATCATTGGGGTGCGAGGTTAATTTTTCCCGTTTTTTCCACTGATTCTTCTTTTTTATTGGTCACAGCGTGATATTATATAGCCTATAGCCTTTCTCGATAAATGTAATATCCAACACAAAAAGAATTTTTAAATTTGAACCAGTAGTATCTGAGATTAACGCGTTGAAACAAACAAACTCTTCAGCATAATAATATTAGTATAGATTTAGGAGAGCAATATAATGGCAATGTGGTCGCAGTTATATAGTCGTGATGTTATTTAGCCTAAAGCCTTACTTGATCAATGGACTATCCAACGCAAAAATAATTTTCAATTTAAACCAGTAGTTTCTGAGATTAGCGCGTTCAACCAAACAAAACTCTTCAGTTTTATAATATTAGTATAGACTAGCTGTTGCCCGCGACTTCGCCCGTGACGATTTCTGTTATTATAATCGGCATTAAGAAGATTTCAAATAATATATTTTAAAGTACTTCTGCGTAAATGATATTTTTAGTTTTATTTTCTTGTGGTAGAAGGACATACTGATTTTCTCCGTTACCCAATGTTGACAATGCGATATTTATGCAGTAGGACGTATGAAAAGCAGTCTTGACGTAAATTCATTCCTACATGTTTAAATTTTTGCCCCTGTGATTTATTAATTGTTACGACAAAAGATAACAGCGGGATATTGAATTATTTTAAAATTAAAAGGTTAATCATTTGGAATCATAAGGATGCAAGGTTGATTTTTGTTTTCCACTCCTAGTGGTCACAGCGTAATATTATATAACCGATAGCCTTTCTCGACAAATAGACAATCCAACACAGAAATAATCTTTAAATTTGAACCGATAGTATGGATAATAACCATATCATCTTGTCTACCAGACACAGAGAAAGTATAGTTTAAGAGTAAGTTACATATTTCATTTAGGTCTTTTAAAATCACATTTCTAACATTTTGATTATGTTTGAATCAGATAAATCGACCAAAATCATTCAATAGAGGGTAATGGACAACGGTTGACAGGATGAGACACTCGAGAAATGCCCAGGTGAAGCGATTGGAGTCGACATGGCGTCCAGTCCAGTTACCGTCACATCCCCCAAACTGCTCTGCAAGCCTGTCAGGATGAAAAGTTAATTTGGAAGTAGCTGCTCTCAGTTCTAAGGACGGGAAAGGTGATACAAAAAGGTCCTTAAGACTGACTATAGGTAATGATCGACCCTTCCTCAACAGATTTCGAAGTGCTAAAAAAATATTTTTTACATAGGCCGTTTAATTGGGCACTCAAGCCTGTTTTGGGATCGCACTTAGCAACCTCGAGTCAAACAGCGCCTTCGAATCAAGACCTTTTTGCTCTATAAAGAAAATGGTTACTAATCGGCAGAACATCCGTTAAATGGAGTTGAAAACCAACAGAAAATAGACAGAGCAAAACAAAAATAACCTTAGTACCCATGCGCCTTAGATAAAATTGTTTTTTGCACTTAAAGATGGCATTATAGCCGAAACGTTGTGCATCAATACTTAATAAAATAGTGTGAAGTTAAATATCAGCCTCCAACTTTATACAAAACTAATCTTTAAAACGTTTCCTTAATTTTAATAAAGAAATCCGCTTTTGGCCTCCAAACAAAATAATTATATATAAATCCGTAATTGATCCTCAGACTACATATGAATTACTCGTCAGGTGCTCAACATGCTGGACTAACTACAGAAAACTTATAGAAATTTAATATTTATCCAATAGAATAATCAATAACTATCTCCGGTACAAATAATTTTCTCAATGATGAAAGAATAAATACTTCTCCCAACGCAGAAAACTTCCTAACCCAAACTGTCACTTACTTCCACTAAAAAACCTTTAGGACCCCTCAAGCTATCGATAACTATACTAATTCTACTCTTGAACGTTACACCCACAAAATTACTAAAAACGTTTTGTTAGGTTAACACTATTAAAATAATTTAAATTGTTGGCTATAGCGTACTCACTCAGTATTCGCTGGCTATCACCTTTAACGCGGCTGAGAGAAAGGCGCTGGAATCCTTCGGATTCTGCTGTTCCCTCCACAAGCGGGGGACAAGTCCTGTCCAGAGTTCCCTAACAGATTGCAAAATTTGTAAATATATGTATAATAGTGTGTTCATTTATTTTATAACCATGTATTTATTTTATTTATATAGTCAGTTATTATATACATTTTTTAAATATTTTGACTTTACTTGTTTACTCTATAAATATTATATGAATGAGATCTAATTGCACTATTATTATTCTTCAGTTGAGACAAATCGTAATATATAAATAAATTAATTATTCATCGTTTATATTTCATTTTGTATTAATAGCTACAATATTTATCACTTTATTATTATCATTATTATTTTTTGTAGCTAAGGAAATCATGCCATTAAATCATATTATTAAAGGCCAAATAAAAAAAAAGATTTCTCTTAGCTTGTTTTATATAAATTTTGTAAGCTTAGTAAAAATATTGGAGCACTCAAATGTTTTCAAGCCTATTAGTTTTTTTATTTTCATTTATGTTTGAATCAATATGATCAACAGCATCTACACGATTTATAAAACTACACCTCTTACTGTATGTAATTGTTGTACTATAATGCATATTACTACATATAAAATTTATTGAACTATACTTTATTATGGTAGTATGTCAATGTTTTACTTTAGTCATAATTTTATTTGACTTTCATTTAACACTTTTTTATAATTTCAAAACACAATATCCATCGTCCAATTCCAGATTTATCGACATTATATTCTGAAAAAAATGTCTCAGTACTAAAAAGAAATTTTAAAATTATGATTATTTTAAAGCATAGTTCATGTCAGAATTTATCGAACATGAATTACACGCTCATAATAAAAATATGTGGATTTTAAAATCGAATCTTAGTAACTCTATATCAAAGCTTTTTAACTTTTAAAAAGAAATTCCATTTCACAAGGGTAGGCGCAGTGGGTATACTATGGTGCAATACAAGTTTGCCCCTTAACTACAATGTAATTAACAAAATTTCGTAACAGCCCTGATATATAGAAAATAGTGATTCACTATAACCAATTTAGATTATTTATTTATTTATTAATTATTGATATTTACAACTGTATTAGTTAATAGATCAAGTAAATGAGCTATGAGATAAAATACACGAAAGGTCATGAAGAGAAGCTGCCTTCTTCTTTCAGAAACCTCGGAGGATTGTCAGAAATGGAAGAGGAAGCAAGAATTGAAATTAGTGGGTTAGAGGGGGAAGTGGAGTTTTTCATGAAAGGATTGATACCATAGAGCATTAAGTTCTTTATGGATGAGCTAATTCGTGACAAGTATGGAGCGTTAAGGATTTGGGATTGTAAAGATTGAAGACGGGAAGAATTTATTGGTTTATTAGATCCCTAATTTAGATTTTTTTTACAAACTATCATATGAAGATAATTTACATAAATAAATATTGTTGTTTTTTTTATGCATGATGTATTGCTAAAATAGTACATTAATTGTAATAACTATGCCATTATCTTGACACCTTACTTATAAAAGTTTGAAAAAAAACTGAAATTGTAGACTCGACCAATACTAGTGCAAATTCGGAATGAGCTCTTTTGAAAATTCAATATTTGCACACAATTCTGATTTAATATCCCTGGAAAATTATTATTATTTTTTTTTAATAGACACATTGGGAGTTCTAATTACAATTTTGCATATTTCTTATTTTGATCATCTTTCTCATGATGTAATTTTTATTGAATTATTGAAAAAATATGCAGATTCTATCGAATCACAACTTGAAACTTTTGAAAAGCAAAAGAATAAAATTACACTGTTTTAAAGTAATTTAAGTCGTATTGGGTTTCATAGGTTTACTTTTGATTTTTCAACACAGATATATTTAAGTATCATAATACTTTTTTAACTATTTTTTATGAATAACGAACAAAGTCTCAATGTTGAAGAAGCAGACATACGTATAATTATCCAAGGATTACTCGTTTTAGCTTTTAAACATAATTGTTGCACATCGTTGCTACTTGCGTTTCCCCCATTTGTGAATTTTCCACATTTTTATTTAAAGTTTTGCACATGATAAAACTTGAGTTATTTAGGATTTGTAAATTAATTTCATTCATGTTCTAATAACAAAGAGTTTTTCAACCGCTTGAAATCATTGTTAAACACTAGCAAACACGTTTATTAGTAACATTTAACCAAAAAACCGTGAATAATTATAAAAATGAGAAAAAATAAAAAAAATGAAGTTTTGCCAATAATACGCCCATAACTCAGATATTTTTGAAGGGAGAGATAATGATATATAGAGTTTTATAATTAGTAACCTACTTGACAAACGACGAACAGTAGTTTATTAGTCTAGCAAGGAATCCGCACACAAGATTAAAACGACAAGAAACTGCAAAACGCTTTCGCTTACTTCAACACTTACTGGACAGACGCTCTAACCTTCCACTTAACTACAAAAAGCTCATCTATATTACCATCATAAGGCCTATCTGTACGTAAGGAGTTGAGCTTTGGGGCTCTACTAAGCCATGAAATTCTTCCCGCATTCAATCCTTACAATCCAAAATCCTTCGAAAAATCCTCAATGTTCCCTACTTTGTCACCAACAAACTCATCCATAAAGACCTTAATGTCCCATATGTTGCTGATTTGGCCCGTACGAGGTATCATTCCTTCCATGACAAATTCCACTCCCATATTAACCCACTAGTTTCAATCCTTGCTTCCTCTTTTATTCCTGATAATCCTCCGAGGCGTCTGAAAACAAGATGGCCTCGAGACCTTCTAGTGTAGATTACCTAGTGGAGTGTTGTCAGTGGGCATATTCTCTTCATGTGTTTTCATGTTTATTATCAATATTATGATCCAATTTACTTGATGTAAGAGTAACTAATAAAGTTGTAAATTTCAATAAATTAATAAATAAAAAAAAAAGTAATGAGTAAAGCGCACTAAAAACGGAAAAAATTGAAACTTTGCTTTACATGTAACTCCGTAATTTTCGAAGATTAGACAATAAAAAATTGATTTATGATTTTTAACCGAAAAAAATATGCGAATAATTATGAAAAAAAGATAAAAAGGAAAAGAAAAAAAAAATGAAATTTTACTGATAAATCCTTCTATATCCCAGTTGCTTTTGAAGGCAAAGAAAACATATATGTAAGGTTTTAGATTCAGTAAAGCTCGAAAAACAGAAAAAAAAAAGTTGATCTATATATTAAAGTCACAAATTATAATAGATATAATTCAACCAAAACTCGGTTATTATAAGATATAGAAAAATCGAAATGATTAGTATCTATAAACTCTAATAAACAGTTATACCCAAATATAGTTATTTTGAAATAATAAACCATTGTGTAATAATTTTCAGAGTTTTATAAATTTCGATTGATACTGCTATCGTTGAAAAATATGCATTGGTTGATTGTATAGTAAAATATCCTCTTTTTTTTTTTAATAAAAATATTACGGTATAACTATTTATAAAGCTGTAGAAAGGCAATTAAGTAATATGAAAAGCAATAAATAATTCGTAGGAAAGTTTTATATCACCACTTCTAATTTCAAAACAGTATATCTTTGCTAGTTCTTATCCAATTTCAATGATTCTTTTTCATTTAGTAGAAAATTTAATTTTCTATGAAAAAAAAAACAACTAAAAGATATTTATTTATTAATTATTAGAAGAAACGGATTTGTTTTATTGGTTATTTGTGTAATAAATAATAAACCAAAATCATTTACACTAGTCAGTGTTACTATACAAAATAGTACACTGTCTTTTATTTTATTTTCATTCAAGCAATTCAAATAAAATTTCCTGATTCCAGAACACCTTACATTTTTTCTCTATCATCAATTATAATGTAGTTATCAGGTAGATATTGAAAATAATAAATCAAAATGTGGAGGAAAGATTCGATGTTTTGATAATTGAGATATGAATCGATCTCGTTAGTAATTCTCCCATATAATTAATTTAAAAAAAAATCAACTCTTTATAATATGATCAATGTAGACTACGATGATGAAGAACTTCAGGACCAAGGGTATTGGGGGAAGTTAGAAGACACAGAGGAAGCACCGTCGGAATATGTCAGAGCTGCTAGAAAAGGGAGGACGTCTTTTGTTTTCTAATGTCTTGTCTTGTCCCATTGTCTGTGTCTGTTTGATTGGCAACAGCAGCCCTCGTGTCAGTCGCTCTTTTGTTAAAACTGCTTCTGGTATTCGTTCGCGAGATCTGTCTGTATTAGTTCTCATGTGTCTTTCTTCCTTCAATGGCGTAACGAGAGTGTTAACGAAGAATAGATAAAACAGAGTTTAAAAGCTCATAGAATTAAAAAGAGCTGCAAATTAATTCACAATGGTTTATTTTTTCAAATAACTACATTAGGGTATAACACTTTATAAAGATGTTTGATTGCTAACAACAGCCGTGGTGTCAGTCGCTCTTATGTTAAAACTGCTTCTGGTATTCGTTCGCGAGATCTGTCTGTATTAGCCCTCATATGTTAACGAAGAATCGATAAAATAACGTTTTAAATCTCATAGAATTAAAAAAATAATACAAATTAATTCACAATGGTTTATGTTTTTTAAATAATCATATTAGGGTATAACACTTTATAAAGCTGTTTACAGGCAATGAACTTATATGACTGACTATGATATAAAGAACACACGGATTTTGTTTTAATTCTTATTCGGTATTCACGGATCATGAAACGTAAGACCTTAAATTTTGAGGGAAGGAGGGCTTATATTCTAAATATATTTAATGATCATCACGGTGCCTTAATCTCGAAATCATTTTCTATAATTACATCCTATAATTTTTTTATCGGGGTTTACTGATTCAAATACTCTATATACATTTGTCTCTACCTCGTCTTTTCTTATATATATACACACACACACACACACACACACACACATATATATATATATATATATATATATATATATATATATATATATATATATATATATAATTTTTTTTTTTAATTTAATGAGGGAAACACACGACTTTCACTTTGTATACACCCAGGTTGTTATAATCAATTTAACAACTATTGTATAAAAATAGAGTTGAAAAAAGTTTAAAGAAGTATATAAATTTTCGCATACATAAAATTATGTACAATAATCACTTAAGTAAGTTATAAGTTTAGGTTGTATTCGTCACTTTAAGGGTGACTTCCACAACTTTTTTTGTCTTTTAAAAAATCATTTAGTTACATCTACACATGTTTATTATTATATAAACTACTATCGTTCTATTCACTTATTTTATAAATAATGTAAGTAGTAGTCGTATGTCGTACAATTTGTTTTTGTAATGTTTTTAAATTTGTGCCAGACACAAGATTTAGCTTTGTACTTTACTGTTATTCTCGGGGGACTGAAGGTCCTAAAAAAAAATTTGCTTTTCTTTCTTCTCCTTTCTTTGTAATTGAGATAACATTTTTCTAAAATCTTTAGCTTTCCAACAGTATATTATGCACATATATTACTATTTTTGGAAATATCTAAATGAATATAGCTGGTTATCAAACTCGTTCAACTAATATATTTATATTTTTTTATAAATGCTAACAAGATCATATGGTTATTTTTTTAAGAATCAGCAGAATTAAAGGAAGGATCTGTAGAGAGAGGAAAATTTAAAATTCGGCATTTAATACCTGTCTAATTGTTTCAATCAGAATGATACATAGGTAATTTGATTGATTGTTGTGATTATAGGCGTTCAACTATGGGTGGTCATCAACGCCTTTACATAATTTGAGATGTGACTGCATAATCGCTGATGCCGATAAAAATGTAGCTGTAACAATCATCTCGGGCGAATAGTTGTCCTAAATATGAAATTTCAGTTTCGTGCAAAACTTATCCGAACATACGCAGAGAGACGTTTTTGCATACTTGGCATTTGGACTCAAGGGGCTAAAAAAACATTTTTTTTTTTCTGTGAAAACTCGAATTAGAAATTGTTAACGATCAAATTACATTCTCTTACTATATATCTTGTATATAGGTAAGTAAAAGTAAAAATAATTAAAATACACGCCAGGATCTATCCTTTGTGTCATCAGTAATTCGGCTCCCTTATCATGCACATGAATCTTCATGGATCGCAACTAAATGATGCGTAGTTAAGAAGAGTTGATAACAACGAGGCGGAAAGTAAAAAAAAAAATAAGAAGAAGAAAGCTAAAGACTTATTAGACGGAAGCAGAAAAAGAGACGAGACATAAAAAAGGTATCCTCAGCTCGCCAGCGACATCCGATCTAGGATAATCCCGGTTTCCGCTGGAGTTACTCCGGTTACATCTGGGATACTTGGCCGGCAGCTCAGGAAGGCTGGGTAAGACCGCAGTTTGATTAAAATGTGTTTAGAAACAATTGAAACGATGAGTCGAACACTGAGCTTAATCTCCCTCAAGAAACCATTCGGTATAAGGATTGCAAACACATAGTATTGCATGATAAAATTATTACGAATAGAAATGTTTATTCTTAATCTTACGGATAAGAGTAAAAAATATCTTTCACTCACCTCCGTCGTTAAATTCAATTTATGAACTTAAATGATGAACTTTAGTTGACGTTGAAAACATTAGATGGTTGGAGGGAGGAAGAGGGGGAAGAGAGAGCCGTCATCAGAAAGAAACACGCATTAAAAAGTAGTACTTTTTTAATTGTGTGCCGAAGTTTTGGCCTACATTGTGGGCCTTTGTCGGGGTGACTATGAGACGGTGTCTAAACAAGTTTGGTGAAGGTTAAGGTATTCCTCAATAAGTTTCTGTTTTTTTGTGCCTCTAGTGGTATTGAATATAGAGGATGTGCATGTGTCAAGAATGGTTAAGTTGTTATTGTTAATATAATTCCTGAAAAAAATTTTAAAGGTGGACATTTTATTTTTTAGTAAATTTATCTGTTAGATGCATTCTCTGATTTTGATATTTAATTGGAGTTTTTTTTTTAATTTAAGAGCCAGTGATGCTAATTTTGTAATAGAGGAATGTTTTAAAGAATTTCCTATACATTTTGGAAAAATTGTATTGGATCTGCATTTTAAGAGGAAGATCCTTTGTTCTAAACTTTTAATGTGTCTTTTAAACTGTAGTGTAAACTTTTAATCTTTCTGATACCGCACCCCCAACCATCTTCCTCATCGATGAACTTAAAAGGGTTAAAAATTACATTTTGGTAGAGTTTTGATAGATACACGTGTTTCATTAAATAACCTATTTCATTAGGTAGAAAACATCGGGAGTCAGTCGTTTTTTTGAATATTTTAATTTTTCCGACGTTTTGGCTCAAACTTGTGAGCCACCATCTACTACTACATACACCTGAATAACAAACGTCGGTAAAATTATAATATTCCAAAAACGACTGACTCCCGATTATTTCTACTAACGATAATTTCAACAGTCGACTATCCTCAATAAAATCACTTGGTTTTATCCGCTTTCATCACTCTACACCACCTTAAACCACCTTGTGCATAGAATTATATTTTTAAAAATAAAAAAGATTGGTATTTATTCATTTATTTATTAGGAGAAACGGATTTTTTTTTATTCGTTATTCGGACTACGCATCTTGAAACGTAAGCTCTCAATTTTTTTAGCAGGTGTAATTTTTTTTTTTTTTTGGTCGATTACAAATGTTGATTATTGAAAATAATAAACGAAAAGCATTTATACAAGATTGTGTTACTATTTCCTTTTCTTTTTTTTCTATTTTCATTCAAATAAAATTCTCGGATTCCAGAAAACCTTACTTTTTATCTTTATCATCAATAATAACCGAGTTATCAAAAAATCACATCTCTAATAAGTTGTGGCTTGACTATATAAGATTATTTTTAATTTTTTTTTTTTTTTTATTTCTCTTTGTTCATCGCGTTGTCTTTATCACGAAATTGTTTTCCATTTATATCTATCTTTAATAATAACCGATTTTTGGCGTAATTACGCTTTACAGATTCTAAACATCTATACAAATTTTTCTCTATCATCAAAAATAACTGAGTTAAAAGCGTATTTATGAGAAAATTTTCACTTTTTTTATTTTTTCACTTTTATAAAATTATTTGCGGTTTTTTTGTTATAAAACACCAATAAATTTTTGTTGGTTCAAAAATCTCATTGTTGTTTAATGAGTTATTAAATGAAATTCTTTTAATCGGCCGCCATATTAAAACTAAGCAGCTGATATCAGCGTCTAGGTGTTTGGATCATCGATGAATGGACTGGTATTTTCGTGGCGAATTTCAAACAAATTGGTCCAGTAGTTTCGGAGAAATGCCGCGGACGGCGGACAAACAGATTTTTTTTTTATTAGTTATTCGGATTCTACGCATCTTGAAACTTAAGCTCTCAAATTTTGAGCAGGTGTAATTTTTGCTTTTTTGTTTCGTCGATTACTAAGGTTGATTATTGAAAATAATAAACCGAAAATACAAAAAAAACAAAACAACAGCTTTGTAATCGCTGTTATGAAAACAGTTTGAAGCTAAACGTATTTTTAAATTTTCTAACGTAAAACTACGTCGATTGGGACTTAGTATCGACCAAATTGGACAGTCCTTGATATTTTCTCGTATTATTACAAGAGTTTCTTGGTATTCCTATATCTTGTAGGAATTTTTTTCTAAAGGTGGATTCTATTTTTTTTTCAATGTACTTTTAGAAAGATAATGTAAAAGACGGATTATTAAACTTGCTTAATGGAATGTCAGTCTGCACAAAATCTCTATAAAAGATGGACTTACAGTCTCCGCTGGAGGTAGATAGTGTGATGTAACTTTGCTTGAATTTGTGAGATCGGGGGCTGTGTTGGGTCGGTTGGAATCGTTGCATAGTGAATACGGCCTTTACAATAACAAAGGTTGATTATTAAAAATAATAAACCAAAAAAACAACAGTATATATCTACTTATAACATTCAGTAATCATGTTATACCCTATTCGTCGTTTAACATTACTTTTTACAACTTTGTATACGGCATCTTATACATCTACATTACAGTTCTTATCTTCAAAAAACTGAATTCGTTCATCTTACAAATTTTCCCGTTTTTTACTTTCACTTACTATATATAGTAAGGGGAAGTATTGCGATCGTGAAAATTTTCGAATTCCAGTTTTCAACGGAAATACACGTTTTAGGTCCCCTGAGTCCAAATAACCAAGTCCCGCAAAAAGGTCTGTGTGTGTGTGTGTGTCTGTTGTCTGTGTGTGTGTGTGTGGTAACTCCCGGGCGGAAACGGTAAGTCCTATGAAACTGAAATTTCATATTTAAGACAACTATACGCCCGAGACGTGACAAAACTTTTTTCATCAAATGAGCCTACCAGAAGAGGCACTTTATATCATGCATTTTTCACCTTTTTTCGATTTTCTCAAAAACGGTTCCGACGATTTTGATTAAACTCGCTATATCAATGTAAAATTTAATGGGCTTTAATATCATGTAGGTTTTATTAAGATAAAAATGGTCTGACAGGGCTAATGCCGATATTTTAAATTTTCTTCCTCTAAAGTACCTTTAATTTTGTAGATTCAATAATAATAACTAGATTATCTTGTTAACGCTGATGAAAAACCGGTAAATATATAAATTGAATAAATTCGATACCCAACTAAAGGAGAAAACTGAAAAAATATATTTTGTATGCAATTTTTTGTTTTTGGACATAAGAACAGTAATATACATGTATGATATACCGTTGGAAAGCTTGAGATTTTAGAAAAAATATTATCTCATACACAATCAATTGATACAAGTGATTATTTTAGATAATAAGGTAATCAATTTTTTAATAAAACTTATGTTTTTATAGAAATTCCATTTAATTAATTGTTTAATGATTTCACTCATTTTTATATCTAACTGTATTTGAAAATTCTTTAATTTATTCTAAAAATGGAGGTAAGTGAAAGTCGTGTGTTGCTCTCACCAGATTTTTATCAATGCTAATAAGATGATATGTTTTTTTTTTTTTTTTTTTTGAATCCACAAAATTTAGGGTACTTAAGAAGCAGAATATTAAAACTACCACCATTTTCGTCCTGTCAGACTATTCCAATCAGAATTAAAACCACATCATATCAAAGCATATTAAATTTTATATCCATATAGCGAGTTCCATCAAAATCGTTATAGCAGTTTTTGGATAAATCAATGGAATAAAGTTGTTTTCCTGGTACGCCGATTTTCATGATTTAGTTCTCTCATTTTCAAAAAAATCGGAATTTGCAGCTTCGTACATCATTTTGATTTGTACTGACTTACCACACAAACACTTTTTGCGGGACTTGTTTATTAATTTCCCTTTTTTGAATCAGGGGACCCTAAAACATGCATTCATAATACAAACATATGAAAACTAGAATTCGAAAATTTCACAATGGCAATACTTTAACTTACTATTTATTTCAAATATACGTAATTGAAAGTAAAAATGTTGACATTTTTAGAAACATTAATTAATTTTAAAATAGAAAATAAATTGTGAGAGAAGTAAATTTTAATAATAATAGGGCTTACAGAACCCGACGGTTCGATGCTGATACAACCCAACTCCGCCTGCCTGCACAGGCTCGTCCAATGTTCACCGTTCTAGCCCAAGCCTCCGAGATCAGCCTTAACGTAATCCTCCCATCGACGCTTCGGCCTACCTTTCGGACGCCTACCAGTTGATTCAGCGAATACCAACTTTCTTGGAATCCGTTCCTCACCGAGCCCAACAACTTTACGCGCCTATTCGAGTCTCCGCGATGTTATCAACTCAATTATATTCACAGGGTACAAGCTCCGCAATTACGCGTTGTGCAACCTTCTAAAATCCCCAGTGGCCTCATCTCTCTTCGGACCAAATATTTTACGCAATACCTGATTTTCGAAAACCTTAAGCCGTTGTTCATCCTTCAAAGTAAGCGGCCACGTTTCACATCCGAAAGAACCGTCGGAAGAATAATAGTTTTATAAATTTTAAAATAATAGATGAGGAAGATGGTTGGGGGTGCGGTCATAAATTAAAACCACACAATTAAAAATAAGAGTTATTTTTATTATGTGCCGACGTTTCGGCCTACAATGTGGGCCTTCATCAGGGCTAAAAGAAACAAGATAACAACCAATGTAATTAGACTTAATAATGCGTTAGGTATATAATAATAATATGACAGTAATAAATTATGGGAACATAAATAATATTAAATGTAAAATGATAATAAGATGACAATTATAAAGTATGGAAATAAGGTGACAGTTATAAAGTATGGAAATAAACAAAATTAAGATGATAGTTATAAAGTATGGAAGTAGACATAATTGAGATGATAATATTGTAATGAGAATATATAAATAGAGACTCAGTAAATGAAAAAAAAATGATAAAGGAAAAATATGTGAACAATTAAAATTTTAAATATTAACAATTATGAGTTGATATATGACGGTAATATATTAAAAACATAGTTAAGAGTATAGGTAATATATAAAAAAATATAGTCATTACAAAAGAGAAACAGTATGAATAAAAAATAATAATTTAAATTTTAAAATAATGTAATATTAAACTAATAATTATATGTCAGGATATGTAATGGAGAAATATATGAGTATGGAAAGGGGGAGAAAGAAATGGGCGATGAAAAAAGACCCTTATAAATAAGAAAAAAATATACATACATGACGTGCAAGCGTTGCCTACGAAGTGATGTTTCTCAGTTTAAAAAACGCTCATTGCGTGGAACGGAAAATATGAGAACTAGAATGTCCGTTAGGAAAATTCCAAGAAGCTAAGTTATGTTTACTGATTCGATTGTTAAAAAATAGCCAAAAGTCATTACTTGAGAGTACTTGAGTTATTACTTATGGGTATTTGATAAAATTGTAAGAAATAGTGACGAGGTAAAGATTAAAAGATTTTAAGTAATAACGGATGACGGTAATAAATGATGAATGATGATAAGGTAATAACGAATGACGATAAGGAGCTGTCGAAGGAAATGATAAATAAACAGTAATCTAGTAGGTAAACAAATAAATAAATAAAAAAGGGGAGTACGAAAATTAAATAAATATATAAATAAAAAAATGATAATAAATAAATAAAAATAAAATTATGAAGAGATGATCAGGTGGTTGTTTAAAAAATGAGCTAGGGATGCTTTATTAAATTTAATATTTGGGAATAAGCTAGTGACAAGTTATGTTTGTCAGTCTTTTGATTAACAGGAAGGGGTTCTAGTTGTATGTAAATGCATTCTGTAATGAGTCGTTTGTCATGGTTGGGAACAGTGGCAAGAATGGATGTTTTATCAAAATCAAAGGAATGGTTAAGGGTTAAGGAATGTTCTGAAAGTTTTGAAGCGGTAGAATTTTTAGAGGAAATTGTATATTTGTGTCGGGTGATGCGATCTTTGAGAAGGTTTTTGGTTTCACCAATATAGGCAGAGTTGCAATTAGGAGTTCCGCAAGGGACTCTATAAACAATTTTTGAACGGTGGTCTGTTGGTAAAAATTTTACCGCTGAATCCGAAACTAACAATTCCCTCCCATTTCTTGACCTCCTCATCATTAGAAACCCTATTTATATATTCTCATTACAATATTATCATCTCAATTATGTCTACTTCCATACTTTATAACTATCATCTTAATTTTGTTTATTTCCATACTTTATAACTGTCACCTTATTTCCATACTTTATAATTGTCATCTTATTATCATTTTACATTTAATATTATTTATGTTCCCATAATTTATTACTGTCATATTATTATTATATACCTAACGCATTATTAAGTCTAATTACATTGGTTGTTATCTTGTTTCTTTTAGCCCTGATGAAGGCCCACATTGTAGGCCGAAACGTCGGCACATAATAAAAATAACTCTTATTTTTAATTGTGTGGTTTTAATTTATGACCGCACCCCCAACCATCTTCCTCATCTAATTTCTCTACGGTCAACAAAACTCCATCATTTTAATAATAATAAGTTTTAAAAGTCATTATTAGTTTATCATTTTTTATCAATACAATTTCAAAACCTTTCGAATGATTGAAATTCGTGCTGAATGATATTGCTAGATCGACTTATTGAAGAGTATCGATTGTTAAGGCCGAAATCTGCGGGAATAATTCCCTCGAGAGAGGGGGCGGAAGATAGAGCAGGAGACACAGACAGGCGGGATATTTATGCTGCTAATCTTGCGGAGCCGAACTACTCTGGATAATGATGTGTTATGGCGTGGAAGGCAGCACCCCCGAGATAAGCATATGAAATAGGGCCGGTTCAAAGTTAAACAGGCTTTTATGTCCTCTTATCAGGGGCCAGCTTCGCTTTAATTAGAGCCCACCTGAGTGTGTGCATCTTAGCCGGCAAACTTTGGCCAGCCAGTCAGCAAGTGTGCTCCGCAACTACTATCGGCGGAGGGCTGAGTAACGGTTATATCGGGTAACCGGTTATTTGTTCCGATATGCTATCGATGTAAATGAAATAATAAATGGCCATAGTTCGAAAAATCTGGTGTGGGCAAAACACGACTTTCACTTACCTCGAATGTTAAAATCAATTAAAAAACAATTAAACAAATTTAATTTAAGAATTTTGAAGTTAATTTAAAAAATATGGTGCGCGTAACACACGACTTTCACTGACCTCCGTTATTTATAGCGATTAAGGAATTCTTAAAGTAATTTGTAAACGGAAATAAATTGTTAGAGAATAGTCAAAATGATTAAATTGGATTTTAATAGAAACATGAGTTTTATTAAATAATCTATTATATTTCTTCTATCAACAACAACCAGTTTGTTTTATCGGCTTTTCACCACTCTCCGTTAACTTTTCTAATAGTATGAATAAGTTAATATTTTATCTAAAATCTTTATCATTTCAACGGTATATTATACATAGCTTAGTTGGATATCAAATTCGTTCAACTTATATATTTATCAGTTTTTTATCCAATCATAGTATAACTAACAAACATGAATTTAATTTTGAAAATATACAAATACTTAATACAGAACAAAAAACCAAAAATAGAAAGATACTAGAGTCAATCTATATAACTAAAAACATAATAAATACAGCAAATTACAAAACAGATTAAAAAAAAAATAAGTCAAAATTATGCAGATATAATTAATAAATTGAATTTCTGATTTTGATTGATAAATAAAAATAAAATAAATAAAAATTATGTGTATGTGTGTGTATAGGTGTGCATGTGTTTTTGAATGTTGTATGTATGTATGTGTGTATATATATATATAATATATATATATTGTGTGTGTGTGTGTGTGTGTGTGTGTGTGTGTGTGTGTGTGCATATATTTATGTATATGATGTATATATGTATCTGAATTTGTACATATGGGTGCGCATTGTGTATGTATGTGTACATATGTATGTATGTGTGGTATGTATAAGTATGAATGCATATATATTATTAATATCTAACCTAAATAAATATTATGTTGTGGATATTTGAAAACATTGATGAGCACAAGAAAGGTATTAGATAAAGACTATTTAGTATACATGATAGTTGCAAGTGCACAGGAAAAATGAATATGTGATAGTGAAAAGTTAATTACTATTCATATAAATGAACTTAATATGAAGAAATTATAGTATTAATTGACCAATATTGAGATACAATATGGAAATAAATGTAAGTATACTTATAATAATAAACAGAATGTAAATAGTTTAAATGATAAATTGTTTCTAATTTATTGATAATATGTTCTTAATGTATATATAATTAGTTATAATATTTATTCAATTATATTTTAGATAATATTGAAAATCTGAAGATGAGGCACAAGGTGCCTCGAAACGTAATATAACAATCATCTTTGACATGTTATGATAAATAAATATATATAAACGTAATTAGTAGAGAATGTTCCGATTGATATTATCATATCCTAAATTACTCTTCTATAATAGTAATTGATATAAAAAAAAAGTTCAACTTATATATTTATCAGTTTTTTAGCAATGCTAATCAGATGATATGATCAATTTTATAAAAACTTCCAAATAAAAGTACTTCAGAGGAAGAAATTTTGAAATATCGGCATTTAAGCCCTGTTAGACTATTCAATCAGAATAAAACCTATATGATATTTAAGCCAATCCCATTTTACGTAGATATAGCGAGTTTAATCGAAATCGTTAGAGCCGTTTTTGAGAAAATCTTAAAAAAGGTGCAAAATGCATGGTATAAAGCGGCTCTTCGGGTAAGTTGATTTTGAGGAAAAAGCTGCTGTAACATCACGGGCGTATAGTTGTCTTAAATATGAAATTTCAGTTTCATAGGACTTTTAGTTTTTGCACTGGACTTACCACTCACACTCAGACCCCTCACATTTTCAATAATAAACATTTGTAATCGACCAAACAAAAAAACATTACCCCTGCTCAAAATTCGAGAGCTTACATTTCCAGATGTGTAAAATCCGAACAATGAATAAAAAAGAATCCGTTTCTCCTAATAAATAAATGTATAAACTGAAAATCAAAATTACATTTTGGACCAAATGAAAAAAGAATCATTGAATTTGGTTAACAACTAGCTTAGATATTGCGTTTTGAAATCAGTGGTAGTGTTATGATATGATGCTTTGAATTAGTGCTTTTCATATTACTTAATTGCCTTATTTATATACTTATTATTTAGAAATAATAAACCATTGTGCAATAATTTGCAGCGTTTTTATATTTAAAATTAAAACCGTTTTTCTATTGTAATAAAAAAACGAGAGTATGGACTGTTTTAGAAGGCTTTTTACTGTTTACATATTTGCATCAAAATCAATTCATATATATTTACATTTGGGGCATTTTTAATTGCATGAAAATTCTAGCCCTAGTAAGGACTATGAGTCGATCTATTTTATACCTAATCCCATTCAGATTCAATATTTTTTTTTTTTGTTCTTAAATCCTATTCCTTCACTTCTATTTTCTAAGAACAATTTGTTCTCTCATTTCCAACTATTCCATCGTCCTTCATTGAGACAGAGTATAGCATGTAGTACTCTTCTTCATTTTCATACTACAGCCTTATTACCTTGGCGCAATTTAGTAAGATCAAACGGCCTAAAATATTAAGAAGCCAGGCCTCAATAAACTCCCCTTCCATCAAAGCGTCCGGCAATTTGGGAATGACCAATCAAGAACGTTGCTTTGGAAGATGGCCACAATGCTGATGGATTCGAGTCTAAGTGCTTGTCCGGTATCAAAAGGCTACAAAGGGAGCATTGTGTGAGTTGGGGTAATGTGTTTGTTCGCTGCTTATTTCCATTTTATGGCGGAGGGGAAGCGAAATCGTTGATTAATTAGTACATATATACCTAAACAAAGTAGTTTCCATGTTCATTGGCAAAAGCTAATCAAGAGTATAAACCTTTATCTTATTATAATTATAAGGGAGTGTTTAAGTATTCAATAAAAACTATGATAAAAGGTTGGAATATATGAATATAGTAATAATAGCGTATGCATAATAAAAATCATATATTCTTCATGACTTTCACTCAATTCCGTTGTTAAATCAATTTAAGAATTTTTTAATTCATTTAGAGATAATAATAAATTGTTAAAGAATTAATTGAATTGAATTTCAATAGAAACGTTTGTTTTATAAAAAAAATCTAGTATTATTATTTTCAATAACGAACCTTTGTAAACGAACAAAAAAAAAAATACCCTCGCTCAAAATTTGAGAACTTACGTTTCAAGATACGTAGAATTCAAAAAAGAATATAAAATAATCCGTTTGTCTGCCGTCTGCGGCAATTCTCCGAAACTACTCGACCAATTATTATGAGACTCGCCACAAAAATACTAGTTCATGCAACGATGATCTTAACACCTAGACATTGATATCAGCTGGGTTTTCACCTATAAATACGCTCATAACTCAGTTATTTTTGAAGATGGAAAAATATATAGAGAGTTTTAAAGTCAGTAAAGGATGATATTTTTTTTATTTATTTTTTTTTTTATTCGTATATATTACAATTTGTCATAATAGACAATAATAATAGTGCTACAGGATCTCATTCATACAATATTTACAATATAAACAAAAGGAAAGTCAAATTACATAAAATAAAATCAAAATAAATAAACGTATACAATAACAAAATTTATAGACAAAATAAATACAAATAAATGAAGTTAACAAATAAATAAACAAAACATGTCACATTCATACCTATGTACAATATTTAAAATCAGCTCGGGAACCCCAGACGGGGCTTGTCCCTCCACTTGTGGAAGGACAAGCGGAGTCAAAAGGATCCCAGCGCCATCCTCTCAGCCGCATCACTGGTGAGAGCAAGCGGAAGCTAAGTGAGGGCGCCACAGCCACAATCACACCGCACATGAGAGGGGAATCTGATCAGTGTCAGAACTCCAGACTAGATGTTTACAATATGTCTCGGGGCCACTGCCGTTTCAACCTTCTAGGAGGGTTGTATGGATGACTGGAACTGGATAGGGATTGTGCTAGAGGATTAGGATGATGAATGAGGTTCTGGTAGAATTTGGAAAATTTAGATGGAATCAGGTCTGAAATAAATGGAACATTAAGGTCGTGGTGTAAGGTATAGTTGGAGACATAATAAGGAGCATTTACTATTGTTCGGAGGACTTTGGATTAAAAGGATTGAATGCGTTTGATGTTAGAACGTTTGGCTGTCCCCCATAGTTCAAGTCCGTAGGTCCACATTGGTTTCAGTATTGTCTTGTAAAGTAATAATTTGTTGTCAACTGTAAGCTTAGATTTTCTGTTTAGTAGTCTGTATAACTGTCCGAATCGTCTGTTGAGTTCTTTTCGTTTAAGTCTTGTATGTGGGTTCCAGGTCAATCTGTTGTCTAGTAGTAAGCCAAGATACCGGACTGTGTCTGAGGAAGGAAGTGGTATGGAATTGTAATGAACCATTGGACAGGATTTGCGTCGAAGGGTGAAGGTGACGTGGGTGCATTTGCTTTCATTAACCTTAATACGCCAAGCATTACACCAGTCCTCGATAAGACAAAGGTGTCTTTGCAGGATTAAGGATGCTATTTCAGGATCGGAATTGGATGATAGGATGGCGGTGTCATCTGCAAATGTTGCCAGAAAGGTGTCAGGATGAATAGGAATATCAGCAGTGTAAAGGATGTAGAGGACGGGTCCTAAGACGCTGCCTTGAGGAACACCGGCCTCAATGGGATGAAAGTTAGAAAATTCTACACCACAGCGAACTCGGAAGGAGCGGTTTGAGAGATAGGATCGTAGAATGAGGTATAGAGACTGGGGTAAATACGTTTTAAGCTTGAAGAGTAATCCGGTGTGCCATACCCGGTCAAAAGCTTGCGCTATGTCCAGAAACGCACCAGAACAATACTCTTTGCATTCAAGGGCTGAGGAAATATGGTCTACAACTCGGAGTCCTTTTGAACAGTGGAATGATGAGCACGGAAACCAAACTGATGGGAAGGAAGATTTTGTGATTCTAATATAGGCAGGATTCGTTTTAGAAGGAGTTTTTCAAAGACTTTTGAGAGGATGGGGAGTAGACTAATAGGTCTGTAGGATGAAGTGTTGCTGGAAGGTTTACCTGGTTTTAGGAAGAGAATGATTGTGGAATGTTTCCACAAGAGAGGAAAATAGGTGGTGCGTAGGATGCAGTTGTAGATATAGGTAAGGAATATAATAGCTTTCTGCGGAAGTTGACGGGGGATCTGGGGGGTAAGGAGATCATGTCCAGGAGATTTACGGAGGGTCAGTTTCTGGAGAAGATATTTAACCTCAGAGGGATTTATAGCTTTAGGAGGTAGGGAAAGAGGTATTGGTGACAAAAGGAAGTCTTGTACTGCTGCGGTATGATTTCTTTGGGATTCCGGGTGAGGAGTGAATACTGTGGAGAGGTGTGTGGCGAATTCCTCGGCTTTATCTTCATCAGACGCAGCCCAGGAGTCATCACCACGCCGGAGAGGATGGGAAACTTGATGGGATTTTAAAATCTTCTTCGTGACATTCCACAGGGAATTGTCACTAGCTGACAGAGAGGAGAGGTAGGAATTAAAGGACTGGGAACGGAAGGTCGCCAACACCTGCTTCAATTGTCTGCAATAGAAGTTATAGGAGCGGCGATCTGTTGGATGTCGGGTGCGCTGCCATAATGATCTGGCACGGATGATATTATTAAAGGAAAAAATTTCCATATGTATTTTAATCACAAATTATAATAGATGCGATTCCACAAAAAATCGGTTATTATTGAAGATAGAGAAAAAAATCGAAAAGAGCTAAGAGAAAAAAAGTAATATAATAATCATATATATGGTCAAGCCACAACTTATAAGAGATGTGATTCCCTGATTACTCGGTTATTATTGATGATAAAAATAAAATGTAAGGTGTTCTGGAATCAGGAAATTTCTTTTGAATTATCCTAAGAAAGTCGAAAGAAATAGTAACGCTGATAAATAGAAGATTTCAATGATTGTTTTTCTTTCCTGATTCTTAATTCTTATAAGGATGTATTGTTTCATCCTGTTAATTAGAGAAGATAAATAACCTAGCTCATTATTTCATCTTACCCTTCATTTGCCCATCATCTAATATATGAATGTTTATGTTTTTTAATTATAGTTTTTTTTTTTATCTAATAAAGTACAATAATGAGATGAGACATAATGTATTTCCCTCCCATCGTAGATCACTCGGAACTCTGTCAGGCGACGTAGTGTTTTCGATAGGAGACGAAGTGACAAGCGAGCTAGGCACAAATCAGAGTGATTCACCACCGCATAACTTACGTCTGACCTTTTTCACATAAATCCACGTCGATAAGGCCTCTTTATCTCCATCCTCTTCCTCATATCTCTTAGCAGGCTTCTCTGGTCTGGTCGGACATAAGTTCTAGGGAGAACGACAGAATAACTCATAATAGGTTAAATATTTTATAACGTATACACATATTTATATATTCCTTCATTAGGACTTTCTATAATCTGTAATTTATAATCCCACAATGTGGTGTATCGGTAGGCTTTTCATATTGTTTGGTTATGGTAATAGCTCTCGGTAATATTAATATATCATATATAATGTATTGTATTTAGTAAAGGTTATACGCATTTTTAAAATCTATTTATATTTTATCTTCGATGAAAAATAAGGGAAATGATTTAGAAAATAATGCCTGTACTCCTACTGCCCATGAGGATTCTGAGGCTCAGTATATATAACACTATAGTGCTATGTTTTTGACCAGCTGCTTTTCTAAGATGCTGTAGTAACCAGCTGCTTCTCAAAAATTATATTAATTGTATCTTTAATAAATATATAGACTATATTTAATGACAACATTGGATTTCCTTTTCAAAGGTATCGTCTTTACCGATCCCAGTAGGTGACATACAGAGTAAGATTAAACTAGACAGGTTGAAATAAATTACATTATTTTTTAAATGTATACAATCTATCTACACTATGGCTGAGAATACTGAGGGACATTGCAGTTAACCTTGCTATACAATATTACAAACAGAGAAATACCTTTAAAACCTCAGTCGGCTGGCGAAGGTGGAATCAGTCTTAGGCGTCCCTTCTAGGCGTCATCCTCCAGCTGTTATCTGAACCTCAACGGACCTCTCCTCTTCCCCTGGATGGAACTCAACCACTTCTTCTTGAAGATAGAACCCGACACTTCTCTTGCTGGACTTCCACTCTCTCTTCTTGCGGATGGAACACCCTCGTCACATCTCTCCCCTCTAGGGGTCTAGAAAGTTCTTGGGGTATCGCCGGCTGCCCACGGGAATTTTCAAGGGGGTTAGGTACACGCCTTTTTAACTTTTGCCGACAAAGGCTTATGATTATTTATTTAATTAATATATTAATTATCAAATGATGAATCTACACCTCTCAGTAATCTTAATACGTAACAATATTAAGGATTGCTATTTTTAAGGCGATGGGTTTAAGAGGAGTTGATTTGTCACTGACCACGATTTCTTTTCCCAATTTTCGGGTTTTCGTTTTTACAGTAGGTGGGACCAAAGGCTCAAGGTTTTGAATCACCTACAGATGTTTTCCCTAATTCCATATGTAATAATAACATCTGGTATAACGAACCCGAAGGTTCAATTCCGTTACCCCCAAATGTTATCTCCATAGATTCGTCCAATGATCACCGTCCAATACCCTTGAGATCAGACTAAACACAATCCTTCTACCGACGCCTCATCCTTCTCTCGTTTCTTACTGAACCCAACAGCTTTAAAAGCTCATTTGAGTCACCACCATTCCGCGTTGTTTGTACGAAATATTTTACACAGTACCTTATTCTCAAAAACCTTAAGGTTGTTGTTCATCCTTAAAAGTAAGCGATCATGTTTCGCATTCTTATAGAATCGACGGTATATAATAGTTTAATTTGCAGCTGAATGACACGCATTTACTGCCTTTAATCGTAAGTAACTTTCTGATGGATTTCATTTTACTTCCCCTTATTATGTATAGTAAGGTCTATGGTTTGTGTGTGTGTGCGCGCGGTGTGTATGTGTGTGTGTGTGTGCGCGCGCGTGTGTATGTGTGTGTGTGTGTGTGTGTGTGGTAAGTCTAGCGCAAAAACCATAAGTCGTACGAAACGGAAATTTCATATTTAAGACAATTATACGCCTACCTCGGCACAGTAATAGAAAGATCTGGGAAATTAGATTCAGAGATATCAAATAAAATTTGGAAGGCAAATGCAGTGTACTATTAGATCTGCTACTCTGAAATAGGGAAGCGAGAGGTGGGTAGAGGTGTTAAGCTCCATATATTTAAGTCAGTATATTTGCCCATACTCTTGCATGGAGCTGAAAGAGTCCGGATATTGACGGACCTGCAGGAGAGCAGAATAACAGCTGCTGAAATGAATTTTCTACCAAGAACAGCGGAAATGACAAGAACAGATCACACGGAATGAACGGATATGCCAGGAACTGGAGGTTGCGCCGTTAAAGGAAACTCTGCAAACCCGTCACTTGAAGTGGTTCAGCCACGTCATTAGAATGGAGGAACACAGAGATCCCCTAAAAACCATGGATTACGTCCCAGATGGGAGAAGACCTCGGGGGCGATCAAGGATGTTCTATCTGGAGTACGTCGACAAGCTTTTTAGAGGAAGAGGGAAAGATCTCCGCCAGGCCAGGAATCTAGCTGGGAATAAAGAGGATTGGAGCCGGTGGCTAAACGCTCCCCTACGCTGATACGGCACTACAGGGAGAAGCAAAAGAAGAAGAGATATGCCCGAGATGTTACAGCAATTTTTTCACTAAAATCAGCTGACCAGAAGTCCTACTTTATCCTATGCATTTAGCACCTTTTTTACGATTTTCCCCAAAACGGCTTTAACGATTTCGATTAAACACGCTTTCTCAATGGATTGAAAATTGGATGTGCTTTAATATCATGTAAGTTTAATTCCGATTGAAATAGTTTGACAGGTCTTAAATGCCGATATTTTAAATTTTCTTCCTCTAAAGTATGTTTAATTTTGTATATTTAATGAATTTAGGCACATCATCTTATTAGAATTGATAAATGCCTGAATATGCAAGTTGAGCAAATATGATTAACAACTAAAAGAGACTAAAGATCTAAAATAATTCTTTATGCAATTCTTTTTGGCTTGGCCGCTGGATGGCGCTGTCATCGCAGGACGCTAAAAGTATTTCTTACAAATAGCGACCAGACCGCTTTTGGCGGGACCGTCCCGATATATTAAAAATTTGTCTTAAACTGATTGATTGATTGGTGTGATTTATAGGCTAACTACGGGTGGTCATCAACGCCTTGTCTTAAATTGATATTAATAACAGAGATAAGTGAAAGTTGTGTGTTGCGCGCACCAGATTTTTTTTTTTTTTTTTATCTCTAACTGTATATGAAAATTCTTTAATCGATTTTAATAACAAGGGTAAGTGAAATTCGTGTGTTGCCCGTACTAGATAATTAGGGTATGTTCAATGGTGGTCAGACGAGGCGGGGGAGAAGGAAGGGTTTATGAGGTTTTTTACATAATATCTTTTTTTTCATTTTATTTTAATATTGCTCATTAAAGTATACTATTATATCTAATACATCTTTGATATGAGTGTTTCTAAGACGAAATATATCTTAGCCAGTCCAGACGTCTATGGAAGGACCAACATGGTAAGTGGACAAGATTTTAAACAGTCAAGTGGTCGGAGACATCCTCAAGTGCCGGAGCTACAATGTTGCATCGCCATCAAAGGCTGGACGACACGAGAAGCGGCGACATTAGAAGTGGAGGACAGATAGGCCGGGCTGACAGAGACCAAACCCCGACAGATGTTGTCAATATTTACCCGCTTGGGACCCTACACTGCCCAGGCCTTGCTCTGTTTACAGAATTAATTATCATTGCAACACCTCAACCGAGCAGTATTTTATTCCGAGTACTCGTAGTTTATCCGGTAAATAGGAACGGTTTGTTTTCTCTCCTCATAAGCGACCATCTCTTGTTTACGATAAATCCTTCAAGGAAACTGCCGCTGTATTCTTGGCATCTTCCTCAGGAGACCCTTCCAAGAAGGTGGCCGCAACTGCCACTAGCCACACCCAAAGCAAACTGTTTACATTACAAGAGAGTCCTTAAGAAAACAGAACCGAGGCGATTAACGAAATTATTCCGCTCAAACAAACAACGTCCTTTTTTCGTGTAAATAAAAATTAAGACTGAATTTATAGGGGCAGAGTCGGAGGCAGGCAGCAACGAATGTTTCCTCACTATATCTTTATTTAAATCTAGATTGGTGCCTCTATTTCTTCTTAGATCAAAACAGACTTTTTTAGTCCCGTTGGCAGTCCAGGAAGTTGGAGAATTAGATAGTGTATGTTTGGTTTCTACGATCAGAAATCTGGGATTCAATAGATAAACTGCGTAAACAGTGTTGGAACGTCTTCATCTTTGCTGAGATACTGTTTTCAGAGGAATTTTTTTCTGAGTTTGAAACTATTATAAAACCTAAATAAATAAAATAAAATATATGATTGGCGTTATAATCATATTCCGGACTATGTCTTTTTTTTTTTTTTTTTTTTTTTTTTTTTTTTTTTTTTTTTTTTTTTTTTTTTTTTTTTTTTTTTTTTTTTTTTTTTGTATTAGGATATTTAGGAATGAATGTTCACTCGATTTAAGAAAAAAAAAATCGTTGAATCGAACCACATATTTTACCCACACACACATATATATATATATATATATATATATATATATATATATATATATATATATATTGAATCAACTAATCGATAGTTTTTTCGTTGTTTGAATCACATTAACTTTCTTTTAGGTTCAAAAATAATGTTAATGTGATTATATATATGAATTCCCTTTTCCCTTGGCGATCGCGTCACGCATGAACGGCTTGACTGAATTCGCTAATTATTTTTTTTGTTGTGATTATTACAGTCATGAGAAGGATGTTATGAATGAAAAAATAGAAATGTTACTGTGGTTGTTAGGTTTTTTTTGTTTTTTTTTTATTTTTTTCCCTCACTAATGAATCTCAAATGAACGGCAGGACTAATTTTGCTAAGACATATGTAGTTAAGACAGGCCATAGTAAATTGGGTCACATAGTTACAAATACTATAGTTAAGGATTCAAAATAAAAATAAATTGTAACTACCACTATTTAGTGGAAAAATAAACCGCTAAAGGAAAAAAATATATATCAAAAACTGGAAATACATGAATCTATGATTGTGTTAAAATCATATTCCGATTAAAAACAATAAACAGTCTATTTTTTCACTTAATTTTTTGAAAATCAACAAATGGAATTTATCTTCATAGTTACATAACGGTAAAGACTTAAATTGAGTTTCGATAGAATTAATAATGGATGCTTTAAATTTAATAATCGAAATACATGCTCTTTTCATCTTTCTACATTACGTTTAACAGCATTGTATTTGTATTTGTATATATAAGCTAATATTTTTCCTGAAATCTTTACGTTCCCTACGGTATATTATACATCTATACTACTATTCTTGTGTTCTAAAAAAAAAAATGTTTCCCTTTTTCTTCTTTCTTTTGGTTATCAAATTCGTTCAACATGTATATTTAGCCGTTTTTAATTAATACTAATAAGATGATATGTTATATTCATCTATGAATTCAAAGGTACATTAGACAAAGTAAAATTTCAATTTTATTCTTTTCTTTTTTTTTTTAACTGAGATATTGAGTTAAATCAATTTTAATTAGCCGCCTATTTCATAACCAGCTATCAACGACTAGGTGTTAGGATATCGTTGCATAACCTAGAAGTATTGTGAAGATTTTTTTCAAAAAATGGTCCAGTGGAAAGTAAAATACCGCGGAGAAACGGATTTTTTAAAAAATTCTTTATTCAGGTTCTACTTATCTTGAAATACAAACCCTCACATCTTAAGGGGGGAGGGTGATTTTTACTTTCACTTACTATATATAGTAAGGGAAATTATTGCGAACGTGAAAATTTTCGAATTCCAGATTTCAACGAAAATACACGTTTTAGGGTCCTCTGAGTCCAAATAACCAAGTCCCGCAAAATGGTCTGTGTGTGTGTGTGTGTGGTAACTCCCGGGCGGAAACGGTAAGTCCTATGAAACTGAAATTTCATATTTAAGACAACTATACGCCTGACACGTGACAAAACTTTTTTCATCAAAATGAGCTAACCAGAAGAGCCACTTTACATGCATTTTGCACCTTTTTTCGATTTTCTCGAAAACGGTTCCGACGATTTTGATTAAACTCCCTATATCGATGTAAAATTTAATGAGCTTTAATATCATTTAGGTTTCATTCGGATAAAAATGGTCTGACAGGGCTTAAATGCCGATATTTTAAATTTTCTTCCTCTAAAGTACCTTTAATTTTGTTGATTCTATAAAAATAACTATATTATCTTGTTACCACTGATAAAAAACAGGTAAATATATAAATTGAATAAATTCGATACCCAACTAAAGGAGAAAACATAAAAAAAAAAATTTTAATGCAGTTTTTTTGTTTTTGAACATAAGATCAGTAATATACATGTATGATATACCGTTGGAAAGCTAAAGATTTTAGAAAAAATATTATCTTATACACAAGCTTTTAGAAGTTAATAGAGAGTGATGAAATGAACATAAAACTAACCGATTATTTTAGATAATAATATAATAGATTTTTTAATAAAACACATGTTTCTATATAAATTCAATTTAATTAATTCGTTAATAGTTTCACGTATTTGTATCTCTAACTGTTTTGGAAAATTCTTTCATTCATTTTCATTTCATTCATAAGTGAAAGTCGTGTGTTGCCCGCACCAGATTTTTTATTTTTTTTATTTGTCGATTAGAAAGGTACTTTATTGAAAATAATAAAGCAAAAAAGTAAATTAAAATATGTATAATGTAAAAAATATATATATCAAAATTTGGAACCATGTAACAGTCGCATTAAATAGAGAGAGATTTTTGATATTAAAGAATATAATTGATTGTTTAAGCTAAACATGGTGACTATAGCATGTCTGTAACAGTGAGCAGCTGAAATAAATGAAGTTCTTATGATGTATGTTTTATTTCCTAACGTAGTGAGAAGAAGAAAAAGCATCAGAAATAAGAAATATTTTCCCATCTTGATTTAGATTAAAGTCATTTTGACAGTCTCTACAAAAAAGGATCTTTGAGAAGGCTCCCCGATTTTCGTTATGTCACCATTATCCTTTTAGAAGACGATAGAAACCTGAGTTACGTTTCCCTCATGCCCCCGAGCGTGCGCTATCAAAGAAAATCTACCGATGATGCTATGGGAATCTCAGTATAATACGAACGTTGCATCCGCTAAATCTTCAATCCTAATGCAATGGTAAAGATCATTTTTTTAAAAGCTTGCCTTCTGAAAAAAACAACGTAAAATGATAAAGAATATAAAGATCGACATACTCTAAAAGATAATCCCTTCTCGGATGTAAAGGCTAACATCATAAGTAAAATATTGGAAACTGGTTAGAATATGAATTGAATTTCAATAGAAACACGTGTTTTATTAAATAATCTATTTTTTTTTTATCTAAAACAATCAGTTAGCTTTATCGGCTTTTCATCACTCTCCATTAGGTGTATATTAGATAATATTTTTTTCTAAAATCTTTAGCTATCCAACGGTATATAATACATCTATATTACTATTCTTGTAATTAAAAACACAGAAATTGAATGAAAAAATATGTTTGCAATTTTCTCCTTTAGTTGTTTATCAAATTCACTTAAAATAAATGTTTGACTAACCATCTGTATAGGGAGTTTAATAAAAATCGTTGGATCCGTTTTTTGAGAAAAACTTAAACAATTGCAAAATGCATTGTATAAAGGGGTTAGGCGATTTTGAAACTTTTTGGAACATCTCAGGCGTATAGTTGTCTTAAATATGAAATTTCGGTTTCATAGGACTTTTCATTTTCACTGGAATTACAACACACACAGACATTTTCGCACGACTTGCTGATTTGGTCTGAGGGTACTCTAAAACGCATATTTCCATTAAAAACTGCAATTTTAAATTTTTTATGATCGGAATAAATTAAAAGGCCGTTTAATCTAAAGCATGAGCCACTAATCGGTATTATTAGCAATGAAATTCAAGTGTCTTTTGACTATATCATAAGGATCATTGAAAAGTACGGGTACGCCAAATATCTTTATTCTTAATTATTAGAAAATTAAGTCGTCATGATAAAAGTGCGAAAAAGCGAGCCATCCAAATACAAGAAATAAGGATGTCTTCCTAGGCGCCTTAGTCCCACCTGGAGGAAATGAATATTTGATCTCGACGGGATCTCCGAAGACACATACCGGGGTCACTAAATTGCCCGCACTCAAGGAGAGGAATACGTGAAGGGAAAACTAGGAGCAAGCTTACAATATTTAGTCCGCGTGTAGGTGTCATCATCTGCCCTGCTAACTGCGACAAAAACTCCCCCCAGCACTAAACCTTACATTTTACTGCGCCACTCAGGAATAAATGCATATTAATAGATCCGATACAGCCCGGGGTAGGGCATCTACTGCCATTTTAAATTATGTCCAAGAGGCCCATCAACTTATCTACATTAGGGGCTTCTTATTTATGAGTTTTAAAAAAGAGGAATATCGAAAGCAACCATAACTTAAAAAGGGGAGAAAAAAATAAGGAAAGGATCTTCAAGGAGCTTGAAAACTTTAAAATAATATATTTCCAGGCATCGGTTCCAGCACAATTGGTACGCATAAAGATGACATAAACATGCAAAGGGAATGAGCATTGAATAACACTTCGAATAGAATTTTAGTATCGAAAATTCGTTTTTTATAGCGAAATAAAATGTTAAAAAATCTATAATAATAATTTAAATATCAAAACATATACGAAGTCTTTATAACATCTGTGTCACTTCAAAATAAAACATTCTCCGACGTTCTGTTTCGCTGAGTACATTGCACTAATCTAAATAAACACCAAGGATCATTCTATTTTACAATGAACAACACTTTTTAAAAAAATAATAGTAATTTATAAAACTTGCATTTGTTTGTTTGATTATTTATTTAAAATTACTTTATGCTACTGTGGCTAATCGGACGATGCTACAGTGGGAGTCCTAAATTTTGCTTATCCAGGTTTAATTATGATAGGGATCTTTTAGTACCTGAAGACCGCACAGGCTCAGAATCACCTTTTTATATCCCCTCCGAAGGACGGCATAACTAAGGATTTTTTACTCCCATTAAAAAATCTTAGTTTGGACCCGTCACCTTTGGCATAGAAGGCTGTTAGCCACTATGCTACAGGCGACCCCAAATTGGCATTTTATTTTATATTTAGAAACATACTTAAGATTACTACTTCTGGCTGAGGGTCTATAACTTTAATTGTGTAACTTTTTTTTACCCTCAGTTTGACACGCTCTTGCTCTGTTGGTTTGGCTCGGACCAAAAGTTTTAGGACTGGTTTCCTGTCAGTGATTTAGTAGAAAACATTTTTTTAATATAACGTTAGTCGCTAGGAGTAATTGTTCAGGAGCTATATCAGTTCTAATGAAAAAAAACTCACGTTTTCCTACATTTATTAAGTGATGGTGCTTTATTGACACTCTGTGTTGTATTTTCGTATATAATATTTATCGCTAGGACTTACTGGTTAGGAGCTATGTTTTTTAAATGAACAAAGTCAAGATTTACTTAATTTTTCCTAGTTATAGGGCTTAAATTAAATTTAATTTAATGTGGCACTCTATCTCTGTTGGTTTTACTCGAATTTAGAGGAAACTATTTTTTATATATCATTTGTAACTAAGACCTATCATTTCGACCTATTATTTCAAATTGGTTGAATAAAAAAAAATTACTAATGTATCAATCTTTAGATATACATAGATTATTAAATACATTTATTTTTAGTATATTATTTCTTTCTTTACTTTTTTTACTTCAGCAATCCTCCCGTTCTACCGCAAACTCAATTTCTGCCTGACTTGGAAAAGTAGAAAAATTGTAGAAGGACATGTCCATGATCTATCGTGTTAGCCAAATCGGGAAAAATTACTAAACCCACAGTTCATAATAAGGTATAGAAAAGAAAAAAAAATTAAATTAGCTAAAAACTTAAATTTAACAAACATACATATATGTAGGCGATTATGGATAATCCCCAGAGAGTCAGAATAATATTTCTGGTCATCGTGAACCATTGAGACGTTGATTTCCAATATACATTCTAGGAAGCACGAAAAGCTCTCATTAATATAAATATATATATATATATATATATATATATATATATATATATATATATATTATATATTTATTTTTTTTTTTTTTTTTTTTTTTTTTTTATTGAGTTATATTACAATCTCTTTCTCTCTCTTCTTCTCTCTCTCTCTCTCTCTCACTCTCTCTCTCTCTCTATCCGTATAGAGGACTACAGAATACAGAGAGCTCTCAACGCAGCTATCCGATTCATCTTTGGTATTAAAAGGGAAGAGCATATAAGTCCACTTATAAGGGAGTTAGGTTGGCTTCGAGCAAAAGAATATCGTCGCCTCAATCTTATGTGTCCAGCGGGTAAGGTTATAGATTCTGGTGTTCCAGAAAATCTTAGACGTGAATTTGTCGAGTTGCGGAGTGAGAGATTGCTGGGTGTATTCCAACTACCTGCTTGCAGAACCGAGGTCCTGAGGAATACTTTCCTAGAGTAATGCTTCCTCTCGGCACGGCATTAAGAGAGCTAAACCAGCTACCGGTGGAAGTCCGGTTTTCTTCATCTTTTCGTTAAGGCTTCCCTTCGATATTCTTTGATGCAGACTCGTAGAGTGAACCTTGAAGCTTTCAGCAAACCTGGTGATGCCTCCTTTCCCTTTCCAGTATACCTTTGTTCCTTTTACTATATTTGATTGTTTTTCCTTAATCCCTTCCCTCAGTGTTTATTTATTATTATTTTATTTTTTTATCAATTTCATCATTTTTTTTTTATAATTTAAAATATTTACTGTTTTATTCTAAAAAACAATTGTTGTATATGTATTGTTTTTTTTTTTTTGGCACATTTATTATTGTAAAAATTATTATTTTGTCTTTAAGAAAGAGCCTCAGGCCCTAAGACAATACGAGATATAATCTAATTCTTCTCTCTCTCTCTCTCTCTCTCTCTCTCTCTCTCTCTCTCTCTCTCTCTCGGAATGTTTAAATATTATTCCTTCATTTACTCATTGAGCTTATTGATCACTCTATTAGGGAGTAATTTTGACCGTAGCAATTACCGGGACGAGTCGCTATGACAAGCCTCGTCCCAGAGCCGATTCCGGACGTCCCATTAATTCGTCCCTAAGGCTTAGCCTTTTAATGTTGACAACTGACGAGCGTTATTATTCCACCTGGACAGCCCCCGTTGAAAAGCTCTTTCCTTTCTGTTTCCCCTCGAAATGAAAAATACTCGGGAGGGATCTTGTTAATTTAAGCCTTCCGTTGGCAGTGCGTAATCAGAAATGTCAACCGTGCCGCCAGATCTTCAAGGCCCTTCTTTTAAAATCTCAAACAAAAGCTGTCTCCGGGCAGCAGATGAAAGAGCTAATTACAAAGCCTCTGGTCCACTTTAGTTCTCCTTTCTCTTCTTTTTTCTCTCTCTTACTCTGATTTTATTTCCCCTTGTCTGTACACTCATATAACTGCAAATTCCAATGTATTCCTCATGGAAAAAAAAATCGTCCACTTATAATTTTGATTTATTATTTTAAATAATGAACCTTTGTAATCGGCCTAAAAAAATAATTAACCTCCTCCTCCCACAAAATTAGAGATCTTACGTTTCAAGATGCGTAGAATCCGAATAACGAATAAAAAAAAAACCGTTTCTGATAATTAATTAATAAATAAATACCATTTTCGTTCCACAAGATTCTTCTCCTGACTGATATAAACTTGACAAAAAAAGAATTAGAGTAGTCGGTCAAGCCGTTCAGGCGTGATGCGGTGACCAAGGGAAAATGCGATTCATTTCTATATTTATATAGATAGATAAAATCGAAACGATTTTTGAGATTAAGACAACGCGATGAAGAGAGAGCATTAAAAAAAATTAAAAATCATGTTATATGGTCAAGTGACAACTTAAAATAAATGTGATTCCCTGATAACTTGGTTACTATTCGTGATGAAAATAAAATGTAAGGTGTTCTGGAATCAGGAAATTTTATTTGAATTAATTGTATAAAAATCGAAAGAAAAGAAAAGGAAATAGTAACTCAGTCCTGTATAAATGCTTTTGTTTTATTATTTTCAATTAAAAAGAAATCCGTTTGTCCGCCGTCCGCGGCATTTCTCCAAAACTACTGGACCAATTTTTTTGAAATTCGCCATAAAAAATACTAGTCCATTTAACGATGATCCTAGACGTTGATATCAGCTGGTTAGTTTTAAAATGGCGACCGATTAAAAGGATTTTATTCAATAACTCAGTTATTTTTAAAGATAGAAACAAAATTTATTAGTGTTTTTTCACCAAAAAACCGCGAATTGTTTTATAAAAGTGAAAAAAGAAAAGAAAAAAAAATTGAACATTTTTACATAAATACGCTTAAAACTCGGTTATATTTCAAGATAGAGAAAAGTGTGTATAGAGTTTTAGAATCAATAAAGCTTGGTATATATAAAAAAAAAAAACAAAAAAAAAACATATATATATATACATATGTGTGTGTGTGTATTTAATAAATTAAATGATAGATTATAGTAGATGTAATTACACCAAAAATCGGTTATTATTGAAGATAGAGAAAAATCGAAAAAAAATTCGTAATCAAGACAACGCGATGAACCAAGTGCAAATAAATCATCTTCTATGGTTAAGCCACAAATTATTAGAGATGTGATTTCCTGATAACTCGATTATTATTGATGATAAAGATAAAATGTAAAGTGTTCTGAAATCAGGAAATTTTATTTGAATTAATTGTATAAAAATCGAAAGAAAAAAAAAGGAAATAGTAACTCAGTCCTGTATAAATGCTTCTGGTTTATTATTTTCAATAATGAACCTCGACCAAAAAAAAAAAAATCTCCTAAAAATTTGAGAGCTTACGATTCAAGATGCGTTTAATCCGATTAACGAATAAAAGAATATCCGTTTCTCATAATTAATTAATAAATAAATCCCTTTTTTTCCCATTAGATCCTTCTTCTGACTGATATAAACATGACAGAAAATGAATGAATGCGATTCATTTTTATACATATAGATCGAAAAGATTTTCGAGGACAAGACGACGGGATAAAGAAATAAAAAAAAAAAATTAAAAATCATGTTATATGGTCAACAACATAAGACAACCTATAAGAGATGTGATTCAATGATGACTCGGTTATGATTCAGCATAAAGATGAAAAGGAAGAAAAGGAAATAGTAATCTAATCCCGTGTAAATGATTTTCATTTATTTTTATATTTTCAATAATTAACTTAGTAACCGACCAAAAAAAAAAAATACCCCTCCTTAACATTTGAGAGCTTACGTTTCAAGGTGCGTAGAATCCGAATAACGAATAAAAATTATTCTTTTATCCTACTCAATTAATAAATAATACAGACGAAGTATCATTCGGCAGAGAATTAAATTTTCGACAAAATGAAAAAAGAATCATTGAAATTGGTGAACAATTAGCTGAGATATTGAGTTTTGAAATCAGCTGTAGTGATATGAAATTATTCTTTAAGTTATTGCTTTTCATATTACTTAATTGCCTATATACAGTAAAATAAACAGTCATGCCCTTATATTGATATTTGGAAATTATAAAGCATTGTGTAATAATTTGTTGTGTTTTACTTTAATTTGCCAATATATGGAATATATATAGCAAGGGAAAGTATTTCCATCGAAAAAACAAACGATTTTGATTAAACTCACTATATCGATGTATTTTTCATTCCGATTGAAATAGTCTGACAGGCCATAAATGTCGAAGGTTTAGATTTTTTTCCTTTAAAATACTTTAAAAAAATGTAAATTCTAAAACAAATAACCACATAATTTTGTTAGTATTGATGAAAAACGGCTAAATATACAAGTTGAATGAATTTGATTTTTAAGTAATTTTGTTTTCTAAAACTAAGAATTTTAATATATGAATAATATACCGTTGGAAAGCTGAAGCTTTTATAAAAAATATAATCTTGTTTACCAAGTTGTAAAAGGTAATGTGAAGTGACAAATAAACTTCTGTGATTATTTACCATAACAATTTTATATTATTAAATATAAAAATATGTTTTCAACTAAACTGAATATAATTCTTTAAAATATTTAAAAAAATAATAATAATCATAATAAATAATAATAATACTAGGCTTACCCGAAGGTTCGATGCCGATACCACCAAACTTAGTCTGCACAGACTCGTCCAATGTTCACCGGTCAAGACCAAGTCCCCGAGATCAGCCTTAATGCAATCCTCCCATCGCCGCTTCGGCCTACCTTCCGGACGTATACCAGTTGATTCAGCGAATACCAACTTTCTTGGAATCCGTTCCTCTCCGAGCCCAACAACTTTACGCGCCGGTTTGAGTCTCCGCGATGCTATCAACTCAATTATATTCTTCCTTCGTTTCTTTTTCCAGTAGCAATACAGGCCGTGTAGGAGCTGGGTCTCACGGTTTTAACTCCTGCGAGGTTACACTCACGTTTCACGATGCAATTTTTAGTGCAGACTAATTTTGTGAGTGGCCACCCTTTGACTGACGGGTCTCACATACCCGGGGGAGAGGTTGTGAGTGAATCATCATTTTTTTACATCCTTATAAAAGCCCCGTCGGGGCTGGGTTTCGAACTCAGAACCTGTAGCATGAGAAACTAGCGCGCCAGCCACTCAGCCACGGGCTCCTCTATCCTCAAATATATTCAAAGGATACAAACTCCGCAATTCCGCGTTGTGCAAACTCCCCAGTGGCCTCATCTCTCTTCGGACCAAATATTTTACGTAGTACCTTATTTTCAAAAACCTTAAGCCGTTGTTCATCCCTCAAAGTCGGCCACATTTCACATCCGTAAAGAACCTTCGGAAGAATAATAGTTTTATAAATTCTAACCTTTAAATTTTTAGACAGAAGTAGCGAGCTAGGTCATTTAGCAACTGAATAGTAACATGCATTTCCCACCTTTAACCGGGACTTTATTTCTTCCTGGATTTAATTTTTTCTTGTTATCATTGAACCTAAATACTTGATTTTCTCTACGTGTTCAAAAGTATGCCCTGAAATATTATCATCATGATCGCCACCATTTCTGCTACTAATTATATATTTCGTCTTATCGGTATTTAATTAGAGAAATATCTGTTTACCTGTTTTTATTAACACACTTGTATTTGGTTGTATGGTTTCCGTGACTTCACCTAGCAGTACCAAATCATCGGCCTACCACAAAACCGTAATCTTTTCACCCATATTTAAGCCTTTCTCGGTACACATCACCTTTTCTATGACATATTCTAAGACTATATTAAACAAAAAAGGTGAAAGGGAGTCACCCTGTTTCAAACCCGATCGCACCTCAAATCTCTCGGAGTAATTATGACCGATTCTAACATTATGAAATGTTTCCGACAAACACATCTCTACTAGGTTTACTAACTTTTTAGGTATCCCCTGTTCAATCATGATGTTATATAGCTTCTGACGGTCTATGGAATCATAAGCCTTTTTAAAATCTATCTAGAGTTGATGGACTACACCGTTGTATTCCAGCTTCTTCTCTAATATTTGACGTAAGGAAAATATTTGATCAATAGTCGAGCGATTCTGCCTAAAACCACATTGTTAGTATCCGATAATTTTCTCAGCTTATTCCGTGATTCGGCTACTTAGTATTGACGAGAATATTTTATAGAATACTGGGAGAAGAGAGATCCCACGATAGTTGTTACAATCCGTCCTCGGTCCTTTTTTATGAATCGGAATAAGTATTGATTATTGATTCTTTCCATTCTTCGGGCATTTTTTTCATTTTCCCAGATCTTTTTAACTAGAACATTTAATTTGGAAGCGCCCGCTTCTCCACACGCCTTGATTAATTCAATCGTGATATTATCATTTCCTGAAGCTTTATAACGTTTTAATTTTCCTATCGCCATTTCGACTTCCTCTTTACTCGGTGCGTCTATCCATGGTTCAGCGCTCTGGTATTCAGAGGGAGGAGATTGATTATTATTTTCCGTATTTAGAATGCCGTCAAAGTGTTTATCATAAAATTCGCACTTTACTTTATCATTACTATCTTCGGTGGGAGAATGAATGTTTATAAACGCGATTTTAAACCAACGACCTTGAAATATAGCAACCGATATTCTTTCACTAAAGAACTATACATCCCGTAATGCGGAAAGGAATCTATTCCTAATCGGAAACCCGGTACCTAAACAATAATTAACGTTCCCCTCCCGTACCAAATAGTATACGTTCCTTCTGTTAACGAACCCTCTCCTGGCCAGCGAACCTCTTGTAATGCAACGATATCTAAATGGTACTCCTTTACTTCATTCGCGACTGACTTTATCCCACCTGCCGTATTTAAACTTCTAACGTTCCACTTCCCTATTGTTAGATCTCTAATTTTCATCTTGCGCCTAGATTCCTCTGAAGCAGTCCCCACCCGGAGACCCGAACGGGGGACTAGCTTACGTCCGGACAACGGGCGTTTTACCTCAGAGGAATCCATGACTGTGGTATTTTGTGAACTAAAATATGTGAGTAGGGCGTTCGAACCTACGTCACACCCTCCAGCAAGCCTGGAGAGCCGCTCTCATTGTTGGTCAGCGAGTCCTTCGGACTTAGCCGGGAGGAGCTTCCCAGGATATTCCACCGACCATCCCCACAACCGCCACCCGTGGGACGCTCCCCGTACGCGGTAATGATTAAAAATGATAATTAATAGTTAATTAATTAATAGCAATAATTTAAAAAAATACAAACAAATATTTTTGCTCTTATATCCTTTAGTTGGTCACAATTAGTACCTCCTTTCAAAAAAGTGCCAATCCATTTTTATTCAATTTCGTCATTTGAATAAATAAAAAATTAGTTTTATTCTGTGACTTGAAGGCCCTTAATAATAATATAAAAGTACAATTTTGAGATTACTCTCATCTCAAAATTGTAATACTATAATATAATAATATTATATGCATCATTTATATACTTAATAGATAGCAAATAATGATGAATTTACAAATATACTTATACATGAAATATTGACACATTAAAGAATTTCAAATACCACAAATATATTCTTAAACAATTCAAGATAAAAATTGAAGACAATAAAATTTGAATAAAGAGTAAAGAGGCTAAATAATTTAAGTTAGCAAACGCACGGTAGTTTTATATTCTAGGAGATGAATGAATATTTTATTGTTAACAATTAAACTAAAAGAATAAGATTGTTAAAATAATACAAGGGAAGGCACTGATCTTTGTTCCCAACTGGATAATGCTAGACCAAATTAATAACATGCATTTAATATACATGAAATTGTTTTTAGTCAAGTGTATTAATTTTTAGATATATTCACAATTGAGACGTTGATTTCCACAAGGTACTAAAGGACATTTTATTTTCGAAATACTACGATAGAAACTAGATATGAACAATTAAAATTGTTAAATACGAACAATTTTGAAGTGATATTTGACAGTAATATATAAAAAAAAACATAGTGAAGAACATAGGTAAAATGTAAAAATAACATAATCATTAGAAACGAGAAACCATATGAATGAAAAAAAAATAGTTTTTTAAAGTAATGTAATATTAAACTAACAACTGTATGTGAGGATATATAACGGAAAATATATGATTAGAGAGGATGAAATAAGCGGTGAAAGGAAATCATAATCATAATCAATAAGAAAAAAATCTTATCTGTGGTTCTTTCTGATGACCGCACCCCAACCGCCTTCTTAATTTAATATCCATATTATATTGTGAAGAAATCATGGGAAAATTGCAATAATTTAGAAAAAAAGTTGTCAATACAGTAAAAAATCAACTTAAGATTTTACTAAACAAGTAAATTGGTCTATTAGTAAATAAATGACAAATTTTTGTGTTTCCTGTAAAATTGTCTAAAGTGGATATAGTACCTTTTGGAACTGAACGTCTCAATTGTCGTGTTTAATTTGTTAAATAGTTTATTCTGTTCCAGCTTGAGCTAACCCAATAGCAGGGAAAATTCCTGCTACAAGTGTCTATTCCACCTGAGACGAACAAGTGGAAGCTGCGGCGATGGTATTGCCGTGAATCGATCCCCCTTTTCAAATAGATATTTTATTGGGGGGCCTCCTGGAGAACGTGAAGGGAGCGGACAATATAGCCTGGAGTATGATACAATGGGCATTGTCCGCCAGCCTACTAACTCACGGTCGTGACCAGCTCTCTGATTAATAATTCACCCCTAAATCAATGTTAAAATATTCAAGTTAGCTTTTGGTGGCCTTACAGCACACGACTTGTAGTCTCATTAATATCCCATATTACCGCGGCTCCTTCTGTTCACCTCTGTCATGTACGTTCTTTACCCGCTGATCGCTTTGTGGCTCGTGGACAATGGCTACAGCTGCGGAGACGTTTGCTTGAAGAAGGCATCTCAGAAACATGAAGATGACGTGAGCTGTTGTAATAAAGTTCTGGTAATTTTTATTTTCTAGCAATATATAAAATTATTATTGAACACATTCCTGTTTAGCAAGGGTGCAATTTGACTGATGTGTCAATCATTTAAAACAAATCCCTGTCTGACTGATATAGGGTTTATCGTTTGAGGAGTTTTAGTTTATCGTAACAACAAGCGCAAATGGCATGAAAATATGTTTATTTGTTAATGTTTGTTTATTATTACATTAAATCATCGTCAGGAATGAAAAACATAAGTAAAAAGAGGTTAAGTTTATTTGTTTGTTATTTTGAAGTTTGTTATTATGAAACAAAGGTAACAGAAAATTAAATTATTACATTTAATGAAAACTTCATTGCTATGTATGCATTCAAAAACTACAGAAATAACTAAGATTCCTATCCGATTA